>CM018039.1:23010028-23670028 GCA_008638375.1 Nyssa sinensis | reverse complement strand
ACCTTTTGATCTTTAATTTTGGTGTTGACTACATTAGTGGAGAGGATTTCTGAAAATTGGACTTATGGGGTTAAATTTTGAGAGAATTTATTTGATTTCAGTTGTTTTACTTTTATCTGAGTTTGCAGGTGGTTTGGAGTTAAATTGACTATCTCACACACTCAAGGTCTTGGTTTTAGGTTGAAGGAAACGCTTAACTCTTGCTTGAAAAATTGCTAGATTTTTGATTGATTTTCCTACTATCTTTGATGTTAAAAGAGTAAGATGTTAGTGATGAAATCTAATTTCAGATCATAGCTTGGTGAGTGATGAGATAGTTTCTATGGGGTCTAGTTTTTGTTTGAGGACAAACAAAGTCTTAAGTTTGGGGAGTGTTTGATGACTTGCATAATTAGAATATTTTAGCACTCTTTAATTTTAAACTTTAGTCTATTTTATTTATTTTGGTTAATTTTGGGCTTCATTTTTATCATTTAAATTTTATCGCAGACTTAAAGAAATTGAAGCAGGCGTAGCAGGTTTTGGAGAACAGCGCAAGGAAAAGAAATTAAAAAAAATAAAAAAAAAAACTGAAGCAACTTGCGGCGTAAGGCTTTAAAAAAAAAAAAGAAAAGCAGAATAGAAGAGGAGAAAAGGAGAGCTTTAGGCGCAATAGGAGAGAAAACAGTTCAGCGTAGAAGAGGCGCAACAGGAGGCAGCCGCAAGGATTCATGAATTAAGGGGCTGCTTTGATTGGGAAGCCGTGATAGAAGAAAAAGAAAAGACAGGCAAAGCAACGTAGGAAGATAGAAGGAAAAGTCTGAAATGGGCCCGAGCCAAATGATTCAAGCGTGTATGGCTTTGGGCCTAATTATATAAGGTGGCTAGAGGCTGCTAGGGTAGGGGGAGAAAAAAAAAATTAGAAAAGCTGCGAAGGAGAGAACCTGCAATTGTGCGGCGCAAAAGGAACCAGAGCAGCGGCTTGGCTTGGAAGCTGTTGAAGCGCAGGAAGATAGAAACGCCAAGGGCGGCTGCTGAGCAAGAGTGAAGAGGGACACAAAACTGTGCGGCACGACAAGAAAAAAGAACAGAAGCGCAAATAGTGCAGTGGCTTGACTTTGACGATGCACTGCGGATTGCTGCAACTATTTTTCAATGTTAATTTTCTTCCGTTTTTCGCAGAAAAAAATCATGGTGAATTCGTTTATGTTGAAATTAATTTTTAGCATGAACTAATTTTTATTTATTCTAGGAAAACGATGTAGTCTAATTTTAAACTATGCTTACTTTTCTATGCTAAATTGAAGTAATTCTTTTCCATGTTTCTGATTTATTCTAAGTTTAATGCTTCTAATTAACTGGCCACTAATTAGATGATTTTAATCCTGTGATTTGCTGTCGAAAGAGGGAATCATAGGATAGATCTTGAATATTTCGGCATAAGTAAATATATAGATCAAAAGACTTATATGAACTTGTGTAGTATTAAAAAATCATTGGTCTTAGTGCATTCTTGCTTTATTAATTTGCATACTATTGTGTAAATAATGAACAAGAATAGTGTCTAATTGACTGTCGAAAGAGGCTTTTGGATGATTTGGAGATTTGCGAACAAGCATGGAAAATTAAATTCAATTAGTTAGATAAGTAAAGCATAGTAAGAAATTAGGTGAAATCAATTTCCTAGAATGCTTCTACCCCATTAATTTGAATTTCGAACAATATTTCTCTTTTCATTTTAGTATTTTCTTTGCGTTGATTTTATTTTAAACTGCAATTCCTAAGATTTTAGTGAATTTTCTAAATAAAGTCGAGATTAGTTTAATTTCGGTACTTGTCAAAAGTAAGATACCAATCTCTGAAGACAATACTCTTCTTATCATTTTACTATAAAGCTATGATACTAGTGCACTTGCAGTTTTGCACCGATCAACAAACCATGGCAGAAAGGCACCCCTTTTAGATTTGTCAAATGTAAAACTAATAATTCATGCATATGTTTCTGTCAACTTGTTTTAACTGTGTAATTCTTATGCTTGAACACCAAAACAATAGTGATATACCCAAAATTAACTCATAATATAAGAGTGACATGTGGCAACCATACTCGAAGAGATAACCTCTAGACCTCATGACCCATTACTAAGAAATAAAGTATTCAGAAGTATGTGATAGTCCACCAAGCCAAAGGAACTAATATACCCGAACTTAGTTTACAAGGGGAGAATAACACCTGGCAGCAAATTCTAAAAAGATACCGTCTAGACCTCACCAAACATATTCTAGTCAAACAAATTAATATGCTCACGATCAGGCCAACGGGCATATTCTAGTCAAACAAATTAATAACACATGGTGATAGAAAAAGAGTGAATGAAACAAGTAAAATGTGAAACATTTTGAGCATAAATAGAAAAGAAAAAGGGAAAGAAGCAAAAGAGATTAAAAAACTTGCTTGAGATGAGTACTTGTTGTATTTGGACGACATGCAGTGAGAAGGTTAAGAAAACAATTATGAGAGAGACAGAGAGAGAATTATGAAACAAAAGAGAATATTTGGTGAAGTTGAATTCATATAAGATGAGAAACGTAAGCGTACAGCTGGAATAGCTCAGTTGGCTAGAGCGTGTGGCTGTTAACCACAAGGTCGGAGGTTCAAGCCCTCCTTCTAGCGTTATTCATTTTATGGAACGAATGCAGTATCAGGCCCAACCTCAACCTGATCCAACAGGCTTTAGCGTTATTCATTTTATGGAACCAATGGAGTTAAAGGCCCAACCTCAACCTGATCCAACAGGCCGACTAAAATTAGCTCAATCCTCCCTCCCCCCAAAGCATTTTTAGATGACTGCACGCAAGCCTTATCCAAGAGCCTTTTGATCATTTTTCTGAAGAACTTCTACTTAAGTTGTGTATAGGGTATTTTTTTTAATATTCTCCTAAGCAATATTTTTAAAAAGTGCTGATTTGCGTGTAGACAGACTATGATTTGGGAAGAACAAACCATTTGAAAGTGCCCAGTTTCCAAATCATCCGCATAGGTCAAAATCTTGAATCAAGGATTGAGGGCATTAACTATTAAGGTATGTTTTTTTTTTTTGGGTAACGGGGGAACCTCCTAAGGGAGCTTTAGCCTAATAGCAGTCTTTGGCGTTCGGCCCTTAGCGCTATCCCTAGCGAGTAAACCCTCGGATGCACCAAATCGTCCAGTAATCAGGTGCATTAGGTAAATCGCGAACTTGCGCTGAAGCGGAAAGTCGAATAACCAGGTGCATTAGGTAAATCGCGAACTTGCGCAGGAGCGAGGAGTCGAACCTTAGTCAGCAAGGTGTGTGCCCTGGAGGCTCTCACCCCTTTCCACGTGCGCTACGCCCGGCTGGGTAACTATTAAGGTATGTTGATTACTCTGATCAGTTCAAACTCCCCATGTGGTAGCTGAGGGATTCAACTTTAAAATAGCCACACCACAAATTACACCCTCAACGTGTAAAGCCCGACAATAATAATCTCTTTACATTCTCACAAGATTTAGGGAATAGGGTCGGCCCAACTGATGACACTAAATATGTTTTCTTCTAAGATTTACACACCTCACAATTTTTTGACCTCTTTTCTTCAATTGGGAAATTTTATTATTTTTACAAGTAATTTTAAAACATTTTTGTAGCTGATGAACGCAAAATAACCCATCTCGGGAATTATAACACATGGACCCTTGTTCAGCATCTAGATCTCAGTGGATCAATATCAAGGATAGTTGTGATCTCATCCAGAAATCAGATTTGAACCTACTAAGTCGTCTTATTCATAGTTGGAGGGTACGGAGAGTCCATTAACAAAGTCCTATTGAGAAACTACCTAAAAATGATCCCTATTTTCTCTTTACAAGATCTTATCAAAAAGGAAGATTAGGCCTTTAAAGAAAGAGGACGCCCTACTCCACAAGATACACTAGATAGCCCCCTTGAACACATTGTTGCTTTTCTCTCAGAACCCTTTTGCTCGGTGATTTTTCAATCAAATATTTTATAAGTAGCAAAAGGAGAATATCAGTCGTTGATCAACTAAACCATAATCCTGAATTGTAAATAATATGTCTAATGTGTTACCAATAATATAATGTCACATCATTTAAAGTGTAAAATTTGACTATAAGAATTTTGAACACATAATATTATGCAAATTAACGATGATATAAAACCAACAAAATTGAAAACTGAATTGGGGATATAAAATATATTATGGGATATTAACTATTGTGTCAAATTGTAAAATAGTAGAGAGAGAAATTAAGATACCATAATACTTATTGTCATTAATAAAAATCCAATTTTTTAATTCCCTTTTTTTTTTTTGGAGATGTCATTAACATTTTTAAGTGTATTAAAACAATTTTGGCATAACTAATCTTTTTTTTATTTTTTTGATGACACATAACTAATCTTGAGTCAGTAGATATTACAATGTCATATTAATAGGTTATAAAATTTATTATGGCAACATGACAAGAAGTTCAATAGAAAAATGGAATGGCACTTGCAAAATAGCTTCACATCCTCTACAATACTTTCTTTACAATTGACTGTTGAATATTTTAATTAAAATAAAATATTAAATGGAATATTTTAATTTTAAGCATTACTAACTGTTACAATTTTTTTAAAAAAATTCATTAAACGATCATAATGAGTATAATGTTAGCCATAAAAGCTATAATAGCTAGTTGATGGAAAAGCTAATTATATAAGTCATGGATTGGATCATTCTAAAATATTATATATATATATATATATATTTGAAATTCTCTTCTATAATATCTTTCTCCTCTCTTTTTCTGTAAGTTTTTCTTTTTATATTTTATTTTTTTGCCCAACGTGATAAAAGATTTGGTACCTTTGTCTATTGTTGACGTGTATATAGTAAGCATTTTTTGTGAAATTATAGGATTGTATTTTGGAGCCGATTGACTCCGGTAACGGCCGCACATGAGGAGGAACTTTGACTTTAAGATAGCACCTAGAAACGTGCCTCACTATTCTCTCAAGCAAGATTTTCTTGTTATTCTTTTTTCATTCTCTCCTTTGATATTATTGATTTTTTTTTTCTGCTATTCAATAAATAAATACATCACAATATTCAAAATTTAAAATAAAAGCCCAACATTGACTTTGAATTATTGTACGATATATGTAAAAATTGTTGTAATTTACTTTTAAAATAGCTTATTAATTTCCATATACGGTACCTGTTTATGAATTATTGCAGAAAAAATCAGTATATATGTGTGTGTGTGTGTGCTTATATACATATATATATATATATATATATAATGGTTATTCACACTCTCTTTTAAACATTTGAACTTAAAAAAAAAAAGGTATATATTCTTAATACTAAAACTATATTTCAATAATGTTACGATTGGTTTAGATTATTTTGGTTGATTAAATTTTGTTTTAAAATTTTAATTCTTTTAACCGGATAAAGATGATTATTCTATAATTGATTAAAGATTATATAAAAAAATCAATTAAATCATAATCAGATCTTACACTGACTATTTTTCAAACAACTTCAGTCTTATAAGTAATTTAAAATTCAAAAAAAGAAATCACTTTCTTATATGTAATAACTAAACATTATTTTTTATCAAATTCTTTAAATACTAATCAATTATATAATAAATATTTATGTAATAATCATAAATATTTATTATTAAAAAAAAAAAAAGTAAAGATAATGCAGGTTCAAATAAGCAAGTCTAGAAATGGAAAGCAAATCAATTTGAATGTTAAAACAAATGCATTACAAACAATTAAGCGAGAGTTTACAGATACAATTACAATGAAGCTTCCATTCAATTCATTCACCAGGGTCTCCTTACTCTTTTGATCCCATCTCTGTACCTAACAACATAACCATACCCATATCAATCACTATATGAAAAAGAAATTCCATTTTTTATGGTTATCAAATGCTAAATAAATTTCTGAATGTAAATAACAACAAATATATATATATATATATATATGAGAACATCCCTGAGAATATGAATATAAATATTCAGTTCCCCACCAAATTGTCAATTCATGCAAGGTTGGGGAATGTATGACATAAATGAGTGCCGGCAAGCCCCCCAAATTGTTACTAATTCATGTACGGACTGGAATATATATATATATATATATGAATATGCGGGTACTTGTATATATACACACACTGACGCACATATAACTGTGTATTTGGAGAGAAGAAACCTGAGGTTTCTAGATGGTGTTGTCTATAAGATCTCCATTGACGAGCTCTCTGTAGGCAGCAACAGGCCAGCTGAAGCCTCTGAAGATGAGCTTGGAAGCCAGAGGCACATCAATGATGATCTCCTTTTGCGTTGGCTTCTTGTCATCCCTGATAGCGATCAAGTAGCTCCGGCCCACCCACCCGATCCACCCCGCGATGTACAGGAACAAAATCCCTGGAGTTATGAACTCACCCCAGTGTCTCTGATCCCCACTCACTATCAAATGTGGCAGACCGTCCGATCCGCATAACAAACCCTGCTTTCCATAGTTTTCGAATCTTCTTTTCGTCTTCTCCATTGTTGCCTTGATTGCAAGTGCCGGCGCACTATCGGGGGCATACAGTTTCAGTGATGATTCCAGCTTTTTTAGCTGTTGCTTCTCGCGTTTTGCGAACTGCTTGGACTCCTTGCATGGCGTGAGCCCCGATATGTCTGCCGACGCTGGAAGTGGGGCCGACAAAATGATGGAGGAGAGTGCGAGTGCAGCTGAGAATGCCTGGAGTGGCGATGCACCGGATGATGAAGCCTCTGAAGTTTGTGGGTTTGGAGAGGCCGAGCATACAACCATGGAAGGCCTTGTTTTGGAGGCGAATTGAGAGCTGAACTTTGGTTTGGAGATGGGTTTTGAGAGGTTTGTGGGTATTGTGAGAGACATTTTAGTTGAAGGGGATTCTTTCTGTTCTGGTGTATTGTAGAGAGAAGGAGAGGTACTTAGAGAGAGAGGGGGGGAGAAGGTTTGAGGGAAGAGGGATGAGGCGTGGTTTTTAGATTTTGGGGAGGAGACATTAGTGGAGAGGAGAGAGGATAAGGTGAGAATGAGTAGGGAGGCTGAAGTGGATAGTTTTCATTGGTTGGGGGTGTTTGTTTGTGGGTTAATGAGATTCTCCCTGTCATTCTTTGGAAGGAAAGAAGATAAGAAAAGGGCAACGATGACTAGTCATGATTTTGTGTTCCTTTCGCCAACATCCTTTCGCCAACACCTTCGGTATATCAATTCAGTTTAGGGCAGTAAATAATCTGAATAATCTTTTGATCATGGTCGTTGATGTTGCTCTTTTTTTTTTTTATCAAGGGTCTCGTTTTTCCTTACGTGTAAAGAACTTGAGATCTTTTAAAATTAGAGAGTCCTTGGGAAGATTTTGGTAGTAGATGCTTTGATGATAAAGTTAGTAAATAAAAAAGATTATAATTAAGAAAAAAAATTGAACATAAATTGAAGGGGTACCTTTTAATCTTATTTATAAATTGTAGATCTTCTAAGTTAAGTAAGATTAAGAGTTATAAAAATAAGGATTTGAATATATCTGAAGATAGTAGTTGTCATATTAAACTATGTTTCCTTATTCTGAGGTTAGTAGGATATGGAAGGCGATACTATGTTCCGAATCATATACCTCTGAACCTCCCGTGTCTGTTTGATCTAGATAAAACAATCATTCTTGATTTGTACCTTGAAGAGCTCTGTACATACATGTGTCCTGCTTTGAATATATTTGTCATTTGTGATTCACATGTCATAGCGATTTCAAAGAATGCGTGAAAATCCAAAGCTTTGCACTCTAGGGCCAATTTCATCCCAAGGATAAGTGCTTCATACTCGACTTCATTATTAGAGGCTCCGAATCCCAAGTTGACAGCTTTTTCGATTACGATCCCATCAGGAGACTGATGTATTAGACCCACTTTACAGCCTTTGTCAATAGACGAACCATTGGTGTAAAATAACCACACCGAAGTGTCTATAGTGGTTTGAGCTTTCGAATACAGTGTTCCAATGAACTCTACTACAAAATTTGTTAATACTTGGGCTTTGATAGCAGTTGGCAACACATAGGATATGTCGAATTCTCCTAGTTCTATTGATCATTTGAACAGTTGTCCCAAAACTTCAGGTTTATGTAGGACTAATTTTAAAGGATAAGATGTAGGGATTATGATAGGATGGGCTTGAAAGTATGGTCTGAGCTTCCGTGCAGATATCACCAAGGCTAAGGCCAGTTTTTCAATTTCGGAGTACCTCATCTCGATGTCTAGAAGTGCATTGCTAATGTAAAAGATAGACCTTTAAGTTCCCTTGTCTTCGTTGACTAATGCAGAATTGATGGTACTTTTTGATACAACTAAGTATAGGAGTAGTTTTTCCCTTGGTACCGATTTTGAAAGGAGTTCGGGGAAAGCTAAGCATCGCTTGAGTTGTTGGAAGGCCTCTTCGCATTTAGAGGTCCATTCTAGGGCCTTACCCCTCCTCAAGGCTTTAAAGAACGGGAGGCACCAATTCGTAGATTTAGAGATAAACCTATTTAGTGGCGCTATCCTTCCATTCAGGCCTTGGATATCTTCCTTAGTTTTAGGTGATTCTAATTCAATCAAAGCTTTGATCTGTGAGAGATCTGTCTCAATTCCTCTTTGGGAAACTAAAAAACTCAAAAAATTTCCTTTTGTGATCCCGAAGGTACATGTTAAAGGGTTAAGCTTCATTTTGTGTTTCCTCAAGATGTTGAATGTTTGGCTCAAGTGCTGGATCTGGTTACCTTTCCAAACACTTTTGACAAGCATATCGTCGATGTAAACTTCTATTGTATTCCCAATCTGGGGGTCAAACATTCTGTTTACGAGCCTCTAGTACGTAACTCCAGCATTTTTTAAACCGAACGGCATCACTCTATAACAATAGAGACCTCGTTCTGATATGAAGGTTGTTTTCTCCGAGGTTGGAGGATACATTTGAATTTGATTGTATCTAGAGTAAACATCCACGAAACTCATAAGTTTGTGACCTGTTGTGGCATCAACAAGTTGATCAATTCTAGGAAGAGAAAAGTTGTCCATGGGACAAGCTTTATTTAGGTCAGTATAGTCAACGTAGACCCTTTATTTGTCGTTCTTCGTTTTTGCAAGAACTGTATTGGCAAGCCATTCTGGGTAGAACATTTCTCTTATCATTCCAGCATTTAACAACCTCTGGACCTCTTCATTGATGAGTTTATGGCGTTCAAAAGAAAATGTTCTTATTTTTTGTCTTGTTGGGGGATGGCCCGAATCTGTCATCAGCTTATGAGAGATGAAATCAGATCTATTCCCTCCATATCTCTATTTTTCCAAGCAAATACCGAAAGGTTGTCTTTTAGGAATTTAACAATCTCCTCTTACTCGGAAAGAGACAGGGCTGAGCCAATTTGTACGTACTTTCCCTCTCCTTCAATGCTGATGAGCACTTAGATGGGCTCTTTCATTGGTTTGACTGCGTTATCGTTTCCTCTAGGACTTAGTGGCTCGTCAGTTTCAAAATGATATTCTTCTACTTCATGAAGGTTGGAAGATGAGGAACTTTCCTTTTCATAAGGATACTGTAATTATTATTTGGAAGGCTTTTCTTTTCGTGCAAGGGCATGACATTCCCAGGCAGTGGGCTGACAACCCTTGATGGTGAGAAATTTGTTTTTGTAGACATATTTCAAGCATTGATGGAGGGTTGAAGTAATTGCTCCTATCTGGTGGATCCAAGGTCTCTCAATAATGACATTATAGAGAGATTTAGTGTTTAGGACCATGTAATTAGAGATCAGTGTCCTCTATTCGCCTCTCTCTCCTATCGTAGTAGATAGATCGATTCTGCCTATTGGGATGCTAAGTGTCATGCCCCGAATTCCCAATCTAACTCGGGGACGCGACTGAACGAAACAAAAGAAGAAAATAAAATATTAAGTACGTAAATAAATAAATAACAATTTAACTAATATAGATACAAGCCTACATACATTCCTGTTTTAAAAAAATTTCGGCAGAACCTCCTTTGTTTTTCGAGCCTTTCCCCTTGATAATCACAATACATCATATATATACAAACACATCACAATCCATCCTCACTCGATGGCCACAATCTTATCAAAGTTAAATATACATCGCCTAATTATACAACCAAAAATATACAACCATGATACAACATATATGTCATTGGGCTTAAGCCCGTCTATCACAAAACACGCCTCTCGGGCCAAATATCCATCTATAGTCAAGTCTCCTCCACTCGGCTAGACTTCCTCAAGTCTCAAGTATTGGAAGTGTCATCTGAAATATGGTTCC
Source organism: Nyssa sinensis (assembly GCA_008638375.1). NCBI lineage: Eukaryota > Viridiplantae > Streptophyta > Magnoliopsida > Cornales > Nyssaceae > Nyssa > Nyssa sinensis. The sequence goes on along the minus strand of CM018039.1, from coordinate 23,659,668 downwards.
CACGAATGGGTAAGCTCAACTGCTAGTATGATACAATACCAATGCAAGGAACAAAATTAAGACGTGGCATGTGCAAGTGTACATGTATATCTACATGCCTCCCTAATCATGCATACAGTATAATGGCAATGTACTAACTACATCTGTATAAAACCCTATATCACGTTCACAAATTCATCAACACAATGCACAAGCAATATGCGTGACACACCCATGCATCTCAATGTCACACCCATGTCTCACTTCATGGTTCTTCCCCGTTGGCATACAAGTACCAATATATGCCTCGCTTTACGGTCCGGACCCCGGAGGCATGCGAGTACCTAATGGCCAATTTTGGGTTTTTCACCACAGGATCTGCACCCTCATAATGCACAGTACCTCGTGCTGACCCACACTATGCTTTCAAGGAATCACCCTATGCCAATATGCCATGATTTCATCATGCAATAGTACAGTTCAAATGAAACATCACTTTCATAAGCATATGCAACATGCTTTAAAATAATGCATCACAATTAAAATCAATAATAGCATTTAAATCACGAGATTTCATCCACAAATCTACGTGTCATGCTAGATCAATCTCAACACCTACCCAATCGCAATCCACATGTCACAATATCAACAATCCTTCTAAAACATAAATCACATCTGATGACAACTCAAGAAGTAAATCACAACTCCCAAATAATCATAAAGAACACGGAAGCACATAAACAATCAATTCAAAGTGTCTCAAAGCAATAACTCTTATGTGATCTTCTATCAACAGAAAAGCACAAGAATCATTCAATCAATATGCACATCAATCCTAATTTAATCCTATTCCTTACTTAGCAAAGTACCATACCTGATAGGATTGGTCACAACTCTACTAAGCTGTGTCCACTATGTAGTCCAATCAACTGATGAATGACTCATTCCTCCTACTGTAGCTGCTTAGAGAGTTTAAGGTTAATCTTTAGTCCACGGTTCAGAAGTTGAAGAAAACACACCGGCAGGTTGATCGCGTCGACCAACCATTTTAAATCCAGTTTCATCAGCTTCTTCAGCCTTTTTCCCTCAAGCAGATGATGATCCTGACAGATTCTGTCCCTTTATCATCCCATCCATCTTGTCAGATTACAGTCTATAAATAACCCATCTGCACCATCCAACCCAATGCAATCCAACTGACATTGCTGTTCTTTCCCCCTTACAACGCCTCATTCAACTCCATAGCATCACCAACTCAGCCCCCAACGAAGACCATAAAGAAGATAGGACAGTCGACCCTCAACGTCCATAACAGCCGTATCCCTTAATACCAATTGCACACCCAGAACCACATGGAACTGCTGCACCAGCAGGTACAGATTCCCTTCACAACTACAATTTTCAATTCAGTAATAGCCCAAGAGAGACTCCAAGAATGAACTCCACTTCTCAATCTCATCTTCTAATTCTTTGCTACGCAAATAATTCAAGTTATTTATGGTCTCAATCCATCCCACTAATTATTCAGAATAATCTCTATTAACAGTCCCTGTCCTCAACTGAACACGGTAGAAACAGAGGAATCTATCACCCATCTAGATCTAATGAGAAACCCATGAAGCTGCATACTTACACAATTCAAAACCATCCCATGACCACTCAAATCCAATCCAACCGACTCCCCAATGATCCACACATCCAACGTGATTCGGCCCCTACAGCTAACTTTATTCAACTCCAAGCCATCTACAAAACCGCTACAACCACACACAACTCCAAGCCGTATCAAAATGCCCCTTCTCCAACAAACATACACACACCCACGCAGATATATATATATAACTATAGCTCCTACACCGTTGCACATGCACACACATATATATACTGGCTGCAGCATCATCATTCAATCACTCCTGGTTCGACAACCGAACTCCCCCAAGCGCTATACCAATGTTGCCATTTTCACCCAATCGGATCAACGAACCTCCAAGAACCCATATGCATAAAAAAAAAAACCCATCCACTACTGCCGCAACATCGTCATCGCCCCCTATTGCAACTCTAGTTCATAATTAGAAACGGCAATTGGAAGCGGCAGAAACAGAGAAACTCGAACAGAATCCACCCTGTTGCACTGAAATCACCACATCAGATCTCCCTCACGCCTCAACATTTGCCTTCGATTTGATCTCTCCAACGCTTCCTCCGTCGCCTCCTTGCCTCGATCCCCTTGGCGACCACCGTCGGATTCGCCCCCTCCGTTTCTCTTTTCCCCTTTTTCTCTTTCTCTCTCTATCTGTGTATCCCCTCTTTCATTTTTCTCTTCCCACCGACTTAGAGACAACCCACACTTAACACACACCACATAGTACATATCCCAAGGCTGCCGACACCCACTTAATATCTCTTTTCTATTCTTTTTTTTTTACCTTACCATATTAAATATTTTATTCCACAAAATATTATAAAATGCCAGTAAATTTGCTATAAAGTCGGGGCTCAATTTAATTATTTATTTACCAACATTAGGTATCGTTCGAGTCCCATATTATATTCTTATAATTTATGATTCGTATCAATCCCATGGATTTATCCTGGCACTTGGTTAACCGGTTTAAATATTTTTTTTTTTTTTCAAGTCTCTACACTGAGATTCCCGTCAAATCCTGCCATGACAACAGTGGTAACTCTGATGTCATTAGAGTTGAGCTTCATGTGTTTGAAGGGTTCGTAAAATAATACGTTGGTGAAACTTCCAATATCCACGAGAAGCCTTCTGATATCAAAATTAGCGATTTTGAGTGAGATGACAAGAGCGTCACTATGGGAACAATGTATCCCAATGAGATCCAATTCAGAGAATTGGATTTGAGGTTCTGAATTTATCTTTTTCTCAATGGTCGAGATGTAGATGATATGAGGATCTGCCTTTACTTCCCGAGCATATCTTTTCCTAGCTTATTAGATATCTCTATCATCGCATTGTCAACATAAAGCACAAAGATGTCCTGATTATTTTGCCGTTGTTGATCATTTCAAATTTCTCTCTATTCAAGCCTTTACTTTGCTTTCTTTGAGGTGGTCTTTCGTCACGAGGGTTCTGCCTCCTATCTTGGTAGACAAACTCCCTCAGTCGCCCTCTTCTGATGAGATGCTCTATTTCTTGCTTGAGAGCTCTGCATTCCTCAGTTGTGTGTCCGTGCTATTCATGGAAATCATAATATTTGTTATGATTTCTTGAGTCGGGGTGGCTTTTTAGTGGCTCTTGCTACCTCAATTTTTCAAGAGCCTGGATCTGTTGGGGTATGTAGTAAGAGAAACATTCAAAGGGGTGTAAGTTCCATACCTCCAAAAGTTAGAATTGTTCTAGGCTCTAGGTGTTGCTATCTTGTTAGGGCTCCTGATCCTCTTCTTGTTAGCATTGTTATCCCTCTTCTGAACTTGTTCATCCTTCTAAGCTTATTTTTTTGCTTTTCGGAAAGAGGTTTTTGTATCTTCAAGATTAATATACTTTCGCGCTCATTCCATGAGTGTTATCATATCAATAGGAGGATTCTTGGTCAAGAAATCCTGGCGTCCAAGCCTAAGGCCTGAGGTGAAGCCGGCCACTAGGAAGCTTAGATTGCAATCAGTTATCTTTGTGAGCTCAGTGTTAAAACGAGTTATGTACTCCCGAAGTGATTCTCCCTTTGTTTGCTTTATAGTTAGCAAGAATTCTGGTTATTTTCTCAACTTCCTACTAGTTAAGAATCGATCAAGAAATAACTTACTGAGCTTATAAAAATTGCTGATCAATTTTTTAAGGAGGTTGTGGAACCATTTAAGGGCGGTACCCTTGAGGCTCGTCACAAAAGTTCAACACATAAAGGCATCGATAGCTCTATGGAGAGCCATTCTGTGTTGATAGTGAGATAGGTGGTCCCCAGGGTCCTCAGACCCATCGTAGAGAGTGAATTTTGGGACAACGAACTTTTGGGTCGCTCTTCTACCATTATATCATAGGTAAATGGCATAGAGAACCTACCAGCAATTTATTTAACTCGTCTTGATCCAGATGGTTACGGAACCCTCTGGTTGAGATCATATGATATTGGGAGTCTGCTATCTCCTCTACCCTTTAAGGGGCTTTGGTTAGGACTTTTTATGCGACCGGTACTCGTTGTTGATCTTGTCCTACACCTCCAGATCCTCGACTTAGGGGAGGAATTTGTCCGGTGTTAGTAGAAGGATGTTGCTTTCCCAAGACTAGGGGGACTGGAATCTCAGGAGGTTGGAATTCTTATGGCGCTAGATTGGCTCCAAAGGCCATTGGAGTTGGATCCTCGTTCTGCTCTAATAATGGACAGTAGGACGAAACGTAAGCATTCCTCTCCCTACGGCTGTTGACGTTTGGGGATCAACCCCTATATGAGCGGTACTATATGGGTGTATCGGCTGTATGTTAGGCAACTCCTCGTCGGAGGATCCTCCTCCCGTAATAGTGGCGGGAGGCTAAATTCCTCCATGAATAGCGATAGTAAAATGAGGAAAAGGGTTACTCCGCTGGTTCTGAACCAGTGAAGCCAGAGCTTGTGACATGGTAGTGAGTTGTTCTTGCATTTGATCAGACTATCATTAAATCCAATCAAGCTATTGTTGTAAACGATTGGGTGTTTATCCCCTTCCTCTTCTAGTAGGAGGCTAATTCTAAGAGTTTTGAGGGATCCATTGTCTTTTAGAAGAAAAAGATAATAAATTTGTTCTTTTAAAGAAAAGGATAGTAAGAAAGATTGTTGTTCCCACAAACGGTGCTAAACTGATGTTGCTCCTTTTTTTGATTAAAAGGGCCTCCCGTCATTCGCTACCTGTCAAGAACTTGAGATCAAAGAGTCACCGGGAAGGCTCTAGTGATAGCCGCTCCGATGACAAAGTCAATAAATAGAAGGAGACTGTAATTAAGAAGAAGAATTGAACATAAATTGAAGATGTATCTTATAGTTTTATTTATAGGTTGTAGATCTCTTAAGTTGATTAGGATTAGGAGTCATAAAAGTAGGGATTTGAAGATATCCGAAGATAATAGTTACCATATTGAACTTTGTTTCTTTATTCTGAGATCGGTAGGATATGGATGGCGGTGTGCTATGCTCCGAACAAATACCTCTGAACGCCCCATGCCTATTTGATCTAGATAAAACAATCCTTCTTGATCTGTACCTTGAAGAGCTTTGTACATACAGATGTCATGCTTTGAATATATCTATCATTTTATGGTATATCAGTTGTTAAAATTTCGATCGAGATCTTATAATGTTACAATTTTATGATTCAAAAATACAAAATCGATTCGAATTTCATCAAAAATTCTTAAAAGGTATGATCTTATGAAATTCCTATAAAATAACTAAGATCTTGAGTTGACTTCTGATTCTATCGATCTTAACAATCCTACAATATAGTCCTATTGTATTATTTTTGCATGTGTTTTTGATAAGTTACAATCCAAGACCAATAATAATATTATAAAACAAATACCAAGATTTACTTAAATATCTTAAGCATAGTTATCAAAATCAGATCGAATTGGCCGATTCAACCAATTGAACTAGGAACTGGGTATTAAACTGGTTTGGTTAGATTAATATACCGTTTTACTAAAGAACTGGAAAAATCGATTGAACGGCCTATTTTTAAAAAAAAATCGATTGAACCGACTAATTTAAAAAAAAAAAATAGGTGAACTACATTTTGTCTTTTTATCACCTACAACTTTTTTTTCACAAAACTATTCATATTTAATGATTAAATAATAAAATTTGACATAAAATAAGATATTGTTACATGTATTTTTTTATATACACAAATATATAAAACTTATACAATAAGATAATTTCAATAATTATGTTTATATTTTGTTATTTATCACTAGATAATAAAAATATATATTTTCTTAATATCTAATATATATATATATATTTGATATTTTAATTATAAAACTGTTCACCGGTTCATTGTTCAATTCGATTATGATAACTATGATATTAAGTGAGACAATTATGTTTAAACTTACTCACGTTTTTACTTCTTAAATAACTCTTTTAATTTGTACTTGCTTACGTTTTTACTTCTTGAATAACTCTTTTAATTTTCTTTAAACGAGTCAAGTATTGTACTAGTTAATTTAAGTCATTTAACTTTTTACTATGACTAGTGTGGTCTGATATTGCTATTTTAAAAAAGTACTTTAAGTTAATTTAGCTTCTCTCCCACCCCCCCTCTCTCTCTCTTCCATATACATCCAAGACTCAATAAGTTTGTTTTGAATCAATTGATTTCTTATACTATATAAATCCTAAAACTTTTCTTATATCATAAGTTTTATTATAGAGTCTTTCAGGACGAGTAAACCAACTATTTTAAAATAATTTTTTTCTAATTTAAATATAATATTAAATTAATTAAGTTCAAATCGAAAAGTAATGATGATATGATGTGATATTTTTTTATGACAAAATTATCATATGTTTCCTTTTATATTCTTTTCATATGGCGATATCAGGGTCGTCACTACAATTTCTTTGTTCTCTTCATCGATGGTAACGACGACTTTCTGAAGCCTAACGATGGGGGCAAATCACGAAAATTTTTCTAAAACACAACTGTTTTGAAACTTATTTTCAAAAATAAGGCTACAATAAACTTATTTATCAAACTAGGATTATTTGTGAAAACGTCTTTCGGAAAGACAATATAAAAATAAGAAAATTTTTTTTTTGAAATCGTCTTTCTGAAAGACGAGTATAAAAGCATCTTATTTTTTGAGAAAGCGTTTTATTTTGAGAAACAATGTTTAAAAACAAAAAAAAAAAAAAAAAAATGACAACCCTCTCAAAACAGTCCCTCTCAACGCAAAAACCCAAATCTCGATTGGGCTTTTCTCAATCACTTTCCCTCATGGCACTCTGTCTCTCTCTCTCTCTCCCTCCCTCACGACACTCGGTTGTCTCAACTATCAAAAAATATTGAGGTATGTGAAGTCTCGATTGTCAGAAAAAACTGAGAGATAATAGGGCTTTTCTCAATCACTCTCCCTTACGACACTCTATCTCTCTCTCCCTTACGACACTTGGTTGTCTCAATCTGTCACAACTCAATCAAGATCTTCAAGGCTCTTTCCAGATTTCATGGTTATCAAGCTATCTTTGCTATATCTCGGCTGAAGGGTAAGCATTCGTCTCCCTCAACATCTCTGCAACAGCTCCTTTATCCTAGGTAATCTCTTGATATGTGAAGCTAGGGCTTTTCTCTCCAAAAAAAAATAGGGCTAGTTTTATTTCAGTGTAACTGAAATGTTTGAAAATTTGTTGGGTAAGTTTTCTATAGGTTCGTCAGATTTATTTAAAGGCTTATTCGAGCTCAATCTCCCGTACCAATATTCTATCAAAAACCATCACGACTGGGGCCATGCTCTCATAACTGCTGTAGCAGTTGATTGGCTTCATTGAGGTACAATAAGGTTTCCTCTTCTTGATTTCCTCATTAATTTTTCTTTCAAACACTATCCAATGTGCAATATTGACATAGGCAAGACTTTGGTGTTTACCAAAATAAATTTTGAGAATCTGTTATGATTAAATAAATTTGGTGTTTACCAAAATAAAATTACAGATTTCTCATTTTAGAAAAATTTTGTTCTACAAAAAAAAAATTCAATCATGTCTGCTCTAATTTGGAGATCATCATTGTAAGGCCTTTGGTAGATCTCAAGGTGCATAATTTATACAAGGGTTCTATTATTCAAAAGAGTATTTTTAAATTTTGATGGCTTGTATTTATTTTTTTAAGGTTAGAAATAGCTGAAACATCAATACCTGTACTATGTTATTGGGAAAGAAATATTTGTTATGGGGAACAATGCAGTATATGGTATGATATGAATGCTCGACGAAGCATTATGTTGAGAAAAGGAACAAGTTATAATGAACTTTTGGCAAAGATGCATGGTATAATGAAGTTGGATATCACACAAGTCCATTTAAAGATGACTTGTCGATTTCCATTTGAGCATAACAAATACTCTCCATTAGAAGTCGTTGATGATGAGACAGTAGATTCAATGATTAAAGTTATTCTAAGCAATCCAACATTATATAGCATCGACTTGTATATGGAGACAGAAGATGTGCAGCATCCTTGTGCTGTATCTCAACCGATGGAGATTGAGCACAGCCATTTTACTCGATTGCTCACACAAGATAGTAATTGCCCAACTGGTGAAGTTGTCCCCATCGTATATCAAAGTTTCGGTCCTATGTTGGTGGTTGAGACATATCATACAGAACATGTGGAGTCTCACTTTCCTAATATTGCAAATATTGTGAATATTGTTCAGGGTGAGGACATTTGCAATAATCCCACGGATAGAAGTAATCTCCTCAATGCATCATCATCAGAAGATGATGATATGTTGAAATTGGGTGATGAGGATGGAATGGATGAAGTCGATGAGCATTGCATTCGTTTGTATGAAGCTGATTCTCCATTTTTTTCAAATGTTAATTTTACTGATGATGTTGGTGAGAGCAGTTCATCCCATTTGCTCCATCCTTGCATCTGGGATCCAACAACAAACGAGTTGGGCAAAGGTCTTGAATTTATTGACAAGGAAAAATTACAACAAGCTGTCAAAAAATTTTCAGTTAGATGTCATAATTAATATGAGGTGATTGAAAACCAAAAGGATATTTGGGCTGTGAGATGTAAAATTCATGAAATGTGTAAATGGAGATTGCGTGCTATAAAAAATAAAAAGACGGGCCAATTTCAAATCACAAAATATGAGGGGCCACACACTTGTTTAAATCGTGCTATGAATAGAGATCATGTGCAATTAGATTCTACGTTAATTGCAAGTGAAATACAAGGTGCAGTGAGGGTTGATCCAGCTTTAAAGATTGATCTAATTGTAGAGCAAATGAGAGAAAAGTACGATTACATGATCTCTTACAGGAAAGCTTGGATTGCAAAGTAGAAAGCAATTTCTATGATATTTGGGGATTGTGAGATATCGTACAGATTGTTGCCAAAGTTTATAGAAGCACTTGTGAAGTATAATCTAGGCACAATTGTTGACTGGTTGCATCGTAACACTAGCAACTCGGACGTGGTGGTTTTCGACAGAATGTTTTGGGCATTTAATGCATCAATTCAAGGATTTATGCATTGTCAGCCAGATATTAGTATTGATGCCACACATTTGTATGGAAAATATAAAGGAAAGTTGTTAATTACAATGGGGACTGATGGTAACAATTAAATATTTCCTCTCGCATTTGCAATCGTTGAAGAGGAGAGTTACAACAGTTGGCAATGGTTCTTATATTTGTTAAGGTTGCATGTTGTGGGGAGGAGGAAAAAGATTTGTTTGATATCCGATCAGCATAAAGGTATAATTGTTGTGGTAAAATATACGAATTCTAGATGGCAAAATCCTAATGCATATTTTGCTTGAGGCATGTTTGTAGCAATTTTCATAGCAAGTTCAAAGATGCCTATCTAAAGACGCTTGTTTGGGCTACTGGAAGTGCACATCAGATACGCAAATACAATTTCATTATACAGGAAATTAAAAGCCTCAACCAAAAGGTATATGATTGGTTGAATGAAATACCTGCAGAACAGTTGATAGTTGCACATGATGAAGGTCAAAGATATGGACATTTAACCACTAACATCTCTGAGGTTTTTAATGGTGTGCTGAAAGGTGTAAGAAATTTTTCAATATCTGCATGTGTATAACTGATTTTTTATCGTCTAGTAAAGTATTTTTATGGGAGGAGAGGTTTTGGGCAACAAGCTATATCCGAATGTTGCATATATACCCTTCTTACCATTACAAAGATTATGTGTTACCAATCCAAGATTGGTGGATACGTGATCACAGACTTCAACATATGCTATAGTGAGGCATCAGTTATGACAAGGAGAGGTCACTCACATGCAGTATTGACACGTGATGGTGTATGTTTTGTGGAAAATGGGTCATCTACAAAATGCCATGTTCTCATGCCTTGGCTATATTTGCAAAGGCTTCTGTTGATGGATGGAATTATATTAATGAATGTTATAAGTTGACACAACACATGGCTATATATGCACCTGAATTTCATCCTATTCACCATGAGGATTATTGGGACGAACCCATTGGTCCAACTTTGTGCCCTGATTTTACTATGAAAAGATTTAAGGGTCGTCTACAATCTACACGAATTCGAAATGAGATGGACATAGGGGAAGGTCATAGGCCAAAATAATGTGGGTTTTGTAGGGTAGTGGGGCATAATAGAGAAAATTGTCTAACGAAGAATCAACAACATACGAGAAACTAACTTTATTTTGTAAATTACTGTATCAGTTTGTAAATTATTTTTTGTAAGGAATTTTAAAATTTTGAGCCAAGGTTTTTGCTATGTAGTTTGTTTGTAAAGTTCAGTTTGTTTATAAATTTTAGATGAAAACAGTCAATTAAATCTATTTGGAGACTTTGCATCTCTTTTTTTTTTCTTTTGTCTAGCAATATTACTTAACTATTCAATTTTCATAATTTACCTTGCAACTTTGTGGTTAATTCTTTATTTAATTTTGAAATCATCTTCAGATTATATAAACCCAAATCTTGACATCTTTTATGGAGGCACCAACTGTTATACATCCCGGGCCTGAAAATGGATTTATTCTATACATGTAGGACATGTATTGATCATCTCGTATATGAGAGGGGCAGGTTTGCAGTTACATCAAAGTTTCAATTACACATATTTTTTTATTTCTGTTAAATTATGGAACTTTTATTATTCATTATGTTGAAGTGTAGGATCTAGGGTATTTTCATTATCGTCGGAGTGATAGCCTACTACGACAAGTTGCCCCACTTAACATGCACATCTAGGATTACCTATGTCAAACGGGATTTATCGAGTTGGATTTATACAACTTGATTGGGATCTAATCACTGCATTGGTTGAGAGGTGGAGGGTAGAAACACACACCTTTCATTTACCAATAGGCTAGTGCACCATTACATTGCAAGACGTGGCTATCCTACTGGGCTTGCCAATAGATGGGGGCACCTGTCACAGGTTTTGATGTTAGCTTTGCCGTTAATGTATGCCAGGAGCTTTGCATGGACTTAATGGGCATTGTACCATCTCAGTCCGATCTTGATGGATCATAGCTAAAGATGAGATGGATTCTTAATAATTTTACAAAGTTAACAGATGATGCAAATGATGAGACTGTTCGTAAACATGTTAGGGCCCACATCTTGCAGCTTATTAGTGGATCCTTATTCATCGATAAATCAGGGAATAAGGTGAAGTTAATGTATTTTTCATTGCTTAGAGAATTAGAGGATGCAGGGAACTTTAGTTGGGGGAGTGTCGTCCTTGCATGCCTTTATTGAGAGATGTGTCGAGGTACAAAGCCTATTGCCTCAAAAATAGGTGGCCCACTTATTTTATTATAGGTATATTAATACATTTTAGTATGTTTTTAAATTTTTTTGTTACATTAATATATTTGTAACCTATTTGAAAAGTTATGGGCGTGGGAGAGGTTGATACACATCCAACCTGAAAGACAAGTTCTTACAGAGAATGTGGATGGCGATGAGCCATTACCATTAGGGTATAAGTGGAGAACGACCTTATTTGTTCGAGAACCACTTTATGTTTACTTATCCTTAATTTTGTTTCTTGGCATATAGATGGTATGGCAGCCCTACATTGATGATGTCATTACATTTTTACCTGCATACTGCCTTGTCGATCATGATATATGGCGAATGGTGTCACCACTAACTTGCTTTGAGGTGGTTGAGTGGCATTTTTCAGATCAGGTAATGCTCCAGTTTGGAATTTTCCAAGACATACCACTCTCTCGAGACACGGGTGCAGACCTTCATGCCACTAATCGTCGAGGGTGAGCATTCTCTGATTGGGAGTTGTTAAATCGATCCTACATCGATATTTGGAGACAACGACGAGTTCATATTGCATATGCTGACCCATTATATCACTCACTTGACTATATGGATCCATATATGGTATGGTATCGATGAATTACCAGACATTTTTTTGGCCCACCTGGTACTAGGCCATCGGTTGGATTTGAACTCGTAGCCGGCATATTTGAAATATTGGTATGAATTTAATTGGTATGTTCATGTTCATTATATTGCTTTTCATATTATAATATTTTTACTTATAATTAATTATTTATGTTACTTGTGGTCAAGTTGCCTCAATCAAATACATATAAAAGTTGGTGAGGGTCGTGCCGATCTGGTTGACTCACACCAGGCCTTTGTTGATATTCAGATACTGAGTTATTTTTTCCTAGAAGCAATTCAGTCCCATCAGCGTATCATGGACGAGCACATATCAAGCAACCCAATGCCATCATAGCCGGTACCAGTGCCTCGAGGACGAGGTCGTGGCATTATAACATACGACAGACGTCGTCGTCGTAGTGTCGGCACTTCCATGGTAATTCCCACTCTATTATCAATTGCGTCTCCGTCGGCGTACAGTACACATTCACATGGATCCATGCACACAAAAGCAATTGAGATAGGTGGGATGGGTGATGACATAGGCATTGAGGGGTTGACAGTGGTTCACGATGATGGAGATGACGTAGGTCCTTCTCAAGTCACACAACTTGAGCAACAACTTAAATGCCCACAAAGAAAGCCAATTCGTCAAAAGAGACAAACTCGATGTGGGACTTAAATTTATGAGGTAGTATATATATATATATATATATATATATATATATATCTTTATTATTATTTTTTCTTTAGATGTCATTATACATTCTGATTATTTGGTGTTGTTGTAATGTTGGCAAATATGTGCACGGGGATAGTGGTTATTACATCAAATATGAACACTGAAGAAGGGGGAAAAAGTAAAAAGAATTCTTGAGTCAATAGTACTTTTTTTTATTGGATGATGGTTGGGAAGGATTGTATTTGTTAGAAAGAAAAAATCGTTGGAAAACATTTAATCATTATGTGGTGTTATATTGAGATATTAAGTGTTGTAATAGTTTCAAATTATCGAGCTGATTTTCCTGCCATGCATAGTTTTCGTTGGTTGTGGCTGGTTGGTTTGATTTTTCTTATTAAAGCATAGTTGGAGTTATCTGCTGTATCTATAGGAGTTTTTTTTTTATACAAAGATCTTATCTAGCTCTCAAGTCAGGCGTGGTACCAGCATTAAAATCGTCTTTCAAAAAGACGCTTTAAAAAGCGTCTTTTTGAAAGACGATTTATTAATGAATTTTTTTGTCTCAAAGCGTCTTTTCGAAAGAAGCTTTTAAAATTTTAAAACAGAAAACATGTTTTCAAAAGACGTTTTAAAAAAAAAAATCATATTTTGATAAATAAGTTACAAACAACACCAAACTAGAATTAAAATCTTTTTTAACCCTGCTTCAGAATTTAACTCAACAAATCAGTGTTGGGTCAATGGTGACTTATGGACAAGATAAAAAAAAAATAGTTGCAAAATGACAAAACTTAGAGAGAATACATTGTTGTAGTGAAAAAGTTTTGATAAGCATTGATTCTAAAGAGTGTGGTGAGGTTCGTTTCTCAAGGTTAGCATACCTTTTTTTTTTCTTTATGCTTTGATATTGGGTATACACTGACTTTATGCCTGTTATGCTTTCGGTCCACTAAAACGAAAGAATGTTGAAATTTTGGAATAGAGAAAGAAGCCTGTGAGAGTTGGAACTGCGTGGAGAGGTTTGTGTATAGATTTGAAGATGAGATTAAATTAGGGAGAAAAGGGGATAATTTTGACATTGAAAAATATTATATTTCCACTGACATCAATACCATTTTGAAAAAGAACTTCACACCCTTCTGTTGCACAAATCACACTAAGATTACAACAAATGAGCCAAACAAGAAGGTGAATGGCATATAACAAACTACAAAATGAGAAGGAAATTCATATATGTTGTTCACATTTAATCAAATGTTGGACTTCAAGAAATTCTTACAAATTTTTTTTTTTTTTGAATTAAGAAATTTCTTTGTTGCTATAATTTTTTTTTTATTTGTGTATTCTTTTCTCTATCTTTTTTTTTCTTTTATCAATATTGAAGTATTACCATTTTCTTAAGAAACAAAAAGTTGTTTGATGCATTGTTAAAAACATATGTAATACTTTTTTATTTAAGAAATTTCTCAAATTTCTCTGTTTGGAGAGACATAATTTCTTAAAAAATATTAGTTTTTTGATAGAAATTTTAATTTATTTTTTATTTTATCAATGTTAAGAGTATTACCACTTTCTTAAGGAATAACCATTGTTTGATGCATTGTTGAAGGAATTTCTCGAATGTCTTTGTCTCGAAACAGAAACATTTCTCTATTCTGAGAGAAAGAATATTCTCTGTATTAGTTCTATATGACGAAAATTCTCTATCGAAAAAACACGAACTTTTTTGACAAAATTTCCTATACAATATGAATCAGTGTAATTTCAAAAACCTCAAAGAATGACTGAAATTATCATAAACCTCGGGAGAGGTCCGTGTAATTTATCCAAAATAATTTTATTTTGCTTTTTATTAGTAAAAAATTTATTTTTATATTTTCTTTGTTTAAATTGTTCCAAAATCACTGAATGTCATCCAATCTCTTTTAGTGTCCATTTGTTAACGTTCTTTTAAGAATTTTTTTTTTTGGCTTAAATAAGCAAAAAAAATGAAAAAAAAATATAAAAGATAAAATATAAAAAAAATACTTAAAAAATAAAAAAAATAAAGAGGAGCAAAAAAACATACCTTTAAGCAAAAGTAATTTTCTTTTTCTTTTTAATAAGTAAAAAATTTACTTTTATATTTTCTTTGTTTAAATTGTACCACAATCACCACTACCACCCCACCACCGTCGTCACTGCCACCATCGCCGCTCCACTACTACCTCTACCACCACAACTACCATTATTGCCGCCGCCACCACTGTTACCAACTCCCCCACTACAAAAATCACCGCCGCCCTTACAATTACCACCACTAGGTGTATACATGGGTTGGGTTGTAGTAGAACCGGAACCAATCCGATTTTATATGGTTCTAAAAAAAAATCGGAACCGTGAACTATTGGACTTGACTCAACCCAAACCGAACATTTTCAAATTCGTTCAGGTCGGTTCAATGTTTTTTTTTTTTTTTACATAAACCAAAAAGAAATAAAAAAAATTAACTCTTAATATATATAGGCAACGAAAATTAAGCTATCCAAGTATTTATGACATTTTGACAATAAGAAAAAAACTTGATATAATAGTGGTTTTGAAAAAGAAAATTAATAACTTAATTAAAAATAATAATTTATTAACAAATGTTTTTGATTTGTTATTGTCTCGTTAATTTGTAACTTAAAATTATAATACCAAAAGAAAAAATATTCACTACTACATTGGATATTTAAAACAAAATTTATAAACTTAAAATCATATTTTTTATCTTTTTTTTACCCACAAAGTTAGGTGAGAGAATGCAAGAGGGAAGTGAAATTGAGAGTATATTTTTTGTGATGCAAATAAAATAGGCTATGAAAATTCTTTTTATCTTAGGACAAATGAGATGGTCAGGATATCACTTCTAAATTTGGAGGTCTTGGGTTGGAACTATTTCCATTGATGATGTATGTAAGATGGAGTATTGGAAGTATTGGGAAAAAGCCAAAAAAAAAAAAATGTGTTTCAATGAGAACAAGGTTTATTTGTTTTAGTAGAACAATGAATATATATTTTTTTCAATGAAAAAAAGAGTATATCTTTCAAGATTTTTTTAAAAAAAAAATTAAAACAAAAGGAGTTGATAAAAAAAAAAATTTATGGGTTCGGTTCTCGGGTTGGTTGGGTAATCAGAACCTTCACTCCGAACTAACCCAATTTTTCGGTTTTCTAATCCGAATAAACCTGAACTCACTTTGACCCAAACCAATGCAAACTCATTGAAGTCGGGTTGGGTCAGTTTTTCAGTTCTCGGTTATTTTATGCACCCCTAACTACAACTATGGTCTCAATATTATTTATAAAGAATGATTTTAATAGATACATTAAAAAAATTAGTAGTTATGAAACATACTTTAACTTATTTTAAGCAAAAATTATAAAAATTACTTTTTTTTATTTATTAAAAAGTATTTTAAAAAGCGTTACCATAATATATTAATTATAACAGATTTTGTTCATAAACTTATTGATTCTGAGATATAAACAAGTAGTTTTACCTGCCTTTATTCCACTGTCTCTCTAAAAATGAGAAAATATATTGATAATATCTGTTGTATAGAATTATTCAATTTATTATGTCTTGCAAATACAAATTGATGCCAACGGTTTACAGTTAAACCTATTATAAGTTAATAACTTTTATTAAATAATTATTTTGGTCTGAAGTAAATATTTTTAGCGGCATTTTTTTTTGTCCGACACTCTCTTTTGCGTTGAAAAAAATAGAACTTCTTCTAGTGACAACTTTAATAATCCTATGGTTTAATAATAATGATTTTAAAAAAAATCACTTATAATATTAATATTAAAAAGGAAAAATACATTCATTAATGTATTGATATTAAATAAAAATTTGTTGATAACATTAATTTATTAACAATTCAAATTAACAAAGATAAAGTAAAGGCATATTCTCTTAAGAAAGGAGTTCACCACTCCAAAAACATATTATTACATATTCTATTTTAATAGTCTAAAATTATATATTTGGCACTGGTGAGGAATTTCTTATTATAAAATGTTAAAAAAAAATTAATAACTAAAATTTTAAATTTCTAAGATTATTAATTATTAAACGGACAATTGTAATATATATATATATATATATATATATATAATCTTTAGTTTCCTACACTTTTAAGATGTTTGTCTGTAAAAGGAAACTCAAAAATCTCATATCAAATAAGAAGAGAAACATCTCAGGGCTTCCTTCCACTTCATCCATGTGAATTTCTTTTAAATAGAGTCTATTATTTTAAAAGAGCATCCATTTACAGTTGAGCCTCTTATAATTAATATTTTATAAGTTAATAATTTCTAATAATTAATAAATTTTGAAGGAACTAACTTAGTTTCATGATAGATAATTAATAATTTTATTATTTAATAATTAGCATTTTTTAAGAAAAACTCTTTATAATATTATACTTATATATATATATATATTTTATTTATAACACGTCTTGTTAATTATGTTTATTAATTCTATGTAATTAAAGTCAAAAGTATTATAAATGAAAAAAATTATAATAGACATTCTTAAATTTTTATGTCATAAGTTGAGTATAATATGTATTTTTTATGAAAATTAAAATGTTTTTTAAAAATTGAATATAAGGTCTTATTTTTATACCGAAAATTATTTACAAGTAAAAAATACTTATAGATTAATAACAATATAAGAAAATTTAATAATTAATAATCTTCAAGTTTTCATGTTTATTAATTATAAAAAGATTGACTGTACTCAAATGAATCGCAAAGATGAACACTTTTTTTTATATGGTTGCATGTAAATAACAGAGATTTAGAAAGAAAACAATAACCATTAATTTTTTATTGGGTGATTCGGCCATTGGTCCTTTAAATATATCAAAATTGTCGTAAGATCCAAGTCCAAACAAATTAACCCACCAAGTCTATCAACTACTTTATGACTAAAACACCCCCACTTTATGATAGTTGTGTACCATAACGTGACAAACCAATTCAAGCATGACATATGTGTGTATAGAGCACTTGCGTACACAGACCAAGAAAGACTCTTTTATCCAAAACAGACAGACACACGGGGTTCAGAACTTTTTTGTTCTGAATGGTGCAAGGTTTTTAGCCCTACCTCCAGAGCAAGAAATACGAAGTATGTACCTAGAGGGGTCCCGAGCTGATCACCGCCTTACATGCCCTACCGACCTCAGAATAAGGAAACAGAGTTCAACATGGAAACTGTTATTCTCGGATATCTTCAAATCCCTACTTTTATGACTCCGAATTCTAATCAACTTAGAAAATTTGTAGCCTATAAATAAAACCTTAAGGTGTGCTTTTACATTACATTCAATTAATTCTTTTCAATTACAGTCTTTTTATTTTACTAAATTTATCATCAGAGCGGCTATCACCGGGATTTTGAGTTCTTGACAAGTGACGAAAAATGGAAGCCCCACTGATCAGAAAGTGCAACATCAATTTGGTGCCGTCTGTGGGAACGAAAATCATTTCTGCTAACTTTCTTCATTGAAAGTGACAAGTCCTTTGCCCTTTTTCTTCTAAAAAGGCAATGGCTCCTAATCTTCGTCCTAGGAAGAGTTCTCAAAACCCCCGAAATCAACCTCCCGCTAGAAGAGGAAGGAGGCAAACACCTAGTCACATACAACAACAACTTGATCGAATTCAACAACAATCCGATCAGATGCAAGAACAATTTGTTGCCATGTCCCAAGCTCTGGCTTCGTTAGCCCAAAACCAGCAGAGCAATATCCCTCATCTTCTTACCAATATTGGTAATGAAGGGGCTTAGCCTCTTGCCACCACCATGGGCGGAGGATCTTCTAAGGAGGGAATCCCCTACGTGCAGCCGGTACACCCTCGTGGTACCACTCATATAAGGGCTGATCCCCAAACATTAACAGCTATAGGGAGAGAGATGCATGCTTTCCACCAAGCAGTCCATCACCAAAGCAGAACGAGGATCCCAACTCTAGCGGCTTCGAGGGCCGATCTAGTGTCACAAGAGTTCCAGCCTCCAATGACACCGGTTCCCCCATTCTAAGGAAGGCAACATGTCACGACCCGAAACCTACCCTCTGCGAATCTCAAACCACAATCCCAGCCCGACCCTTTTGTCGAACCGGATCTCATCTAAAACTTGCTACACAATCAGTGCTTCTAACATGCAACAACTATCATATCACAACATAAACAGTGGAAGATTTTAAAATAAAAATTGTATGTAATATATATCTGGTTCTCAAAATACAGACTATAAAATTCTTTAACTATTGTACATCCCCAAGACATGGATGACATGGTAGGCTACAAGACTGTACTATGTATTAGACTTGCAACTTCAAAAGTAATGTCCATCTCTATGCTAGCAGGCTCTATCGTCTGCTCTCAATATCTATCCCTGAAATGTTTTAAAACAAATCAAAATGAGCTAACAAAGCTCAATAAGTAATTCTCCTTTGCTCTGTCATGTATACAAGTTAATATAGAAGACATAATCCAAAAAAAAACTAGGATAATGCAAATGTGATAGCCAGTCAAGAAATATAGAACTTATCAATGAATATCAAATGGTAGGAAGCTCAAATGATAAAACAATGAAGATCTGATCTGCTAACAAATATTATACTGCTACAGTCATGAGCTGTCTCAAGTATAATCATATGTACTCAATAAAAAATTGTAAAATCTCATGATCATTCATAATTAAATAATATGATCAAGCTATGATAATCACTAATGACAGTGATATCAACAAAAGTGGATGCACTCTAACTGGGGCTCGGAATTCCCCCTAAGCTTGTATTTAGTTTCAAACCAGAATACCTGAATAATACTGAGCTCTGTATACAATGTGACTCTACGTCCCATGCCTCACATAGCAACGTAGCTGGTGTTCCCGTGGAACCTTGACCCGAGGGTCATAATAAGCATTAGATGGAGTTTGTGACTGAGCACAAATCCGGTAATAATAATATATCAGGATCATGCTACTTTCCACGAAAAGTATAGTGGAATCATAACTGGTTCTCGATAACATAACATAACTATAGTTTTTCGAAGGCTAAGGTTATGAGACTGCTTTGAACATAACTGGCTGGCCCTCTCGGCCCTAGATACAAATGTACAAAAAGGAATCTATGCACAAGTATATAAAATCATGATCGAGATATATGGCATACAATAAACACTTTTCACAAGATAGAACAATATCGAAATGTGGATTCAATAACTTTCTGGCATGTATGGAATATAATAGATAATATATGAAAAACTGTTGACATGGCTGAAAGTCTCACATGCAAAGATCGAATATTACTTACCTCTTACTGTATCACTCTAGAAGGTCTAGACCACTTTCTCCTTTCTTCTTGTCGTTCCTATGATTTAGAAAACGCATCTTAGTTTATAGTTACATGAACTATGCTATTTGTCAAATTTTATGTCTCTTTACTATAAGTATCTCTTTTATTTGAATAGACTCTACTATTGAATCCGGAACATCGAACAAAGTCAGTTTAGGCTTTCGTAGACTTCAATTCGGACATCCATATTAAAAAGGGCAAAATGATCATTTTGTACTTTTATGTGTTCTTACTTCTCGAGACCTATTTTCAAAAATTGGACTCCACCGTTGAGTCTGAAATGCTCAAAATAATAAAAAAATTTACTATTCTTTTAATTTAATCGGAGTCCATTTGACTCATATTTGAATTAGGGGCATTTTAGTAATTTTTGTTATTTCTAATTAATTAAATTAATATTTAATTAATTATTTTATTCTTTGGGTCAGTTTATAATTAACATAATTTTAGGGTTTAATTGTAATTTCCATAAACCTTGGGTCACAATTTAATTTCAGAATTTACTATTCCATTCGAGGATAGCCAAACAATGGCTAAGTCTCAATTTAGGGATAAGCTATCCCTATCCTTAAATTAATTTTATTTCAATTTCTTAAATCCTCAACCAAACACCCACCTATTCATTTAAAATATATCTCAAAACGACACAACTTTGGGGTGGTTTCATAATGGGTCGGGTCTGACCCGAACCTGAACCGACCCAAACTCCAATAATGTCATCTTCTTTAGCGGTACTCCGGCATCCTCTTCGGTATTGGCCTATTTTTTTGACCTGTTTTCTACCCTAAAATCAATGGGGTCCTCTCTTAAACTTCATGAGGATCACATTTCTAACCTCAGTTTTCCATTTAAACCATCCCACCATTTCTAATATGAAGAAACCAGCAACTCTGGTGGAAAAACTGAATTTTTGATGAGCCCATTTCGTGATAATTTCTCCATTGTTTTGACCCAAATCCTTTTCAAATTTGTTTCTTCACCTCATATGAATAATTTCCTATCATTTAAACCAATTTTCATATATAAAAATCATAAAACCGAATTACCATTCAAGACCTGCAACTGCTTTTTTCTTCCTTGTTTCTAAACCTTTTTAAGTGATTCTTTCTGCAAAACAACCCTAATTTCATGCTTTTTTGACCCTCTACATCAAACTCAACGAATCATGCTTAAACTTTAAAAATAGAATTGAAATTTTTACTCACCCGAATGAGCTTTTGGCTCGCAGTTTCTATCTCCTTCTTCTATTTTCTGCCTCATTTCTTCTTCTGAATCCTTTTGAATGGCCAATTTGCTCTTAGCTTCTTTCCTTTCCTTCTTTCTTTTCTAATTTCTTCAAAACAGCCCTCACCTATTTATAGGAAATGTTTCACCCACTTGCAGCCTACCTTTTCTCTTTCTTCCCCCCATTTCTGCAGCCGTCCTTGACTGCTTTATCTCTTGATTTTCCTTTGCTTGACACCTATTTAAATTTTTATTTTCTTGCTGAAAATATTTAACATGTATATTATATAATATACCAAATACACACACACACACACACACACTGTCGGCAGTGTGTGTGAGTCACCTATCCCACTTGCATGCATTGCATGCAGCACACAATATATGTATGTATTTGCTTGTGTATATGTATATATATATACCTATACATTTATAATACATGTATATATATACGTGTATTACATACACATATTTCTTATATATAGATATATATATATATATATATTTGTATATTATTATACGTATATACACATATATATTGTCATGTATATATATATATATATGTATACTCATGCACGTATGAATACTATATTGTGCACATATTTCGATACATATACGGGTATACATGCATGATTCTTCTTATTGTCGGGTCCCTCGTACAAGTGATCCCAGGGTACTCGGATTTGATTGCAATGATACTTGTGTGTTTGAAATCATCGTATGCTTACAAAACTATACATCGTTCATTTAAAATTCATGTTCGGGTTACAATTTGGTATTACATTATTCGACTCGACCTATCTCGATTTGAGTGCCATATTTTGGGTCACGATAGTACACAACGTCCCCTACCAATATCGGACAAACTCATCCCCTGAATATAGGGGCTGAGGGTGTAAGACAGGGTCAACAGCAAGGCCCAAACCCACAACCGGTCCTACCAAGAGTTCCTCAAAGGACAGAAGAGATAAGAGACTCCATGGAACAGACCGTCTTTACTAGAGGGACCTATGCCCCTCTAGAGCAAGATGAACAGGGAAAGTTACTCGGGAGGTTCGCCACGCCATTTACCTCTACTATAATGACAAAAAAGCGGCCAAAGAAGTTCGTTGTCCCGAAGCTCACCCTCTACGACGGGTGTGAGGATCTTGGAGACCATCTCTTTCATTATCAGCATACAATGGCTCTACATGGGGCTACTGACGCCACATGTGCCGAACCTTCGTGACAAGCCTCAAAGGTACCATTCTGAAGTGGTTCCACAACCTCCCTCAAGAATCGATCACCAATTTCTATGAGTTCAGTAGGCGATTCCTTGATCGATTCCTGACCAGCAAGAAGCTAAGGAAAGGACCAGAATTCCTGTTAACTGTAAAGCAGGCAAAAGGAGAATCACTTCGAGAGTATATTGCTCGTTTCAATACCGAGCTCACGGAGATAATGGACTATAGCCCAAACTTTCTCGTGGCAACTTTTACCTCTGGCCTACGGTACGGATGCCTCCAAGATTCTTTGACAAAGAATCCTTCCATCGATATGGCGGCACTCATAGAGCGAGCATAGAAACACATAAACCTGGAGGATATAAAAATATCCTTCCGAAAGGTGAAAGAGCAGGCTCAGAAGGATAATCAAGTCTAGAAGAGGGACACCAGTGTAACTAGGAAGAGGGTCAAGAGTCCCGACAAGAGGGCGGCATCCAGAATCCAGAACAATCCCAATTTTGGAAGGTACGGAGCTTTCACCCCTCTGAATGCCTCTTTCACTCACATACTCCAGTAGATATAAACTCGAGAGGACTTGACGTGTCCAGAACCATTAAAGAACAATCCCGACACCAGAGATCAAAACAAGTACTGTGACTTCCACAAGGAGGATGGACACACCACTGATGAATGTAGAGCTCTCAAGCAAGAGATTGAACATCTCATCAAAAGAGGGCGGCTGCAGGAGTTTGTCTGACAAGACGGGAGGCAGAACCCTCATAACGACAGACCATAACAAAGAAGGCAAGAGCAAAGGCCTGAACAGAGGGAGGCTCAAAACGAACAACCACGCCAAAACAATCAAGTCATCTTTGTCCTCCATGCAGACAACACGGTGACGAGGATGTCCAACCGAGCTACGAAATGGTATGCTCGGGAAGCAAGGGCAGAGTCACACGTCCTCCAGGTCTCAGCCATTAAAAAATGGTTAAAGTTGGGACCACAAATCCAGTTCTCAAAATTGGATTTGTGTGGGTTCACTGTCCTCATAGTGATGCTCTCGTCATCTTACTCAAAATCGCCAATTTTGAGATTAAAAGGGTTCTAGTAGATACGGGAAGCTCCACCAACGTGCTGTTCTACGAACCTTTCAAGCACATGAAGCTCAATTTCGATGACATCAAAGCCACCATCGCGTAATGACGGGATTTGATGGGAACCTCAGCACCCCACTGGGCAAAATAAACCTCCTAACCACAACGGGAGAAGGGGATGTTCAGAAGACATTGATCTCTGAGTACATGGTCTTAGACTCTAAGTCTCCTTATAACGTCATCATTGGGAGACCCTAGCTCCATCAGATGGGAGCAGTCACTTCGACCCTCCATTAATGCTTGAAGTATGTTCAGAATGACAAGGTTTTCTCCATCAAGGGCTATCAGCCAACTGCCCTGGAATGCCATGCTCTTATACTAAAGGAAAAAGTCTCCAAATAGTAATCACAATACCCTCGTGAAGGAGGAAGTTTTACACCTTCCAACCTTTATGAGATAGAGGAGTGCCCTTCCAAGATCGACGAGCCATTAAGCCCTAAGGGAAGGGACAACATGGCCAAACCAGTGGAGGAGCCCATCAAGTTACTCATTAGCACCGAAGGGGAAGAACGGTATTTACAGATTGGCTCAGATCTATCCCCCTCAAGCAACAGGAAATTATTGAATTCTTGAAAAGCAATTGTCGGTATTCACTTGGAAGACCAAAGATATGAAAGGTATAGATCCTAACCTCATCTCTCGCAAGCTAATGACAGACCCAGATCATCTTCCAATGAGACAAAAAAAGAGGACGTTCGCCTCTGAACACCACAAAATCATCAACGAAGAGGTCCATAGCATAGGTTGCTAAACACCAGAATGATAAGAGAGGTATTCTATCTAGAGTGGCTTGCCAACACAGTTTTTGCCAAGAAGAAGAATGGCAAGTAGAGGGTCTACATTGACTAAATCGACCTCAACAAAGCTTGTCCCAAAGATAGCTTCCCTCTCCCCAGGATTGATCAACTTGTTGATGCAACCGTAAGACATGAGCTCATGAGTTTTATGGATGCCTACTTTGGATACAATTAGATTCAGATGTATTCTCGAGACCAAGAGAAGACTGCATTTATATTTGAACGAAGTCTTTATTGTTATAGAGTGATGCTATTCGGTCTGAAGAACACTAGAGTCACATACCAACGTTTGGTAAACAAGTGTTTGGCTCCCAAATTAGAGACACGATGGAGCTCTACATTGATGACGTGTTAGTCAAGAGCATTTGGAAGAGTGACCACATCCAGCACTTGAGCCAAACATTTAATATCCTAAGGCAACATAAGATGAAGCTAAACCCTTTAAAGTGTACCTTCAGGATCACCAAAGGGAAATTCTTAGGTTTTTTGGTCTCACAATGGGGGATTGAGGCAAATTCCTCGCAGATAAAATCTCTAATCGAACTAGAGTCACCGAAAACCAAGAAGGATATCTAGGGCCTGAATGGAAGGATAGTAGCTTTGAACAGATTTATCTCTAAGTCTATAGACCGGTGCCTCCCGTTCTTTAGAGCCTTGAGGGGGATTAAGGCCCTAGAGTGGACTCCTGAATGCGAAAAAACTTTCCAGGAACTGAAACAGTATTTGGCTTCCCCCAAACTTCTTTTAAAACTAGTACAAGGAGAAAAACTGCTCTTATACTTAGCCGTATTAGAGAATTCCATTAGCTCTACATCAGTTAGAGAGGACAAGGGGATTCAAAGGCCTATTTTTTATGTTAGCAAGATACTTTTGGAAATCGAGATGAGATATTCCGAAATTGAGAAACTAGCCTTCACCTTAGTAATATTTGCTCGGAAGCTCAAGCCTTATTTTCAAGCACATCCCACTATAATCCCTACGTCCTATCCTTTAAAATCAGTCCTGCATAGGCCAGAAGTTTCAAGACGATTGATCAAATGGTCAGTGGAGTTAGGAGAATTTGACATCTTTTATGTGCCACGGACCTCTATCAAAAGACAAGCACAAGCAAACTTTGTAGTAGAGTTCACTCTAGTGCTACATACTAAAACTCAAGCTACTACGGACACCACAGTATGGCAACTCTACAGTGACGGGTCATCCACCGAAAAAGGGTCAAGAGTAGGCATAATACTTCAGTACCCCGATGGAGTCAGAGAAAGCAGTTATCTTAGGATTTAGAGCCTCTAACAACGAAGCTGAATACAAAGCACTTATCTTAGGGATGAAACTGGCTTTGGAATGTGAAGCTCTGAATCTTGAAGCATTCTCTGACTCTCAACTTGTGGTAAGACAAGTCTTGGGAGAATTTTTCACTAAGGATAATAGGATGATCAGATATTCAGAGCTGGTGGAATCACTAAAGCTATTTTTTCACAAATTCACCATTCAGAAGATCGAAAGAAGCCAAAACTCCAGGGCTGATGCTTTAGAAAATATGGCTTCCCACCTCAAGTTAGAAAGGGATTCAATGGTGAGAATCTCTTACCAGTCAAAGCCAAGCATCAAGGAAATACAGTCATTTCCTATTTTAAAGCAAACTCAGAACTGGATGACTCCCATCATCTGGTATCTACAGGAAGGATTGCTTCTAGAGGACAAAAATAAGGCCAGAAGGATTCGGATTAGGGAAGCTTGGTATCTAATCCTAAATGGGAAGCGGTACCGAAGATCTTACATGCAACCCCTCCTATAGTGCTTACCTCTAGAGGAGTCCCACTACGTCCTAGCTGAAATACATTAAGGGATCTGTGTCAACCACAATGGCGGTAAGACCATAGCCCACTGAGCTCTAACTC
The DNA here is from genome assembly GCA_008638375.1 of Nyssa sinensis. Classification (NCBI taxonomy): domain Eukaryota; kingdom Viridiplantae; phylum Streptophyta; class Magnoliopsida; order Cornales; family Nyssaceae; genus Nyssa; species Nyssa sinensis. The sequence continues at coordinate 23,633,241 of CM018039.1, read as the reverse complement.
AAAGTTATTACTGGCCTAGCATGTTAAAACAAACTAAGGTATCCACAAGTGTGACAAATGCCAACAATTTTCTTCATACCAACACCAACCTCATCATAAGCTCATTCCTATTGCTATTCATTGGCCTTTCGCTTAATAGGGGATAGACATTGTAGGGCCACTACCAATAGCCCCTCAGAATAGGAAATTTTTACTAGTTGCCATCGACTACTTCTCCAAATGGGCAGAGGCCAAACCTCTTACTCATATCATAGAGCTAAGGGTAAAGAACTTCACGTAGAAAAATATTGTATGCAAGTTCGGTATACCCTGTATCATCATTTCAGACAATTGTAGGCAGTTTGTTGGGAAAGTGTTCGGGAAGTTCTGTAAAGACCTGCACATCAGTCATCACTTCTCTTCATCGGGGCATCCCCAAGCTAATGGGTAAGCTGAAGTCACCAACCGTACTATTCTTGATGCAATTAAGAAGAGGTTAGAGAATTCCAAAGGAAGATGGGTCAAGGAGCTCCTCGGAGTACTCTGGGCCTACCAGACCACTAAAAGAACACCAACTGTAAAAACGCCATTCTCACTTACCTGCGGTACCGAGGCAGTCATTCTTGTCGAAATTGGTATGTCGGCCCTTTGAATGGATTGCTTTGACCAGGAGACCAATAACCATCAGCTTAAGGAGAATCTAGATTTATTTGAAGAGAGACGTGTCAGATCAGGACTGAAACATACCAACAGAGAATGGCTAAAAGCTTCTGCCAAGGATTAAAACATGTCAATTTCTAGATTGGGAATCTCGTCTTAAGAAGGGTGTTCCCGAACACTAAAGATCCCATCATGAGAAAACTTTCCCTTAATTGCGAAGGGCCCTACAAGATAACTAAGATCGTCAAGCCCATGACTTATTGGTTGGAGGATGTAACTGGGAAGCCTATACCCAAGCCTTGGAATGTCGAACACTTACGAAAATATTCACTTCTGAGTGCTCTCATTAATTTACAAACCCCTAAAAGCCTTGTAGTCATTACAAGTGCTATAAGTCTGGTCTATTTTATTCCAATGTGCAGGCCCCTAAAAGCCTTGTAGTCATTACAAGTGCTATAAGTCTAGTCTATTTTATTCTAATGTGTAGGCCTCTAAAAGCCTTGTAGCTATTACAAGTGCTATAGGTTTGGTCCATTTCATCCAATGTTCAGGCTCCTAAAAGCCTTGTAGCCATTACAAGTGCTATAGGTCTGGTCCATTTCATTCCAATGTACAGGCCCCTAAAAACCTTGTAGTCATTACAAGTTCTATAGGTTTGGTCCATTTCATTTAGTGTACAGGCCCCTAAAATCCTTGTAGCTATTACAAGTGCTATAGGTCTAGCCTATTTTGTTTAATGTACACACTCCTAAAAGCCTTGTAGCCATTACAAGTGCTATAGGTCTGGTCCATTTTGTTTAATGTACAGACCCTTAAAAGCCTTGTAGCCATTACAAGTGCTATAGGTCTGGTCTACCTTGTTTAATGTACAGACCCCTAAAAACCTTGTAGCCATTACAAGTGCTATAGGTTTGGTCTACTTTGTTTAATGTACAGACTCCTAAAAGCCTTGTAACCATTACAAGTGCTATAGGTCTGGTCCATTTTGTTCAATGTATAGACCCCTAAAAGCCTGGTAGCCACTATAAGTGTTATAGGTCTGGTCCATTTCACTTAACAAATAGACCCCTAAAAAGCTTACGTTCATTGCAGTGGATATAGGTCTGGACGAATAGCTCAATAAAGATCAAGGGTTGAAGCTCGATTCAATTACAGGTTTTGAAAATTTGTGCTTGATTTAATTACAAGTTGTGAAGATATGAGGCTTAAAGCTTGATTGAATTACAAGTTTTGAAGATCTGTGCTTGATTGAATTACAAGTTGTGAAGATCTGAGGCTTAAAGCTTGATTTAATTACAAGTTTTGAAGATTTATGCTTGATTTAATTACAAGTTGAGAAGATCTAAGGCTTAAAGTTTGATTCAATTACAAGTTTTGAAGATTTGTGCTTGATTTAATTACAAGTTGTGAAGATCTGAGGCTTAGAGCTTGATTTAATTATGAGTTTTGAAGGTCTGAGTTTGAAACTTGATTTAATTGAAGATCTAAGGATGAAGCTTGATTTCATTGCAAGTGTCAAAGCTCAGTACATTATGATTTATTAACATGTCAACATCCAAAAATCTCATAAGTTTGGCTGTTCTGAGTATTCTGTTGACAAATTGCATGAGTGCTCTGGAGATTCTAATAGATTGAAGAATAACACACAAAGTTCTGAAAGAAGCCAAATTTCATTTATAGTTAGCCCAAAGTTTGGAAAAATTACAAGGAAGAAACAAAAAAGTACAAAATATTCCTAGTCTACTACTGGTTTGGCAGCCCCTGAAGTATCGGCATTGAGAGAGTTCTGAATTTGCTTCCTCCTCCTACACTATATCGAGATCACTCTCTTCTTTCTGGTGTGTCAGCTTAAGGGAGTTTGGGAACCATTTCCTTCTCTTCATCCTTTTACGCCTCAATCTCAGCTCGAGAGACTTCAATGTCATCTATCCTAGCCAGATCCAGGTCAGGATACTTCTTACGAAGCTTGGCCCTGAAGGTACGGTACCCATGCTCGATCAACTCTCCACCCATGTCTTAAACTTCAACCTTCAGATCAGCCTTAGTTTGGGCTCTGATAGATTCGGCAGTGTCCTAGACTTTTTTTAGAGAGGTTGCTTGAAAGTCATCGAACCTCTTTTTGAGGTCTTACAACTCTAGAGCAAGAGCATCCCTCTCGGACTCTAGGATGGAGTAAGAATTGGCAGCTTCCCTCAATTTCTTCTTAGTTGAAGAGACAGTGGACTGGGTCATCCCTGACAGTAGCCTAGCTTCATTAAGCTTAGACTAGAGGGTACCAATCTGCTTGGAATCCATATGGGAGTCCATGATGGCCTCAAGGCCATGCATAGCCTGAAAAAAGAACAAGTAATAGTCTGATCAAAATATATTACAGAACAAAAAAAAAAAAGAGGAAGAGAATAACCCATTAGAGCTTACCTTCATATGGAATGATAGTAGGTCTTTGGCAATCTTTTGCGCCTTCAACCCCTTAAATTTGCTTGGGCTTGTTGCCCAAGACTCATCATAAGCCTTCTTCATAGCCAGAGAGCCCTAGTCATCAGGCATTAGGGAAACAACAACCGACCTGCCCTTCTTCTTCTTCTTTGTTAGGGTTACCAGCGCAGGGGGAAGCAGGGGCTCGTGAACAGGGGATTTCCCCAGATCCTCAGACATCGTCCGGTCTGAGGAGTTAGATAGGAGCCTCTTCATCTTCACTTGAAGGGGAGGCTCGGTAGAGGAAGAACTCTCCCCCACCTTCTTTTCTTCTTCTTCTTCTTCCCTAGAGCCCATCCAGTTGGACCTATCTTTCACCAGCCCAGCTTCTATTAGATTAGTAGGGGTAAGGATGGCATTGTGTGCACGATTACTAGTCTGGAGGAGTCTTCTGTATTTCTCCTAGAGATCGACAATGAAAATAGACCTCTTCCAAGCCTTCTCGTCTACACAGAAAACATAAAAGTCAGATTTAGCAACACATAAGCAAAAAAAATCCAAAAACAGAGGCAAAAAGTAAAATATATTCAGAATGGGACCTCACCTTTGATCCTAGTCTTCCGGGGGAAGGTTGAAATCTGGCTCTCATAATCTTCGAGTTCCCATCCTCCTCTTACGAAGAAGTGCCACTTTTTCCAAGTCTTGATAGAAGTGGGTACTGAAGAGAGGGCTTTGAACCATTTGTCGAAAGATATGTAGAACATGCCCTCCGACTTTAATTATTTCAGGTCCATGTTGCTCCTAATCAATGGGAGGTCCACCTCGACATTGTTTATGTGACCCAAAATTATAAACCCTAACAAATGCCTCTAACTATTGATGTTTAGGTCGGCAGGGCATATGTTGAACCAACTAAAGAAATCCCTAATTAAGGGATGAAAGGGAAACCTAAATCCGATCTCGAACCATTCGAGATAGATGCAAATCTCGCCCTGATCAATATCAGATGGGCGATCCATTGGTCCAGGCACCCTACAAGATACATTTGAAGGGAAGTTGAAAGCAGCCCTTAGAGCATCTATCTGCCTTAAGTAGTGGCACTTTCTTCTTCCTCTCTTAGAGAAGACCTACCTGAGGTTTCCCCTACGACATTTCTAAGTTCTACAAAGGCCTCTACTATCCTAAGTTCTGGACTAGGGACGGCATAACTAACTATCCTATTCTCTAAGCCTTCTGAGGAACTACTATCTATGATGTTTATTTCTGATTGAACAGACGTCTCTAAAGAACCCTTTGTTCCATAACCAGTGCCTGATTGGGCATCAGAGGCCGACATCATAGAAATGATTGAGGGGAATAAAGAAGATTAGAAAAAGATAAATAATCGTGAGTAAGCTGAACTTGATCGGAGATTCGATCGGAGATTAGGCTTCTTACGCTAGAGATCATCTCATTCGATTTTTTCTAAAGTGTGCGGCGAAGTTTTTTTGAAGCAACAAAAATGAAGAAAAGAAGGATATCAATGTATTCCCTCACCTTTTATAAGGGAGTGACGAGTGGAGTAATGGGGGCCCATGATTTTGAACTATTGTGGTGGTTAAGGAAATGATGGCCTCAAAATTCTAATCGACCACTGAAGCAATAGATGTCACATCAACGACTGTCGCAGGAGGCAAAGCGCGCGCATTCATAATTACTACATGTGACTCTTTAGAAACCCTAAACCTTAGCTACACAATCCGCTAAACTAAGGCTCAGGGGGAGTAGCTGATGAACCATAAAGTGACAGACCAATTCAAGCATGACATATGTGTGTACAGAACACTTGTGTACATAAACCAAGAAAGGCTCTTCTATCCAGAACAGATAGATACACGGGGTTCAGAGTTTTTTTGTTCGGAACGGCGCAAGGTCTCTAGCCCTGCCTCTAGAGCAAGAAATACGGAGTATGTACCTAGAGGGGTCCCGAGCTGATCACCACCTTACATGCCCTACCGTCCTCGGAATAAAGAAACAGAGTTTAAAATGGCAACTGCTATTCTTGGATATCTTCAAGTCCCTACTTTTACAACTCCAAATCCTAATCAACTTAAGAAATTTGCAGCCTATAAATAAAACACTAAGGTGCACTTTTACATAACATTCAATTAATTCCTTTCAATTACAGTCTTTTTATTTTACTAACTTTATCATCGGAGTGGCTACTACCGAAGCCTACCTGGTGATACTCTGATTTTGAGTTCTTGACAAGTGACGAAGAATGGAAACCCCACTATCAGAAAATGCAACATCAAAACCAATCTTCAAATTGGCATTCCTATAGTCTTGAGTTTTAGAAAATGTGAACTTTGACACAAGCCCATTTCTGAAGAGCTCTAGTAACGGTAATAATGGCATCGTGACGTGTATTAAGGAGAAAACCAAAAGTGAGGTGGGTCATCGAAGTTGGCCATGTGGGATTTCCTGGGAAGAAGGAATAGTAAGAAACTCTATGGAAGGAGTTGGGGCGATGATGGTGATTTTTCATTCTCAACCGCATCCAATTAGTGCCATTGATGATATCCGACACCCCACACTGAGGCATCATCATCATTGACACTGTATCAGCATCTAAGATTCCAGTAACATTAAGATGGTAATTGAATTGCTTTGATGGCTGACTCTCAATGATCATCAAAAGCTCCATCAATTTTGAGTTCTTGATAGGTGACGAAGAATGAAAACCCCACTGATAAAAAAATGCAACATCAAAACCAATCTTCAAATTGGCATTCCTATAGTCTTGAGTTCTAAAAAATGTGAACTTTGACACAGAAGCCCATTTCTAAAGAGCTCTAGTAACAACAATAATGGCATCGTGACGTGTATTAGGGAGAAAACCAAAAGTGAGGTGGGTCATCGAAGTTGGCCATTTGGGATTTCCTGGGAAGAAGGAACAGTGAGAAACTGTATGGAAGGAGTTGGGGCGATGATGGTGATTTTTCATTCTCGACGGCATCCAATTAGTGCCATTGATAATATCCGGCACCCCACACCGAGGCATCATCATCATTGACACTGTATCAGCATCTAAGATTCCAGTAACATTAAGATGGTAGTTGAATTGCTAAGCTTTGATGACTGACTCTAAGTGATCATCAAAAGCTCCATCAGTGGCATGATTTTGATTATTCAATTGGATATAGTTTAAATAACCAAAATTTGAAAGGTACTTTTTGAGCTCATGGAATCCTCTGATTACCTTTTCACCTTTCTGACAACCATGCAGATCTTTGAGAAATTCAAAGCGTGACGGTTTTTCCTCGTTTGAGTCAGATGGATTTGCATGAGAAAGGAAGGAAGTAGCAAAAGGAGGAAAATGAAAGACAGGAGATTAGAAACTTTGGCTACCACGACTATGTCTCACGGATTGCTCTTTTTATTTATTTATGAAGAATTGCTTATATTTATAGATCTATTTATAGTTTAAAGGCCTTTTCCAATTTGAACACTGCTCCAACTGTAATGACATAATATTATAGATTCATTTATGAAGAAATCATGATAATAAGGTAGGAAATACACATTAATAAATACATGTCAATCCCACTTGTTTTTATGAATAAGAAAATATGATGAGAAAAATATATATTTTTTATATTTAAAAAAAGGAAAAAAAAATAAGGAAGAATTAATTATTTTGGCAAATGGGTATTCTTGATAACAGTTGTCCAAGACAATTCTCAAGAATCGTTTAGTAATTATTATTATTATTTTTTTAAAAAAAGACATTCAATGAGACACTTATTAATTTACTTGACATCTCTCAAAGCAAAAAGTTAATAAATATTTATTATTCTTCTAGTCACACATCAATTAAGGATACTTTTTCTTTATTTTCATCCAAATGAGGAGTACTTTTTCTTTATTATAGAAATATTAATGAACCAGAATTAACATCTTTCAAAATCTTTTTTATTCTTCTACTCACACTTTCCATCCAAATCAGGACTTTCACTTTATTAATATATATATATATATATATATATATATATATATATAGAGGTAATGAACTGGCCGGGAAATATGGAAATATTAATTTTTCTCTCAAAGCATGTAAATAGAACTCACCTCAAATCTGATTGAATGGGAATTATTAATCAAATTAATTTGTTAATTTCTTTAATCGTTTTTAAGTTAATTATGACCAACTGTATACAAAATGCGAAAATTCAATCACACAAAAGGAATAAATTTGAGTAGAAAAAAATCCCAAGACAAGAAAGAAGGATAATCTAATAGTGAACAAAAATAAGTAGAAGAATTCAAAGATCCAAAGACCCAAAGAGTTAAATAGAAATTAATAAGAAAAAGAAAAAAAAAGAAAAAAGATTTGCAAGATTATGTGTGAACTTGATCATAAAAGTCAATCAATGTGTTCTCTGCAATCAGTCGTTAGAAAGTGTAGATCACCTTTTCTTTCCTGTTCTTACTCCTAGGAAATTTGGCAGCCCATTATGCACAAATGTCAAGTTAACAGAGGTCCCTCACAATGGCCTCTTGTCCAACAATGGTATTCCTCCATCTGCGGAGGCCAGACCTTTTATTCCCAGATGCTCAAATGGGCTCTCGTCGTTGCGGTTTATATGATTTGACAAGAAGGAAATTTTAGAAGATTCAGAAACTGATGTAGACCATCCTCTACCATCTTTGCTGAGATTGCTACCTTGATCCGAGTTAAGATTGCTTCTGGCCTCAGAATTAGAAGCTCCAGTTTTAATAGTTCCCTTTCCAGATCCTGGAATTGTAGACGAAATAGGAGATAATGTTTGCTTCCTACTTCTTGTCCTGCTGTCTGCTTTGTTGAGGGCCTAGTGCCTTTGTTCTTTTGTTTCCCCCTTTTCTGTTAATTTTTTTTTTTTTTTTTTTTATGTTTTCTCTTTATCATTTTCTCTAATAAATTTTGACTTACCCACAAAAAAAGAAGAAGAAAGGGAATTGATTAAAGTGTTTTTGAGTCAAAGGACTTGTGGTACTACTATTAATTCTCTAATAATTAATAAAATCTTAAAGAATCGACTTAATTCTACGTGAATAATTAATAATTTTATACATGTACTTTTATATATATCCCATTTATAATATGTTTTGATAATTGTATTGATAAATTTTATTTAAACTGAAGTTAAACATATTATAAGTGAGGAAAATTATAGTATGAGTAAGTATAGAAGCATAATTTTTTTAATTTAAAACGTTATTATGAATTTTTATATATCCTAAATTGAATATAGTATGTATTATTTTTTTATGAAATATCGAAATATTATAAAAAAAAAAGGTTGAATATGACGTTTCTTTTTATGTCGAAATTCACGTACATGTATAAAAAAAATTAAAATTGAATATCTAACCCTCGCACTCTAAAACAAGTTTGAAGTTTGTAATAGAGAAGTAGAGTTTGGGGAATATATGCTCAATAGAAAAATCACATTTTATTTTTTGAAGAGAAAGTTGACTTTTTGTCACATTTTTTTTAGCATCAAAGAAAAGAAAATATTATGTATGCATATACATATATCCAACGCCTCTCTTATATTGGAATTCGTTATATATTTTTGTTAGAAGTGTATGCATAACATGGTTGAATTGGCAGAACTTGTGCCCGCATTATTTATTTTTAAAAATTATGATGCACATATTGTCCACTTCTACTTTTTTTTTTTTTTTTGTTTTTATCTCCTTGCAATTTTAATATTTTTGCCTTTTACAATTTTCCACTTCTACTTATGTCATATTATTTTGCCAAGTTACTCTTAGAATTGACTCAAATGGATTGATACCTCTGTTAACTTTATTAAATATTATGATCGAATGTTATATTATTTGTAGTGGTTTTTGTTTTATCTATATTTTACATAATTAGTTTGGTGTTTGAATTAATTTATATTTATTTAGATAGAGAGAGAGACCTTTTAGGCTATTTGACACGTGAGATATAAAATTATACTTATTTTATTTAATTATACTCGTGTATAGAATTGGCGATGCTCGTATAATTTTAAATACATGTTTACATAATTTGACACGTGCCCCATTTAAAATTTATACTATAATTTAGCCAATTTTTATTTTGGTCCTAGGTTTATTTGGACTGAACAAGATGCTAGAAGATTATCAATTACTTATTTAAAATTTTATCCCTACTTTTTCTTAATTTTTGGTACTCATATTTATATAGCTAATTCTATTAAATTTTTTGTTTTTTGAAAATTTAGGATATTACATTTTTGGCTGATTATATTCCAAGTTCTGTTGAGGGCGGGATTTGGGGGTGAAAAATTCCCAGCTTTGTTTGTTTACAGCCTTAGATGTTCGGGTTGGGTGAAAAAATCGAAAAAAAAAACAATCAAAACGACCCATGGTGGTAACTAAAGGCGTGAGTTAGAGAGACAACTTTAGCGTGAATGTGTGACTTCGAGTCGCACCTTTTTCATTGAAGGCACGTGCCCATTTAGTAACCAGGAGGCGCGCGTTTTATTTGTCATTTTTAAATTCAGTCGTATGGAAAAGGCCGTGTGATGTCACCGGGGAGAGACACTGCAAGAGTTGCTGTAATGGCGGAGTCCACAAAGAGGAAGAAGACTTCAATTTTGTTGTCGTATTGGCGCTGTTTCTTTCTCTTCGAATCTGCCGGCTGGTCCTCCCTCCAAAACTCTCTGCTATCGTTCTCTTTTCATCCCCAACATGAGCTCTCCCTCCAATTCACTGCCCCAGAATAACCAGGTAAGAGAATTTCGGCATCCCTCGCATCAAATCCCAGATGGAACTTTGTTTAATATGCTGCTTCTTTTGGTAATATATGTATATATGTATGCATTTATGTATGTATGCACGTTTGTATCTGTTTCAGTTCTGTAGTTCTAAACTGGGTGAAGAATCGTAGTATGCTATATATGCCTCTTGAGTGTTGGGGTTATTGATTTTGGTGGACTTGAAATTTTTTTATATATTTCTTTTGGTAATAGCAGTGTATTTATGTTTGTATACATGTATCTGATTGAAGTCTGTAATTCTTGGTAGTTTTCTTGTTTAAAAGATGTAAATAGGGTTAATAATCTCATTGTGGTATATATGCCTCTTGAATGTGGAGGTTATAGGCATTGGCAAACTTGATATATATATATATATATATATATATATATTATTTTAACTTTTCTTTGTAAAATTTCTGTATGTATTTATCTGATTCGATTATGTAGTTCATGGTTAGTTTTGCAGTTTATGTAAAGGGGGATGCTGCTAGGTCTTGAATGCAACCAGTTAATATTTAAATAATGTATCATTGCCAAAGCAATAGATGAGACGATGTCAGATTGGGAGTGATGCGTGCTTCTTGTCTGCATATCCAGTTGAATGAACATTTTGAGAAAACAACTGTAAAATCTGTGTTCACTACTAAATGGTGGGAAGTAAGAAACATGCATCATATGGCAAGCAATTATCAAAATTTTGTTTCATAGTGTTATTTTGGTCACCTAAGAAATAAAAATATTTCGGAAACACGGTGAAAACAATGAAAACAAAATTAAAATGGATAAAAACACTTTGAAACATAAAGTAACATATATGAATATGTGAAGATAAATATTATAATTGAGTAATTGGAAATATTTTAGAATATATCCATTCACACAAGAAGAGATTAGGATGAATTTGAGAAATAAATAAAAATATAAATTAGTCATTAATACCAAATTATTCTTTATTAGTTAAAACAATTATAAAAAATTTTAGAGCTATTTTTTTAAAAATAAAATTATTATAGTTTTTTTATTATAAATATGTGGAATTATTATAATTAAATACAATACGATAACATAATAGATATGTTCTATGTAATATACACGAATTAGACACTTTGTGACATGTAACACAAAATAATAATTTAGGTCAAACAAGTAGCAAGTTAAGCCTATTATATTAGTAACTAAGTATTAAAATTAATTATTCACCTACTTTTTCATTTGCAGTACAAAAGATAGATATCAATTACAAGAAGAATAATAAAGCACCCTTTATAGTAAAGTAAAACAATAGAACAAAAGTACTAAAGACTAAACTACCATTAATGAGATTAAAATACCCTTAATGAGACTGAAATACAACTACACTGCTCTAACACCCCCACCCACCCACCCACAAACTCATGATGCTACAGTGAAAAATATTGAGAGTTTGTCAAGCAAAAAACAAAAGCGCATAATTGTGTGTGATTTCGTGAAGAAGTTAGCAAACTGCAAAACAAAAGAAAAAAATGGAAGAAAAATTGTGCCAAGCTGAAGATGATGGTGCACAAAGTGATAATCAATTTCAATATGTTTGGTACGCTCGTGGAGAACAGAGTTGTGTGCAATCTGAATAACATTCTTGTTATCACAATACATAGGAGTAAGAGCTGACGAAAAAATTTCAAGATCAATAAGTAGCCAATGTATCTCAACAATCTCTACCATATTAGTGGCCACCTCAACAGAAGAACGTGTAACAATGGTCTTCTTCTGACTTTTTCTTTGGAAACAAGAGAATCACTAAGAAAAATATAGAAGCCGGTAGTAGACTTTCTATACTTAGAATTGCCAGCCCAATCAACATTGGAATAAGCTCGAAGCTTTAAGGAAGAGGATGAAGAAAATAGCAAACTATGATGCAAAGTACCGTGGAGATAATAGAGAATGCGAAGAACAATAGCCCAATAAATTGTGGAAGGAGTAGAGACAAACTGATTAACAACATGAATGTCATACACAATATTAGGATGCGTAGGAGTAAAATAGACCAAGCTCGTAACTATAGCCTAATATTAGATAGGGTTGGATAAGGGAACCCCATCAGAAGAAGATTAATGAGCATTTCACTCTAATGGTGTTTCGATTGTCCGAGTATCTGTTAGACAATCTCTCTGATATCAGATGCGTATTGAGAGAGAAGATAATCTTTAGGAGAAGATGCTAAGAAATAATGAAGAGCTCTTGGATCCTTCATCTCAAAGTGCGCTTGCAATTATGATTTCAACAAATTGATCCTAGTGATATCATCATTAGTAGGAATCATATCATCAGCATAAAGTAAGTGAACAATACAACCCGCATAAACAGATTGAAGAAAAAGAGCTAAATCATGATCACTAGCACGAAATCCCAAGTCACAAATGAGAGTAGAAAACTTGTCAAACCAAGCTCTGGGGCCTGTTCGAGATTATATAATGTCTTTTGCAGTTTGTAGACCTCACTAGATTATGAGGGAGTCTAGGTGGAGGAACTATGAAAGTTTCTTTAACCAAGTCCCCACTAAGAAAGGTATTTTTTACATTTATTTGAGAAAGACTCCACCGACGAACTACAATCACTGTGCTAATTGTAGTTATCTTGGTAAAAGGAGCAAAGGTCTTCTCATAGTCAATGCCATACTCTTACGTAAATCTCCTTGCCATTAAATGAGCCTTGTATTGTGGACAGAGCCATCTGATTTAGTCTTTATCTTATACATCCACTTACAACCAATTGCAACGATAAGGAGACCAACTCCCACATGTCAATCTTATGCAATTTAGAAAGCTTTTCATGTATAGCTTGCCGCCAAAGAGGATCAAGAATAATCTCTTTATGAGAGGTAGGTTTCAAGAGAGAATGAATAGAAGCTAATAAAGAACAGTAATCAACATAATAACAAGAATTAGAGAAACCAAATCTATTAGGTTACGAATATGCTGAGGATAACAAGGAGCATGAGCCTTATTTGCGGAATCTAATTACGAGTACGTAGAGAGAGGTAGAGGAATCATACTGCAGAAGAAACAGTGGTGTTCGTGTGAGAATAAGTATGAAGAATTGGGAAATGAGCAAAATAAAGATCAGTTGAACGAGAAACATCAGAGACAGTCACATCAATAACATAGGAGTTAGAAGGAACAACAACAGGAAAAAAAATTAAGATAAACAAGATTTGATTTGTGCAAAGTGGGAGAACTACAAGGAATCGAGAAAAAGAGAATATACTCTATAAAAATCACATGGTGTGAGACATAAAATTTGTTAACAATAAGATCATAATAACGGTACCCGCTTTTCCCCTCACCATAATCAAGAAATACACACACTGTCGAACGAGTAGAAAGTTTGTTACTAGTAGCACTAGGAAAGAAAACAAATCATTTACATGCAAACACACACAATAATAAGTAATCCTGAGGCTTATTACACAATCTCTCAAAAGGAGAGACTCTAGAATTAATGATAGAAGGAATGTAGTTAATCATATGAACTATATTAAGAACAACTTCCTCCCAAAAAGTACTTGGGACACTAGTAGATAGTATAAGAGAACAAGCAATCTCTATGATGTGCCCGTATTTGTGCTTGCCACACCATTTTGCTTAGGTGTGACAATCCACAAAGATTGATGAATAGTGCCAACAGATTTCAACAAGTCAAGAAAAGTATTTGAAGAATACTCCCCACCTAACTCACATCTAAAGCATTTAATAACAACTAAATACTGAGTACAGATCATAGCACAAAACTCAAAAAATAAATAGTGCCAACAGATTTCAAAAAGTCTAGAATATTTGAAGAATACTCCTCCTAAACCACATCTAAAGCATTTAATGATAGCAACTTACTGAGTATGGCACCAAACTCAAAAAATGTAGAAAGAAATTTAGAGCAATGCTTCATAATATAAGCCCAACAATACCGAGCATAGTCATTAATAAAGGAAACATAGTATCCAGACCCCCCTTTTGTAAGAATAGGAGGAGCTCCCTAGACATCATAATGAACAATGTCGAATGGCACAAGAGAAATGGTAGAACTTTTATTAAACGGGAATGCAATGATTTTTTTTAGTTTTCATGCATTATAAGGGCAAACCCAGTGCATGAGGCTCCGCCATTGCGGGGTTTGGGGAGGATTGGATGTGCACAGCTTTACCTCCTCAAGTAGAGTGATTATTTCCGCAATCAGAAATATCATGAGAATCCAAATTTCCTAAACAACTAGTAGAGACTAAAATATGTTAAAAACTATTAGAAATATGACCAAGGCATGAAACTCCATAAATAGAAACTAGACGACTTTGGACTCAAATGAGAGAAAGCTTGAAAAAGGATTAAGAGATCTAGATAGTGTGGATTTGACCCAGAGGGTGGTGAATAGGTCAAAGTGTCTAATTTTAATCAATATGTTTAATTTTGATGACTATGTTCGATTTGATTATTGCAAAATCTTAATGTTCATGTACTTGTAATAGCAATATGTGAATATATATATGCAAATTCAATCAAGTAATCACACAAAAAGAATACAAATTTTTTTGATGTGGAAAACCCTAGAAGGGAAAAACCACAGGACCTTGTACAAATGTGCACCAATCCACTATGATGAAGAACAAGATCTAACTTGACTTACAGATGACTCAAATCCTCAAGCTTTGTTAACATATGATCTCGAACTCTTTCCACTTGAATCCACAAGCTCTCCTTCACAGTTCTGCTTTCAAATCCTTGAACGATGATCACAACTCGAATCCTTGAATCTCTCAGTCTCCCATCGATTGCATAAGCTGGACTTCATCAGCTAGGACTCACCTCATTTTGTTGTTGAAGATGTTGGAAACTAAGTTTAATGTTTTGAGGCCATGGTTTTCCAAGTGTTAATAAATAAGAAAAACTTGTTCTCACCTTTTGAAAACTCTAGGAATATCTCTAAATTTTGTGCTCAAAGCCTCTCTTCTAATTATTCAAAAAATTAGGATTAAGTCTCCTATTTACACTTGGAAAAAATTAAAACCAAATCTGGTGACAATCTCGTAACTCGTTCGTATGAGAATGGGATTCCTTTGAAGCAACTAATGGTTTATTCGAACAACCATCCAAACGACCTATCAAATGATGTACATTGTTGATCATTTTATTAAACTATGCTATGATGGTCGTTAGAACGACCAATGCCACGAGGTATCTCACACGCTATGCTGTTGATAAAATTTTGCAACCCTCATGACCTTGGTTCAAATGAACTATCAAGCTTGTATCCTACAAACTACATTGCTAGACCTTTGTTCGAACTACGATCCCATGAGGTATCGAACGGAGTCTATTTTATGAACCTTGTTCGAAAACCTAGTGTTCTGAGATATGCCTGAAGGCCCGGAGGAGAGACAAAAACCGCATTAGGCAAATGAGTAGAAAGCTTCTACAATGGCTTAGAAATGAAGGGCAAAAAAGGAACTGATGTAGAGAACTCATCTGGGCCTTCTAGTGACCCTTCTCACGAGGGAAACTACACTCGTCAGTACCCACCCTAGCTCTCGACCAATGCTGAATGCTGGTATGTGGCTTAGGTGAAACAACTAACATTACCTGTGTAAGAGGAAGAAGACCTTTTTTTTTTCGGTAGAGAATTTCCACTTTCCATAGTCACATGAAGAAAATAACACAAACAAAATGCAATATGCAATCAAAGAGAACCCAGTGGATCAAAGTAGAAGCAACAAATGCAATCAAAGAAGAGCACACTGAACCAAAACAGAAGCACCAAGTGCAACCAAAGGATAACCCACTGGATCAAACCAGAAACAACAAAATCAACTAAAGGGAATCCGCTGGACCAAAATAGAAGTAATAAATGCAACAAAGTAGTTCTTACACCTCATAGGCACATCCAAACAACAGCCCACACCTCAGAGACACATCCAAACAGTAGCCTATGAACACCCAACACTATAAAGTGCAGGGGAATCTGCTGGACCAAAATAGAAGTAATAAATGCAACAAAGTAGTTCTTACACCTCATAGGCACATCCAAACAACAACCCACCCCTCAGAGACACATCCAAACAGTAGCCCATGAACATCCAACATTGTGAAGTGCAGACACTCACAGCCTAGTAGAGTACTGACAGTGCTATCTTGAGATTTTGCAACAAATAGAAGCAAGGCATTAAAAACCCCCCACTTCCACTATCACAAAATAGCGTAAACCAATAGTTGCAGCATTGATTTCTATAGTGTAAATAACCAAGTTTGCTTTGATACCATGTTAACTTTGCACAATCAATCAAGAAACTTCCTAGGTATGGGAAGCCAGTTAGTATTTGGTTGAGGTGATTCATAACTAGAGAACTTTTGGTCCTTTTGTAATTGGTTGGAGATTTCTCACCTTGCTTTCCTTTCTTTGAGATAGAAATTCCAACATTAGAATGAGGACTATAGTTACAACATTTTATTACTATTATTTATTTCTTGTGCCTTCTCATCTCTACTTAATAACTCTTGGTCTGATCTTTCTTCATGTAAAAGTTGGGGGCTACTAATTCTAATCTATAAGACATCCTGGTGGGCTGTCGTTTAATTCCTTCGTAACTTAATAATATTTGTAGTAATAGTGACAACTAAAATAAATTTAAATATTATTGTTTAAGATATATGATTATCAGTTCATCTCTTGGTTGTTACATCAATAATTGTGTAAAATAGTGTATTTAATGACGGCACAATGTAGGTTTAAACATATTATTGCAACATCTTAGTTTACTTTTGTGATGTTATCGTGTTTGGTCTCTTGATTTGCAGGAACCATATATTCGTGCCCGCAATAACCCATTTTTTGATGGTATGAGAAAAGGTGATGCAATTGTAATGGACATGGCTACTATCTTTGACTTTCGTGGAAAGGTTGCTAGCCAGAACATTTCCTGGTCGGTGTCAGATATTGGTGACAAGGAATCCAGAAATATTGGCACTGGCATAACTAAAAAGGTTGCTTATAGTCCCTCAAAAGGTTCACCCTCAGATGTTATTCTAGAACCTTATGGCCAGTCTATATATGGGATGTGGTCTAAGATTTCCAAAACAACTACATTTCCTTCCCCAAGTATTCAGTCAGGTTTGAGCATTGATTTCGAGGAAGAAAATGAGTTAACAAAGGAGTCCAGCCTGAGGGCCTATGAAGCAAATGAAGAATCCTATACTCTAACTAGTCTGGAAAGGCCTTGAATTAAAAGATCATATAATGTGAATAAGAGAACAGAAAATATTTCCAGAATTCCTCTTCCTCCATCTGCAGCATCATTCTATAATGGGTACTCACCACAAACAGAGATTATGGAATTATGTGAAATCATTAACAGGCTAAATTTGTATCTGAAAGCCAGAAAGGATGATGTCAATGCTGGTGTCCCAGGGAGGTTCTTGCATGCTGTAATGGGGCGGGGTGTATCTGGTAACTCCCTTTTGTGATTTCTTACATTACCTGGTTTAAACAACTCCCACATAATTTTTTCCTCTTCTTTTTTCCACCCTTTTGTTTTTACTTCTATACATATGAGGTTATTATGTTTGTCAAGATGTAATGAGTACCACCAATGTTAATTCTTCCTAACAAAATTTCAAAAATCATATAAGGTGCCTATGGAAGGATTTAGGATCTGTTGTTTGATTACCACCTTGAAATAATAGCTGGTCAATGTAAAAGTGAAATTATGTTAATTGTATGGTTGGGATCATTAGACCATGTTGAGATAACTAGTAATTATTATATTTTTGACTAGGTTTGAATCTTTCTTTGGCATCCTTTTGGTTATTGTAGAAATTGAAACTATATGCTATTTTGTTTGAAATTATGTCAAAATGTGGTGAATTTTATTGAGATCAAATTTTGTAAGTTCTTTTTATTTCGTATTTTTCAAACTTAAAAGATCACAAAGTTCCCTTGATATGCTCAATTTCTAATGAAGTTCAAAGTTTTTTGGTTATTTAGACATGGAGGATCTCGAGCCCCTATCTAAATATCCAACCTGCGCATTTGTATTGTGTCCTTGTACTCTTATTGTAGATGGTACTTCCTTCTGTTAAGTACTGTAATAGTTGTTTTATCTGTTGTGAATTTCTGAGGAATCTTTGGTAAATACATACTGTTGGCTTTCTCTTGAAATATATAGATACGGTTCTCAACATTATGTGCCATTAAAAGTTAATAGATGGTTCAAAAGTTATGATATTTATTATTATTATTATTATTACTATTATTATTATTTTTGATGAACATGATATTTATTATTTTGATATGCCTAATATTCAACTGAGATTTCGTTTTCACATGGGCCACAATCTCGATCCTATATATTACAGTCAAATACTAGTTATAAATATAAATTCACTGTACATTAAGTTCAAGAAAAAAATGAAAAAGAAATTGAATGGAATAATGAAAATGTTGTATAATTGAGTTCTTCTTCTTGAACCAAATGCAAGGAACATGCTATGTGATCGACAACTATCTGCAGATGTCGGATCCGTTGCTTCAACCATCATGTATGCTTTCTACTTGAATGAAACACTAAAAAGCAACCAGTTCTGCACTGTTCCTATCATCAACATGAGGAGGGCAGATCTAAACTCTCATGCTAAGCTGAAATGGTTACTTGATTCATGTCATATTGATCAATTATCCTTGATTTTTGTTGATGAGGTGTGTCCCATTTGACTACTCGACATTTTAGATAATAATTTTGATTCACTATTCTGGGCATAGAATAATACATTTCTATGTGTGAAGGTAGGCATAGAATCACCTGATTAGACTATCCTAATCGTCTGATTTGCCTAGGGAAAAATGGCTATTTATCTTTTGAATTGTAAAGAAAAAACAATGCAAACAATACGTAAAAATGTTGAGAAATGTTTGTATCATGTAATTGTATCAGTTCATTCTTGCTTTGAAACCTTGCTCCCTTTCCTCCAATTTGCCCGGTCCTTATGTGCTAGAACTATGCTGTTAGGGATCCTTCCATGAGGTTTTTCAAGTATAAAATCTTATGTTTCCATTTGTTTTTCTTATTTAGGGACCTGAAAATCTTAAATCAAGTTTCTCCTATCTGTCAAAATGAATTCTTTTTTCCCCCTGATGGTGACATTTTGAGCAGATTGACCTGTCATACTATGATCTATTTGGGAGTCTTAAACTGGTCTTACTAAATGGCAACACGCTTCCAGCCAAACAAGAGGTAATACTTATTGGAAAGCCTGCTGTAATTTTCTGTGTCCCATTGGAAATGATGGATATTTTCTAGAATCTTCCTGTAACAGGCATTGAAGGAGGTTGTGGTTGAAATCTTCAATTGCAGAAAGGTGTATTTAGTTATCTCAAGCATGGTCATTGATCTTGTCTGCTTTCAGAAATGTTCGAAAGTGTATATCATAGTGTCTTCTTTCCATTTAACAGGATGATCCTGCATATCCTTCAGTTGAGACTGTTACTGAAGGACAGGTATGGTAATCATAACTTAAACTAGGAATACCTCAAGCTATTATAAGAAAGTTCTTTTTCATTTTAGTTTTGGGTGACATCTCATATTTTGAAACTTTTGTACTCATGACTTACTGGTTCTTTTTCCTTTTCCAAGCAAGATAGTAAGGGTTCTCTCAGCATGCGCACACAAACGCACACATATGTATAATGATTATGTTCCTGGTTAATGAAAATATTACCTCACTGTTTGTGCTTTCATATTTTATGAGGTTTGAGTAAGTGGAGCTGTATGAGTTTTAGAAACTATTTATCCCCATTTTCCAGGAGTGTACTGTTTGTGCTTTCATATTTTTATGGGTTTGAGTAAGTGGAGCTGTATGAGTTTTAGAAACTATTTATCCCCATTTTCCAGGAGTGTACTTAACCATATTAATGGAGACACTGTTCAAATGATTCAGCGGCCAATTAGATCTGTCAGTGACATCAAATACATTGTATAATAGCTCTATGAAGGAAGTTATCTTGGTAGGATTTTTTTTTTAACTGCAGAAGCAATTGATATTGAGAATATAATCCTTTTTTTTTGACGGGGTCATGGTTTTGTGCTTGTGGGCCTTGGCTTTTAAGTTAAGTGACATATCTATTGTCTAATTCTAGATTGTTCTACTTGCTTCATTGTCATTGAAAGTTATACATTTCAGTATTCATAATGTACATTGATATGTAAAGAATATTTGATTTTTGCTTGATCCTCATCTAAACTCAAAAGATTATAATTCTCACCTTCTAGTTATGAGTTTAATGGAATTAAGAGTCGGTATTCATGAAATTGTTCCAAGTTTTGTGAATATACAAAACAGCTAGGGAGAAATGAGAGACCAGTGGATGAAGGGAGCAATCTGATAAGAGGTTCAATGCTCATTTAGGAACTGAGTTTTTCTTTTGGAAAATGTTTATTAGAAGGCTACCACATGCATTGATTGCAGGCCCAGATGCCATGTCCGACAACATTTTATGATGCACAAGCAACATTGCTAATACCTCATATTTGACATGCTTCCTCAGTGAATATCTCTGCTTATTCTCATAGTTTTGAGTACAAATATTAATATGAAATTCTCATTTTTCTGTCTTTGTCTTGAGCCTTGTGAAGATTTTCTTTTATTCTTTATTTCATCTGTTTCACAGAATATTTTTTAAATAAGCTATGCCTATAAATACTTGTATGATTTCAAACTTTGATTGAAATCTTGTCATCCAAAAAATTCCTTAATGATAAATCACGACCTTTTGAATTCCATTTTAAGCAATGTATTCGATAAAATTCATACAGATTATTGATTTTGAAAGCAAGTTTGATTCATGTTCAGAATGAAAGGGAAATGTGCCATACATTCTATAGCCTGAATATGAAAACTGAGTGTTGAAAAAACAAAAAAAAAAAAAGAAGAAAGAAAGTGGGTATGTAAAATCTTTACTGTTTTATTGTGAACTGCCCTTTATTCTTTATTATGATTATAAAAAGATGGACATAACCCAGAGCAAAGGAAATGGAGGACAGGCTTGCAACATCTATACATAGGTGCTCGAACTTGAATGGAAATGGGGGGAGAAAAGCATTCATCTAGTGTTTCATTTTCAAATGTCAAAACTTCCCTTTTAAAAAGAGTTTCCCTTGAATGTTCAAATGCATCCTTGCTGATATCAGCTTCATATGAAGCGTATATATTAAATAAATACATATCAGGGGTTACATCACAAGATAAAGAGTAAACAGAGGTGAAATCAGAAAAGTTCACGTCCAATTTCAATACTTTCTTGAGGTGTGCCATGTCACTCTCTTAGTGAATCAACGCATGTCATGCCTTAACTTGGTACCTCGGCCTGTTGGGGCTAGAGCAAGGTTCTCCCACACTTCTAAGTTCTCCCAGAATTGAGAAAAAACTACGGGGACTCTGCAACCTTGCATCTTCCATAACATGCATGTTGTGCGTATTCTCTTTCGATTACATATCCTCAATCATGATCTCTCTTGTCTAAGCTGCCTTTTGCCACATGCACCTTCATTCATTCATTTCCCACCTAGGTTAGCATCAGTTTCTAAGGAGCTTCTCGAGCTCACGTGCCACCACGTTTTGTCCTCTCAGAGTTGAATTACGGTGTTGCTATTGGGATCCTAGGGGCTTTGTAGATGGCTGAAACTGAGGGCTCATCAAGGTGTATTCCCAGTCACAGTCTATAAATTGGACTGTTTAGAGGGTGAGATGTTTACTAGGACATTGTTCACCATGTGTCGAACTTGGTGCACCCGAACTTACCTACAATATTCTCTTAAGACTTGGAGGTATCTTTGCTAGCTATCCTCTATAATCTTGGACTCCTATAAATAGAGGAACTACCCTACCTCATTTCCAAGATTAAAAGAAGGAAGAAGACAATGGTCACCTCACATTTTTCCTGATCTCCACCACTCTATGTGTGTGTGATGCTACCTCGATTTTGACCCAACTGAGTCCTCCTAGGACTTACACTATCTTATGTGTAACATCTCCATAACTTAGAGATATATAGTATGCTATGTTGCAAAGTTTCTACCAGCGTGTTTCACTAATACATGTATAGTATAAGATATATATAGAGGATGGGCCTTGGCGCAATGGTAAGGTAGCTCATTTGTAACCTGGAGGTTACAGGTTCGAGTCGTTGAGGAAACAATCTCTCTACTTGCAGGATAATTAAGGTTGTGTATATCGAACCCTTCCCGAACCCTGTATTGGTAGGAGCCTCTTGCACCGGGACTGTCCAGATTGTGCATAAATGTATAAATATTTATGCACTTATATACATGTTCATACTTCATACCTATTCATATTTTCTTTGCTCTAATTCAGTCAGGTTAATTTACTCTTTTCCAACTATAGGACTGCTCATGTTGTACACTTCTTGCTGAAAAGTTTGCACTAACTTCACCAGAGATATTGGGTGGGCAAGGATTCAGTCGATTTTTGGTACCTACTGCATCTAAGCTATTTTATTATTTTTTCTTTTGCTTCCATGGGGTACTGATTTCTATTCTTTGATGTTTGATCTTTTTATATTTTGACAAATTTAAGACTGACTTTGTCAGAAAAATTTCACTGAGGTATTCAGTTGTAGGATGGTGAAGGAAATTATCGATATGTTATGTACCCTTTTTTCTTGAAAACATCAAACATAAAACAAGGAATAGAACTTCTGTTGTGAAGATTACTTTCTTTTTCCTAAGAAACTTGTGTCCAAGAAATTTGTTTATCTATGGTCTAAGAAGCACGAACACGGACATGGACACGGAGACAGACACGGGCACGGATACAACACGATACAGACACGATATTTCTCATAAAAGTAGGACACGGATATGTTCGGGACACGTTGAATATATATATATATATTATGACTATATAATTAAAAGTTAATGTTATTTCAATCAAAATTGGCATAAAAATACACTAATCACAAGATTATTATTAACATATTGAAATAACTTAAAAACTCAAAAACTTCTTCATTAATCATTAATATCTATGATCCAAGTTCCTAAACAAATTTACTCATAATTACATAATACATATATATAACCAAAAAAAAAAGACAGGAAAAGGAGGGAAACAAATTCACAAAAAAGTGTCCCAAACGTGCCCAAAATGTGTCTTGAAGTGTCCTAACGTGTCCATAATATGTACGGGACATGTTCAAAATTCTAGAAAAAATAAAAAAAAATGAACGCTCTTTTCTAGTGTGTTTGACATGTCTCCGCGTGACTGATATGTTTCTATAAACATGAGCCAAAATAGAGTGTCCTGGTAGTCACGACACATTTCCGACACGAATACGTGAGCCAAAATAGTGTCCAAACTTATGGCTAAAGTTTTATCATTGAGGTTGGAAAAGGTTACGGGTGGCATCATTTCTAGTAGCCAAAATGCACTAGTGGGGGAAAGACCATTCTTGGATACATCTCTTATCGTTAATGAATGCATTGATGAGTGAAGGAAGATTAGGAGAAGTGGTCTCGTGTGTAAGTTAGACATTGAGAAAGCTTGTGATCATGTCAATTGGGCGTTTCTTTTAAGTATGATGAGGAAAATGGGCTTTGGGGAGAAATGGAGGAGGTGGATGGCTTTGTGCATTGAGACAATTTCTTTTTTAGTTCTAGTGAAGGCTCTTCGGCCACTTTTTTTTTTTTTTTCAGACTTCACGGGGTTTGAGACAAGGGGACCCACTATCCCTTTTTCTTTTTGTGATTGTGATGGAGGCTTTGAACCGTTTTATGGTCAGAATTGAGGAAGTGGGCTTGTTGAAGGGTTTCTCAATGTTGGCTAGGAGCAGTTGTAGGGTTACTATCTCTCATCTTTTGTTTGCAGAAGACACTATTATTTTTTGTGAGCTGTTGGTTCGTCATCTTAGATTCATCATTTGTATTCTAGTTTGCTTTGAGGTTGTGTCGGGTTTGAGGATTAATCGTGCAAAGAGTATTATTCTCTCGGTTAGGGAAATGAGGGGGACGAAGGTTCTTGCGAGGACCTTGGATGGTAGAGTGGGCTCCTTCCCCATGACTCATTTAGGGCTCCCTCTTGGAGCTTTGATGATATCTTGTGCGGTGTGGGATCCAGTGGTGGAAAGATTCTAGCGTAGACTGGCGAGGTAGAAAGGTCAGCTCTTATCAAAGGAAGGGAGGCTAACCCTGGTGCAGAGTACCATGGGTAACCTCCCTACATATTTTATGTCTTTGTTTTCGATTCTAGCCACAGTAAGTAAGAAACTAGAAAAGATTCAAAGAGACTTCTTGTGGGGTTTTGAGGGTGACAAAAGGAAGATCATTTGGTAAGTTGGGATAAGGTGAGGAAACCGGTTTCTTTGTGAGGGTTAGGGGTGAAGGATTTGAAAACTTTCAATAAGGCGTTTTTGGGTAAATGATTATGGAGATTTGGGAGGAATGAGAGTCATGGAGGGAGCTTATTGCTTCTAAATATGGGTGTGAGGAGGGAGGTTGGAAGTTGGGGGGGTGAAGGGGCCTTGGGGTAGTGGGTTGTGGGGTGCAATCATGGGTTGTAGGGGGAGTTCTGGGAGAGGGTGAGGCTTGTCATGGGGACAGGTTCTCAAGTTAAGTTTTGGGAGGATGTTTGGAGTGGGTACGAGTCTTTGAGGGATTTATTTCCTAATTTGTATAGTGTGGCTTGTAACAAGGGGGCTTGGGTGAGGGAGTGTTTGGAGAGGGTCGGGGGTGAGGTGGTTTGGAGCCCTGGGTTTAGGAGGGAGTTCTTTGACCGAGAATTAGAGGAAGTGGGTGTCTTTCTTTTTCACATTCAAAGAGTGAGACTGAGGGAGGGTATTATGGAATGGAAATCAGCTTGGAAGCTTTTTTTCGGTTCAATCTTTCTACAAGAGGATGGTCGCTTTTGAAGGTTTCATTTTTCATGGAATTTGATTTGGCATTCTAGAGCTCCACCAAAAGCTTCGTTCTTTGTTTAGGAGGCTTCTTGGAAGGCTATTTTGAGTGTGAAAAACTTGAAAAGAAGCGGTTTTTATTTGACAAGTAGATGTTATTTGTGAAAAAAAGAGGAAGAGAGGGCAGAGCACGTGCTTATTCATTGCCCAATGACTCGGGAGTGTTAGGATTTGGTTTTCGCTATTTTTGGTTTTTCTTGGGTGATGCCAAACTCAATTAAGGATCTTCAATTGTTTTGGCAGGCTTGCAATTTGAGAAAAGAGATCAAGAAGGTTTGGAATCTGGCTCCCATTTGTCTCATGGAGTATTTGGAAAGATAGGAATAGCCGTGTTTTTTAGGGGGAAGAACAATCAATCATGTCTCTAAAGGATAATTTTTTGAAATTATTATTTTTTTGGGCCAATGAGCCTTTCCCTGTAAATGCTTCATCTTTGTAAAGTTAGTTTAGGTTGTACTTTTGGTTTTGCCCCCCTTTGGCACCTTCTTTAATATATCTTTGCTTATCAAAAAAAAAAAAAAATAGTCTATGGTTTAGGGTGTGGGAGTGTTTGAATTCCAACACTGCCATAAATGTCAGACGTGAACTTCAGAATTGTGCAGCAGTTCTATAAACCTGTTTGGAGATCCCATGCACACAATTAGGCCTATAATATGACTTTAGTTCTTTACTGCAAGCAGTATAGTATCATATTTTCTTTATCCTTTTACTCTTATTTGGCCAACCAAAGGACTTGATATCATGTATGGTTATGGATAATATCTGATCAGTTTGAGCTTAGTTTCTCCTCTTTGACTACACAAAATCTATCTCACGAGTTTTGAGTGTTTTATGTTCTTTCTATCTATGTGTAGTTAGCAGGCATCCTCTTGGATACTTAATATTTAAATAATATGACTGGTTCGGCCAGTTGACTCACTGGTTGAATTGATGACCCATTGACTCGATCCTTTTACCAAATCGATGTTTGGGCCGGGTTTAATAGCTATGAAAAAAAGTAAAAAATTCAATGCCATGTATGATTTGTGGATCTCTATACAAATGAATAACTACTACATGTCCTTCTAACCAAAATGTAATTTATAATATATTTATTAATAATTAAATGTCTATATTAAGGAGTTTATACTTTTTTTTTGTCAAGGAAAGATATATGTACTATCAACCCTCATTGTACCTCCAAAGATAAGTACATGGCCACATTGTTGATTAACGAGGCTGGTCATTTTGGATGCAATGGTCTTTACCAGACCTGTATGTTCTTTAACTAATCTTCATATTTTAAATTCTTGAGTTTGAATTTCCTTTGCAGATTCATAGGGCTACTTTATGTAGTTACAATTTTTCATTTTCAGTGAAATACAAAAAGTATGATGTATCGAACCTCAAAGTTGGAGATATATTGTGCAAGGAGTTTAAAAAGTGGACAAGAATAGGTGTGGACATGTCCCTACCTTTGATTTTGTTATTAACTTTGTATGTCATACATAATTTGATCCTATATATCCCATGCATTCATTAGTTTTAACTCTTAATACCCATGACTGGATATAGTTTTGATGGTGACCAAACAGATGTATTCTCAATCTATTGAAGCTCAAATTTAAGTAGGATAACATGATCTGTTGCTCACACATTACAGGCTTGAAGCAGGTTATGCTCTGGCAAAACCTGTGGGAGGAACTGTTGGGTTATCACTCATTATGTGTTTCTTCATGAGGACTTTGGGGTTGTTAGATTCCTGTGTTGCATTGAATTTTCTAAATGAGTGATATATCTGTGTCAGACTTTTGCCAGACATTGACTCTCCAAAGATTCACTAATTCCAAATTTCTTTCCCTTATATTTATCAGTAAAGAAACTCGACCTTGAATTGAATAAGATGAAAAAAATACATTTCAACATGAAATATGAATGTTAGGATATCAGTTTGGCTTCATTTTTGGGAGACTATTTGTGTGAGATTTTTATTTATTGTGTTTAGTGATTGGTGTATGGGTCTGGACAAAAGATGAAAGTTTGTACACAATTTTATTAATAAAATTAGAGAAAAAAAATCACATGGCTGTGCTTTTGGAAAGAGATAATAGTAGTGGATTATAGATAAGAAAAGTTTATTAACTAGATTCGTTGTCTGTGATAGAGGATATATATGATGGAATGATAACTACCATGACTACAATTGGCGAAGTAACGAGCAAATTCAAAATTACAATAAGCTTCTTCAAAGGACAACACCGAGCCCTTATTTTTTCACATCATATATCAGTTGCTGAAGAGGTTCTTGATGAAGAAGAGGTCAGGTGCTGTCCCTTGTTGAGGACAGAGTTTTAGTTGTGATATGATACGAGTTTGGTTGAGTCTTAGAACCAAAATGTTATCAACGATAACCAAGGCTGACATAGAATATGTGCAATGTATATAGCAAAAACCATCAGTGTGGAGAAAATTGGTGGCTTGTTCTGTTGCCTTGGTACAATCACTTATGATACAGATAATGAGAAGCACCTTGCATTTAGTATTAGAGCGGAGTGGATGAAGTGGCTAAATGCTTAGCCAACAAATACAAAACAAGTTAAGAGGAAATTTATAGAATGGCTAATAGGTTAGCCATGTCATACCATGCATAATATTGGGCAATCAAGACAAGACTTCACCATTAAACCAAGTGAAACAGAAATAATTAGAGGGGTTGCAGGATAACGAAGGATTGAACATGAGATGAACACAATGAGAGACCAGTTGCGGGCAACACTTAAAGTCAACTAAAATGGTTTGATCTTCTTAAACATAGATCAATAATTGCTCATATAAGGCATGATTCTGTTTGAGTGAAAGGCATTGCAATTGCTAAAGGAATTACTGGATGATTATGCATTGAAGTTGTGAGAAACAATGTGGGAATGTATGATCTAACCAAGTAGGTGGTTAAAGCTTTGTTGACTGATGCTGACATTTTAATCATTTTTGTGCCTACTATTCCTTTGTCTATACATATTTGTTAAATATAAAATATTTTCACAAACCAGTAAAGGCACGTAGCTTGCACCTGGAAACAAATTTCTAACAGAGGAAATAAAAAAGGAAGCTGGAAAAAGTCCCATCACCTAATGGGTTTATACATGGCTGTCAAAGCACCAATCAAGAACCAGATTATCACAAGAAAGTGTTAGGAAAATTAGACAATTTAAGTTAGAAATCCTTTTCCAAAAGGTTGTATTTCTTTAAATAGTAATTGTGTAGTTAGAATTGAGTCATGTGTTTTACTGCTAGTCATGAAGTGAAGACTCGAGACATCTCTCAACTATGTCAATGTCTTAAAAAAGTATACAAATTTAAGATATGTGTTCATACATATCATGCATTTATCATTAGGCACACACCTAAGAATTAGTTTTTAAGTTTAGAAATGATTTTAATTGTGGTTAATTTGACCTTAAGTGAGTTACTTTTGACTATAGGCTAATACAATTATGGAAAATGATTTTTAGGAATATTCTAAACTTGTTTTATTGCCTAAAAGGTTAAAATTTTGGAAAATCGCATTTATTTCCGTCGAAAATCGAAGGAACGATTCCATAGCCTCCCCATTTGAACGGAGGAGAGCTTCCCGTCCAAATGGATCCCCGTCCGAATGGAAAGAATGTTCCCGTTCGAATGTGCGTGGTCTTTTGAGCGATGTATTGTTCGAACTTCCTTATTTCATGCACAAAACCTTTTCCAACTAGGTTAAGGTTTTTTACACGAGTTTTTTTAGTATAAATAAAGTACTTTGGTGTACATAAAAAAAAAAAAGAAAACCTAACCTCTGAAAACACAAAGAGATATAAAGAAATTATTGGCTTCATATTTTATTCATATAGTCAGTTTATATCAAGATGTTATTTCTTGTGGTATCTATATACCTAGTGTCAGTGAGTAAACATTGGGGCATATAGTGGTTAGAGCACGTACAACCCTTGCATGAATCTTGCACACTACTGGAGCGAGTGGATCTGAGCATCGTGGTTGGTGTTGGAGCTGAAAAAAATTGATCAAAGTTGAAGAGTATAGCAAGAAGTTACAGACAGACACACTGGAGGTGATAGGTTAGTTGTTTGTGCGATAGGGCTTTGTGGACTTTTACTTTGTTTTTTTTTACTGGTGGATTTTTTCAGCTTGTGGTGGGTCTTATTCCCAAGAGGGCTTTCCACGTAGTTCTTCGTGTGCTTCCTATTTTCAGTATTTTATTATTTTGATACGATACTTGATATGCTTGAATTCATTGTTTAAGTTATTTAACAAGAAAATTTCTTAGGCAGTAATCAACCTCATATGATTAAGTTTAGTGATAAGTAAGACAACGATTATAATTAATTGAAGCTAACTCTATTAGGTCTTGGTTAATTAATTGGTATAATTCTACACATTATGTTCCTCCAGTTCATGGTATTTCTCTCAATTGGTATCAGAGCTTGTTTTCCTAGGAATATGGTTTGTTAAATTCTTTTTTAGGAGTGTCTGAAAACTTCGCTTTACTTAGATGGATCTAACTCAATGAGTTCAATTTCAAGCACGGGAGATTCTAGCAAAAAAAAAAAAAAAAAAGATTTTGATTTAGATGATGACGGACTACAGAATGCTTACAATGCTATGGTTGCTGAATGTATTACGCAGGAGAAGATAAAAAAATAAAAAAAAAAGATTTCCGACTAAGGTCAATGAACTAGAGACTACAAAATATGTACTTGAATCCGAAATAGAACAATCTGAAATTCAAGTAAATGGGATGCAATCCTTGTTAGTCTCCTTGGAGGAAAAACTAAAACTTCATGAAGAAAAGTTTCAACAAAGCAATATTGAGAAAAATTCAGTTTTTGTTAAGAATCAGAATCTCAAAAAAGGAATTGAATAAGGTTAATGAAACAATAAATAAGATGAATAAAGGAATTTTAAAACTTGAATTGAATGCCCCAGAGAAGCAACTGCCCGAACGAACTTCCTGCTCCAGAATCCCGCTCCCAATGACCCAACTTTCTCCCGACTTTTTCAGCTTACTCTGCTACAGCGGACCGTTAGAAGGTTGCTGCAGTTTGTGGGCTTGAAGGACTTAGCGCTGGCAAAATTTTACAAGGGTCGAAATCTCCTAGTGATAAGAAAGTGTTAGGATTCAACAAAAAACCAAAACATCCCAAACCAAAAACTAAAAGTAAAGCCTCTACTAAGTATAACGCTAGTGAACCAAAGGTTAAGAAAGAGATTCCTAGGTCTTCTAAGAAAGTTCAGAATTTTGATGAGGAATTTATTCTTATTTGTCATCATTGTGGAGTTACGGGTCATATTAGATTATGTTATTATCAATTTTGGAATCTTTCAATAAGTTAAAATTGAAAGAATAAACAACAAAAGGAGGTCCAAAATAAACTTCACAAATTAAGTATACAGTCAAAGAGAATAAATGAAGAAATACAAAGGTTGAAAATTAAGACAGTAAAAAATTCATCTACGAGCTTTGAAAGCAAAAACACGAAGGTGGATAAGTCTTCCTCAACTTCATCCAAAAGGCCAAGGAGTATGGTAAGGAAAGATCGGGTCAAAGCATCTGTAGCTCATACTTCCTACAAAGCTACAACCACATCTACATGGTTATTTGATAGTGGTTGCACAAGACACGTGACTGGTGACAAAACACAATTTTGTTATTGAGGAAAATTTAAATGTGGAATAGTTGCTGTAGGGGATGGAAACAAGTGCAAGGTAATTAGAAAATGTTCTATTAAAATACTTGGATTCCCCAAAATAGATGATGTCCTTTATGTTGACGGGCTTGAGGCAAGTTTAATAAGTATAAGTCAATTGTGTGACTCACAACATAAGGTCAATTTTGATGACTATGGCTGTTTAGTGATAGAAAAAGATGGAGAGTGCTTGGTAAGGGGTCTTAGAACAACAGATAATTGCTATTCAGCAATACCAGACCTTACCTATATATGCAATAAGACTAGTCTAGATACTATAGATCGATGGAACCAAAGACTAGGACACATTAATATGAAGGATCTAGCAAGACTCTCAAAGAAAGAAATAGTTAGAGGTCTACCCACCTTAGAAGCACCTAAGAGATCTGTGTGTGGTCCATTTCAAAAAAGTAGACAAATAAAAGACATACACAAAAAGACAAATCACAACAACTAGGACATTGGAGCTATTACATATGGATTTGATAGGACCAGTTCCTATAGAAAGTATAGCAAGGAAAAAGTATATTTTGGTGGTGTTGATGATTTCTCTAGATGGACTTGGGTCGATTTTCTTAGAAAAAAATCTGATGCCTCTAAAGCACTAGTTAAGTTATGCAAATGGATTCAAAATGGAAAAGGATATTTAATAACTAGAATCCGAAGTGGCAGAGGTACAAAATTTGGTAAGTCAGAGTTTATTGATTATCTTGACTCACTAGGAATAGCTTATGAACTCTCAGCTGCTGCTACATTTGTTGCAAACTTGGTTGGCCTACATTCCAGTTTTTGTGTTGTTTGGCTTGACGCAGAAGTTCTAGTAAAGCATAAAAATTCACTGCAGCGTTGTAACAGTCCATTATTTAACATATTATCTATGTTCATATTTTTAGGTTTTCTCAATTATAACTCCGCTTGTTTTGTGCACTTTAGTGTGCATATCTGCATTTTTTGTTATCTATATAGACAAATACGCCAGACAACTTGTAGACCCCATGCTGCTATGTCAGAGACAAATATTTTCTCTACAGGTTTTTCTTGTGAAAATAATTCATTTTTATGTCCAGTTGACTTTTTCAGTTTTTCTTGTTATGCATCCTATGAATTGACATGAAATGCATTCCTGCTAGACACTACGACACATATGGCCTTATGGTGCTGCTCACATTCTTATGCATTCCATTGTCTTTAAATTGTTAAACCAGGTAAACCAGGTAGCGCTGGTTCAAGATCATTGGTGTCACATATTGGGATGAGTTCAATTGGAATTTCAATTGGACTGCTTCTTTCTCATGAGAGCAATTTAACTCAAGAAATCATACATTTCCAGCGTAAGTAATTGATTATTGTTCACGATTAATTTTCAAGATATGTAAACATATTGGCAGATGAAAGATGGATAAAACTATTCTAATATCTTTATCTTTGTTTTTATCATCATTGTTATTCAACCCTTATCCCAACTGATATATCACTAGACAAATCCCTTTCTTCCTATTGAAAATTAAAAACCATTTCCTTGGTTAGCTTGTTAGCTTTTAATATTCTCTCTACTCACATTTGCTATTTTATTCTTCTGGGTTCGTTTTCTTTAGGAACTTTTGGTAATTCTATGTGCTAGTGTTTCTATTCGTCCTGTGAACATTGGAACTTTTGGTAATTCTATGTGCTGGTATTACTATTCGTCCTGTGAACATGACAACCATGTGGTTAGCTCTTGTTTCATCAGTTGTTGGGGCTGCTACTTGCTAGGTTCAATTCTTCTTTTCATTGCGTTAGAGCTCATCCACAATACATTCTCATCTCTACAGAATAACATGACGCAACATATGGAAAACATATACATTTACTTTCCTAGAAAAGAATAACCTAACTTAGTGGTTTCTATTGTAATCTATAGTCAATATATCACTTATTGTCAATAGAGTTCTTTCATATCTACACTTATTTCTCCGTTGGTTTCTCTCCAATTCCGTCTTTTAATCATTGCTCATTGCAGAGGTTTGGCTTTTACACATGGTTCAGTCATGATCTGCTGGTAATGCATCACTTATAGAAATTATGATTATAATTGTCATAATGGTTATGTTTTCTTTTTAATTGTCAGAATAATTTTCATGGTCCCTGTCCTTTTTAATGCTTCCTTTTGAAATCCAGAACTCGAGAAACTTCGGCTACTCATGGTTGTTGCTGGCTATTATGACACTCAAAAGAACTTCAAGGTTGGGAAAGATTCTTATTGTATATTGTTTTCGCAACGTTGTTAATGGATCAGGTAGCCAGCTGTTATATATTGTGGGATATGGGTTAGTTTTCTTTTAAGAGTCCCCTAACATTTGGGATTGGGAATGGTTTCTCCAAATTTAAGCTTTCTGTTGGCCATATCTAAATTTGTTGCCTCTTGAGAACCTTTTTTTCTTTATTTACTTTCCATATGAGAAAATCAAGTACCCACATGAACTATTGCCTAATATCTGTACTACGAGTGGTATTCACATCATAATGAGTAGCAGAAGATCAGGTGTATATGAAGAAAATGTCAAAGGTACATCCTGTGTCTGATTATTTTGACTTTACGTCTACCCTCAATCAACAGAAGGGGAAAAAATGAAAAAAGAAAAACGAACCCCGAAAAGAAAAAGAAAAGGAATGAAGAAAAATAATCACCTGTTCTGTTTGCAATCTTGTGGGTATGCAAAGAAATAATGAGGTTTATGGAACATTTATACTTAAAATAAACATGAAGGAACAAACACCGCTAAGATTTTAGAACATAAAATATTTCAACTTTATTTTCTAGGTGACTAATCAAGTGTTGGATTTCACCTACTGCATGCCCTAGATTTTCACTGTGAGGATGAGTGCCCGTGGTTTCAAAGAATTGGATGTGAAATTCCTCTATTTTATTAATACATATGTTGAAATTACTGACTTTGTACATATTTTTGATGTTATTTAGAGAGAAATCTTGGTCTCCGCTGAATCTGTTGAGCTTATGAAAAGTCTGCTTCATTTCTTCAATACAAATGCCTCCCAACTGCCACTTAAAGTTCTGTATCAACCAGGTCAGTTTGTATTTTACTTTATATCCTCTGTATTAACTTTGGTTATGCAATACAAAAGAGAAATAGGGAAGAGATACATTGTGAAGCCTTTGGTATAGGAACACATATATACAATAACAAAAGTAAAGAGTGAGGAACCGTATTATACCAAAATGACTAAACTACCCTTAATGAATATAATAAATACATATAAGAATTACAGTCTTAACAACCCCCCTCAAATTCATGATATGACGGTAGGAAGCATCGAGAGTTTGTCAAAAAGAAAATGAAAACGGAGAATGGTATGAGAGTTCGTGAAGAAGTTCGCCAACTGTAAAGTGGAGGAGACAAAAGGCAAGGAAATGGCCCCAAACTAAGGATAGTGGTGCACAATTGACAATCAATCTCAATATGCTCAGTACGCTTGTGAAAAAATAGAGTTATGAGCAATTTGAATAGTACTTTTGTTGTCACTTGGCACAGTACATAAGAGTAGGAGCAAAGAGAACAACTCCTAAACCAGGAAGTAATCATCGTAGCCGAACGATCTTAGAGGTAGTGGTAGCCATAACACGATACTCAGCTTCAGCAATAGGGAGAGCGACAACAAATTGT
Source organism: Nyssa sinensis (assembly GCA_008638375.1). Classification (NCBI taxonomy): domain Eukaryota; kingdom Viridiplantae; phylum Streptophyta; class Magnoliopsida; order Cornales; family Nyssaceae; genus Nyssa; species Nyssa sinensis. The sequence goes on along the minus strand of CM018039.1, from coordinate 23,599,032 downwards.
TTCTTGCTTTTCCAGGAAATTAGAGAATCATCAAGGAAGACACAAAATCCAGTGGTGGACTTATGATCCATGGCATCACCAGCCTAGTCAGGATCAGAAAAGGCACAAAGCTCTAAAGAAGTAGAAGAAAATAATAAACTCTGATATAAAGGGCCACACAAATAGTGCAACATGTGAAGAACAGCAGGCCAATGAATAATGATCGGAGACAAGACAAATTCACTCAAAATGTGAAAAGCATAGGCAATATCAGGGCATGAAACAATTAGATATACCAGACTATCAACAAGAGTTTGGTACAAAGTAGGATCAACCAAAGAAGGACCATTACAAGATGTGTAACGCATGTTAAGCTCAAGAGGGGTCTCAATGATGCGAGGATCGGTTAAGTGAGCCTTGTGGATAACATCAGCGACATATTTAGACTTGGAAAGAAGGAAAACCCTTAGGAGATGAAGTGACTGCAATACCTAGAAAATAGCAAAGTGGACCGAGATCCTTCATCTCAAACTGTTATTGTAACTGATACTTCAAAACGACAATGCCGGTAAAATTATCCCCGGTAATCTAAGAAGTATGGGACATGGATATGACACGACATGAACACGCAGACAAGACATTTCTAAAAAAAGTAAGACACAAATACATCAAGGATATGTTGAATATATATATATATATATTTATATTTTTTATATGATCCATATAATAAAAATCTAACATTATTTCAATTAAAATTGGCATAAAAACACAAATCACAAAATATTACTAAGATATTAAAATAACAAAGTCATTAACAAAAAATTTAAGAACTTTTCCATTTAATTATCAACATTCATGATTCAAGTTTAAAAAAAAAATTACTAACTACTACATAAAACATATATGTATATATATATGTGTGTGTGTGTAACCAAAAAAAAAAAAGAGGAGAAGAGGAGATAATGTCAAGACCTGTCCATTGTGCACAATATTGTCTGCTTTGGCACCACACAGGCAACCTCCTAGCTTTAAAACGCGTTGTACACAATAGAGTAACACCCTCTTTATAAATACCTTAACCTTTTTCCCGAGCGATGTGGGACAAGACAAGAGCTCCCTCCAACACATGGACATAGGATTCTCCCCTCCTAAAAGGACACACGTCCCTGCATGGCCCATTCTTCCTGGTCGGGTTCCAGCTCTGATACCATCTGTTAGGACCCGTCCATTGTCCTATGTCCATGTATTGGTGTAATATCCTACATCTTATTACTTTTATTATACTTTATTGCTACATGTGAATCCATTTCAAGTAATGATAAAGTGTGGATTAGAGTATGCTTTGAACATGACTGTGTGATTCAAAGTGATGAGTTTACTAGTATGAATAGTGAGGCAATAATTAAAAACTTAGTAGGAGAAATTAGGAGCAAAAAGATATTTCCAGTAGACTTTTAAAATGATTATTGAGCTAAAACCTAATTAATTAGGTTAATCCTTGTTCTAAGGTTAAACATAATTAGAGCATACTTAACTAAACTAACCTAGTTTGTGATAGGTTATTGGAAGGTTTTTAAAAATTATTATATCTAAACTAATTATGTTTAATTAGTAACTTTAATACATGATTAGTGAATTAAGTTAATCCTAATTGGGTTAATTAGAGTGTTTAAGTGAGATAGACTTGTATTAATCCTAGGTTATAATCTAAACCTTATAATTGTCCAAGTTAAGGTAAGAAAGACAATTGTTCACATGGGCAAGGGACTCACAATTTGGAATATATAGCCCACCATTATTGACTATTCTTGAGAAGCTTGTGTAGAGATTTGTCTATATATATGTATCTATATATATATATATGTATGTATTATACATATGATATATATATATATATTTACATAAAAGGGACAAAAAAATTAGATTAGTAAGAGAGAGGAAATATAGAGCTAATAAAAGCAAGATACTTCAAATATGTGGGAGTTCACAAGGTGACCCCTAGCCCACATATAGATACATGTTTGTATCTATTATGCCTTACAAAATAATTTGTAGAGACAAGCAAGGAGCTCTCTAAAATGTGCTGGATAGAATAATAAAGTAAGGAAGAAAGTAGAGAAAACAAGAGAAGAAGAAGGAGAAAGAAAGAAGCTTAAGGGGGACTAACCTAGAGGTTGAATTCTTGAACAATCGAAGTATGAAGTCTAGTCCTAATCTCTTATTCTTTAATTTAATCGGAAAAAAAAACATTTAAAAATGACTAAGAACTCAAATTCAATTAAGAATTGAACGAAATTCTAAACTAGTCTTGAAGTCCTAACAAGTTTTGCATGGAATAGTAATTACGTGGATACAAGAGCAACATATATGATGTAGAAGGATGCATCATGATTAACGAGTGTTGATTAAACTAATTGGCTAATGATTAATGGTGTTAAAACAATCTTAGCACTACCTAGGTTATAATTAGCATGATTAGATTATCAAAGGAACTCTAAATGCAAGAAATGGTAAGGAAAAATGCTGCTGGAAATTAAAGGAAAACGCCTTAATTAAAGTTAAATTATTTGTTTAAATGATGATCCAAGATGCTAAATATAAGTGTTGAAACGACCAACACTTAGAAGTTAAAAATAAAACTTATAAGCAAAATAAATGGGGACGGTGCAGTTGCTGTCCCAATTGTTTAAAAACTTTATATTTGATGTAAATGAATTCCAACAAGAGTCAAATGGCGTTCCAATGGAATTAGAATGTGAGGGATTTTACCATAATCCTAGATTGTGTTGTTTGAACTATAATGGGATAAGTGTAACTAAATAATGTTACATTACACTCAAATATGGTTCTAATATGAAATATGTGTATGTAGGATTCCTTAGGAGAGAAAGAGAATCAAGTGAGTGCTTTAAGAGCATAAGGTGAGTAATCCGGTTCCCTGAAATGGTGAATTAAATGCGATATTGTTAAACATGTTATTCTGTGTTTTAACAAGCAAAACATTATGCTATATTCTCTATTGATGAAACTGAATTACATTTTATAAGTATGTTTGATAAATAGATTTGCAAATTCATAGATAATCACATGATTTAGAATGTGTTTCTGTAGATGTCATTACACGGGCGCCTTTTATTATGTCCTTACCGGGGGACCAAGAGCTGGTAGGCTCGTAAGTAGGCCAGAGATCTCTTCAGTGTCACTATAAGTGACTGTCATTATATATGACATTCCGTTCAGAATCCGAGTCGACGCGGATTCTTCCGTTCCGACCGTTGTAATAGGCATGCTAAATGATATTTCATATCTGTTATGAGCTCTATTAGGCTACTTATTGCTATTCAAATGTTTAAATAGCAATTCCGTTTCTGAAAATGCATTTGAATTGTTTTAGTAATGTTTGATATCCATGGTTTTATTTAAAGTTTCTTTTGCTATAAAAACCATGACAGGGCATTGGTATTATTCATTGAGCTGTTAGCTCACCCCATTTCCCAACCAATTTTTCAGATAATGAAGCTTAAGATGGAGAGGGAACTTAAGGAAGAAGAGTTTGTAAAATTGTATAGCAAGACTTGCAAATATCTATTTTGAGCCTATGTAGGCTTCTGTATATATACGATGACTATTTTTATGTGTTGGCCAGTTGTAGATGTAAATGACTTATAATAAATTTTGCAAGTGTGAGTTTGATATTAAACTTAGAATTGCTCTGATCGAATGTGTTTGGTGTGAGTTTGATGTGAACTTGATAGGTTAAAAATGTTACGCTTCCGCTATATTAATAAACCATGTATTATATAGCCTATTCGATTCTGTATAAGGTCTCGGTGGTTGGTCATGGACTATAACTCCATCCTACGTGGGGTGTGGGTCGTGACAGTTGGAGGGGAGCTCTTGTCCCATATCGCTCAAAGATGAGAAGGTTAGGGTATTCATAAGGGGTGTGATGCTCTAATGTGTGCAACGCATTTTAAAGTCGTGAGGTTATGTGTGTGGTGCCAAAGTGGACAATATTATGCGCAATGGACGGGTCTTGATAGATGGTATTAGAGCTGGAACTTGACCAGAAGTGTGGGCCACGCAGGGACGCGTGTCCTCTGAGGAGGGGAGAGTCCATGTCCATGTCCATGTGTTAGAGGGGAGCTTTTGTCCCATATCGCTCGAAGATGAGAAGGTTAAGGTATTCATAAAGGGTGGTGATGCTCTATTGTGTGCAACGCATTTTAAAGTCGTGAGGTTATGTGTGTGGTGCCAAAGAGGACAATATTATGCACAATGGACGGGTCTTGATAGATGGTATCAGAGCTAGAACCCGACCAGAAGTATGGGCCACGCAGGGACGCGTGTCCTCTGAGGAGGGGAGAGTTCATGTCTATGTCCATGTGTTGGAACGAAGCCCTTGTCCCACATCGTTTGGGGAGGAAAAGGTTAAGGTATTCATAAATGAGGGGTATTGCTTTACTGTATATGTGTTTTAAAGTTGTGAGGTTGCTTGTGTGGCGCCAAAGTGGACTGAGCCTGATAGAAAAAGAGGGAAAAAATCCAAGAAAAGAAAACATGCCCAAGATACTAATATGCCCTAACGTGTTCGAAATTTAGAAGAAAAAAAAATTAGACACTTTCTTTGAGTGTTGGTGTTTGACATAGATACATGAACTAAAATAGAGTGTTTGTACTTCATAGCTAATAATAATCATATCATCAACATATTGAAGAAGCATAATGCGACCAATATAAGGAGAGCGAAGAAAGAGAGTAGAGTGTTGAGCACAAGAACAAAAGCCCAAACCATAAATCACAGTAGATAACTTTTCAAACCAAGCCTGAAGGGCTTGTTCAAGACCATACATAGCTTTTCGAGTGTGTAGACCTCTCCTGGAGCATGAGAAAGCCAAGGAGAAGGAACCATAAAAATTTCTTTGGCCAAATCACCATGCAAATGGGCATTCTTGACATCTATTTGAGATGGAGTCTAGTGACTTATTGTTGCAACATCGATCAAAGCACGAACAATAGTTATCTTGGCAATAGGAGCAAAAGTCTCATCATAATTAATGCCTTATTCTTGCAAAAAACCTTTCACAACTAGGCAAGCCTTGTATCTTTCAACAGTACCATCAGCTTTGATTTTGATCTTACATACCTATAGACTACCAACCACGTGTTTAGCGCACTAAGTTATCTGCTTAAATTAAAAGAAGGCAAATCAACAAAAGAAGCAGCAATGGCGGAAACATGAAATTTCTCAAGTATATACAACCCTCCAACTTTACTAATGATCTCAATCAACCTCTTGGAATGAGGATCCTATACAATACAACTAGAAGAGAAAGAGTGAACAACATAACCAAGAGTACACAGTTGACTAATAGAAATTAGATTCAAAGTCAATTGAGGAATACAATAGACATCAGAAAGAGATAACATAAGAGTCATAATAGAACCAACACATGCCAGTGACAGAACTGCCATGACAGCCATAACAACAAACAAATGAGATATAGTAGCAAGAAACACGTGTGGATTATTAGACATATGAAGTGTATCACCAGAATCAAATACCTATGTGGAGGGAGATATACCTAAAGGAGTGGTTGAAGACAAACCTATAAAGGAGGAGACAGACAAGGCAATAGGCTGATGAGAAGAGAGAAGTTAATACAAATGCTTAGCGAGTAGTGTGTCGATCAAAGAGGGATCAGGTACTATTTGAGCAGATGCATTGTGATCATCCATAGAAGAGGCAACAACTGCAGTGTGTTGATCAAAATCCTTTTTCTACGATGGTTGTTGTACAAGATTCTGCTTGCCCAGAATTTTAGGGTACTAAGCCTTCCAGTGATCTTTTTTTATGTGTCGATCAAAGAGGGATCAGGTACTATTTGAGCGGATGCATTGTGATCATCCATAGAAGAGGCAACAACTGCAGTGTGTTGATCAAAATCCTTTTTCTACGATGGTTGTTGTACAAGATTCTGCTTGCCCAGAATTTTAGGGTACTAAGCCTTCCAGTGATCTTTTTTTATGATAAAAGTTGTACTCATCAAGAGCCACTCGAGGACGCGACTTGTTTTGGAAGTTGGGTTGAGGCTTAGGTGGAACAAACAGGATTGTATGAGTAGGCAAAGGAAGCAGTCCTTTTCCCAAAGCTGTTTTGAATCGAATTTCTTCAGCCAAGAGTTCATTCACAACATAGGAAAACGGATTTCGGTGAAGAATGGAGCCACCAAGTCCCTCAAAGTCATCCTAAAGAGCCATTAGAAATTTTACCATTTTTTGCTCCTCTCTATACTTGCAATACACCTCATTAGTGCTCAGTTCCTTAGGCTCAATATAGGCCAATTGGTCCTAGAGACAATCATAACAAAAGGAAACTCCTGAATAATTTTATCTCTTGCATAGTAGACTGGCTATCAGATTCTAATTGATATCTCTTGACAAAATTAAATTGAACATAACTTGGACAAATAATCCCAAATTTCTTTGGTAGTAGGAAACTTAGCCAAGTGAATACCAATTGATTAATCCACAGAATTTTTAATCCATGTGATGATTTTGAAATTGTTCTACTGCCAAGTGGAACACAACTCACGATAATTATAGACCTTTAGGTATGTGGGAAGCACATCCCCAGTAACATAGTCCGACATGTTCTTAACCAGGAGAAATTTGTTCATCACATAAGCCCAATAGGTATAGTTACCAACACAGAAATAGCCTGAAGAGAATCATTGCTATTAGCTATAATTACTTAAGAACCTGCAAACACTATTGAGCTGGACTGAATTGAATCTCAGTAGTTAGGTTCAACCAAATTGCAAAACAAAAGTGCAGAAATAACAATGTAGAAAACTTATTTGCGAAACTGAGATTGCGACAAAAACTTGCGAAGAGAGGATGACTGCGACTGAGATCATGCGATGGTTTGCGAGGGACAATGGCTGCACTTCAATTGAACCCTAGTGTGAGGGAAAGAGAGAGATTGCAGCATAGAAAAAAAAGAGGCTGCTGCAAGATAAAGTGATGAAGAGTGCCGATGAACAGTAACAGTGAATTGTAGAGCTGGATAGTGTTGATGAACAGTTTTGAACGGAAAAAAAAATGGATGAGAGAGAGAGAGAGAGAGAGAGAGAGAGAGAGAGAGAGAGAAACTCGTTCTTAGAATTTTAAGAAACCCACTTTGATATCATATTAACTTAGGTTATGCAATACAAAAGAGAAATATGAAAGAGATGCAATGTTCAACCTTTGCATATATTTCTGAATAACAATAAAGGGAGGTAAAAGAACATATATATACAGGAACAAAAGTAAAGAGCAAGAAATCATATTACACCAAAATAACTAAACTACCCTTAATGAATATAGTAAATACATTTAAGAATTACACTCTTAACACTCTTGAACTCAGTTGTAGTCAACAAAATTTGACAATGGGACATCCTTCTTGCATGAGATCATCGGAATCTCCATTCATGTGCACTAGATGTAGATCGATATTCTATCATGCATTTATCTTAATGCATGGGCGAGATATGTCAATAGATATTCTATCAAAGGGTCACAATTTATCTATGGTCTATGTTTCCTGGATCTAAATTTAAAAGCTAGTTCTGAAACAATTTTAGTCATAGTTGGATCATATGTAGTTGTTTTCATCTAAATGTGGTGAATGAAAGCACGGTTGTGAAACAAGATTATACAAAGTTGGATTTCCTTCAAACCATTGATGAAGTCCATGTTCTTATTCAATACAATTTAATGTATTTGTAGGGTTTGCCTTATTAATTTACCTCAACTGAAAGATGCTCACCCCTTGATTAATGAATATCTATTTTTTCTTTCGTTTGACCGCCTTAAATATTATAATGTTGTAGTACCCTCTTCAAAAGACAATATTTGATTGAATGCTTCGTTTCCTGTATTGGTAAAAGACGAGCTAGCTAACCTGGTGTCCTTAGGTTAGGGACTAGGGATGTAATATGACAATGTTTGGTTTACTTTGTTTTTTCTGTGATTCCTTCTAGTCAAAAAGGGTAAGCAATATACATCTATCCACCTAGTAAACACACTGACACAAACACGTGGCAACGTACACATTCTCGTGGCCTTTTTGTTGTTACCTTGTGCAAATTACAATCCTATAGGTCAATCCATTTCCACTTCAGAATGCAATAAAAATAATTTCTATGGTGTCGGTCATGCACAGGTCTAAGTGAAGAGATGGGGGCATTTGAGATTGATAAGGTTACGTCAAGGAAGATTATTGAGAGGCTCTTGGAAGAATTTGGTGGAACATCAAAACGCTAATGTAGAAATATTTTGACCAAGACTAGTATTCTTGAATATTTGTTACTTCTTGTGCAAGGCTCTTAGCATCTAGTGAAGGAAAACATCAATAAGAGTTGCCAATTTGTGGCTGCACATCTTAAAAGATATCTTACCGACAATTTATGACTGGACCAGCCTTTCTTTGTATTTGATTGAATGAGCTTGTAATGTTGAGATTGAGTTAGAAGACTACATAAAGAAATGAGAATTTTGATCTATACAATATAGCTTTATCATCTTCAAATGTACATCAATAGTGGAGTAAAATATATATCACTAGTAAGCTGATTGATTGAAACTCGTATTTTTTCTTGGTTTTGATATTAAATATGAAGTATAAACATGTATTGGTGATGCAAATCTATAATTATAAAATGTATCAGATTAATTTTTCTCCTCAGCTGACCTCTTGGCAAGTAATATTGTCAAAGTCACAATTAATAAATTAGCAAGGTTGTGTATGGTTTACAAGTTTAGTCAGGAAGGAAAATATGCAAAGAAAGAAATCATTTTTCCTTTTTGATTACCGTGAAACAATTTTAAATAGGAGGGAGAAAAAAATATTACGTAAGGAAGAAATTTTGAATTTTACATATCATTTTCCTTTTGTTTTTCCTGATTTCCAACTATTTTTGAGGAATTTCAAATTGTATTTAAATAGGAGAAAAAGAAAGATGGAAATCATTTTTGCTTTGCTTTGTTTGTTACTTTTCCGTTATCTCATTAAATTCATGAACCAAACAGAGTTAAATAAGCGAGTATTTTGATATGAAATGAAAGGGCATGAATGTGTTCTAATTGACATAAAAAGAAGTATATCATGAGTTGATGAATTGTTGGTTAGAATGTGATTAACATATTTTGTTTGCTAAGGATAGTGTGAAATTAATATTATGATATGATGTTAAGGAATGACGTGTTTTATCTCTTGCATGAGAAATTTTAAATTCTATTTAAATAGGATGAAAAATGAACACTTAAGTAAAACTTGAAGGTGGATGGACCTATTCTGTATTTTGTCTAAAAAGGTTATTTTTGGTTCTTTTGAATCCTCAACTTGACATAAACACTGAACTAATGATGGAGAAATGTACTAGTATGAGTATCTTTCAAATAATGCCTTGACATACATGGATTGACTTTAAAAAGAGAATGTACTGGTGACATAATTTTATGACCTTAAGGATGTGTTTAAATGTTTATTGTGAGAGTCGAACTTGAAGAATCTTTAATAATATCTTGTTTTGAGATGGGAAGTATGTTACGATAGTATGTTTTGTTTGTGTAATTCTAGAACATAACTCCGAGTATATGGTGTAGAATGGTAACTCAGAGTACACTTGTATAATTAATCAAGACTTAATAGAGTTAGGTTTAATTATTTACGATCGTTGACATAGTTTTCACTAAACTTAAGAGGTTGATTAATATCTAAAAAATGCTCTTACTAAATTACTTGGACAATAAACTCAAAAGTATCAAGCACTCACAATAAAATAATTAAAATAGAGAAACAAGACACATAATGTTACGTGAAAAACGCACACAGGAGTAAAACCCACCAATTTCAAAACATTTACTAATCACTACAGTACAAGTTCACTATGATAAATATCAAAAACTTAAGCTGCCACGAATCAATAGATTATCACTAAGTCTACTTGCTTCTTCTCATTATATGCTTCTTTTTGTTGATTAGCCTTTTACAATCACAACACTATTCACGATCCTTAGATCCACCACTGTAGTAGTATGCAACTCCTTGTGCTATATAAACCTACGTGTACTGCTTGACACTAGGTATATATACTTTAAACACAAGATATTGAGACTGTAACGATTCGTAAAATTGAAAAATAAATAAAGGAATAAATGATGGATAATTATTAGTTTTGCAAGATAATAAATCTCATGAACATAATAATGAGATGAAAAGAATTTAAATAACGTAATGTGGAGTGGATGATACATGTGGAATAAATTGAAAAGGTAAAAAGTTGAATTGTAAAAATCAAAAAAAGAAAGAAAAAAAAAAGGCATTCAAACGAGCACCCGAAAGTTTGGCGTGATCTTCGTTTGATATTTGTTTGAATGAAGGGCACTCGTTCAAACGAATGCCTTGTTCATTCGAACGAGCACACATCAGAACACTTTAAATTGTGGGTTGAAAAGCAATTTATGCCCAAATTTCACTTTCCTTTCTCTTCCAGACTTTCTCTAGACAAGAGGAAAACTAGGGTTAGAGCATTTCTTGAGCATTCATGGATCTTTAAGCATTGTAAACACATCATACCACTAGGATTCAAGTATAAGAAGAATTTCTACTGATTGAAAAGTTAGGATTTCAAGATTTCTTCAAGAACAAAAGATAAAATTTTGGGCTTTTCATTTCCTTTTTAAATTTCTTACATTTTTTTGTAGATCTAGCTTGGTTGAGTGAAATAAACGGTGTAAAATATTTTTAAGGGTTTGTGGACAAGGATTGAAGCCAAGATCTTGAAATCTCTCTCTCTATACTCAAATCCACACTTGTTTGGAGGTCGGGATTCTAACTTAGGTTAAAGGTTGGGTGTTTTCCATGTGAAGCATAATGCATTTTACTCATCTTGATATTTTCTCTACAATGTCATATTTTATAATACTGCTCATGCCTTGAATTATAATGACATGTTGAATATCTTGATTTCACTAGTATTGATATATCTTTGTGATAAATGATGAAATTGTTGAATGTCATGTATGTGTGTATTTTCCATGCTCGAGTTAAATGATTGGATTCTTGAAAGTTATGAAGATGTGTTGGCGTTGTTGTGTTTTGTGATGAATAATGAAATGATGTGAACCTTGGGCATATTTGTAAATGAAGTGAAAAACATAGATAAAAATGAAATGTGAGAATGGAAATGGAAAACGAGAATGCGGGTAATTAATCCATAGAATAAGTTGAGGGACAAGGAAGAGTGGCATGTTCTGAGGCCGCATTAGAGACCGAAAATATTTTGTGATGGGGATTGTGTCTCCCTTTAGTTACAAACAGGTTAGTAGTTCGTGAAGTACTAGACTTTTTCGGGAGGCATTAGATGATTTGACGAGGTGATTATATTTAAGTGAGAGGAATAACGTGAGGCTTCAATAGTAATTTATTTTTCATGCATTTAATTGTGACTATATGATGATTCTCCCATTTATTTATTGTTATGTTTTCTTAGTGGTTGGATTGACGGTTTGCATTGTTGGAAACATGATGAATAATCTATTTATATGTATGCATGTTGGTTGGACACTTGCTTGACACTTCATGTCTCACATGCCTACACTTTGCACCGCCTTAACTTTTCCTATTTTAGAATCTCTAATGAGGTTGTTGTTTTGACTCCTACTAGATGTAAGTAACGGCAAGAAGCTGGCACCTTGATGACATGGATTAGAAGGACATCTCTTTTGGACTCTTATGTTTATTTTTGGGATATAATTAAAATCATAACTTCTAATTTGCTCTTTTATTATTTTTTGGAATGTAAAAAAGCTCTATGGTCTTTATATGTTGATGTGAAGGCTCAGAAGCCTAAATGGAACTAGTATTCTTTTAACTTAGAAATAACAATCACAGGATGAATACACTTTTAAAATTTATATATGAAAACCTTATTGGGTTGTATGTATGGATTGTGAATGAACATTTATGTTATGAAAACTCAAGTGAGAATGTGCTAATCACATGGTGGTTTGAGATATACAAAAATTATTTATTTAGTTTGACTTTGATTTATAGGGTCACCTACGGGTCTTTGGGGTCCGGGGTGTGACAGAGACCTTGCGGAAGAACTGACTATATGAATAAAAATATTGAAGCTAAAAATCACTTATTGTATCTTTATGTTTCAAGAGACTAGAGTTCCTTATGTAATATACAACAAGGCCCTATTTATAACGAAATGATGAAAAACCTTAAACCATTTCAGAATAGGTCTATGCAATCAATCAGTGTTGTGCAAATGCATTGGGCGGAAGAGATACTAGAAATTTTAAAATTTTTAATTAACGCTTCTACTCGAATGGGACAAGCCTGCATTTGAATGGAAAACTGAATTTAAAAACACATAAATAAGTTTAAAAACTTGTTTTAGACAATTCCCATAAATATATTAAGCCTTTTAGTCAAAACTAAACTATACGTGAGGTCATTTTAATTATTGTAAAGACCAAATCTAAACTTAAACACAATCTTAAGGTCAAGTGCCTAAATGTAATGCATGACATGCATTACACTATTACCTTAAATTGCATACTTCTTCAGACTTGATCGTACTTGCGAGGTGTCTTGAGTCATCACTTTAAGACTAGCAATAATTCACATGACTTAATATGACTGTTGCTATTAGTCTAAAGAATTACATATTTTGAAAAAGAATTACTAGTACAAAATTTAATAATATTCCTAAGATTTTATCCCTTTGGCAATTCTGGAAAAAACAAAATTGAGAGAATTACAATTGTAAACCTATTAAATTTTGTCAAAACCTAAATTGTAACGACCCAGAAATTCTTAGAATTATATAATTGTTTAAAATCAGTAATAACATGAAATAATGATAGATAATTTGCACATGATTATAATTAAAGAAGTATAATAATTTTGGTAACCTTTGAGAGTTATTTAGTCATACTATTTGACTAAAGGACAATTTGGTGATTTTACCGACAATATGGGACTATGTGATGGTAGTGCTGGAAAACATGAGTAATAAGGTTTTGAAATATTTAGAATTATGTTTAGTTGGAAAATTAGAAAACAAAGGGGTGAAATTATCATTTAAAACAAAGAGAAGGAATGAAGATAAATTAGGGTAAGAGGTGTAGTAAAACATCATCAAAGGTGTTTAAATTCAAAAAATAAGAGAGACACATACATAACACTTGAACAAAGAAGCTCTTCATTTTCTCATGGCTAAGAGAACTCTCAAACCTTTCATTCTCCATTCTTTCACCTTTTCTCTTCAGACATGTCAAGGGAAGATTAAGGTATAGAGTTTGGTTTAAGAAGATCTTCTACATATAATGGTAGCTGGGGCATGGAGTATTTTGAAGGATGGAGCAATTTACAAATTGGGGCTTGTTCAAACCTTGAGAAAATGTGGGAGTTATAAACTTGTGAGCTAAGTTAAGTGACTTATGTGCATCATCTATCATTTATGTCATTTATACTAATGAATGAGTGTTATATGGGTATTTAATGACATGTATTGGTGGAATTGCTATGAATACATGTTGTAAGTTTAAAAAAACTATTCCATTAATTATTTTAGATGCAAAATTGTATTTGTAATCCCTTACTTCTTGTGAAATAATTCATTTGAGCACACATTTAGAAATTATGAATCATATGGTATGAAAATTACATGTATACACACCACATGTTTGTGAAAATTTCAATTTAGATTCATTACGATGTCATTTGTATATAAGAACTTTAATGTACAATGTACAATGTTCAATTGTGCTACAAGAAAGTAATGAATACAGGACATTTTATACCATGTTATATGTGTTTGAAAGTATGGTTGGGTTTAGACTTGTTGAATGCCTTAGTTGTGATCACAAGTGGTTAAGTTGTTGGTGGTGGGGGGGTTGTGACACAACCTATAAAGGATGCTTTGAGTGTGTAAGGATTTATAAAATCATAAAGGAAAATTTGGTAAATTACCAACATTTACTTAGGTAAGATGAGTAATTAATGAATGATGTGTTAGAATAACTATGAAATCGACTAATAAAACTTCAGTGTGACATTGTAAGGCTAAGTGAAATTTTGGTAAATTATTCGGACTAGTATGAGTTACAGGACTACATAGTCATTTATGGGTCGTAGATAATTATAGAAATTCAAACAATTTCATTTCAAGAGATGGACAACATATTTGGAGTCAAAGCGTCGAAACTAGCTCGGGTGCCAATTTTGGTGCGATTTCGAGACAATTCATGCTCGGGCCCATATGTGCACATCTGAACCAACTAGCCACGTGACACATTAGGGAAGTGTGCACAGCTTCCTCAAGAAGCTTGGTAGATATTTCTAAACTTGGACACTTAGTCATCACTTGGGTGGATAATAGAGGATCCAATGTTGGGAAAGATTGTGTGTAGGTGAAATGCACCATAGGGAAACTGTCACGCCTCCGAATTCCCGCGAACCCGAGGTGCGAGTAACGAAACTAAAAGAAATAAAATAATGAAGAAATAAAGGACAATCACATGCATTTCGATACTAACTCAATTCAGGTTCTGATACAATTCCATGAACATTACCCATTGTTCCACGACATATAATTTAAACATGCATAGTTCAGGACTTATGCCCTTGTACAATATCAATACATGCCCCAAGGGCCAAAATACTCTAAGTTCCTTCTCCCACCAAAACATCACTGACTCTCACATAGTTGGAGCGTCATCTGAAATGGTATCCCACGAATGGGTCAGCTCAATTGCTGGTATAATATAATGCTAATACAAAAAAAAAAAAAAAAATTAAGGCGTGACATATGCAAGTGTACATTTATATCTACATGGTATTCAATATCATCAATGCAGTATATGAACAATAGGCATGACACACCCATGTAACTCTATGCCACACCCATGTCTCGCTTTATAGACCTTCCTTCGCAGGCCTGCAAGTACCTTAATATGTCTCATTTCACGGTCCGGAATCCGTTTGGCATGCGAGTACCAATGGCCGATTTTGGGTTTTTCACCATAAGATCTACACCCTCATAATGCACAGCACCACGTGCTCAACCCACACCATGTTCCAAGGAATCACACTATGCCAATATGCTTTGATTCCACCATGCCATAATGTAATCTCAATAAAGCATCTTATCCACACATGAAGCGTGCTTCAGACAATATATTACACAATAACATTCCAATCACAAAATCCCTTTATCAAGGGTTACATGCCATACATAGTTCACTTAAACATATGCTTTAAGTTACACATTTCATAATCTCAACAATTCTCGAAAATATAATTTACACATTATGCTAGCAAATGGAATATACATATAGTCATGATCCACATCCATCACTTAACCAAATTTTCAAAAAAAAAGATAGCAAGAAACACATAAGCATATAAGCAATCGAACAAATATGTGAATCATCAAGTCAACATGGTAATTATTCCTAACTTAATCCTATTTCTTACTTAGCACAATATATCATACCTGATGGGTTTGTCTCAACCCAAGAAGTCGTACTCGTAGTGTAGCAGAACTAACAGTAAGAATGCAGAAAGTCAGACCACCTTCTCTTTGCCTTTCAGTGTTCCTAAAATCATGAAATATAACTCAATTCATTTGCTACTTGAATTATGTTATTCATCAAATTTTATGTCTTTATTTTATAAGTTTCTATTTTGCCAAAATAAACTCTACCATTGAGTTTGGATTGTCAAAGAAAGTTGGTTTAGCTTTTCACGGAATTTAATTTGGACATCCGAGCTAAAAAGGGCAAAACGGTCATTTTGTACCTTTTACGGGTCCTTACATCCCGAGACCTCTTTTCACAAATTGGACTCCACGGTTGAGTCCGGAATGCTCGAAACAATAAAAATTTACCACTTGTTTATTTAAATCGGAGTTCGTTTGAATGCATTTTAACTCAGGGGCATTTTGATAATTTTTAATGTTATTACGGGTCTTTTTATTTTTTGAAACCCCATCTCGTAAAACGGAGCTCACCATTGGTCTTAGAATAGTCGAGATAGTGAAAATACACTAATGACTTGTCCCATTTGGACTCCGGATCATTTTGTGGTATTTAAATTAATTAAATTAATATTTTATTCAAGGGAGGTCAAACTATAATTATTTAAAAGTTCTGGGGGTCAAAGCTGAATTTCTGAAAATTCTGGGGGCCAATATTGAATTTCAAAAAGTTCTAGGTTAAATTGCAATTTCCAAAATTCCCTATTCCAAATCTAGATAGCCAAATAGTGGTTAAGTCCACAACAAGGATATGATATCCCTATCCTCAATTTAATTCCAATTTTAATTTACTAACCTTGTAGCCAAACAACCCAATCCCCATTTAAATTCATAACCTACGACTGACACGTGTAGGGTGGGTCGGTCTTAACCCGACCCGGAACAGTACTTCTTCTTCCCCGATTTTCCGGTAGGGTTCCGGTGCCTTCTCCACGCCGGCGACTATTTTTCAGCCAGTTTTCATGTTTTTAAAATGCAGTTTTCTTCATTTTTTTTTTCCAAGGATCTCATATCCAACCCCCATTTTCAACTTGAGCCACTCAAACGTCAAAAATAGGAGGTTAAAGAGCCACGGCCGACTTTCCGGCCAGCCATTGACTTCCATTTTCGTGACTTTTCAGTCACTGTTTTTGCCTACTTTCTCACCCTAAGTGTTTCTGCACCTTAGGGAAACATTTTCCCATCATTTAAAATGAGTTTCTTACATAAAATGTAAATGACCCACTTTTATTCCTACAACCTGTAAATGCCTCTAACCTTCTCATTCCTTGATCATTTTTGCTCATTCTTTTTGTATAATTTCCCTTACATTTTCCTCTACAAGACCCTACAATTTAAATCAACCATCATGTTTTAAAATCTTAAAATAGAACTGATATTCACTTACCTCTATTTCGGATTTCTTGTTGTAGTGTTGCCCCCTTTTCCTTTCCTTTGTTCTGAACCTTTCTAGATGTTCATGGCTTCTCCCTTAGTCCTTTCCTTTTCTGTTTTCTCTCAAAAATCAAAACCCAACACATACATACATATCATACTTTCTCTCTCTACCCCACGGTCAGGCCTGCACACACCATCATCCTACCTATTCACTTACACACACAATAGTGCCCACACCATGCTCCTTTGAGTGCTGCGCACTCAATCCACACACACACACAACCACACACAGCACACACACCCACGTGCACACACATCTAATATATTTATATATAAATATATATATATATATATTTAAATACCTGTAGACATATATATATACACAACATATAATTACATATTCATGCATACATGCACCGTTTAATATTCACACACATCACATACACAACAAATAAAAAAAATAATAATAATTAAAAAAACAAAAAAAAATTTTTTTTTTTTTCATTTCAAAAAAAATTTCGAGTCTTTACAGAGACCAAAAAGTGGAGTTGGTACATTAGATGGACCATAATTATTAGAATCGGACCGAACCGGCTGGTTCAACTAGACTGAACTGGTCGGTTCAACCCGTTGTACTGGGAATCGGGCATTAAATCGGTTCGATTCGATTAAAATACCAATTTTGCTAAAGAACCAGAAAATACCGGTTGAACTGGCAGGCTTTTTAAAAAATTGAGTGAACAGACCAGTTTTTGGAAAAAAATTGGTTGAACCACCTTTTATCTTTTTATCACCTACAACTTTTTTTTCTCACAAAACTACTTTATATTTGATGATTAAATGATAAAACTTAGTATAAAATAAGATATTGTTGCATGTATTTTTGTTATATATACAAATATATTAAACTTATACATTAAAATAATTTTAATGCTTATGCTTATATTTTGTTATTTATCACTAGATAATAAAAAATATATATTTTTCTTGTTATTTTCTTAATTTTGAATATATTTATTGATATTTTTAATATATTAATTATAAAATCGATAGAACCACCGATTGAACCAGTGAATCGTGAACCGACCCCTCACCAGTTCATCATCCAGTCTAGTTTTGATAACTATGGATGGGACAAGTCAATGAAATAATTTCAAGAAAATTACGAAAAAAACCTACTTGGTTATAAAATTGAAAATAAAGCTAGTTAAAATGTAAGAAAAGGCTTTCTTAAGATTTTTAGGCATTCTGGACTCAATGGTGGGATTGGTTTGGACATTCGGGAATCCGGGAAGGTCCCACATAAATATGTAAAATTACAAGAATGCCCCTAATGATAATTTAAGTAATTCGAAGGCTAACCTAAATCCAGAAAGGGCAGTCCAGTGTTTTTGGATGCCCGAAATTCAAATGTAATGTTAGATTAGATGAATTAGGACCCAATGATGGTCCCACCTAAATTAATAAAATGACAATTATACCCCTAGACATAGGTTAAACAATCGAAAGTATAATTAAGACCCGAAAGAGGCGTTTTCAATATTTCTTGATGATAGGAATTCAAATATTATATCAGATTAATGAACCAAGGACATGGGGTCGGTCCCACATGAATATATAAAATTACGATTATGCCCATAGGCATAGGACATATATCTAAAGGAGTAAATAAAATACAGAGAGAGTATTCTTAGGATTTTTGAACTTTCTGGATCCGATTTCAAGGTCGGTTTTGTGAGGTAGTGTCTCGGCAGACGCAAAACTTGTTTGGTGGATTTATGAAAATTCTCTTTTGGGATTAAAAGACTTTCAAATGACTTAGAAACATTTTGATGAGGCCTCTTTAGGGTTTTCGAGGACTAGGAACACGTTTTTTATATCCATTTAGGACAACAGGCATTCGACATGTGGGCTAATGTGAAATTAACATAAGAGAAATTAAAGAACTAATATGAGACCTCAGTGTTGAGGGTCGAGGTTGCCCCAAGAATTGAGCCAAGAGTGGGGGAGGTATTCAATACACATTATACCACGGTATTGATATTATGAGACGGTAATGATATAGATAGAAATGAGATAGTTGAAGGCTTGAGAAAGGGGAAGTTATGAATGAGATAGATCCAAGTTGAGAAAGAGGAAGATATGGATATTACCAGGGTTTGGTGACGGGGATTATGTTTGCCTTTGGTTTTGAACTGTAGTCCCACACGGGTGGTCGTATGTCTCCATCGGGTTAGTAGCCCGAGAAGCACTCAGGCTTTACTGGGAGCAATTAAGTAGTCTTAAAAGATTGTGAGAGAAGTAGAGAGAAGTATAGGACTTGTCGAGGTTCGACTTATTATACTGTGGATTATACTTGTTATAGACATAGATTGTGTAGTGATTACATTGGTTGCCTTATCATACTATTGACTTATATCGAATATACTGTTATTGAATATTATTGTTCTAACTGAATTGAATAGGAAATGGGGGTGCTTCATGAGGTTTGTATATGTTGATATAATTGAATGCCTTATCACTGATCTTGTACCACGCGGAATGGTATCTTCTTCTCTTGACTATTACGTCTATACTTGTGATCTGATTTATGGTATTGTTGTGTGTTTGGGATTGCATGCTGGACATTAGGAATTGTCCTCATCGGACTTGCATTAGTTTTTGCACGATATATGCTTGTGTGTTTTGGGAAACCCTACTGAGCATTATGGCTCACCCCTGCTGTTCATGGGAATGACAGGTATTGGATTGGTAGAGGATAACTGTTAGAGCAACATAAGATGGAAAGAGACTTGAGTAACATTGGTTTTAGATGATTATATTCATTCATTGTATATTGTAAAAGGTGTATGTACCCTTTTTTTGAGATAATGTATATGTTGTATATTGACCATTAGAGTCAGTTCTAAATTTCACCTTGTTATGCACTGTTTATGAATGTTTTGGTTTAGTTGCACCTTATTGTGATCTATTTCATTTAATCCTGTTATGGGACTTGAACCAGTATAAACATGTCAACGAACCAAATCAAATTAAGGAAAATGATTTAGAAAAATAAGCTAATAAAGAAATGGATTGTACTTTATTCATTTGACTAGGATGATTAGTCTCAATCACCTGCCTATCTTATAGTTTGGGGTCCCGGTGACCCCTTAGTCCGATCTATCCAAGACTAGGGCGGAATAGAGTGTGCATGTTCCAAAGATGTATGTTGGTTAAATCTATAAATTGCTCATTATTTTTAGGATCCTATGCATGGTATGTTACTACACATAGTTCCTTGTCACTTTCCACCTATCATATTTAGCACTTTTGTTTATTTATCCTTAGGGGGGATGGAACTTTTCACCTACCATTTTTAGAGCATGACAAGAAGTTAGATGCCCGAGGAAGAGAACATTTGAAGAATTGCATGTCTTTTAGATGGTTATAACCCAAATGGTCTCATTACTTTAGAGTTTGGGGCATTGGTGGTTCAATCCTCATATTGGCATTTTGGAATATTATATCTTAGTGAAAAAGTTTGTAAACTTGTATCGATAATTAATGAAAATGTAAATGAGAAGTAATGTTTGTATGAATTCATGAAATGAATGATGAGTACATAAATATGATTGTGTTAGTTGATTGAATGTAATTGTGAATCAAATAGTAGAAGTTTTAGAACGAAATGGTAGAATAGGGATGGTGAAATGGCAGCTTAATCATGGAATCTTAATAAAATAAATTGTTTTTAAGTTAGAGTAAAGGTTTACAAATGTTAGAAACTGATTTGAACAAAAGGAACCAAAACTAGGGTAAAGAAGACTTAAAAAACAACACAAAAGGTCTAAACCTAGGTCAATTGGTAAACCGGTCCAAATGACACTTGCAACACTTTTCATAGACCTAGAACCAGTCAACTGGTTAGGCCAAACCAGTCAACTAATCTGACCACTTTCAGCAACTTTGGTTTAACTTAAAAAATTCATAACTAATTCAAAATTAAATATGATTGGGGGTCAAATTTGTACTCAAATTGAAGTTTTTTGAGTCTTGTTTCATTTAAAAATAATTTGAACTCCAAATTTCTTGTAGAAATATATTTATGAATTTTTTAATGAAGAGGGTCAAATATGATTTCTAGAAAAATGACACACAAAAAGACTATTTTTGAAAAGTCGTAAATTTTTTGTTTTATATCCAAATAGGGTGAAATTTATGTTCAAATTGAAGCATTCGAGATGTAATTTCCTATAATATCGACTTCATTTTAAGATATTGAAGTCTAATCCGAGTTAAGAACCTTGGCATGTACGGTGTTTGAACATAAATACTTGGAGAATATCAAATGAGGATTTAGCTATTCACTTCCCTTTACTACACTTGAAATTTTAAATCATGTGAGACCACCATATTACCTTCATAATTTGACAACATATTTGGTAATACTCATGAAATGAATTGGGAAGGTAAGATAAATAGTGCAAGATTCACTAAACCATTAATAAATGGACTCACCCTTGATTCCTTAGGGTTTGGGTCGTGACAAAAATTAACTTGAAGTACTTAGAGCACTACTAGAAATATACCTACACACCAAATTTTGAACAAAACACTAAACGCATGTGTGTTAGATAAACAACAAAATAATCATATGGTGAGCTAAATAACTAAAGGCAATTCATGCACTATATATATTAGTGATGCATAAAGTGCTTCTACCTTTAGGTAATAAAAAAAATATCAAACTAATATCTCCTTCCCTTAATATCAAAATACTCAACTTTAATAACTCCCTATAAACTCAAAATCTCCCCAACTAATCAAGAGTATAACTAAGCAAGCCAAATTTTGATCTCCTTCTTTTGTCATGAATTGGCAAAGATTTCAAATAAAAAAATGACATATGAAAGTATTAAATAAATGCACGCAAGACAGTCAAATACCAAGAGGCATATGAGAAGTTTCAAAGTTAACAATGCCTTGTACAACATTAGGTAAAAACAAATAGTAACTTTTGCACAACTGCTAAAGAGATAGGCCCTAGGTAATTATAGATACAATCCTCAAGGAAAAGAAGAATTAAGTATTAAGAACATAGAGAAAGGGAATAAAATGTTCAAATTGGAACAA
This sequence comes from Nyssa sinensis, assembly GCA_008638375.1. Taxonomy (NCBI): domain Eukaryota; kingdom Viridiplantae; phylum Streptophyta; class Magnoliopsida; order Cornales; family Nyssaceae; genus Nyssa; species Nyssa sinensis. Next base: position 23,576,956 of record CM018039.1, on the reverse strand, counting down.
CTAGCCTTGGAAATTGGGTTCACCCTCGGGCTTTTGGGGTCTAGGGCGTGATAGAATGGTATCAGAACTCTAGGTTTAGAACACCGAGGAACGATAGGATAGGAAAATACCTATAAAGCTAATAACAAAATTAAAAGACCTGTAGGGGTTAAACTTCATAATGTGCTTGATTTGTTCGAGCGTGTGAACTATGTTGTATATTATAAACATATGTACTTGCAATGAATCTTATTGTTTGTCATATGATGGAGTGAAATGTCACATCCCGAACCCCACCCTAAACGGATGTCGAGGACGTGACTGCCAGTTGGTCGCGACGCGACCAACCAAAGGCAAATTCTGAACTTTCCGACGAATTGCACTCCAACTGTAGGGTCAGATGCAGCGGAAATTTAAAACTTTTTCTTTGTATCACGGGAATGCAACTCACTTATCCATCATAAGTATATGTATCACAGAGCAAGACTAAATCCAGTCAGTCAACAATTCTAATCTCAGAGCATATCTAAAATCAAACATACAACAACAGAGTAGATCTAATATCTCTAGAGTACCATTTAGTTCCATGAGCCATGTTCCAATATCTAGTGCATGTCAATCAAGTCAGTCGTATCATATCACTTACCTGGATATACGGATTCGATTCACAAGAATGTAAGTCTCTACAAATCAATGCCATCTGATCCTTATTTGCAATGCCACTTGGCCTATTCACGTCAAGTCATAGTACCTTCTAATCCAATGGAGGTAATTCCTGAAAAATGTCAGAATAATGGGGTGAGCTTAAATAAGCCCAGTGAGTAACACAGATTCCCTATCATGGGTTCCAAAACCAGTCCTTGCTTCCAAGGCACGTGGATAATTTAATCATTTCAAAATAACAATTTTCTAATCCATTTCATAAGCAGTCTAGTACAATGGAACAAGATTGCACAATCAGTACAAACGAATCGGAACATAACATAACCAATCGAACAAAAATAATAACCATTGCCAATATATCGTTCAAGACACAGACACTTCATTAACGGAACGAATCACAGCTGAGACTGAGTGGGAACAATAAGTCAATCAAGACAGAGGCATATCATCGACGGCTAAAACATAGCGGATCTGAACAAGACATCAATCAAGACGAAACATACCTTCAATAGCTAGAACATAACGGAACTAAACAAAAACAATATACTAATCAAGACACAAGCACATCATGAACGGAACGAAATATAACGGAGTTGAGTAGAAACGATATAACAATCAAGTCGGAGACATATCACTAGCGGAACGAATCATGACCGAACTGAACAACGTTTTAATCGAGACAGAGGCATGTCATTACGGGTAGAACATAACGGAACTGAACAATACATCAATCCAAACAGACCTATTATCGACCGGCGGTACACAATGGAATCGAACGTATCAATCAGGGTCATAGACATAGCATTAACGGATAGCACATAACCGAACTGAACGGAATTCCTAATTCAAAGGACACAATCACGTCGTGTGAAATGTAGTGCAAAGGGCCTACATTAAGTACGTACATTTAAACAATATAGTATTTAGACAGTATACTATACAAGTAGTACGGTACGACAAAATATCATTCTTTGCCTATATCACATGGTTAGTTTAATCATTTCGGGAATAATGGTTCAATACATCTATTTATCTCAACAGTTCAAAACAGGCAAAACAGTACGGGATGCTAGCACAGGGATCAGGAATATAGTCAATTATTTAAAAAGACTAAAACCAAGTCATAAGTGATATAGTACGAAAAGGCATGCATTTAAATAATTGCACTTAAATAATTGCATTCAAAACAGATCAATAAATCAAGGGACAGAATCAAAACAGTGTCAGAAGTTACTCACAAACTTTTAGGTTTATCTCCTTGCGCAAATAATCTGAAAACCTTCAAACATTGTTTCAGGTACATCCTTGTACATCCTGAATAATCATCATTAATCATAGATAGATCAGAATTCATCCATTCAGGTCTTATTCGTCATCTTAGGTGTCTATCGGATTACCTAAGATAGCCTAGTAGCCTATCGCCCTTCCATTGGGTCTCACCCGAGGCTATTTCATTCTTTAATTAGGCTTAGCAATTATTAGGATTATATCCTAAGTCATTTAGACTTCAATTGTTATCAGTCAGGCACTCATTCAACCTTAGGGGCAAAATGGTAATTTTACCATTCTTGTCCCGGACCCTGTCGTGGTCTTCGAAATAGTCTTTATATCTTAAGTACAAAGTTTTACGTCCTTTGGACTCCAATCGGTATTAGTTAGGTTCTCATTTTAACCATAGGGGCAAAATGGTAATTTTGCCATTCTTATCCCGGACCCTGTTATGGTCCTCAGAATATCCCATATATCGTATACATGAAGTTTTAAGTCTTTTAGACTTTAATCGGTATCAGTTGGGTACTTATTTAGTCTTAGGGGCAAAATGGTAATTTTGTCATTTTTGCCCGGGACCCTATCATGGTCTTCGGAACGTCCCATATATCTCATGTATAAATTTGTAAGTCCCTTGGACTTCATTTGGTATCTGCTTTAGATCGTCGGGACACATCGGTCATTTCTCGTTTTACGCGTTGACTGTCTCGGAGTCTTATTTAGCCTTTCAGTGTTCATAATTATGCCTATGATAATTTATCATATCAGTTTGACCTTTATTCGACCTCTACTTTGCACTTACAGTGCTCAGGGGTATTTTGGTCATTTTACGTTTTGTGTAATTCTGACCCTGATTCGTCATCTAATCAAGTATACAGTCTCACCAGTGTTCGGGTTCCTATCGGTATCAGTTTCGTCCCAATCGGACTTTGTTTAGGTCTCGTACGGTATCAGGGGTAATTTGGTAATTTCATGCGTCGTATTTTTCGGCACGTCAGTTCATAAAATGGACCTCACCATTGGGTCCAGAGTGTCCAACATAGTGAAATTGGACTATCTGTTATGTTTAATCGGCCTTGGGTATCATTAAGGGTAATTCGGTCATTTATACCTACGTGTCTGTATTTTTCGGGACCTCGGTTCATTAAACGGACTTCACCGTTGAGTTCAGAATGCCCGAGATAGTCAAATTAGGCTATCTGATATTTTTATTTGGGTCTGGGTACCATTAGGGGCAACACAGTAATTTACACCTACGTGTCTGTATTTTTCGGGACTGTATTTCTAAAATCGGACTGTACCATTGAGTCCAGAATGCTTGAAATAGTGAAAATACACTATTTATTTAATTTATTTGGACTCCGTTTGACATATTTAATGTCTAGGGGTAAAATTGTAATTTTACCTATTTAATAAAATAATAAAATAATTATTTTATTATTTAATTAATTCTTCAGGGCTTAATTGTAAAATTTTTCCAAAATCTGGGCCACTGTGTAATTCTTTAAAACTGTCAGGGGTAAATCCGTAATTTCAGGAATTATTTGGGGTCCAAAATGGAATTTCATTAAATTAGGGTTCAAACCAAACGGTTCTAGGGTTCAGGCAGTGAACCGGTTCACAATTCTTAAAAACCAACCGGTTCTGTCACCTTCAGAAAACCGGAATTAGATATCCTGGTTAATCTTAATTAGCCCCTTATTCACGGTTTGGACAGACCTAATCCCTATTTCAATTTATTAACTGTGTTACCAAACAGTCGGATTTTAAATTTTTAAAATAAAACGGTTTACACCAAAACGGTACCGTTCTATTAAAACGGTGGCACTGTCTTGAGGCGACACGTGTCCGAGTCGACACGGTCTGCCCAAGCGAGTTGGACGAGTCGACTCCGTCTTCTTCATCTTCTCCCCCAGTTTTGCCCTAGTTCCCGATTTCATATTTTCTCTATTTCGTGCCATTTCAGGTACGGATTCCTACTGTTTTTGGTTCCGATCGATTCCTGGGAGTCAAGCCATCAATTTGGCATTCATTTTATTGATCGAACCAAGCTCAAAGGCTCGGTTCACTCCATTATCCCGCAGACCTGCAAGTCGACCATACAGCTTCATTTCTTAACCAAATCTCGTGAGATTTGGTTCCTTGTGATCCCTAGGTCACGGAGGTTCAGTTCATGTGCTTAAGACAAGTTTTGAAGCCTTGTTGATAAAAATGGGTCATGGACCCGTGACCTGCAAGTTCAGATTCGAGGGCCTTTCCTAGGGTTTTGGGGTCGCGGCTTATGCATTGTAGAACCCTCTTGAGGTCTAGAACAGGTCTAGGCAAGTCAAAATGGGTTTGGCTAGGGTTGAATCAGACCTGCTGTATGGAGGTCATCAATGGCGGATTTTGCTACGGTTTTGTGTTTTAAGCTGTCTCGGTCTCAGGTTTTCATGCCAAGTTCCAGTTGAGACATTTAAAACTTCATGCATACATCTCATTAGCCTCAAATAACTAAAAACAGTAAACAACTTAAGAGGAAAAAAAATTCAGAAATTTTGGATGTTTACCTAAAATCAGATCCTCCTTCTCTTGGTTTAGTTCCTTGGCCATTCAGACCTTCAGTCCCTTCTTCCCTCGTGCACCACAAATGGAGATGCCATTATCCCTCACATGCATGCACACCCTTGGATGTGCTCTCAAGCCATGAACACATACACACATGCAAGCTTTCTCTCTCTTGGTCTCTCACCCAAGACTACATGCAGACTCTCTCAGCTTCTAACAGACCTACCCCCTCTATAACAGTTCTGATTTTTTTGAAGATCTCAAGGTGAGTCCATGTATATATACTAATATACACATTTATACCTATACATCTCCATATATATAGATATATATACACATCAGAGAATCAGTAGGATCATGGGGATGATGTGGGCTTATGGAGAGCAATCATGTGGGGTTTGCATGGGTTGCCATTGGTTGATTTGGGTGGCAAGTTGGGCAATACAGAGATATATACAATTAAGTTGTATATATATGCACAAAGGTGTGGGTGGCCCAATTGGTAAACTTTTTGAGAAAAATTCCTTCCTTCTCAAAGGTCAAGGGTTCAATTCCCTTGACCACCAATTTGGCCATTTTTCACCATTTTGGGCTAAGGCCCTGTTTGGCTGCACGTTAATTCAATTTCTGATGTTTACCTCATAACTTTCATTCCGTAACTCCTTTTTCGATGCGGTTTGTTCCGAGAGTTTCATATTTCAGTTATCTACAGTGTCAGAGGTTCCGTGTCATTTATTAGTCATTCGGGATTTTCGTGGTTAATTAATTCGAATTCTGTCAGTGTTAAATTGACATTATTTCACCTAATTAATTGGTAATTAGGTTCGGGTGTTGTACCCTATTCTCGAACATGTTTTAATTGTTCTATTGGTCTAGTGTGACCACCGGGAGATTAAGGTTAATTTCCTTAATTATTCCCTAAGCCGGTACTAATTAATAATTAATTATTTAATTATTAATTATACAAAGTCGGGGTGTTACATGAAACATGAAGGACATAAAATAAACTTAAGGCCTATGTTTGAACCATGCAATTGTAAAATTGAGTTTCTTGAAATATGAAGCACATCATATATGTGCTCGATCTTAATACATGCATTCCATTTTGGATTCATATGTCATCTTGTATGATATCTCTATAATTTATTCTAGTATGATCAATGTGAAACGCATGATCCTATACTATGTTTTCCAATGAGAGTATGTATGATGTGAATTCATATGTTTGTTTTAAGTTCTTTCATATGTGGAGTACTAAGTTAGGAATATGAGATGCATAATCCTACAATGTGGTTACTAGTAATTTAATGCGTGATTATTTAGACATCATTGACATGACATAATATATAGTGTAAACACATGTGTGCTAGATTTGATTGTCACTAAATCACATGTCCTAAGATAAGGACGAGGAATACATGAACCGATGTTATAATTATTTGAAAAATATTGTGCATGCATTGGGATATCGCTTGCACGAATTAGCATAAAGAGTAAATGCATGTGTAATTGTTAAAAGTCACATTGCTTGAGGTGAACTAGGATGAAACTAATAAATGCATGAGAAATAATTATAGTGGTTTGCAAGCTTTAAATATATGTGTTAAGGTGTCATTAGCATGATCTATTAGGTAGTATGAACACATATAAACTTGTACACATTAAACCAATATGTGCATAACAAAACACGATCGAAAGGATCAATTAGGTGCTTCGTCTTATGAATGATGTCCTCTTGAAGACTTGGCAAAAGCACATTATACCGTACTCAATAATTGTGATGAGACATTGCCATATTTTAAGTAAGTTTGTCGTGCACCTTCCCAATGCTACCTTATTAGTGGAATATGAGTTACAAAAAATATATCTTATTTTATGTAGTGAGTATACGACTGAGCTTCAGAGAGAAAATGTTACAAATATAGAGCAAATACAACATAAATTATTTCCTAACTGGTTCAAAGATCGTGTAAGTATAACATATTTTATTTAGATGTTAATTACTTAATTGGCATGTATTGATTTATTTTTCTACATTAAATCCTAATAGATAAAGCTCTTGCGTAACCAAGGATCGTCTGATGTGTACGATAAACTATATGCCTTGGCATGTGGCCTGGATGAAAGGATATTTTGAAACACCGGTTGCATTGTTGATGGCGTTCACCTTCACACAAAGCAACGTGAGGTGTACCACCAAACACAAAATAGTGGTGTCAAGGTTGAGGGCGGGTATGAAGCGGGACAAAGCCTAGACTACTATGGTGTCATAGAAGATATCATAGAGATACGTTACCTACGTAACTTGGTGTATCTGCTCAAATATAATTAGTGGGATGTCAGTAATAGAAAAACTGGAATGCAGGCTGATAAACACTTTATAAGTATTAATATGTCCTGGACGTCATTTAATGATGATTCTTATATATTGGCTTCACAAGGCAAGAAAATATTCTATTTGAAGGATATAAAAATAAGAGGTGTGTAGGCGCCATCACCAGAAAAAAAAAAAAAAGAAAAAAAAGTATGTCATCCTTTTTTTGGATTTAGAGGGATCCCAGCTATCTCCTTTCCTTAAGGTGGGAAGGAACGCCTCTTATGAAAGATAGAGAGATTAAAGAGTCGTCAGCTTGTTTTTGGGTAAGAAACAAGAAAACCAGTTACAGTAGAATATAATTAAAAGAAAACTGAAAAGGAATAAAATATATGAAATTTACATCGCCTTGCCTCCTAATTACATTCTAAAGATCCCTTAACATGGATCGAATAAAATAAGGTACTGAAATAAAGCGAAAACTAAATAAAACATGGATCTGGGGGCTACGGTACAGAGTGGGAAGGTGTTAGGCACCTACCCCACCCAATCTGAATGGATCGGCCACGAATATTCACTTGCAAGACTATTTTGTTATGAGAAAAACTGGAAAAAAAAAATGTAAGTCCGGAAGAGATAAATAATAAAAGATCTAGCGTAAAAAAATAAAACAGAACAAAAAAGACAGAAGATAGATTTGACTCGGCCCCGAAAGCTTCCTACGTATCCATTCAGAAAATGAAATCAAAGTCACGTAGTTCTCCAATTTATCCTCTTTTATCAAGAATGATAAAAAAGATAAGATCAACGAGATCTAAAGAAAAAGAAACTGTTAAGGGTTTGAGGGCGTACCTTGTTTAGTCGTGGTAATCAGGCAGCACTTCAGCTAGGAAAGTCTAAATCAGAGACTTTAATTGGGCAGATCTCTGGCTTATTCTTCAGTTTGGAACGCGTTGCTTCGGCTTGCTTCGCGAAGGAAGGCTGTCACTTTGGCAAGGCTTCGGCCTCGGGAGAGGGAGAGTTCTTCTAGAGAGAACTCTAGAATTAAACTAAGAGCTTAAGGCTCTGAAAATCATCCTCCATTCATCTCAAAACTGATGGCCTATGGGCTCTATTTATAAGAAAATATAGAGATTTGATCTAAGGGTTTAAGATGAAACCCTAAAACGGAGGGTTAGGATCATGTTTTGAGTGATAATTATCTAATTAAATAAATAAATAATTAAATAAGAATGATTATCCTAACTAAATGAATTGATAAATAATTATGACAATGCACGTACCAATAGAATTGGTGTCTACATGCACGAGTCAAAAAAATAAAAGAGAAATAAAATTTAAATGGAAAATAAACTCTAAAATGAAAACGTCTAGGTTCAATGTATCTCAATTTGAGGAAAAATCAAGCAACTAGATTTATAGAAATTCTAAAAGTGAAAAGTCCTAATTAAGCCTAAATAGACTACTATCACTTAAGATTACCAAATCATTGACAATTCGATAGAGAATCTCTAGATTGCCACAAGGCATGAAAAATGACCAAATTACCCCCAATTCGTCACCAAAGGACTTAAATTACCAAAATACCCCCATGTGGGTAAAATGATATAGAAATTATGAAAATGTCCCTCAAGTAACTAGGAAGTCCTATTGAAGGTAGGATTGTGCCAAAATTACCAAAATGCCTTTAGTGGGCAAAAAGGTGCCAAAATTATCGAAATGCCCTTCGATGGGCAGAAGAGTCCAAACGGGAGTGAGACTTTGTCAGAAAGAGTCCTACTTGGACTAGGACTTTGGCGAGAGAGTCCTAACGGGAGTGGGACTCTATCGGGAAGAGTCCTACTTGGAGTGGGACTCTTGCAGGAGAGTCCTAATGGGAGTGAGACTCTATCAAGAACAGTCCTACTTAGACTAAGACTTTGGTAGGAGAGTCCTAACGGGAGTGGGACTTTATCGGGAAGAGTCCTACTTGGACTGAGACTCTAACAAGAGAGTTCTAACGAGAGAGGGACTTTATCCTGAAGAGTCCTACTTGGACTAGGACTTTCGTAGGAGAGACCTAACGGGTGTGAGACTCTATTAGAAAGAGTCCTACTTGGACTAAGACTCTAACATGAGAGTCCTAATGGGAATAGGACTCAAATGAGAAGAGTCCCTACTTGAAGTAGATTTTTTAGCATAATCATCGATTTTTACTACTTAATCAAGGTCACAAAATGAGGTGTCTACAAAAAGCCCTTCGTTGATAAAACTTGTAAGCAAGTGAACGTCAATGCAAGAAAAAAAAGACAATTATTTTAACATTGATTGTGATTTTTTGCTTGACATGGTTGGACTCATTCCTTTATGAGAATCCTACGTATCACCCTCAGACGAATCAGACAGTTTGTAGTTCGTGACTGACGAAAAAAAGATTTATCCCGATAAGACTGTTGTGAGATTACACCTTTGAAAATGACTCATCAGAATCTTACTTGATAAGAAATGCGATCCTAACAAGTCTTTCACGAGGTTGTGTTCTCATAAGATGATCTTACGTCCTCGGACGTTTTACCTACAAGGAAATCCCATCCTAGTAGGTTGGTAAGACAGAATGCAACAGACGGCTTGCTTGAGAGAAATGCTATCCTAATAGGATGATAAAATGTGATGTGATAGACGACTTACCCCAAAGTAATGCTATCCTAACAGGATGGTGAATTTGTGTCCTCAAACGACTTTCCTAAAAGGAATGCTAACCTAATAGGCTAATAAACTGCATCATCAGATGACTTACCTGAAAGGAATGCTATCCTAACAAGATAATAAATTTGCGTGCTTAGACAACTTTCTTAAAAGGAATGTTATCCTAATAGGTTGATAAAAATGCATCCTCAGACGACTTACCGAAAAGGAATTTTATCCTAACAAGATAATGAATTTGCATCTTTAGACGACTTTCCTAAAAGGAATGCTATCCCAATAGGCTATTGAAGTTGTGTTCTCAGATAAATTTCCTAAAAGGAATGCTATCCTAACAAGATAATGAATTTGCATCCTCAGACAACTTTCCTAAAAGGAATGTTATCCTAATAGGCTAATAAAATGTGTCATCAAACAACTTTCTTGAAAAGAATACTATCTTAACAAGATAATGAATTTTCATCCTCAGAAGACTTTCCTAAAATGAATACTATCCTAATAAGCTGATAAAATCGTCATCAGATGACTTACCTGAAAGGAATGTTATTCTAATAGGCTTCTTCTAAAAGGAATGCTATCCTAATAGAATTTTTATGAGATTGTCCTTAATAAACAAATTGCTAAGATAACTTATGTCCTTAAACGATTTTTACCGAGATGGATTACGTCTTCAAATGATTTGCTGAGATGGATTATATCCTCAGACAGTTTGTCGAGATGGAGTATGTCCTCTGACGATTTTGCCGAGATAGATTACATCCTTAGACGATTTTTTGAGTTGTCGAGATGGATTACATCCTCAGACGTTTGCCGAGATGGAGTATCTTCTCAGACGTTTTACCGAGATGGAGTACGTCTTCAGACGTTTGCCTATATGGATTACATCCCCAGACGATTTTTTTTCTAGATGGGTTAGATCCTCAAATAGTTTTGCCGAGATGGATTACGTCCTCAGACGTTTGCCTAGATGAATTACGTCCTCAAACAATTTTTTTCCTAAATGGATTACATCCTCAAACGGTTTTACCGAGATAGATTACGTCCTCAGACGTTTGCCTAGATGGATTACGTCTTTAGACGATTTTTTTCCTAGATGGATTATGTCCTCAGAAAGTTTTTTCCTATATGGATTACGTCCTTAGATGATTGCCTAGATAGATTACGTCCTCAGACGATTTTTTCCTAGATGGATTACGTCCTCAAACAGTATTTTCCTAGATGGATTACGTCATCAGAATTTTTTTTCCCTAGATGGATTATGTCCTCGGACGATTTTTTTCCTAGATGGATTACATCCTAAAACGGTATTTTTCTAGATGGATTACATCATCAGACATTTTTTTTTTTCTTAGATGGATTACGTTTTTGGATGTTTTACCCAGAAGGTAACTTCATGCTAATAGGTTGATAAAATGCATCCTCAAATGACTTACCTAAAAGGAAACCCCATCCTAATAGGTTGATGAAATGCGTCCTCAGATGACTTGTATGCAGAGTAAAGACTCCGTGGAGAATGTTTGATTATGCCTAAAATGATGAATTAGGTTAACTCCACTAAAATGATGAAATTCAGTGTGACTTCATAAAGAAGAATTTGATCGAGTTTCAGACCAAAAGGTCACGTTGCTCAACTCTTTCTTAGGATGGGAGAACAAGAAGTGAACTCAACTTTGAAAGGAGTTACACTCGAAGCGATATACTCAACTAATGATAGGAGTTGATGAAAATGCTTGCCTCAAATATAAGAGAGACAAGATATGCAAGAATCAACCTTCACCTAAACAAAAGGAGGTAGAACTAAACTTAGATAGGAGTGTAAACAACTATGAAAAAAAAATCACATTTATGAAGAACTCTTAACTCAGCTAGAAGAATATGAGATTTACTCAACTTAGAGAGGAGTAAAGAGAATGTACTCAACTCAGATAGGAGTGAAAGGGATGTACTCAACTTAGATAGGAGTAAAGAAATGTTCTCATTGAATGAGAGAAAATGTTGTGAAACATGTTTTTTTCATTTTTGAAAAGGATTTTTCATTTAGAGAAAATTTTGACTTTTGACTTAGACTATGCTAGCCCTTAGATCACTAGCAATCAAGTTGGTTGTTCAAGCCAAAAAATCCATTGCTTGGTTTCAAGTGGTGAGATTGTCCATCTTTGAAGATGATTTGAAAAAATTTGCTTAAGCTATGAATTGAGGCTATGAAGGTTTAGGAGACTTGATCAGGTAAAGACTTGTCTTCAAGTTCATGGATAAAATCTTTTTGCCCTTCCAAATAATTTTGGGAGATTTCTTTCAAAATTTTAAATTATTTGTTTTGAGCATGATTTAGTTTGATCATTTAAGAAAATTAGAATCATTGATTTTCACAATAGATTGTGCATTTAACTGAGCATATTAGATGAAATCATTGAATGAAACAAATTTTGGGTGAACCAAAGTGATGGAGACTTTACCCATGATGTGGAAAAGTTTTTCAAGGCATAAAAAAGGTGAAATGGAACACTTTAAATGGAAAAAAGGTTCATATATTGGCATAAAGGAGCCCCTTGATTAGAAAAAAATGTATGATTAAGAGTATAAGTTACTCTTAGAATGAACAAGGCATAAGGGAGCCCATTGTGAAGTAAGGACGAGTTATTTTATAAAATGAAAAAGCAATTTGGTGCAAATAGGTAGGTAAGGAGTCCTTTGATGAGTTCCTTCAAAAATTAGGCGAAGAATGAAGAAGCAATGTGGTACAAACAAGTAAGGAGGAAACCCCTTGTCTAAAATCGTTTGTTACATGACCTATTTATTTGTAGGACCCTTTGAAAGAGTTCTCAATTGAAATATGACAATTCCCTTAAGTAAGCAAGACCTCAAGGTGGTCTTAATATTAGGGACAAATGTAGGCTAGGGTAAGGTTTACCAAATGACAGGTATATAAGGCCCAAAAACCCATGTTCATGGTACCAAGCCCCTTGTGTGCATCTCTTTGATGTGCATAGCTTTGACGTGCATAACCTTGATGTGTATGTCATTTCTTGTACATGACTGATTCTTAGCATGACCTTCATGACCAAGACTAAAGTGACTTCTTAGGCTGCCTACGTATATCTTTTTTGGAGAATTAGGTCTAACATAGTTAGTTGCTCGCTTGAAGCTTTTTGAGCCATACAAGGCTTGATTGACTGATTTTTTGCATCCTTACTTGGAAAATGCTTCTTTTGATCAGGCAAAAGTTTTCTATTCTTTACAATGTAACCCTTCTTTGATGGTTTTTATGTCACTTCCTTGCTTGGAAATGCTTTTCTTTAGTGAGGCAAAGATTTTCTTTCCTTTGCTTTTGATTATTCTCAGATGATTGTTACTTACTTCTTTACTTTGAAATTTTTTCTTTGACACTAGGCAAAGATGTTACTTCTCTTTGCTTTTTGATTCTTTTCTGATGACGGCATTGTAAGAGTGCACACATAGTAGGCATTCCCCCCCAAGGTTTGGTAGATGGGTTTAAAAAAAAAAAAGGCCAATCAAGTAGGCTCAAAGAGTTTGCAAATGGATATCTTTAATATGGGTGATAGGACAGATTTGGTTTGCCAAGTGATAGCCTCCTATCCTTGAAATTGCTTGCTTTTAGGAAACAGTCACATTTTTTAGACTCACGATCTTAATGTCTACTTAGGGTCAAGATCATTATCTTCTTTGGATGGTGATCGAATTAGACAAGATGCATTTAAGACAAATGGATGAATTGGTGAACAATGAGAAATCAAGAATATTAATGAAGTTTGATGATGCTAAAATTTAATGCATTCAATCTTATTGTGAATTTGATAACATTAATTTTCCTAAAGAATCAAGATGAATCATGTAGTCATTTTTTTGGAAGTTTCCTAAAAGAATCTTTATTGAAACATGAGGAAAGATAGATAGAAATTATCCATGAAGAATAAAAGAATGATTTTGGCTTAAAAAGCTCCTTATTCTTGACTGTGCGCTAATCTTGGTTGATCCTTGAAGGAAGAGGCCTAATGGCTTGTTCATCAATCAAATCTTGGATAGCATGCCTCGACATGGTGCAATGATCAGTGTAGTGGCGTGCATATTGATGGTAGACACAATGCTTGCTTAAATCATAAATCTTGGATATTAGGTTTAGAGTGGGTCAAGGATCCAAAGGTTGGAGATGCTCTTTTTTGTAAAGCTTTTGAAAAACTTTACTTAATGATGTAAAGAGTTCTGAGAATGCCCTTGATGGGCACCTTCGGGATGAATTTGGCGACGGTGAGGCAGTTGAACTAATAGACCAAGAGAAAGGTTGTTGTGGAGTTAAAGCATTGACTGCAATCTCTAAGTTATTGGGCTTGATATTTTGTTTAGGCTTCCTCAATGTTCCATCATTGATTGCATCCTAGATTTGAATTCCAGCGCTATAAGCGCTTCGAAAGTCTCAAAGTAGTGGGCAAACATTGATTCACGGTAGATGGGAAGCAAGTTCTTCTTTACCATTTGCACGTGTTTAGCTTCACTCGGCTTGTTGACCATCTAGGCTGCTTTGGCCCTCCATCTGGTGAAGAAAGTGTAAAGAGACTCCTTGAGTTCTTGCTTGGTGGTCTCAAAGTCCTTGAGTGTGATGTCCAACTCATTGTTGTAATTGTACTACTTGACAAAGGCATTGCAAAGTTGCTCCCAGACTTTAGATATGGGCTCTTTCAAGTCTAAGAGCCAATGGAGAGTTGCCTCAGTTAGTGTTTGGTGGGACATTTGAGCCATCATTTCAATTATAGCCCCTATTGGTTGCATGGCCCGAACATAGAGCTTGAGATGGGTCTTTAGGCATGTGGTCCCTTTGAATTTGTCTAAGTCTGGCATTTTGAACTTGTAAGGCAAACGAACCTCTGGATACAAGAAGAGTTTGTGGATATCAATCATCTCATCTCCACAGTTGGATTTGTATATTAAAGCTTCCATATTTTCAAGCCTTTTGAGAAGGGCCTCTTCATTGGTATTAGGTTTCTCTTGAGGTTTGACTTCATTTTGGGGCCTATTTTGTTCAACTCAATTAAACTAATCATGTATGGCTGCATCTTGGGCCTGCTGATTCTGTGGGAGATGATCTTGATGAGGCATAGGTGGTTAGTTATTGGGAGCATTATTAGGCCCTGCTAGGAGTGGTGGAGGTGGTGGTAACCTTTGTTGTAATAGTTCTTGGATTGTCTAGGAGAACCTCTGTGTTTTATCCCTATAACCGGCCATGTCTTTTCTGATTTTGGCTAAAATCTGAAGTAATTGATCTTGATCCACAGTGACAAGGTACAGTGATTGGCTTGATTTTGATGCCATGGTTTTCAGGCTCAATTGAGGGAATAAGAGCTGCAATAGGGTAGGAAACCTTAATAAATTTTTTGATCACCAAATAAGTGTAGAGGAGTTCGAATCCAAGCCAATAATCAAAAGAGTTTTTTGATTTCAAAATTTTGAGTAGGATTAGATCCAATCTAAATGGAAAAGAAGATTATTTTAGTGAAGCATGCACTTTTTTGAATTTTGAAGTCTGAATTTTGAATTTTTGTTTTTTGAAAAAAAAGTAGGGGCATAATGCCTAGATAGCCCCTAAGTCCTAAGAGGATGAAACTATTTGCTTGAAAGAGGAAAATAATCCTAAAGGTTAGGAAGATGCAATTCCAATGGAATTGATTAGACCTTACCAGAGGGGTCGAGATGAACTTTAATTGACGAGATGAGAATCCTAAAAAGAGGTGACTCTTGAAAAGGAATTGAAAACCTATCTCGAATGGTTGGCATGATAGGAAGAATTGAGAGGGGGATCACAAATTGAAGCCTGATTTGATTCCTAAGACGACTAAAGAATCTGGAATGTGAAATCTCGAAAGTCATACCTAGCCACCTAAATTTTGGCATAATGGAGGGCTTGAATGAAAGTCATTTTCTAGGTTTTGAGGAAAAATTCTCAAAGATTCGAATCCTAACCCAGACCTTTACTAGAATCAAACCATAAAGTGTGATACTTGATTAGAAATCAAGTTGATTCTAATTGTGTGATGAGAACAAACCTAAGAAGTTCCTTTTGAAATTCATTTTGTTAGTCTTGGCTAGCCCGTTTCCAAGCCAGTTGTGGGTACCTGCTTTTGGAAAATACCTGTGTTATTAACTTGTTTGGTGTCTAATTTGTGGCCTCGTTGCAGCTTGCAAAATTGGTTTTTTAGGAAAAAATTAGATTTTTACTGAAAAATTTTAGAAAACATGAAAACTTTTGTAGAGCGAAAGGGCAAGTCTTTGTGTGCCAATCGACACACAGAGGCTTTTAAACTCTATGTCGATTGGCCAACAGAGAGGGGTATTTTTTTTCTGCTTTTTGGATTTTTCTAACTTCGTGAAATTGCGCAAAAAAGTTTGTGTGTGTCTTACCAAAACTGGGTTTAAAGTCATGAATCATGAATATAGGGTAGATTATATGCATGACACTTTGATCAGGTAAAGGTTCAAGGTTCCCCTTCTAACAGGATGTTCTATATACCTCCCACAACCACTAGATTGTAATGACTATGGTCAAATGGTACCGCATCGCCTTTTTGCATACCATCCCAAGGCCACTAGAGTGTAGTGTCCTCGATCAAGCTATATTTGATCAAGGAGTGAAGGGCTTTCACCGACGACACCCGTCAAGCTGAGTGACCATACGGGGCCAGGGTTACTAATTGTTCGAGGTTTGGAGGGTATGTAGTGCAAATGCAATGTATAAAAGTGATGTGTGTGCAAGGTATTCAGATTTTAGTCCCTCTTCATTCATCTATCCATACACTCTTTCATCCATCATAAAGCATAAAAACAAATGAACGTAAAGCAAGTAAATAAAATAGCCTTAAAGTGAATACTTCGCCAAGTCTAGCCTTCTTTAGTCCTAAGTGGAGTCGCCACTGTAGGCACTAGCACCAGGAAAAAAAGGAAAGTATGTCATCCTTTTTATAAATTTAGAGGGATCCTGGCTGTCTCATTCCCTTAAGGTGGGAAGGGACACCTTTTATGGAAGATAGAGAGATTGAGGAATCGCTAGCTTATTTCTAGGGCAAGAAACAAGCAAACTCGTTACAGTAGAACATACTTAAAAGAAAACTAAAAAGGAATGAAATAATTGAAATTTACATCGCCTTGTCTCCTAATTACATTCTAAAGATCCCTTGACATGGATCGAATCAAATAAGGCACTAAAATAAAGTGAAAATCAAAGAAAACATGGATCTAGGGACTAAGGTACGGAGTGGGAAGGTGTTAGGCACCCACCTTGCCCGATCCGAATGGATCAGTCTCGAATATTCATTTGCAAGGCTATTTTGTCATGAGAAAAACTAAAAAAAAAGAGATGTAAGTCCGGAAGAGATAAATAATAAAAGATCTAGCGTAAAGAAATAAAACATAACAAAAAAGACAGAAGATAGATTTGACTCGGGCCAAAAAGCTTCCTACGTATCCGTTCAGAAAATGAAATTAGAGTCACGTAGTTCTCCGATTTATCATCCTTTATCAAGAGTGATAAACGAGATGAGATCAACCAGATCTAAAGAAAAAGAAATTGTTAAGGGTTTGAGGGCGTACCTTGTTTAGTCGTGGTATTCAGGCAGCACTTTGGCTAGGAAAGTCTGAATCGGAGACTTTAATCGAGTAGATCTCCGGCTTGTTCTTCGGTTTGGAACGCGTTGTTTCGGTAGGGCTTTGGCCTCGGGAGAGGGGGGTTCTTGTAAAGAGAACTCTAGAATTAAACTAACAACGTAAGGCTATAGAAATCGTCCTCCATTCGTCCGTCCGTGTGTCCCTAAAACTGATGGCCTGGGGGCTCTACTTTATAGGAAAATATAGAGATTTGATCAAAGGGTCTAAAATGAAACCTTAAAACAGAGGGCAAGAATCATGTCTTAAGTGATAATTATCTAATTAGATAAATAAAAAATTAAATAAGAATGATTATCCTAACTAAATGAATTAATAAATAATTATGACAATGCATGAACTAATAGAATTAGTGTCTACATACAAGAGCCAATAAGATAAAAGAGAAATAGAATTTAAATGAAAAATATACTCTAAAATGAAAACTTCTAGGTTCAATGTATCTCCATTTAAGGAAATATCAAGCAACCAAATTTATAGAAAATCTAAAAGTGAAAAGTCCTAATTAAGCCTAAATAGACTACTATCAGTCAAGATGACCAAATCGCCCCCAATTCGGTGGAGAATATCTAGATTGCCACAAGATGTGGGAAATGACCAAATTACTATAATGTGTCACCAAAGGGCTAAAATTACCAAATACCTCCATGTGGGTAAAATGATATAGAAATTACAAAAATGCCCCTCAAGTAACTAGGAAGTCCTACTAAAGTTAGGATTGTGCCAAAATTATTAAAATATCCTTAGTGGGTAAAAAGGTGCCGAAATTATCGAAACACTTTCCAATGGGTAGAAGAGTCCTAACGGGAGTGAGACTCTATTAGGAAGAGTCCTACTTGGATTGGGACTCTGGCAGAAGAGTCCTAACGGGAGTGAGACTCTATCGAAAAAAGTTCTACTTGGACTGGGACTTTGGTGGAGAGTCCTAACGGGAGTGGGACTCTATCGGAAAGAGTCCTACTTGGACTAGGACTCTAACAGGAGAGTCCTAACGAAAGTGGGACTCTATCGAAAGAGTCCTACTTGGACTCGGACTTTGGCAAGAGAGTCCTAACGGGAGTGGGACTCTATTGGGAAGAGTTCTACTTGGACTAGGACTCTGACATAAGAGTCCTAACGGGAGTAGGACCCTGTTAGGAGGAGTTCTAATGGAAATAAGACTCAATTGGGAAGAGTTCCTACTTGAAGTAGGTTTCTTAGCATAATCATCAGTTTTTATTACTTAATCAAGGTTACAAAATAAGGTGTCTACAAGATGAATGGCATGTTGTACAAAAAATACAACCTAGCAATGTGTATGATGCAGTTGAACTTCCGGACAAGGAGGAAGATTTAGATCGAAATAAGGAGGCACTACAAGAAAAGTTTCAATCGACCTATGATGGTATTGTCTAGAATGATCAAGTGCATGTGACACCCATGTTTTAGCTGAATAGGACTAACTTAGAACCCGATCATGTCGTAGCTGGTGTCTTCTGAAATACCGTGCATTTAGATCCAAGGGATGCAGCATTCATCAATGATGATGATGAAAGTGATTTTGATGATGATACAGACTTTGACGAATAATTGTCGTCGGTATTACATGTGTAATCTCAGTTATTAATTTATTTAGTTAATTTTTGACGTGTTTTCAACTAGTTTTCTAATTATAGATATGACAGGTCCCAGTGCCCACCGCCGACTACCTACCACCCCAGAGTCAGACCTATTAACCCCTATGCCGACGATAGGTACTGGCCTTTCCTCATTAGGTTCAACTGCACTTGCTCCTGCACCTACTAATGCTAATGCTACTACTACTGCTACTGGTAAGTTATTATTTTTTAATTTATATTTATATATTTTTGGTACTAATTGTTTCTTTAATATTTCTTCAAATAGCTTTGACCTCTATTCCCAGATGTGGGCACAGTAGGTCGAAGAATAGCAGATTATAATGACATAGGGATGCATCCAAGGGTGCTCGCCTTCACATCAAGATCCCCGAGGGATTTAGCAGACCCGTTGGTGGGTGGGCACAAGAGTTTGCTATCGAGATCGACATCATTTGCCGACTTCATGCACCGATTCATGTCAGCAACTGGCACGACGTCATCGAGAAGCAACGATAGGAGCTCCACGATCACATTTTAGTATGTACTTTATTATTTCATTCCATTTATTATTTACATATGTAATGAATCTATACTCTAATTTTAATGTGAAATGATTTTGCAGGATAAATTTGATATTGACCTGCATCTACTGCACGTGCGAAGGCGGTGGATATGGGGTTCGCTTCAGGGACTACTGCCACAAGCTACACGTACATTATAGGAATGATGTAGATACAGACAAAGACCCCCACAAGAAGCCATATAGAGGGGTGTCATAGGAGGCTTGGGTTCTCCTTTGTGACCGATGGGACGCTGACGAATTCAAGGTAATCAAATAGCACAATTAATAGTTTTAAAAAATTAATTACATATATATTAACAATGTTGAATTTAATGTACAGGTGGTTAGTGCAAGAAATACAGAAAGTAGGAGCAAGAAGATCGTTAATCACTGCGGTCGTTCACGTTCATTTGTACGCCATATGCACGATATGGTAATTATAATTGTTTATATTTTTTTATTTTAAAAATACGACTTTTATAAATCTAACTTAATAGTGTTATAATTGTTGTAGCACGACCTGGATACTGGTGCACTGCCCAGCCCCATTAATCTCTGGCATAGGTCGTATTTCAACCCAAAAAAGGGTTGGGTGGACTTAGAGTCGCAGCGGTTATACCTAAATTTTTAACATATACAAACCATTATTACTAAATTTAGATTTTTTAAAAATTTCTAATACATATAACATAACATTTATCATTTTGTAAGAGGAGATGGTCCATAGGCATGTACAGCCGACCCTTGAGGGAAAAACCTTGGTGACGGATGACCAAATACGTGAGGTTGTTTTTGGTCGGATGCGTGGATGGGTCTGCGGCCTAGGGGCCGGTGTTTGGCCTACACCAACATCGTCTTCTATGGATAGCGATGCGAGAGTCCAAGTGGCCACATAGAGGGTCAAGCCATCAGAGCACCGTAACACAGAGTTGGAGTAGCGGTTGTCCCATCTTGAGGAGATTGTGCAGACACTACTAAGGCAGCAAAGCAGCCTGTCTCAATCATGGTAAGTTTAAAAGCTAGTAAATAATGCAAAACTCAACTGCAATTTATGTGTCAAAAATAGAGGACTTAAGTGTCGAAAACGGCCCCGTTTTGGGCCTTCGACAGCCTAAAATGCCCGAAAACCATCAAACCACCACCAAAAAAGTTCACACACGTCTAAATAGTAAATTAAATGTGCTCAAACTTACAAAACACAATTTGGATGCCCAATTTGCTACTTATGCAAATATACGTGACTGAAGTGTCGAAAATGGGCTATTTTGGGCCTTCAACAGCCTAAAATGCCCAAAAACCGTCAAACCACCACCAAACTAGTTCGTACAGCTCTAAACTAGTAAATTACATAGGTTCAAACATATAAAACACATTTCAGATGCCCGGTTTGCAACTTATGCAAACAAAAGGGACTTAAGTGACGAAAATGGCCCATTTTGGGCCTTCGACCTTCTAAAATGCCCAAAACCATCCAATACCACCAAACTAGTTCACACACTTATAAACAAGTACAATACACGTGCTCGAAATTAAAAAATACAATTCGGATGCCCGGTTTGCAATTTATGCAAATATAAGGGATTTAAGTGTCGAAAATGGCCCGTTTTGGGCCTTCGACTGCCCAAAATGCCTGAAAACTGTCAAAACACCACCAAACCAATTCACAAACTTGTAAACTAGTAAAATACCCGTGCCCAAACTTACAAAACATAATTCGGATGCTCGATTTGCAACTTATGCAAAAATAAATTACTTAAGTGTTGAAAACGGCTTGTTTTTGGCCTTCGACCGCCCAAAATGCCCAAAGATCGTCAAAACACCACCAAACTAGTTCACACATCTCTATACTAGTAAAATACACGTGCCCAAACTTACAAAACATAATTTGGATGCCCAATTTGTAACTTATAGAAATATAAGGGACTTAAGTGTTGAAAAAGGCTTGTTATGGGCCTTCGACCTCCCAAAATGCCTAAAAATAATCAAAACACCACCAAACCAGTTCACACACCTCTAAACTAGTAAAATACACATGCTCAAAGTTACAAAAAAAATTCGAATGCCTGGTTTGCAACTTATGCAAAACAAAAGTGACTTAAGTATCGAAAATAGCCCATTTTGGGACTTCAATTGCCTAAAATGCCCAAAAATTGTCAAACCACCACCATACTAGTTCAGACACCTTTAAAATAGTAAACTACACATACTCAAACTTACAAAACATAATTCGGATGCCCGGTTTGGAACTTATGCAAATATAAGGGACTTAAGGGTCGAAAATGGCCCGTTTTGGGCCTTTGACTACTTAAAATGCCCAAAAATTGTCAAACTACCACCAAGCCAATTCACAAACCTCTAAACTAGTAAAATACATGTGTTCAAGCTTACAAAACACATTTTGGATGCCCGGTTTGCAACTTATGCAAAAGAGAGTGACTTAAGTGTCAAAAATAGGCTGTTTTGGGCCTTCGACGGCCTAAAATACCCGAAAACCATCAAAACACCACCAAACCAGTTCACATACCTCTAAACTAATAAAATACACGTGTTCAAACTTACAAAATACAATTCAAAGGCCTAATTTGCAACTTATGCAAAAAAAAAAAAAAATTACTTAAGTGTCGAAAATGACTTGTTCTGGGCCTTTGACCACCCAAAATGCCCGAAGACCATCAAAACACCACCAAACTAGTTCACACGTCTTTATACTAGTAAAATACACGTGCCCAAACTTACAAAACACAACTCGGATGCCCAGTTTGTAACTTATGTAAATATAAGGGACTTAAGTGTCGAAAATGGATTGTTATGGGCCTTCGACTGCCCAAAAATGCCTGAAAATAGTCAAAACACCATCAAACCAGTTCACACACCTCTAAACGAGTAAAATACACATGCTCAAACTTACAAACAATAATTTGGATGCCTGATTTACAAATTATGCAAAACAAAAGTGACTTAAGTATCGAAAATAACCCATTTTGGGACTTCGACCGCCTAAAATGCCCGAAAATTGTCAAACCACCACATACCAGTTCACACACCTCTAAACTAGTAAACTACACATGCTCAAACTTACAAAACACAATTCAAATGCCCAGTTTGAAACTTATGCAAATATAACGGACTTAAGTGTCAAAAACGGCTCATTTTGGGCCTTCGACTGCCTAAAATGCCCAAAACTCGTCAAACCACCACCAAACCAGTTCACACACCTATAAACTAGTAAAATACATGTGTTCAAACTTACAAAACACATTTCAGATGCTCGATTTTCAACTTATGCAAAAGAAAGTGACTTAAGTGTCGAAAACAAGTTGTTTTGGGCCTTCGACTGCCTAAAACACTCGAAAACCATCAAAACACTACCAAACTAGTTCACATACCTCTAAACTAGTAAAATACATATGCTCAAACTTGCAAAATACAATTCAGAGGCCTGATTTGCAACTTATGCAAATATAAAGGATTTAAGTGTCGAAAACGGCCAGTTTTAGGACTTCGACCGGCCAAAATGCCCGAAAACTGTCAAAACACCATCAAACCAGTTCACACACCTCTAAACTAGTAAAATACCCATTCTAAAACTTACAAAAAATAATTTGGATGCCCAGTTTTTAACTTATGCAAAAACAAATTACTTAAGTGTCAAAAACGACATATTTTGGGCCTTCGACAGCCCAAAATGCCTGAAGACCATCAAAACACCACCAAACTAGTTCACACATCTCTATACTGGTAAAGTACACGTGCCCAAACTTACAAACTAGAATTCGGATGCCCAGTTTGAAACTTATGCAAATATAAGGGACTTAAGTATCGAAAATGGCTTGTTGTGAGCCTTCGACCGCCCAAAATGCTTAAAAATAGTCAAAACACCACCAAACCAGTTCACATGCCACTAAACTAGTAAAATACATGTGCTTAAACTTAAAAAAAATAATTCGGATGCCCGGTTTGCAACTTATGCAAAACAAAAGTGACTTAAGTATCGAAAATAGCCCGTTCTGGGACTTTAGCTGCCTAAAATGCCGGAAAATCATCAAACGACTACCATACCAGTTCACATACCTTTAAACTAGTAAACTACACATGCTCAAACTTACAAAACACAATTTAGATGCCCGGTTTGGAACTTATGCAAATATAAGGGACTTAAGGGTAAAAAATGGCCCGTTTTGTGGCCTTCGACTACTTAAAATGCCCAAAAATCGTCAAACCACCACCAAAACAGTTTACACACCTCTAAACTAGTAAAATACATGTGTTCAAACTTACAAAATACATTTCAGTTGCTCGATTTGCAACTTATGCAAAAGAAAGTGACTTAAGTGTCGAAAATAGGCTGTTTTGGGCCTTCGACCACCTAAAATACCCGAAAACCATCAAAACACCACCAAACCAGTTCACATACCTCTAAACTTGTAAAATACGCGTGCTCAAACTTACAAAATACAATTCGGAGGCCCGATTTGCAACTTATGCAAATAAAAGGGATTTAAGTGTAGAAAACGGCCCATTTTGAGCCTTTGACCACCCAAAATGCCCGAAAATCGTCAAAACACCACCAAACCAATTCACACACCTGTAAACTAGTAAAATACCCATGCTAAAACTTACAAAACATAATTCGGATGCCCGATTTGCAACTTATGCAAAAAAAAAATTACTTAAGTGTCGAAAACGACTTGTTCTGGGCATTTAACCACCCAAAATGCCCGAAGATCATCAAAACACCACCAAACCAGTTCACACATCTCTATACTAGTAAAATACACGTGCCCAAACTTACAAAACACAACTCAGATGCCTAGTTTGCAACTTATGTAAATATAAAGGACTTAAGTGTCGAAAATGGACTGTTATAGGCCTTCGACCGCCCAAAATGCCCAAAATATTCAAAACACCACCAAACCAGTACACTTACCTCTAAACTAGTAAAATACATGTGCTCAAATTTACAAAAAATAATTCAGATGCCCAGTGTGCAACTTATGCAAAATAAAAGTGACTTAAGTATCGAAAATAGCCCGTTTTGGGACTTCGACCGCCTAAAATGCACGAAAATTGTCAAACCACCACCATACCAGTTCATATAGCTCTAAACTAGTAAACTACATGTGCTCAAACTTACAAAACATAATTTGGATGCCCGGTTTGGAACTTATGCAAATATAAGGGACTTAAGTGTCGAAAATGGCTCGTTTTGGGCTTTCGATTACCTAAAATGCCCAAAAACCGTCAAACCACTACCAAACTAGTTCACACACCTCTAAAATAGTAAAATTCATGTGTTAAAACTTACAAAACACATTTTGGATGCCCGGTTTGCAACTTATGCAAAAGAAAATGACTTAAGTGTCGAAAACAAGCTGTTTTGGGCCTTCGACTGCCTAAAACACCTGAAAACCATCAAAACACCACAAACCAGTTCACATACCTCTAAACTAGTAAAATACCCATGCTCAAACTTACAAAATATAATTCGGAGGCCCGATTTGCAACTTATGCAAATATAAAGGATTTAAGTGTCGAAAACGGCCCGTGTTTGGGCCTTCGATCTCCCAAAAATGCCCAAAAACTGTCAAAACACCACCAAACCAGTTCACACACCTCTAAACTAGTAAAATACCCGTGCAAAAACTTACAAAACATAATTTGGATGCCTATTTTACAACTTATGCAAAAAAAAATTACTTAAGTGTCGAAAACGACTTATTTTGGCCCTTCGATAGCCCAAAATGCCCGAAAACTATCAAAACACCACCAAACTAGTTCACACATCTCTATACTAGTAAAGTACACGTGCCCAAATTAACAAAAAATAATTCAAATGCCCAGTTTGCAACTTATGCAAATATAAGAGACTTAAGTGTCAAAAATAGCTTGTTATGGGTCTTCGACTGCCCAAAATGCCCGAAAATAATCAAAACACCACCAAACCAGTTCACACACCTCTAAACTAGTAAAATACACATGGTCAAACTTACAAAAAATAATTTGGATACCCGATTTGTAACTTATGCAAAAAAAAAAAAAAAGTGACTTAAATATCGAAAATACCCCGTTTTGGGACTTCGACAGCCTAAAATGCCCGAAAATCATCAAACCACCACCATTCCAGTTCACACACCTCTAAACTAGTAAAATACACGTGCTCAAACTTAAAAAACACAATTCGGATGCTCAGTTTGGAACATATGAAAATATAAGAGACTTAAGTGTCAAAAATGGCCCGTTTTAGGCCTTCGACTCCCTAAAATGCCCAAAAGTCGTCAAACCACCACCAAACCAGTTCACACACCTCTAAACTAGTCAAATACATGTGTTCAAACTTACAAAACACATTTCGGATGTCCGGTTTGCAACTTATGCAAAAGAAAGTGACTCAAGTGTCGAAAACAAGCTGTTTTGGGCCTTCGACCGCCTAAAATACTCGAAAACAATCAAAACACCACCAAACCAGTTCACATACCTCTAAACTAGTAAATTACACGTGCTCAAACTTAAAAAATACTATTCAGATGCCCAGTTTGCAACTTATGAAAACATAAGGGACTTAAGTGTCAAAAAAGGTCCGTTTTGGGCCTTCGACCCCCTAAAATGCCCGAAAATCATCAAAATATCAACAAACCAATTCACACACCTATAAACTAGTAAAATAACCATGATTAAACTATCAAAACATAATTCGGATTCCCGGTCTGTAACTTATGCAAAAAAAAATGACTTCAATGTCAAAAACGACTCGTTTTGGGTCTTTGACCACACAAAATGCTCAAAAACTGTCAAAACACCACCAAACTAGTTCACACATCTTTGAACTAGTAGCATACCCATGCTTAAACTTACAAAACACAATTCGGATGCATGATTTGCATCTTATGTGGAAAAAAATAACTTTAGTGTCGAAAATTGCTCATTTTGGACCTTTGACGGCCCAAAATGCCCAAAAATCATCAAAACACCACCAAACCAGTTCACACACCTCTAAACTAGTAAAATACACATGCTCAAACTTACATAACACAATTCGGATGCCCGGTTTGTAACTTATGCAAATATAAGGGACTTAAGTGTGAAAAATGGACCATTTTGAGCCTTCGATCGCCCAAAATACCCGAAAATCGTCAAAACATCACCAAACTAGTTCACACACCTCTAAACTAGTAAAATACACATTCTCAAACTTACAAAAAATAACTTGGATGCTCGATTTGCAACTTATGCAAAAAAAAAAGTGACTTAAATGTCGAAAATAGCCCGTTTTGGGACTTCGACTACCTAAAATGCTCAAAAATCGTCAAACTAGTTCACACACCTCTAAATGAGTAAAATACACATGCTCAAACTTATAAAACATAAATCGGGTGCCTGGTTTGCAACTTATGCAAATATAAGGGACTTAAGTGTCCAAAATGGCCTATTTTAGGTCTTCGATGGCCTAAAATGCCCGAAAACCGTCAAACCACCACCAAACCAGTTCACACACCTCTAAATTAGTAAAATACACATGGTCAAACTTACAAAACACATTTTGGACGCCCGTTTTGTAACTTATGCAAAACAAAGTGACTTAAGTGTCGAAAACGGCCCGTTTTGGGCCTTCGACCGCCTAAAATGCCCGAAAATAGTCAAAAAAACCAAAAAATCAGTTCACACACCTCTAAACTAGTAAACTACACATGCTCAAACTTACAAAATACAATTCAGATACCTAGTTTGCAACTTATTCAAATATAAGGGACTTAAGTGTTGAAAAAGGCTTGTTTTGGGCCTTTAACGGCCTAAAATGCCCGAAAATAATCAAAACACCACTAAACTAGCTCACACATCTCTAAACTAGTAAAATACCAATGCTAAAACTTACAAAACACAATTTGGATACTCGGTTTGCAATTTATGTAAAAAAAAGTGACTTAAGTGTTGAAAATGGCTCGTTTTGGCCTTCGACCACCCAAAATGCCCGAAAATCGTCAAACCACCACCGGTTCACAAGCCTCTAAACTAGTAAAATACATGTGCTCAAACTTACAAAATACAATTTGGATGCCCAGTTTGCAACTTATGCATAAATAAGGGACTTAAGTGTCGAAAATGACCTATTTTGGGCCTTCGACTGCCTAAAATGCACAAAAACTGTCAAACCACCACCCAACCAATTCACACACCTCAAAACTAGTAAAATACACGTGTTCAAACTTACAAAACACAATTTGGATACCCGTTTTACAACTTATTCAAATAAATATGTAATTTTATAATTTTGTTTTACTCATAACTAATAATTGTGAATTGATCTTTTCAGATTACTAGATTCTTAGGTCGGAAGGGAGATGCACTGGGTTGGGCCGATAGATTTTTCCCTTCTTCTTTTTCTAACATTAATCTGTATATTTGTAACAATTTTTAATTTACTGCACGAATTTGAAATTGAACTCGTAATTTGTATTTGTAATTAACTTTTATTTTATTTATGGCATGAATTTGATATCTTTGTTATTATGTATGCGATTATATTATATTATTGATGACCCAGGTTTGAACAGGTAAAAATTGAATGTAAAAATTACAGGTTTTGGAAAAAGTGTAAAAACATTATTAGTCACACACAATGTATGCCACTAAGAGTCCATTATTAGCGGTGTTTATACATGTGTCGCTAATAGGCATTATTAGCAGTGTTTATGTGTGCACAGCTAATAGGCCATTAATAACGACGTTCAGGGGTGTGCCGCTAATAAAGGACTATTAGCGGCATTTAGTATTTTCGGGTGCACTTTTTAGCGACACTTATTAGTGGCATTTAAAAATGTCGCTAATAGGGTAGTAATAGCGGCATTTTTTGTTTGAACGTCACTAATAGTATTTGTGACGCTACTATTAGCAACATTAGCAGCGACGCGCAAACGAACGCCGCTAATAGTCAAGTTTCTTGTAGTGAAAACCAAAAATTCTCTCTTGTTGAGTTTGGGTGAAATTGGTATAGATGATTTTGGTAAAGAAGTTCCAAATGGTTAGAAGTCTCTTATTTAGTAAAGAGATAGAGCTAATAGTCATAGAAGATTAATTAGGATAAATTGTCGATATCATGCAAACTTCTTAAAAGAAAAAGGTATAACAGTGAGGTGTTATTGTTGTATTCCAGTAAGATAGTATATACAACATTGTGGGAAGATTGTGAGACTTTGAATAGCTTGAGTAGTGATCATTGTTATTAAATGTCGATAGTGACGTGTATCCAATTGTGTAGGCGACATCATATGTATGTCACTTACCATTGGAAACATGCTATGTGAATACCTAATATTGGGAATGGTTGTAGTATTTGGTAAAGGTATGGTGAGTATTGGATTGGTGATAGGTCTAATGTTACAAGTGATGGTGATGCACCCATCACCCAGTAACTTAGGAGCTGAAATCCATGAAGGACACTTCCTATCCACTAGAGACATGTGTTTTAGTGGGAGTGGAGCTCAGCTAAGTAATATTAATTGAAAAGGAAGATGTGCTAAAATGATTTAATAGTCTTGTGAAACATTATATCAAAATCTTACATTCATCCTTAATTCTATAATGTTGGACGAAATTAGGTTTGATTGCTTTTCCCTAATTTTAAACGATGAAATTAGGAGCACTAGAGACATGATTCATATTTGATTCCATATCAAAATCTTAGACCAAATGGGATTGATTTATGACTTAATAAGCGATGAGTGATTGTTATCATTGAAAGGTAATTGTATGTACTTGTGAGGGCTCATTTTATTTCCCATGTAGCTGGAGTAATTTGACTACACATATTTGCTTGACTTAAATAATATGGGTGAACCAATTATTGGTTTTCTCGCTCAACTAAGGACGGTGACAAGGGTATCGCTAATAGAACGAGATTTTCAAACAAACTTTAGATAACTTATTCAAGTTTTTGCTTATCGGAAGATCAAATCCTTTACTAATTTGGCACTAGTTGTCATATTACCTACACATTATAGTCGTCGTGAATTCCTTGTTATCCAACTTGGGTTGGCAAATGTCTCTATGGCATTCAAGGGTTTAATAATGCATGATTCTCGAAAGACCTTGATTACTTTATAGTGGTATTTGTTGATAACATTGTAGTTCATCCACTTCTGAAAGAAAGGCATAAGAGGCAATTATGTATTACACTACAGATCTCGTGGAAATGTTGATTAAATGCTGAGTTAGAAAGAAATGAGTTTTAACTATCCAAGGTTAAGCATCCGTGACATTTTTTTTCACGAGTCGGTATGCCCATCTATACTTTCAATGAAAAACATCATAATGGTTTGGGAAAAAATTGAAAAATGTTTTAGAGACCATAGTTTTCTAAGTCTAGTCAGTTGCCATTGTAGGTTATTAAGGGATATTTTCAAGCAGCGATGCCTATGACACATCTTATGAGGAAAAGTCTTTGATTCAGTTTCCTAGATATATTGCCTAAAGGGGGGTGATTAAGGTATTTTGTAAATATTGACAACTTTTACAAATTTTAAATATAGATGCAAATTATGTACAAAGTATGTAAAAGAGTAAAAAAAGAAAGGTAGAACAAACATAATAGTTTTTACAAGTTTCAAAAAACTTCCTACGTCCTCGACTCAAGCATTCCCACTTGAGTTTTTCCATTATTTTGATCTCCTTCGCAGGTGAAGGTCAAACCTTTACAACAAGAGCTCCTAACTCTTTGCCCAACAAAGTATCTCATTTTGCTTCACAATGATAACACCTCCCCACAAATCTCACCGCAATGAGAAGTTACAAAGTTGTTACCAAAAAATACTCTCTTTGAAAGTTGATTGGTGCAATAAATAATCACTCTCTAAATATTGATCAAATGTAAGCTCTAAGTATTTAAGATAAGTAGAACTTTCAGATCTAGGTTTTTCAATAAATGAGATCTAAATTCAAGAACAAGGATGTAGAAGTTAAAACTTGTAAGTTGATAGTAATAAATGTTGTAATGAACTTTTATTTATAAGCATTTGAAAGACATGTACATTAAATTCAAAATAGAGTTGTTCTCTTATTTTTTATATGTTCAAAATTTGAATTTTCAATTGCTAGATCGATAGAATCAGACGACTGGTTTCACCAATCAGTTGACTAGATGAAGATCCAGTTGACTGATCAGCTCAACTAATTTTTCTAGAGAGTTAGGGTTCATTTATTTAAGAACAATCAAACGACTGGTCATTGGAGTCAGTCGACTAGTTCTTTAGTATACTATTTTTGCCTTTGAGAGTTAGTCGACTAGTTTTTTAGGTTGGTCGACTGGTTTGGACAGTAAGTTCAAAACTGTGTACAAAATAATCACTCAGACAACTAGTTCTTAGAACTTGTTGACTGGTTTAACAATGTCGAAATTAGGCGTAACAATAAGTTGACTAGTTTTAGGAGTTTAAGCTTATTTGCTTATTTTCACCAGTATTTCTTTTTCAAAACAATTTGATCTTTCAAAACTTAAAGTATATTTTGAAAAATTATTTTATGATTTGTTCTAGTTGATCATTTAAATATTTAGAGCTTATACTTATGATCAATCTAAACCTAATTCACTAAAAAAACCCAAAATAAAGAAAAATAGAGTCTTCTCTTGACTTGTCTTGATTCCTTGGGCTTTGACTGTGTCCATTTTCTTAGATGATCATGAGTGAATTCTACTTGATTGGATTTTAGCTTTTAGGCTTGTACTTGGAATGGATTCATTCATTTGATGGATTTTGGCATTTCTTGGTCAACCATTCTCCTTAACCTAGATAACCTATTTGCATTGTCACTAGATAAAACATTAGTTCACATAGATAATGTATTGTTATCATTAAAATTACTAAGATGCCCTTGGTTGAAAACCTTTAAGGCTAATAGATTCATACGTAACGATGCTTGCTAGTGCTTTTATTGGGACGTCAAAGTTATTGCACAAGTATCTATGATTTCAAAGAATGAAACAGGATTCTCCGGCCATTGCGATGTTTCGCATAACAACTTATATTACGTTGTGACTGATATGCTTAGAAAAACGTTTCGAGGAAACTTGGTTAATATTGTCATTTATGTGTGTAAGGCATTTTCAGAGATCGTGCTTCAAAGAGACAAATGTGGGCAAAAGTCTATTCTTCTTTGATTGCTTGCACAACTTAGCTTATTTAGCCCCAACATTGGTTCTTAGTTGTGTAACTCGAAGGCCAATGGTATCTGTACATGTGTTTTTAGTAGCAAGACAGTTAATGATTGAATATGCTACAATATCGAGACTAGAGGCAAAAGTTATGTTCCACGGGCATGTTGAAAGGTTATTTTACATGAGTTTTGTTATTCTACATTTATGATTCGTTTGAGTAGTGAGGCAAAGTGCCATGATTTTTGCAAACGATATGAGTAAAGGACATGAAGACCGATGTAGAAATTCTTATTAGCAAGGGCAAATGGCTATGAATTTCGTGACAGATTTGCTAAGATAATTGCGAGGACATGATGCAATCTAGGTTATCATAATTCGGTTAATGAAGATTGTTAACTTCGTGCCTGACTAGACGACAAACCTACCTAACACTTTTATCGCATGTACATCTACAAGATGATTCATCCTTACAGGATTCTGATGTTGTTGGTACAAAAGTGATTGTATTCGTTATTACAATTTAAACATAATTTTAAAGAAGTTGTCAAGATGTTTTGGGAGAATGGGTTGTTATGCAATACAACATTTCATCAACGAATCTATGGTCTATTAATGTATATCATTAAGACTTTTGAGGATATGTTGTGAACTTGAATTTTGGACTTTAGTGATGTTTGGGAGGATCATTACCACTTGTAGAGTTTGTCTGCCGTAATAAGCTACTCATCCAACATTAAGGTAATACCATTTGAAGCGTTACATAATAGAACTTTTGACCACCGACTTATTAAGCTTGAGACTGGGAATTTCAAAATTTTTAGGGACCATGTCTAGTCAAACGGGTGATTGTGTAGGATAAAGTTATTAAGAAGCGATTGCCTATAGCCTAGAGATTAGCATTCGAAATAGGAACTACAAATTTTTGAAGGACCACACCACGAAAGGACTTGAAGAGATTGAGCACTATGAGGATTAACAACACAATTTTGACTAACTGTTTAAGATTCTCTGAAGATTTGGAGAGATTGCCTATTAACTTGTGTTGTCACCATAGTTGCCTGATATATATGTAAATAAATATGACATTTTCACATACTAATGCTTTGAGAAAATAAGATGGAGTACTTAACACATATTGTTAAGGTAATTGAGCTTTTATAATAGACGACCGCTAGACCTACCGAACAATTGGTACAACCGGTTTGACCTACTGGACGGCTAGTTAGTTTAGTCGGATGACCGATAGGACTTTAAATTTTCTATAATTTCCTTTTACCTAAAAAGTAGTAATTTCACTTCCTCTTCATACTAGATAGAGCCTAGGTAATTATAGATAATGAAATGATGAATTAAGTATTAAGAACAAATGAGAGAAAATTGATTACATTTAATTAAGGGAATGAAAATATCAAATTGAAACAATTATCCTTAGAAATTGGATTCACCCTCGAGCCTTAGGGGTTCAGGGCATGACACCTCATGTTTGTAATGCATTTGTTCACGAACTCCCGATTTAGATCTGCAAAGAAGGCGATTGAATTTGGGGGAAGGTGGGGGAACCATTCCAAAGTTGTGCCCTTAAGACTTGTGATGAAAGATCGGCACATCAAGGTGTCAGTTCCTCCATTAAGGGTCATTGTGTGATGGAAGTGAGACAAGTGCTCTGTCGGGTCAGTATTTCCATGATACAATTCGAACTTTTTTGGATGCTCTTCTATAATTTCAAGGGTAAAAAAGTTCCAGGCATATTGAATAAAGAGTACAAATGTTACTCGTTTGTTTACTGAAGTGTCTTCCCTTTCTATTATGTCTCTGTCACTTCCTAAGAGTCTGCCACAATCTGTATCTTCTATTAGGATCTAGATTGATGTTGGGATCGAGATTGGTGCATTGATGGATCCGTTTAGATCCTCTGAGCATGAACTTGGATTTCTTGATCACTATCATCCCCAACCTGTGGGGAAGGAGGAACTTGTGCCTACTGACGAGTCTACACCAAAGCAGCTAAGTTTTGGGTCAAAGTTTTGACTTGTTGGGTAAGCAAGTCAATCCTACGATCCACACGGTTTGCTACAGGCCCCATTTGACTAGGATGCCTACTCAGGGTTTGAGATTATTAGAAAGGTGGGGGTTGATTTCTTCTCGGATAGAGTTTTGAGGCCATGACTGAAAAGATAAATGTTTTAAGGGGTTCAAGGAAATCAGTAAATGATCGTTCCCACATACGATGCCAAAGTGTTGTGGTAAAGAATTGGCGAGGTCAAATTAACGGCTTAGAATTCATGCAAGACAGGTCACAATGAGGGTCACTGAGGAGGCCTCGATGATTGTTGCTCCAATGATCAAGACAGTTAGTAGAAAATAGTGATAATCTTGCTCGCAATTAGGGCCATGAATTGAACTTGGGGTTTTGAATGTACCTAGCACCTCTTTTTAAAGATGCATAATTCCCTTTCTAATAAGATCTGTGTGAGTAAATCAAAATATTATGATTCAGACTAGAAAGGGAGTTTAGATCTTAAGGTTAGGCTTCACTTGTATAATGTCGATCTGATAGGTCAGCTCTAATGCCTAGAACAATTTGGGGAGCGACGCCTTGTTAAACTAATGTTAAGTCATATAGCCAATGTGTCAGCCGAAGTGTCCATAAGTTAATCGAGCTAACCTAAGAGATCGATTGCTCGTATTGCTTATTATTGTTACTAGATCAATGGTCAAGACAAACTTGCGTGTTTACATGTTCCAATCTTAACGGTCGTGTCATATTTTAGTATATCATTATGTATAAATTCTTAAGTGTATTATATCTTTTTATATTTAAAAATGCTTTTTAAAATCTAACTTTTCAAATTTTTTTATTACCAGTCATTACCCGATAACAACAAATCATCTTATAAAGTATAGAAAGAACAAAGAGTCATGTTCTACATCAAAATTTTTATTTAAATTGCCAACTTGCAGTTATACATTAAATTGCTACCTTGTTTTATTTAAATGGTGGTCGTAGGGTTTTTTTTTATTGCTACCATGCAATTATATATTAGATACAGTGAACAAATGGCAATGCTCTATTCCGAATAGAACTTTCCTCTTTTTTCATATACCTCCTAGCTTTTTATAGGACAAGGCCCCTCTATCTATATCTACATGTGTGTGTGTGTGTGTGTGTGTGTGTGTGTATATATATATATATATAGAGAGAGAGAGAGAGAGAGAGAGAACTTCTGGTGCGTGTTTAAAAGTTACTTTTGGTGCTTTCATTATGTCATTTTACCTTCCTGGCCCGTGTCCCAGCAAATTACCTTCTTGGCGATTTCATTGTCTCACTTAATTGCTAAGAGCATCAATCTCACAAGCCAATTTAAAAAAAAAAATCAAACTGCATATTGAAAATCACTCAATCTCTGAAATTAAGGGCCTTAAGACTAGAAATATGTCGGAATTAGTATCTCCAATTCCATATCAATTATAAAGCCCCAATTCCATGCTATCAAACATGGCATTAATGAAAAAACTTTATTCTCAACGTACACAAATTCCATGTTTGAAGTTTTATTCCACTTCTAATAAATAATTACTGTCCAAATCAGATATATTATTGAATACCAAGAAAAATGTCATCCACAGCTTAGAAAATGAATTGATGTTCTTCCCAGCCATATATGAACGACTCTTTATCATTATTTTGTTTTTGAATACTTCATTACTTGCCCAGCCTCAGCACTAATTTAAACTCCTTCCCAAGAAGCAGTGACAGATCTCCGATCTCCACAGTAGCAAATGATCCACTACCATTAAAACTTGCTCTCATTCCTGAGTTATCATGCAGGTTTGCTCCCATGCTAGTAATCAACTCATACCCCTCTAATCTCTTGACCCTTTTTAACCCTAGAAAAGTCACCTTATCTATGATCCATTTTTGACTCACCGCAAATTCTCCATTCACAACCTCTGATCTAAGCATTATCTCATCCCCTACTACACCACCATAAAATTTTACTAAAGACCACCTCCCTCCCTCCCCTCCCATCTCCACCTCCTCTCCATCATCCAAGAAAATGTCTCCGCTGCTGTTTCCACTGCTGCTGACGACTACCAATAGCTGGAATGGTGTCTTCCGAGCTCTCTCCGTTGTCATGGCTTCTCCTTGCATTGCCAATATATTTCCTTCCCGAACATGTACGTTGATATGATCAGATGGTGCAGTTAAGTGTGGTGTATTTTCCTGGATTTGCACTCACAGAATTTGAATAGTTGAAGAGGTCGAACCAGTTTCCTGCTGGGAAGTACGCATTAACTGAGACTACTCCCGGCTTTAACACAGGTGACACCATTACACCTTTACCAATAAGAAACTGTGAGTTGATATCGTAAGTTTTGATATCTTGAGGAAATGAGAAGAAAAGGGGTCGTGCAATGGGAATCCCTTTTGTGTGTGCCTCATACATTAGTGTGTAAAAGTAGGGTAGTAGCCGGTAGCGGAGCCCAAGCACCTTCCTGGCTGCTGCAGCAACTGAATCCCAGAGATAGAGCTCTTGACGAATAGTATACTTGTCTGAATGGTCTCTTGCAAAGGGATAAAAAGCCCCTAGCTACATTGTTACATAGTTTTGACATTAATCGCATGCGCAATTAAGATAGAAGAGCACAATGATTTTCAAATCCCTATTGCTCGAACTTAAAGAATGAAATCTTTTTTTGTTATCTACAACAATTAAAAACAAAAATAGACCTACAAATGGTGTTAGGATTATTTTTCCAAATAAAAGTTGAGGTTAAAACTAGAAATGATTCTAAAATGTTTGAAACAATTCACTTCTTGAAATCCCAAAGAGATCAAATAAATGTAACAATTAGACCCCATCCCAAATGCTGTGTAAAACAAAGTAGAATAATCTGAATTTATGTGCTGTGTAAAAAATCAATGAAATTCATGAATATTACCTGAATCCATCGTCGGCAGAGCTCTTCGGTAGTGTTTCCAGAAAAACCACATATATCAGCTCCAACCATGGGAATTCCAAAGAGTCCAAAATTTAAGATGCTTGGAATCGTGTATGCTAAATCATCCCATGTAGCAGCATTGTCTCCAGTCCAATGTGCTGCGTACTTACCAGAGCCCACAAAAGTTGACCTAGAGAGTACAAATGCCCTTTTCCCAGTGACATTGATTAAAGCTGCATTAGTAGCTTTGGATTCTAAGAATCCATAAAGGCTATGAACATTGTACTCTGTCATGTTATTGAAGTGTAAAGATGTTGCCGGAACAGTTTTCTCATTAATGGGCCGTCGGATTCCAGCATTGTTAATCTTATAGGGAGGGTCATCAAGGGTAGAAAATGGGGTGGGAGGAGATGAGATGAAATTGGATATCTCATTCATGTCAATCCAGAGGCCATCAACAGGGATAAGCTCACGGAATAATTTGATTTCATTACCCCAGAAGATTCCAGCAGCAGGATTTACAAAATCAGGGAAGTAGACTGGCCCTGGCCAAACGCTACCCAGGTAAGGGATACCATCACGTTTAATAAAGATGTCAGCTTCCATCCCTCTTACATAGGTTCCGTATGTCTTATTGACACTGATACCTGTGGTAAAGGCACCATTATTTGACTTAGGTAAATGAGAGTTAGTTACCAAATATAAAAAAAAAAGAGTTCCAGCAGAGAAGTGATCAGAGTTTGTTCATAACTTACCAGGATCCAATATGACAACATACTTTTGACCATTGCGATGGAGTGCATTCAAAAATTTCCTCATCTCGTCCAAGGGAAAGTTAATGGGATCAAGAGTGAAATCCTTGTAGCCATCCATGTAATCAATATCTGTCCACATAACTTCAAGAGGGATTCTAGCTTTTGCATAGCCAGCAACCACATTCTCAACATCATAGACATTTTTGTAACCATAGCGGCACTGATGAAATCCTAAAAAATAATAAAATGTTAAAATGTATAAGCATTATTGCAATAAGGATTCATATCTTGGTACAAACCATGCAGAAAGAAACCAAATCAAATTAGAAACAGCTGGTATGAACATGTGAAAGTGGAGGGGCTCAAACATAAAGCCTGAAGCATAGCTAAAAGAAAATTCAATTATGCATAACCCATTAATCTATCAACTGATAAAATAAATTCAGATTGCATATTTTAAAATTGTCCTTCAGAGGCCATGATTTCCCTTTTATATTTAAATGTCCTATCGAACCTTTCCTGTGAAGTGTAGGTGTCTCTGACAAAAGGAATCACTAGAGTTTCAAAGTGCTAATCACCCACCTCTATCCTCACCCTCACCGGCACTTCCTGCTCCAACACTTTTACCAACATTCGAGCCCAACGAAGATGGACTCTGTTTGCTGTTTTGTCATCCACCCTAACAAAGCCACCACAGTGACCTCCAAAAGCCCTAAATAGCTTGCTACTCCACAGAAATAGAGACAATCACATAAACCTCACACATACACCTCATTAGGTTCTGTTCCTTCTCTATAGCAACATCCCCTTGCATCCCACCAGGTCAAGAAATACAGGGACTCCGTCAATGCTCTAATCGCGTCTCCTCCAGATCCTTGTCGCTTCCTCCTGTTCCACTCAAACAAAAATAATGCCCCATGCATATCCACCACCCTTACTCTGGAAAAAAAAAACCCATCGACAGTCAACCTAGTCTTGCAACTTGCTCCTGGCTGGTACCCAGTCATTCATGGAACCCAGTACCCACCTGACCTACAAGACAACTCTGCAAATAATCTAATCGCTCCTCATATATCCTCAACCCTTATGAACAACCCCTCCTGATTCGAATGTGTAAACAACCTCAAACTTTGGAACCTCTCATAGAAGACCCATTCTGATTGTCTCCCCAATCCGCAAATGGATTTCCTCCAATTAATGACAAAGCCATTATCAATCCTTATCCGACGAACAATGCTAGGATCCCTCTCAATGATCTAGAGCAAGGTCCCTACTCTCTCACCATCATCCTCTTATCTCAAATGCTTTTCGTGTGATCGCTGAATCTCCTCATCCACTCAAAAGAAAAATTTTAGTTACTAAAGTTTTGTATCTAATCATTTTAACAATCTCAGGGGAAGGAGATGTGGAATGTGCTCAAGTGAGTCGAACTTCTTACTACGAACACTTTTCTTGAACTTATAAATGTCATATGTGCTCAATGGCTTGATATATTTGTGATATTTATTATCCTAGTTTGGAGTATTATTTGATAGATGGTGTTACTCTAGAGTCGAATCTCAGAGGAAATAGTTCCAGAAATAAGGCGAAGTGTGTGGGACTGTGTGATTTACATATCCAAAAAAAAAGGCAGAACTAGTCACCTTAAATCAGAGTCTCAAAGGGGTCATAGCCTAAAAATCTGCTTTTAGGACAAGAATTCATAAGCATGCCACTGGTTAAGATATGTGAACAAGAAATGTAAAAAGCAATCTTTTGAATTGAGACATAGATCAGTCAAGCATAGTCTCTAGCAAGAATTAGCTCGAAAATTTTTCTAACGACTCGTGAGCCATAAAGAAATTAAGGCTCATCCTAGAATCTCAAACATAGAAAAATCATAAAAGAAGCAACACAATCTAGAAAATTCACACATGACTTGAGGGGGAAAAAAGTAATGGTTTTCAAATGAAAAGATTGGACAAGAGTGAAATGATAATTCCTTTTGAGGGAAATACAAAGTAATAGTTTCTCTCACCTCTTTCTCTCTTCTGTATTTCTCTCTTACTGGAAGGATCCCATGGCCATTTGTTTTTGATAATGGAGGATGTTTTATTTATGTAATTTTTATTTTATTTTAGGACTTAATTTATTTTTAAGAGTTATTTTATTTTCGTAAGTTTAATTTAGAGTTTGGCTATATAAAGGAGTACAAGAATTGGGGCATGCAGCTTTTGATTATTTTGAGTATTAACAATCCAGAAAAAAAAGAAAAAGAAAACCACTTGTTGATCACCTTCAGAATGTGGTAAAGATTGCTTCGGGCCTCAAAAAAGGTACACAAACTCCCTTGTAATTGTGATTGGTGTTAAATTCAATTTGGTGAGTTTGTAATTCTTTCAAAAAGGTCCTCAATTGGGCCCTAGGCAATTATTCAACACTTCTCTTGCTCCTTGACTGTTCATATGGCACCATCACCATTACTTTTAGTATATTACCTTCTTATTTTAGTCCATGAATTTTGCACAGTTCATTTTCTTTCAGCATTTCGATTTTTGTGTGCATTTTGGAGTAGTTTATATATCAGCATCTTCCTTTCTTTCACCCCTTTCTCGTTTTCCTTTTTTGTCCATAGTTTGATTTTTGTCTCAAAAAAAAAATTTAAAAATGTTCAGTCAAGGCATAGATATAAACCTATTAAAGAGGATATAATGGACTATTCTAGGTAAGCCCAACCACGAGATCGTCATTGCGATAGGTATCCTAGGTCCTTTGAGAGTGATAGGGAGGACACCTTTGGTTCCATTCATTCAAAGGGTAGGTACCTTAGGCATTCTCCACAAAGATACTACTACGATTCGCCTAGTACTTAAATGATGAAGTAAAGGACTCTCAAGTGGATTTCTGTAATGAAATAAATGAACCTTTCCCTCACTTGACCATGCCATAAATATACCGTTCTACTGTGTTGATTACTTAGGTCATGTAGGATCTACAGATCCTCATCATGATGTTTCCCATGCACCAATTATACCTTTCGACCAACAGATACTGTACACCAAGTTTATGGGAAGTAGTCCAAAATTATGAAATGTGGTCAAGTCCAGTTGTTGATCCTAATCAAGTTACCAGTAATTTTCATACATTTGCCTATTGTATGAAAAAAGACAGCAAAATTGTCATTGATAAAAGTTTCCTCATGAATGTAGAAAATAAAACATAAGATTGAACCACATCCACAACCATGTGAGGTACCTTGGGCAGATAATTCTACCCTTTTGGCCTCGAAGAGATGAGGTGCTTCTTTCCAATCAAAATGGGTGATTCATATTCCAAAAATGTTTGGCATGATATCCTACTGCCCATAGATGTTCGCCATGTTCTTATTGGTCATCATTTGATTGGCCGATTTAGGAGAGATTAATGGCAAAGAGAATACCTATATTGTTCGTTACTATGACAAATTTATCTTGCCAAAGCTTGCAAAATTCAAAGAAAAAGATAGAAAATCAAAACCTAAGTCCTCCTCTTAGGTGCCATGTAAGCGAAACTTCTCCATTTTGTCCCAAAATGAGTCTGAAAAAGAAATGAGTGAGACTAAACAAGATAAATATTTAGTGGTTGAGAAACTTCCTCTTTGTCTATCAGAAGAAACAGCTGACCCACCAAAGGTCACTAACATGTCAAGAGATTGTCACAAAGAAACACCAAAGGAACTACTTGGTGAGTTGCCACCCTTGGGAGATGTTCCACATGCTACTGATTTACTCCCAACACTACAGTTGCCTAACCTTCCTCATCGGCAAGAAAAATCTCAAGAACCTGATAAATCGAAGTGTCAAGAAGATGGACACTTGCAAAAATATTCCCTTTGTGATTGTCGTAGTCCATACATTGTTTTTACTCTTTAGCCCCAATAAAGATGATTCCTTGAATCGTGTATTGACAGCAATGTCATCAATAAAATCAAAGTCACACTTAAAATTTCCATCCCCGGCGAGCCTCTTTATGAGAGCATTCATTCTCTTACCTCATCAGTCTAGCGGCCTTCTTTCTTTACCCTCAGATTCTCATCCTCCATCAGTTAGCCTACTTCCTTTTACCAGTAGAGTCCCATCCATTTGCATCTAAAGTTTCTTTTGCCTAGAAGCTCCATGATCTTCATGACGATAAGCATTGTAAAATGATTTTGGGTAATGATAATTAAAAAATGGCTCTAAATGTTCACTACATTACTTAAGAATTCAATGATAGATGCCATATCATGACTTATGATCACCCACAGACTCAATCATCTGGCTTTATCAATTTTATCCACAAATTGGGCCTTAATGCATGTTTACTTAACTTATCATTGAATATGAGTTTTCACGTGGAGAATATGCTCCTTTACTAAAGTACCTTTGAGCCTCCTATTTTACCGCAAGTATTTAGATAGATAAAGTTGTTTCTTCTTCAACAATGCTACGTATTTTTCCAACATTTCAGCCAAGCATGGATCAATTTATGAATGTTCTTGATCTTTTAGAGCATGACCACAATCCTAACTCGCCGAAGTCGAGTTCTTCTCAGTCTGTAAGAAATGATGGGGAGCA
The DNA here is from genome assembly GCA_008638375.1 of Nyssa sinensis. Classification (NCBI taxonomy): domain Eukaryota; kingdom Viridiplantae; phylum Streptophyta; class Magnoliopsida; order Cornales; family Nyssaceae; genus Nyssa; species Nyssa sinensis. The sequence goes on along the minus strand of CM018039.1, from coordinate 23,535,256 downwards.
AGGACCCGATGAGTCATTTGTTTTCTATCCTAGAAGATATTTTATTTATATGCTTTTTTATTTTATTTTAGAGCTTATTTATTTTAATAACTTTATTTAGGTTTTGGTTATATATAGGATAGATGTATTGAGACAAGGAGCTTTTAATTATCTAAATATTGAATTGAGTACTCTCTTGGTCTCTATTCTCTCTTGGTTTCTCTCTCCTCTTTCTCTCTTCTCTCTTACTAGTCTTGCATCAATATGGTGATTTGTATTTCCATTATAGAACTTAGGATGATCATTAAGATAATACATCCATTTTAACTTTTTGGAGTTTGGTAATCAAAATAGACTATATGTTACAATAGTTGTCAAAACGTGTATCGGAAGGCGTAGCGTTTTTTAAAAAGTATCGTATCGTGTATCGTAAGATAAGTATAATTTTTTTAAAATATATTTAAAAATATAAATATATCTAGTTTAAAATGATATAAATAACATTTAACTTCATTTGTCAGATATATAAAGTATTATTATTTCTCCAACAATTAAAATTAAAGTAATACCAATCATTGTCTCGTTTTTAAAAAAATATTATATCGTGTATCGTTAGACACACTCAATTTTTTTGAATATATGCATATAGTGTTTTATATATACTGTGTATAAATTATAAAAATAACAATTCAACTCATTTATAAAAAGATCAACTTAAATTCCATATAATATAAGGATCGAAATTTATACTACAAGTTTACAACCAAAATTTAATAATTCAAGTTTCTAACACAGTTCATCAATATCAAAATTTAAAGACAATCCAAAATTTTTCATTTCTATAATCCATCCCATTTTATCTCAATATCCAATTTTAGTGTCATCGATATCATCATCATCATCATTGCCAACAATTTTTTACTTCCTTTTTCTTCTTCAACTTCTTGTATGTGCTCACTTCTCATCCTCATCCTCATCCTTGTCTTCAACCTCTCAAAGTATTTCTTTTTCTTCTTTCTTGTTTGAGAAAAGATCTCTAAGCATTACAAATAGTTAATATAAAACCAAACAAAAGAAAAAACATTTCCATGAATATAAAAAACAAAAAAAAAAAGTCAAAATGGTGTCATTTAACTTGATTGCATGTATCGTATTTATCGTGTGTATCAAAAGGTATCGTCAGATACGTATCATGTATTGTAAGATATGGTGGAAAAAGATACAACTACAAGACATGTATCGCTTTATATTTGTATCGCAGCGTATCGTAAGATACGTATCGCATATCGTAAAATACTAACAACTATAGTTATAATTATCACATATAAAATCTTGTCATTATCGATATTCATATTTGCCCCTAACCTGCAATTGAAACGCTGAGCATAAAGGAAGTAATATGTGTTCATATTAACACATTACACTAACAAGATGAGAAAGAAAAAACATCGACGATGAAATAACATGAAAGAGGGGCATTAGTTAAAAGAGTAAAAGAATCTACTTCTCATGCTTCATTCATTAAGATACTAAGTTGGATGTATAAACAAGAAAGGAAGGTAGCCAATTTGTACTACTCATTCCATTCCAATTTAAGAGCCCCTTAGTCCTTTATCTGACGTTTCAAAATATAAGTCTGGTTTGAAAAGTCAATACTCAAAGCATTGTAAAATTCGTAAAGTATCCTTTTTTATCAATTTGATGTAAATGTAGTAACTAATGTGAAGGGGGTTAATTTTGTAAATTTTTACTTTTCACTCAAGTGTAAAAGCATTAAATATTTATCTCCTTAAAACTTTGATTTTCCCAAAAGAGACTCTTAAAATGGGACAAAAAGACTAAAAAGTTAAGAAATACATTCAGAATTCCATCTTGAAGTATTATATCATGGAAAGTAGGATTTCAATCCCAACATCCAACTCAAAGTCATTTTCCAGAACCCTGTTTTCTGTCAGCTTTTCATATAATAAATTTTCAGACTCTTAACTTGTGAGTGACAAATCTTGACACTCTCAGTGTCCCAAGTTAAATTACAACTCTACATGCACAATTTATTCAACTTTGTCTCCCAACAATGTAGAAGAATGAAAAAGAAAAGGAGGGGGGAAGCATATTCTTTCCAGCTGCAAGCTATGTTGCACTCTAGATCTTCATTCTTATTCTTCTTTTATCCTTTTCCTTTTCTCTTATTTTTTAGCTATCTAGGAGGTATCCACAGTCAATAATCCTCCCGGATACATGTAGCCACCCCATCCCACATGCATTGGGCAATTATCGGGATGAATCCTTGAGGGATGACCCCAAAAGATGTCTCAAACTCAAGACCTTCCACAAGTTAAAAGTATTGTCTTGGCCATCTCACTTAACAGGATTTTTTTTTTCCTTTTCTTTCTTGTTTTGATCAAAGATTACATTTTGAGTAAAGAAAAATAAAAAAGGGATTATGTTAAAAAATAAAAATAAAAAGAGATTCCAAGAATAACATCCTTGGAGAAGCTCTAATCCAGCTAAAACTATTCCAATTTACATAAGTTTCAGATTAAAAATTTGAAATGTCAAATATTATGACTCTTATCAACACCGATCAATATATATGTATATGTATATATATATGTATATGTATATATATATATGTATATGTATGTATGTGTGTGTATATATATATATACTATGACTCCTATCAACAATAACAGATTGTAAGGTGAACTAATGAAGGGTTGTAATGTTTTTGTTTCTTTGGGATTGGGGTGGGGGAGGCAGCATTTATTAAAATGGTAAGAAAGAAGAAATAAAAATTTAAATGAAAGAAAGCTACAAAGAAAAAACATAAAATATCTTGCAAGAAAAAAAGAAAAGAAAAGAAATAATTCGCGTTTAGAAAAGCAGCATTCTGATTTATGAAAAATGATTTTAAATTTTTGTCCCCTAAAAGTGGCACTGCCCAATGGGGATTGGACCAGTTCAAGTCCCCGATTGAGGGGGTTTTATTCCTACTAACCTACAATTGTGCATCGTTTCTGGTTGTGTCTTCAGATGAAATGATTAGCTTAATTTCAAAATAAAGAATCAACAATGAAAAGTACAATCATGAAAAGCAAGTATAGGATTGCTGGATTCGGTAGAAACAAGCCCCCAGAATAAAGCAACGAGTTCCAGCCTACCAGGTTAATATACCAAATATCAGATTAATGGCCGAACAAGTTCTACAACATTTTGAAACGCAGGATCAAAATGCCTTTCCATTTAGATTAATGCAATGTTACCTAAAACATGGATAGTTAGGATATGGGAAACAGGAATGGGAACATAGATCGTCACTTGTTATAAAAATGGTAGGCTTAGGAGTAGCCTTCTTTGGATCGTTTTGTTGGAATGAAATACGTTTATTTGTAACGTGATATGCTTTTTGAGTATATATGTAATAATATCGGTATGTATATACTAAGAAGTACGAATACGGATGCGGAACACGAATACAACATGACACGACACGGATACGTAGACACATTATTTATCAAAAAAGTAAGACACGGACACATTAGGGACAAGTTGAATATATATAATTTTTTTATATCTTTATATGACTATATAATAAAAATTTAATGTTATTTCAATTAAGATTAGTATAAAACACACAAATTTAAAAATATATTATTAGATATTAAAATAACAAAGTTATTAAATAAAAATTAAAAAACTTCTTCATTAATCATCAACATCCACAATTTAAGTGTTCGGACACGTGTCCGGGAACTATCCGAGAGCATCCGTATCCGACACGGACATGTAAGGCAAAATAGAGTGTTCGTGTTTCATAGTGTATATATATACACCAAAATAATTTCAACGAATCCAAATCATTATAAAATAAAATTCCAATGACTTGTGTGTATTTTGCATAATATTTTTGAAATTTTTGATATTTTCAAATCGAAACCCTAAATCTTGCATTCCAAATCGCTAATGATCCATGTTTTGAATTGTGCAATCCCAATTTGCAATTCGTTAAGGCAGGAGCGAACTTGTGGTAACCATGGGTTAATGCATCCATTTCAACATTTGGGAGATTGGTAACCTAAATTACCGATATTTTATAATTATTATAAAAGATAAAAGCCTTATCAATTTCACTATTCAAATCCAGTCTCTAATTAAAACACATGGCATGCTGAAAATAATATGTTCATATTAACAAATTACACTAACAAGATAAAAAAGAAGTAACAGCTACAGGGAAATAACATCAAAGGGGCATTAGTTAAAAGATAAAATAAACCCCATTCTCATGCCTCATTCATTAAGATACACAAGTTGGATGCATAAACAAGAAAGAAAGGTAGCCAAACCCTACCCAAGAGTGAAGAAATACATTCAGACATGCATAATGTCGAACTCTAAATTACTTAATAAATTAGCACCGCCTTCAGTATGAAAATATTTTGCATCTTCCATATTCTAAAACTCTCAAGTGAAAATTTAGAAGTTCAAAACAACTTATGTACCTATTTCCTCAATAAAAATTCTAATTAGAATCAAAATTTCGTTGTACATACCTAACCTTCTATTTCATATAGAGTTTAAAATTCAGAACTTAAGCAAGCAAAAGCAAAAAGCCACAAACCGATTTTTTCCTTGGTAAAAATCTAAAAGGTCCCTATATATGCTGCTAAATGGAATCATATAACTACATAAAAAAACAGTCATCACAAGTTAATACCAATTCAATGAAACAATGACTGTTTATAACAAAACTCTTAACATTAAAAAAAAAATTAAAGATTTAAGTCCTAAACTTTACTTTGTAATTAGCACTTACCAAATGACCAGTATGGCACTGGGGCTGGCCGTCCAATAAGCTCTGTATACTGCTCTATAACCATTTCCGGCATTGGGCCGGCAAAAAGATACAGGTCAAGAACACCACCAATCACCTTATAAGTGATTCTATCACCAGTATAGACAATGTCCATGCCATTACTGTTTAGCAATAACACGCCATGGGTGCTCCCTGCCGGGACTCTGCCGTCTGAATCCGGCGACCTTCACGTCAATATAAAATGGGTGGGACCCATATAGATTGACGTCGAGATTTGCGCTTCCGATGTCGGCGTTCCACATGGTTAGAATTTGGTTGTGGGTCAGTTTGAAGGACTTCTTTGTGTGCTCTCCAAGGCCGTAGAGAGAGGACCGGTCGGCGGGAAGTAAGGAGGAGAGCTGGAGGTACTGGTCCTTGAAGATGAGGAATGTGCCGGAATCTGACCCTTCCGGCGAGGTGTTGAAGAGGGTGTCACCGGAGGAGCGGCGGACGACAGCGAAGCCAAAGGGTGTGGTGTTGTGGACAGTGAAGATGAGGTCGGAATTTGGGTCGGAGATAAAGAGGTTTCCCGGTGAGGAGTAATGGTTTTCCGGCAGCGAGTGGTGTGGGGAGTTGGGGGAGCGAGGGATGATTTGCGATGGAATCTCCCATCTTTGGTGGTTGGCATCTGTGATACGAACTCTCAAACGATCTTTTGTCTCGAGACTGTATGTATACAAGAAAACAACATTTGAAACCAATATGTCCGTGTTTACTCGGAATATATTACTATTAATAAAGTTAAATTATAACACTGATTTCGGTCAGAATTTATAATAATAATATTGATATTTTTTATTTTATATAATAATATATAAACTTTTTTTAATAACAAAATTATATCTTTTATATTTTTTTAAATTTTGATTAATTTTTTTTCAAATAAATATTAATAAAAATTTTAAATTTATTTTTATATAAAAAATAAGTTATTTATCTTAAATTTATTTTTAAATAAAAAAAGAAAAAATCGTTAAAAAAAGTTAGTCAAAATTAAAAAAAAATATAAAAATAAATAAATAAAAGAGATAATTTTGTTATTTTAAAAAAAATGATAAAAATAATGTAATTATATATTTTTAGGTAAAATATGAAAAATACTCTATTGATAATGTTAAGATAAATTTTTTATTATAATTATGACTATAAACTACAAAGAGAATAAGAACGAGATTTGATTGAATGAGGTTGAAAAAATATTTGCATATGAAATTTAATTTTTCATAACTTAAATTTATTTTTATGTAAAATAAAAAAATATTTAAAAAAAGTTATAAAAAAAGCTTATAAAAATTGAAAAATGTAAAGAAAAACATGAAATACATAATTTTTTCATTTAAAAAAAATTAATTGAAAAAGGTATTTGTAATTTATTAGCTACAAAGTCAATATAATTAGAAAGATTTTTTTAAGAAATCAATGAAATTGTCAAAAAAATAAGATTCTAAATTTGACTAATTATATCTTAAATTGTCAAAAGCGAGTATGTAATGTCTTTTTTATCCTTTGTTTTTTATTAGATGATTTTGAGTATGTGTGACCACATCTTATATTAAATTAATTTTAAAAATGAATATGATAAATATTAATATAATATGTATAAAATAATAAATTATATTATATAATGTTTTTAGACAATATAATATATATAAAATAAATTGTTTCATATATAATATTATGCTATATGATATTTATTTATTATAAATAAAAAATCACTAACTTTCCTCAAACTTAAACTTGCATATTAGAATTTGGTTAAAATTCTAATTAAGATTCAGTACAACTATGAGTGTCCGAAGACAATGAAAGATCTACTTGTTGTGATCTACGTTTGAGGGGATTTTGTTATAAGATGATGATGGATAGCATGGTAATATTTCAGTTGGTATAATAGTTATTATCCAAAAAATTGAAGGGCAAAAATGGAAAAATAAAATTTAAAACTCTAACGCTAAACTCATGAGGCTCTCATATTTTGCATTATTATTATAATTTATATAACACTCATTATCATTCTAATACATCATTTATCGCTAATGGAATTAAGTTTACCTTGCAATAAGGTTGAGATTCTGAATGTCAGGTCCAAAAACTGAGGAGTTCTTAATGAGTTGAAGATCCGCACTCAAACGCTTTCCGGATCGATCGACGGTCACTGATCGAATTGTATAACCATATCCAACTGCTTCTTCTTCCAATCCATTGGACGTGGGCGTGGCTGTTGAAGCCAAGAAAGCAAGAGCGAAAGTGAAAGTGAAGACACAGAAGATGAGAGGTAGAAGTTGATCCTGACTCTCTCGAAGATGAGAAATTGGTTTTGCTTTCCTTGTGTTTCTCTCCATTGTTTGGTTTCCTAGAAAGTCAGAGCCTAAATCTCCATAGGATCTTCTGTATTCCCAACAAGCTATAATACAAAATGTCATTTTCCAAAGCCCCACGTCAACACCATGTGCCTGTCATACCTTATTTCATATATTCTTTCTGTATCAAAGTAAAACAGTAAGTTTTACTGTTTGGTTTCTGATATATCATAAAAGAACAGGCCAATCAACACTTGACACGTGTGATCACAGTCTGACCTATGCTCGGCCAACATGATTCTCACTCAGCCAATGACTAAAAGTTCAAGCATCCAGATCATCATATAAGGTCGGAAGTGGCCGAACATATATATATCCAGAATAGATCACAGGGTTCAGACCAACACTCCAGAACTCGTCACCATCTTAGCGGATGCCGAGCAGGGAATAAGGAAGCAGTCTTCAACAAGGAAACTACCATCTATGGTTATCTCTATGCAAGGTAGCTGCAATCTCCGATGATCAAATCCCTATATTCATGGCTTCGAATCCTAATCAACTTAGGAAAGTCACGGCTTATAAATTAAACCCTAGAGGTACGCCTTTTTTCTTATGCTCATTCTTTCGCTTTCAATACAGTCTTTCAATTTCTTTTACTTACTTAAGCATCGGAGCGGCTACCGCCGGAGCCAATCCGGTGGTCCTCTGATCATCTTTTTGAGTGTTCTACAGGTCACGGAGTCCATACTTATTGCGAGCCGAAAAGTGCAGCATCAGTTTGGCGCCGTCTGTGGGAAACGACTAATTTCCAAAGTGCTCTACTCATAAAACTCATCTCTTTCCCTACCAGAAAACCATGGCACCAAATCTCCGACCACGATAGAATACTCAGAATTCACAAAACACTTAACGTCAGCCGTCTGCTCCTCGCACAAAGGGACCAGCGGCCAATCCTATGCGACAAGAGATCGAAGCAATAAAACGACACAATGAACTGGTGCAGGAGCAGTTGCTTACCATCACTAGAACGCTGGCAACACTCACGCAAAACCAAGCAGCGGGTTCTCCTAGCCCGCCGGTCAACTTCGTTGCAGGAACGCAACCTCCTGTTACTGCAGAGAATGAAGAACTTCATGCGCAAGCTCCAACTAACCAGCCTGGGCACCCCTCAGGCGTTGCTCGCGCTGGCCGAGATCCACAGCCATCAACAGTCCCTAGCTGGGGAACATCCGCCTTCATTCCCGACGTACATTACCGGAGCACTACTCGAGCCCCAACTCCAAGGGCCTCGGGAGCACACCCGGCACCGCAGGAGCCTCCTCATGCAGTACCAAACCCTCCGGTTCGGAATCCTCCTCCGTCCGAAGGGCGTACTCCACCCTACTACTCTGAAGCCGAGGCTGTCAGGCAGGGTTCACAAGATATCAGAATCAGAGACCCGCGGAGGGTAGAGGAAATTGCCGAGTCAATGGACCGGACAATTGCCTTGAGAGGACCTCAGAACCCTCCAAAGCAAGACGAACTGGCCAGGCTGCTCGGAAGACTGGCCACCCCGTTCACTCACGCCATCATGTCAGAAGAGAGGCCCAGAAAGTTCATGGTGCCCAAGTTCAGCCTGTACGATAGGTCTGGAGATCCAGGAGATCATCTCTCTCATTACCAGCATACGATGGCCCTTCACGGAGCCTCTGATGATTTCATGTGCCGAACGTTCATCACTAGCTTAAATGGAACTGCTCTGAAGTGGTTCCACAACCTCCCACCAAACTCAGTTACCAGCTTTTACGAGCTCGGTAGACAGTTCTTGGACGGGTTTATGACCAGCAGAAGGCTTAGAAGGGGGCCAGAATTCCTGCTGAACGTCAAGCAGACCAGGGAGGAATCCCTCAGAGCCTACATTGCGCGCTTCAACACCGAACTCACGGAGATCACTGACTGCAGCCCGAAATTCCTTGTAGCAGCCTTGACTGTCGGGCTTGCCCAAGGTGGGTTCAGAGATTCCTTGACAAAGAGCCCTCCAGCCGATATGGCGGCATTAATGGATCGGGCCAGAAAATACATCAACCTGGAAGAAGCCAACCGCACGTCCCAGAAGGGCAGAGATCAGACCCAGAGGGACAATCCAAAGCGGGAGGACCACAAGAAGGAGGATCACAGAAGAGACTCCAACAAAAAGAGGGCTAGGAGCCCAGAAAAAATAGCAACTCCCAAAGCCGTATACAACTCCGGACCGAGGGAGTTCACCAACTTCACTCCTCTGAATACCACACCGAACCAAGTACTCCGGCAGATCCGAGATCGGGAGAACCTGAGGTGGCCAGAACCAATCAAGGGAGATCCCAGCCTGCAGGACCAAAGTAAGTATTGTAATTTCCATAAAGATCATGGACATACAACTAACACATGCAGGACCCTCTGATATGAGATAGAGCAGCTCATAAAGAAGGGGCGTCTTCGGGAGTTCGTCAAGCAAGGACGGAAGGCAAAACCCCCAAGAAGATAAGCCTCAGCAGCGGCCCGACCAGAGGCCCGAACAGAGGGAGGGACGAAACGAGCCCCAGAGGCAGAACAATCACGTCATCTACGTCCTCCATGCTGACTCCCCTATCACAGGAATGTCTAACAGGGCAAGAAAGAGATATGCTCGGGAGGCCAGAGCCGCCCCGAACGTAGTACAGATCTCCAACGTCGAAAAGAGGCTCAAGCCAGCACCAGAGATCCAATTCACCGAGCAAGATCTAGCAGGGGTACACTGCCCTCATAGTGATGCCCTTGTAATCACCCTCAGAATCGCCAACTTCAAGACCAAGAGAATCCTGGTCGATACTGGCAGCTCCGTCAACATACTGTTCTATGAACCGCTCAAACAGATGGGGATAGACCACGACAACGTCAAGCCCACCACTGCCGTGATGGCAGCTTTTGATGGCAACCTCAGCACCCCATTGGGGAGAGTCGACCTTCCTACCACTGTAGGAGAAGGTGAAGGGTAGAAGACCACCATCTCGGAGTACATGGTGTTAAACATGAAGTTTCCCTACAACGTCATAATCGGGAGACCCTGGTTACATCAGATAGGGGCAGTCACTTCGACCCTCCATCAGTGTCTGAAGTACGTCCACAACCAGAGCGTTCACTCCGTCAGAGGGTGTCAACCAACCTCTCGGGAGTGCCACGCTATTGCCCTCAAAGAAAAAGCTCCTAAATAGCAATTACAACACACTCGGGATTGTGCAGATCTGGTATTCACTCACTCTCCCGAGATGGAGGATTGCCCATCCGGCATTGAAGAACCCCTGAGCCCAAGGGGGCGCGACAGCCGAGCCAAACCTATTGGCGAGCCCATTAAAGTACTGGTCAGTTCAGAAGCAGAGGGGCATTACCTATACATCTGCCCAGACCTAACACACACCGAGCAGGAGAAAATAGTCAGGTTCTTGAAAGACAACCTCTCTATCTTTGCTTGGGAGACCAGAGACATGGAGGGAATAGATCCCAACCTTATAACTCACAAACTAATGGTGGATCCGGATCACCCGCCAGTCAGACAGAAGAGGAGGCCGATTGCTCCTGAGCGGCATCGGATTATAAACGAAGAGGTCCAAAGGCTGCTGGATGCCAGGATGATACGGGAAGTATTCTATCCCGAGTGGCTAGCCAACACCGTGCTTGTCAAGAAGAAGAACGGCAAGTGGAGAGTCTGCGTTGATTATACAGATCTCAACAAGGCATGCCCCAAGGATAGTTTTCCACTGCCAAGAATAAATCAACTGGTTGATGCCACTGTAGGGCATGAGCTTATGAGTTTCATGGATGCTTACTCTGGATACAACCAGATCCAGATGTACCCTCCAGATCAAGAGAAAACTGCCTTCATAACCGAAAGAGGACTCTACTGCTACAGAGTGATGCCTTTCGGTTTGAAAAATGCTGGAGCCACTTACCAGTGGCTGGTGAACAAAATGTTCAGCCCACTGCTCGGCAGCACCATGGAGGTATACATCGACGATATGCTGGTAAAGAGTCTTCAGAAAAGCAGCCACCTCCAGCACTTAGCCCAGACCTTCGATATCCTCAAACAACACAGGATGAAGCTCAACCCCTCGAAATGTACCTTCGGAGTTACGAAGGAAAAATTCTTGGGATACATGGTCTCTCAACGAGGTATCGAAGCAGACTCCACTCAGATCCAAGCCCTGATTGGGCTAAAGTCGCCAAAAACCAGAAAGGAAATCCAGGCGCTGAATGGCAGAATTGCGGCCCTGAGCAGATTTATATCCAAGTCCACTGATCGCTGCCTACCTTTCTTCAAAGCTCTGAAGGGCAGCAAAGCTCTGCAGTGGACGGAAGACTGCGAGAAATCCTTTCAAGAACTAAAGGAGTATCTAGCCTCTCCAGAGCTCCTGTCAAAACCAGTACAAGGAGAAAAGCTACTCTTGTACCTTGCAGTTTTCGAAAACGCGGTCAACTCCGCATTGATCAGACAGGACAGAGGAGCACAGAGGCCTATTTTCTATGTCAGTAGGGCACTACTTGACACAGAAAAAAGATACCCAGAAGTAGAGAAACTGGCCTATGCCTTGGTCATATCAGCTCGGAAGCTTCAACCTTATTTCCAGGCCGATCCAATCGAGATCCCAACTACCTATCCTCTGAAGTCAATACTGAGGAAACCTGAGGTATCGGGAAGATTGGTGAAGTGGTCTGTGGAGCTAGGGGAGTTCGACATATCATATGTACCCCGAAACTCCATCAAAGGGCAGGCCTTAGCTGATTTCGTAGCCGAGTTCACCCCGGCACTTCAGAACAAAATGCAAGTCACCGAAACTTCGGGAACCTGGCTACTGTACATTGATGGATCGTCAACCGATCAAGGCTCAGGGTTAGGCCTGGTGCTACAGTTCCCTGATGGGCTCACGTCAGAAAAAGCAGTCAGCTTGGGATTCAAAGCTTCTAATAACGAAGCCGAATATGAAGCCCTAATCTTAGGCATGAAACTTGCTTGGAATGCGAGGCTAAAAACCTCGATGTCTTCTCTGACTCCCAACTAGTAGTAAGCCAGGTCTTGGGAGAATTTGCCATTAAAGATGATAGGATGCTCCGGTACTCCGAACTGGTAAACCGCTTGAAGCATTCCTTCCAGACATTCACTATCCAGAAAATCGAGAGAAGCCAGAATTGCAGAGCAGATGCTCTGGCTAACATGGCCTCCCGCCTCAAGTCTGAAGCAAACTCCAAAAGCAAAATCTCCTTTCAGCCAGGATCCAGCATTGAGGAAGCACCAATTGCTCAAATTGATGAACAGCCCCAGAACTGGATGACTCCAATCCTCCAGTATCTAAGATCCGGGCTCTTTCTAGAGGACAAAAATAGAGCCAGGAGAATCCGAATCAGAGCGGTTCGGTTCCTGATCCTGAACAACAGGCTGTTCAGAAGGTCGTATTCTCAACCTCTGTTGAAATGCTTAGCTCCAGACGAGTCACAATATGTCTTGGCTGAAATACATGAGGGAATCTGCGGGAATCATAATAAGGGCAGAACCATAGCCCACTGAGCTCTATCACAGGGTTACTACAGGCCTGGCATGCTGAAACAGGCAAAGGAATATGTTCGGAAGTGCGACAAATGCCAGAGGTTTGCCCCGTACCAACATCGGCCTCATCACGAGCTTATCCCGATTCCTAGTCCTTAGCCCTTTGCTCAGTGGGGGATGGACATCGTGGGTCCATTACCAAAGGCACCTCCAAACAAGAAATATCTCTTGGTGGCCATTGACTATTTTTCTAAATGGGCCGAAGCCGAGCCTTTAACACATATCACAGAAAAGGAAGTTGAGAGCTTCACCTGGAAGAACATTGTGTGTAGGTTCGACATACCACATGTAATTATCTCAGACAATGGGACACAATTCACTGGTAAAGGCTTCAAGGCATTCTGCGAAAATCTCAACATCAGGCAACACTTTGCCTCTCCAGGCCATCCACAAGCAAACGGGCAAGCAGAGGTCACCAACTGAACAATCCTTGACGGGTTAAAGAAGAGGTTGGAACAGGCCAAAGGAAAGTGGGCAGAAGAACTCCCTGGGGTTCTTTGGGCCTATAGAACAACCAGAAGAACTCCCACCTCTGAAACTCCCTTCTCACTAGCCTATGGAACAGAAGTAGTAATTCCGGTTGAGATCGGTATGCCAACCCTGAGGACTGAAGCCTTCGAGCAAGAACCAATGATCGGCAGCTGATGAAAAACTTGGATTTGCTCGAAGAGAGAAGGGATCAGGACCAGCATCAGAATGGAAGCCTATCAACAGAGAATGGTCAACAAATCCAAGGTAGGACTCAAGACGGTCAGCTTTCAAGTCGGAGACTTCATCTTAAGAAGAGTCTTTCAAAACACCAAGGATCCCACCATGGGAAAGTTGTCACCAAACTGGGAAGGCCCCTACAAAGTAACAAAGGTTGTTCGACCTACCACCTACTGGCTAGAAGACATGACTGGGAAGCCTGTTCCTAGGCCATGGAATATGGAACACTTACGAAAGTATTATCAGTAGAGAGGTTTTCTTTTACTTCCATAAAATGTTCATCTATCAATGCACAGGCCTCCAGAGCCTGGTCCATAAATGTACAAGTTTCAACACTTGGTCCATCTATCAATGCACAGGCCTCCAGAGCCTGGTCCATAAATGTACAAGTTTCAACACTAGGTCCATCTATCAATGCAACAGGCCTCCAGAGCCTGGTCCATAAATGTACAAGTTTCAACACTTGGTCCATCTATCAATGCACAGGCCTCCAGAGCCTGGTCCATAAATGTACAAGTTTCAACACTTGGTCCATCTATTAATGCACAGGCCTCCAGAGCCTGGTCCATAAATGTACAAGTCTTAGTACTTGGTCCATCTGTTAATGCACAGGCCTCCAGAGCCTGGTCCATAAATGTACAAGTTTCAACACTTGGTCCATCTATCAATGCACAGGCCTCTAGAGCCTGGTCCATAAATGTACAAGTTTCAACACTTGGTCCATCTATCAATGCACAGGCCTCTAGAGCCTGGTCCATAAATGTACAAGTCTTAGTACTTGGTCCATCTGTTAATGCACAGGCCTCTAGAGCCTGGTCCATAAATGTACAAGTTTTAACACTTGGTCCATCTATTAATGCACAAGCCTCCAAGGCCTGGTCCATAAATGTACAAGTCTCAGTACTTGGTCCATCCATAATGCACAGGCCTTCCGAGCCTGGTTCGTCTTCGATTAGCAAACTCTATGATCCAGTCCATCCAAAGACAGAAGTCTCGGACATCTAAAGTTTCTTAGATCGGAACACCTCAAAATCTGATATCTATATTATTTGGCTTATCTGTCAAACAAACAACAAGTATTATGGTACCGATCAGGAGTGAAACACTTTGATTCAAGCATTTTTCTAAAGTTTCTTTGATGCATTCTCAGAACATTCAGAAGTGCGTGAAAAAGTATTTTAACTACAGAAAAGCACAATCGAATACGAAGACATCAGATCTGAGAAAAAGAGATTCAATTTTATTGATAAATCAGAAGATTTACATCAGTACAAACACATCACTACAGAAGCTATTACAGAATCTATTACAGAAGCTATTACAGAATCTATTACAAAATCTATTACGGAAGCTATTACAAAATCTATTATAGAAGCTATTACAGAAGCTACAATTCTCAACATGTTGTCTTTCCCTCACTGGATGATCAAGGGGCACAGGATCCACAACTTCCATTACCGCCGCCACCGGCTCCATTTAAAAGGAAGAGGCCCTGAACCCCAGTCTGCATTAAGGAGCGCCTAGGCCATTTCATCATCATCATCATCAACTCCATGACCAACGGATGATGAGGGCTCTGGGCCTCAGGAGACTTTTCATTCTCCACCTTTGTAATCGGCATGACACCCCAACAAATTGAAGCAAGGGTCTCTGCCAAGTCACAAGGGGGAGGAGGCAGCCCACATTCATCTACCTCAAAGCAGTTGTCACACCCCGGCCGTTTGAAGTGAGGATCTCTGACGAGACGAGGCAACTCGCCCTCGTCTTCATCACCTACGCTCCAGGCCTCGGTTGAATCAAGGAGGGGCCACCACCAATCGGAGGAATCTCGACCGGATGCCAGAGGAAACAAGAAGACTTTTACCTCCTTCAATCCTTCCTTGGAGACTGAAAATAGGGGAAGGTTAACTCTCGGCCACAGTTTAATCGTTCCTAACTCAGGCAAGGAATCACCCATCATCTCCGGGCGAGTGGCAGAACTCCAGCAGCATATGAAGTCTTTCTCACAAGGGGACAATTTGAAATCAAAAAGTTGAGAGCAACCGTGTGCCCTCGTTTCCATTTATATAGACCCTTGAAGTCCAAAAGCCACCCAACTGAACCGTCGCAACGGTGAAAAAGAAAGTGGCCTCGAAATCCTAAACAACGATCGAATAAATGAACAGTGCATTAAATATGCCTCTTCGATATACCAAGGGACAGGGTACAGAACTCTCTAAACAGAGGCCACAGTCCGGCACTGAAGCTCCCGAATCGGCAGAGAGGGGAACAAAGTCTAAATTGTACAGACCCCCTATTCAAGATTCAGATCTTCCAGTCTTAACTATTTTATGACAGGCCAAGTCATATGACAAAGCCCAAACAGCTCGGATATATCCCAATCCTGAGTACTCAGCATACCAATCATCATAACGACAAGCACAAGCTGCCTGGTTATCTTCACAAGCTCTTGATTCAGAGCAGTCTACCTTAAGAGATCTACAGGAGTCTACTCCCACTCTATCAGGCTCTGTCTATCTGATTATATTTACTTTCTTGTCTTATTATAATGAGACAGTTGAAATTAATCTACATTCCCTATTCAGTAACGAGTATCGAAGTTCGGAAAGCGATTATTGATTGCTAAACAGTTGAATCTAACATGCAAGAGGCTCAGAGCAGCCACACTTACACAAAATGGAAGAACACAAGAAGAATTTGAAGGAAAATTAATTTTATTGATCGGAAGTATACGCTCATTACAGCAAATAGCAAAAACAAAAGGAAATAAAAACCCATAGAGCCTCAAGACTTCCTAAGAGGGCCTGCGTCCTCTTCCAAGTTAAGGGCAGGAGCCCCAGCCGTCTTATCCGGATCAGGACGAGATGAGGTAGGTTCAGGGGGAACGATTGATGACACGTCAAAGCCTGGGAACTGAACTTGGAATCTAGTTCGTAAGCTTTCAAAACCGGACAAGATTAGCTCATCACCCATCTGTTCAACTTCATCTTTCAATATCATCTCAGTCTCAGCCCTGGCATGATCAGTTGCCTCCTGAACCTTCTGATCAAAGGAACTCCGGAGATTAACCAACTCCGCCTCAAGCCCCTCAACCTTCTGAGCATTTATGTCCCTCTCAGACTCTGCCACGGTAAGGTTGGTGGTAGCTTCCTTCAGATTCTCCTCAATGCTCTGAATCTTGGATCGGGCTGTCCCAAGCTCCATCCTCATCTCTTCCACTTCAGCCCTCAACTTCTCGGCCTCCTCAAGGCCCATGGGGGTCACCATCAGAGCAGCCAAGCTATGCATACTCTGCGCAAAGCAAGACAGACGGTTTAGATTGAACGAATAGACAAACAGAAAAGTCAAGAAAAAGCTTCAGAAGCTATCTTCATCTGGAGATTCATCATCTCAGTCATCAGCTTGGAGGGGTCATCCCCTCTGTATCGGTGCGGGCCATGAGCCCATATTTGATCAAATGCTGTCTTGGCAATCTGATAGTCCGGTTCATTAAACGGCTCGGACGGTGCAACAGGTGCTTTCCCCTTCCTAGTCTTCCTGCTCGGACTAGAAGAGGCAGGAGGAGCAGCCGAAACAGGGACGGCAGGTTCAGCCTCGGCAGGGGCTGGCTCAGGAGAGCCAGAAATCAATCTCATCCTCTTTACTTCAAGAGGGGCATCAGGCTCAGCTCGGGAGGAAGACTCCCCCACCACTAGGGCCTCCGGCACAGCCCATTTCGACGTCAACCTCTTCTTAAGCTCTACATTACGGGCAGCCATCAAGTTTGCTGGAGTTATAATGACAGAATGAGCCCGGTCAGGAGTCAAAAGCAGTACTCGGTACTGATCCAGCAGTGCTTCAGTAAAATCGGACCTCTTCCAAACACTCTTAACTGCACACAAGTAAGGAAAGATATATCAGTTTATCAGTTCGGAAGGCATAACAAGGCTAAAAGTAAGTCTAAAAGAATAAGCCTCACCCTTATGACCCGTAACGCGAGGGAACGACGAGGCCTCTCCTTCTTGAAAGCCTTCATGCTCCCATCCTCCTCCGACGAAGAAGTACCACTTCTTCCACGTTTTGTTGGAAGTGGGAACAGAGGACAGGGGTCGGAACCCCTTCTCGAAGGACATATAGAAAAGGCCCTCTGCCTGCTTGAACTTCAGATCCATGTTGCTACGGATCAAGTCCAGAGACACATCCACCTTGTTCAGGTGTCCCAACACCAGAAACCCTAAAAGCTGCCGCCAGCTATTGAGATTCAGGTCGGCAGGGCAGAGCCTGTACCAACAAAAGAATTGCCTGACTAAATCCTGGCAATGGGAGTCTCAAGCCCATTTTGAACCAGGCAAGGTAAACACAAATCTCCCCGGCTTTAACATTTTGGGGACGATCCATGGGGCCTGGCACTCTACAGGTCACATTTGGGGGAAACTTGAATTTCACCCTCCACTCATCCAGAAGGCTGTGAGTGACAGCACTCTCACCCTTTTCCCTATGGGAAGACCTACCAGAGGTCTCCCTAGCCTTGTTTCGGGGCTCCTCAAAAGCATCGAACTATCCTAACCCCAGGACTAGCGGGAGGATCAACAGGCATCTCCCCAATAACTTCGGGAGCAAGATTACCCACATCTTCCACAGAGGACGGTACAGCCATCTCAGGAGGATTTTCCACTCCCTCATTTACAATTGGGGATTCAGAAGGAGCAGACATTATTCCCGGACTTAAGAAGAAAGAAGCAAGAGAAGAAGAAAAATCAGTCGAACCTGTTCTAACTCAGGGAATCGGTATTCTTCAAAGACGCACGAACCAACAATGGCAAATGAAATCTTCTAGCACAGTGAAAATGACGGGGAAAGGTCATTCCAAAATCTCATCCCGTATTTATAAGCACAGTATCAGAAGGGACCCACCAAGCCCAAACGCCATGACGGTTCGGAACAATGATGATTTCGAGAAACCCAATTATCAGCCCAGTACAATGATGACCTTGAAAAGACCTAATCTCCGGCTGCACAATAAATGCCTTGGAAGGCGAACGGACAAGACACATGACTCTCCGAAAAAGGCTTAGCCCTAGTTGCTTGCTAGCATCAAACTAGGACTTAAGCGGGGGGAGTAACTGATATACCATAAAAGAACAGGCCAATCAACACTTGACACGTGTGACCACAGTCCGACCTATGCTCGGCCAACATGATTCTCACTCAGCCAATGACTAAAATCTCAAGCATCTAGATCATCATATAAGGTCGGAAGTGGCCGAACATATATATATCCAGAACAGATCACAGGGTCCAGACCAACACTCCAGAACTCGTCACCGCCTTAGCGGATGCCGAGCAGGGAATAAGGAAGCAGTCTTTAACAAGGAAGCAATCTTCAACAAGGAAACTACCATCTATGGTTATCTCTATGCAAGGTAGCTGCAATCTCCGATGATCAAATCCCTATATTCATGGCATCTATGGTTATCTCTATGAAAGGTAACTGCAATCTCCAATGATCAAATCCCTATATTCATGGCTTCGAATCCTAATCAACTTAGGAAAGCCACGGCTTATAAATTAAACCCTAGAGGTACGCCTTATCTCTTATGCTCATTCTTTGGCTTTCAATACAGTCTTTCAATTTCTTTTACTTACTTAAGCATCGGAGCGGCTACCGCCGGAGCCAATCCGGTGGTCCTCTGATCATCTTTCTGAGTGTTCTACAGGTCACGGAGTCCATACTTATTGTGAGCCGAAAAGTGCAGCATCAAGTTTCCAAGAAAATATAGATGGAGCAAAATCAAGAAAATACAGCTGTTTTTCTTCATCTGGAATCTAAGATCTTCATTTTCCATGGTGATTTTTTTTGTGCTATTTGTCGTGTTATAGGAATTCACGCCACTGAGGGGAAAGAGTAAGAATGCTTTTCACCCTTTTCGTGCTGCCTGACAACATCAATGAGGGAGTGCATTGCAGTGAAAGTGAAATAAATGTTTAGCAAAACGTGTGTTGTGCGTCAAACTCATGTTTTTCGAAAAGTTGAATTTTCAAAGTAATGTTATTAACAACTTGTTTGTGTATTGTGTATGTGAATCAAACTCTTGTATTTTTTCAAATTGATGTGTATTTAAAGAAAGAATGAAGTGATTTTAAAAAGGGTTAATTACGTTTTAGTATTAAGAAATTTTGTTTTAATTTTAAATAAAATTATCAATTATCAATTATAATAATTAAGTTTTTTAATTTCATTTTAATTAAAGACAATTGCAATCCGTCAGTAACAATTCTCCTAAATTAATTACATTTTAGTATCCTGTAATTTCATATCGATTTTAAAATAGTGTCCTGTAATTGTTTACAGGATTTCAAATAAGATCCTACTTTAAAAATATTTTTTTAATGCCTCTTAAAGTAGCCATATGAATTAATTTATAGATTTCACATTTAGATTAGTTTTGGAGGTAGAGAGTAACAATAGTTTCCTAATTAGGATCAAAATATCTACGAAGACCTTTTAAGTGTACCTTTACTCCATTCTTTTAACTTAATTATTTCTAAAGTAGTCTTAAAAAATTGGATAATGATAGAGATTCTCAATTTACATCCCAATTTTATCTCCAATGTAATGTGTTAAGATATGATAACTTTGGGTCTCACAATATATGAAAATCACATCTTGTGGGACTCAAAGTCATCATATCTTGACACATCACATTGTGTATACAATTAGAGATCTTTAGTATTTTCCTAAAAAAAATAATCTCTCTCTCTCTCTCTCTTTATATATATATATATATATATATATATTACATGAATAAAAAAAATGAAAGAAAAGTAAAATTAAGAACCCTTATGTGTTGCCTCCTTCAATAGAGGTATGGACAAAAAATATAAACTATAAAAAGGAAGAAACATATTTTACTTATTTGTGTGTATCTTCATCTTTCACCCTCATATCTAAAATTTTAACCTTTAAACCTTTAATTAGGATTTCTTTAAGTAAATCCATGAACAGTCTTGAAGAAATACAAATATTAATTTTTTTAATAGTAAGCTATTCATATATTTATATAAACTTCAATATTTGCAATTGTTTAATTGTGTTTTCAAAGATTGTTTTGTAATTTTAAAGACCAATGTAAGAAAAATTTTGAATTGCTCCACCATAATAATGTGAAATATAAGATGATCTAGCGCCATTAATGAACTCTTTTTCTTTATCAAATTTAATTAGGGATTGAAAAAGCTATTATGCCATTTTTTATTTTTCTCATCCATCATTTTCTTGTGGACGTTACGAAGCTGTGTTGTTCTTCGTGAGTTCCCTGCGTTTCAAAATGATTTCTAAATGAAATTCAAATCCATCCAATGAGTTGACTAATCAGGCTTCATTAGCTCCAACCTAACCACATTGACTCTGGAAAGCGATGATTGCGTCGTTCCCTACTTTTTAGAATTTTTTACTATTTTAGGATTTATTTTAAACTTTTTTATCATAATAAGACTATTTTAAACTTAATTATCAAAATGAAGTCCTTTTAGAAAATGTCTTTTCAATTTCAATTCGTCATTTTTAACACACCCTCAGTGCGTTCCCAATTCTTCAAAGCCTCTGAAAAAAAAGGCCTTAGTTTCATCCCAGCTCGTGCGTTCCCAACATCTCTATTAGAGGAGCTCGATCTCGAACGTAGAGTATCTATAGAGGGACAAGTTCAGTCAATCAACTCTGCCATCTCCAGTGAATATCTTTCGGAGCTAGGGTTTGTTATGGTACGTTCATCTCTAAGACTTTTCTTTTTGAAATCTATTTTCTTTTCCTTCTTCAGTTTGAATTTGACCGTTGATTAAACGCTCCTTCTTTCAAGATACACGACACACCTTAATTTTTGCAGAGCTCGCGCTCTCCAACTACCTTTGCCCGTAAAACCCTTCATTTGGTGGCTGAGAAAGCGGATGAAAGAATGTGTAAACTGAAATCTTGCATCTTTCTGTTTTCTTGTTCATCTTTGAAATAAAAGAATATAGCTCTTGTAAGCAAACTAATTCTATTGGGCTTAGTTGAGAAGTGTTCTTTATTTATGTTTATTTTTCTCAGTTTTCTAATCAATAAGGAGTTCCGTACCTAGATTATGTGAAGCTTTTGACTTAGACTGCAATTACCACAAAAAGGAAAAAAAAAAACGCTACAATGTATATTGCTTATGCAACAACTTTTGTTTTGCCTAGGTGAACAACAATCTGAATTACAGATTAATGTAGTGATTAATCTGAGTTACAACAATCTGTCTAGTTCTTCCTTTGTTCAAAATTTGTAGCAGCAGCCTCCGAACAGTGACCTTTTTTGAATGGATTTTTTAAAGTTAGCTGGAGTATGCAGATGCAAAATGCACCTAAGAGGTGAAGTTATGAGATCCAAGGGTGGATTCAAATGTGCCTTGAAGGATCCTTTTTATTGAATTATTTAACTTCATTTCATTCTTAAGAGAACCAAACTATCGGTTACTTTTTAACTGTACAAGGAAAATGTGAAATATCCTGATTTTTTTGGATGCCCAATGTGAATACTAGGTGGTTAAACTAAATTATAGCATTAACAAACCCATCAACAGAATCAAGCTGCTCTTTTTTTTTTCTTCGGTAACTTGAATTATAATTAAAAAAAAAGGTTGTCACAATGGATGTCTGAGAAGACTACTGTATTCCTATGATATCTTAAAATTTGAAAGGGCAGCTAAGGGACCAATTATCTTGCCTAATGTCTTGAAGGGGAATAAATCTGCTTCTGTTATACCTTGAAGTGATGTTACCCTCAAGAAAATGTAAGAAAACATACAGAAATTCCACCACTGTTACTGTTCTCTTCAAAGCTGTAACCTTAAGGTTCATGGAATAAAATGAAATTGTACCGAACAATCTTGACCATTGATACTACTGAATTCTTTGATGTTTAGACAACTAAAATGTTGGTCATTACTTCATTTCTCTTGATTTTACATTTTTTTTTTGGGGAATTACTTCATTTCTCTTGATTTTACATTTGTCTGGCATGATCTAAATAATTTGCAGAGTTTCTTATCAAGGTATAATTTTTCTCTTGATTTTACATTTGACTGTTTTAGATCATAATACATTTTGTCTTTGATAAGTTAGATCATAATACATTCTTAATTATATACCCTTATAAGAATTGCTTAGTTTGGTTTTTGTTCGCTTAAGATCTTATTATCAGAACCAACTTTGTTTCCACATGAGATTGAGTTGCTGTCAGTACTCTGTCTAAGATATTATATAGGTCCTGCAATATGAATAATTCCTCCAAATGCAAACATTATGCTAAGCAAATTACAATATTTATGTCACAGCCTTCTCAGAGTGAGTGTAGCCTTTTCCCTCATGACCATTATTCAGTATTTGACATTCTATTTCATCATGTATTAATGTTATGCTAAGCAGTTCAGTCAAGCAACATTCTTCCTATGGAGGAATGTGGCTCCTACCAATGAGAATTGGCTTCTGAGCTTGAATTTCGGTTTCCCTCTTGACATTTTTGCTCTTACTTAGTACTTAGTTCTTAGATTTTGGATTCCATAGTGCAGGGCTTGGTCTTCATGCTTTATATCCTTAGCCTTGCTATGGTTTCTTTAATAGTTTTGATTGTATTTTGTCCTCCCTATCTGGGGCCCTTTGTTTCTCTCCATTTGTTTATAATACACACCTTTCCTCCCAAAAAAAAAAAAAAACATTCTGTCTAGGTAATAAAACTACATCCCGTGGTTTAAATTTATTATTTGTTTGTCTATTGACTTGCACTTTTGTGGACATGTACAGGCTAAAAAAATGCTGAAAAATATGAGGGTCAAAACACTGCACAACAACATGGAATTTAAGATTATAGGTTTAAGCGAAAAGCCCTGCAATCAGCAATTGTAAGTTCTTATTTTGTTCTATATAAATTTCTTTCTGCCTAGAATAAACTTCTGAACTGACATTGTTTATATTTCTAAGTTTTCCTCTGAAAGTGAGAGGCAGTGATGGTGCATGTGATGGAGGGCGGACTACTGAAATTACTGTTTCCGAGTATTTTACTAATCACCGTAAAATAATTTATTTTTGAATTTCCTCTTCCACTCTAGAAAATGAGAGAACTTTCTAGAATTTATTTGGTTACCTAGACAGTGGTTGCTAAGTTTCTTTGTTTTTTTTTTTTTTTTTGTTTTTTTGGTTACCTGGACATATGGAATTTGGAAGATTCATCTTTCATTTGTCTTTCATTTATTTGAAACCTTTTCATTTCCTGGTCATGATGATATTCCAAGTGGCATATATACTTGTTTATTTGACAGTTGTCTGGTTTATTTGTTGCTAGGGGGAAATGAGCAGCCAATGTTAGGGTTGATGAATTTCTGTCTCTTTCATGCATTCAGTTTCTTTTGTTGCTCAATTCTGTATTTGCTACTAGGACTAACCTTTCTATCTGCTTTGATTTCATTTTTCTATAATTATCTAATTTCAATCCTGACAAATTTTTTCACTTTGGCACATGTAAAGGATACAATTGATCTCCTGTAAGGACATTATATTGTTTATGTTTCCCGAGATATGACCCCTGCATCTCAAAAAGGAGGCCTTGAGGCTTTTGCTGTGAGTACAATCCAACAAACTCATATCAGTGAGTACATATTTTTTGATGCGATTCTTTTTTAGTTTTTACTTGAGAACAAGTGCTTGTCTCATTGACACTTTACCTATTAAAAAAAGTTCTCATTGACTTCAAAATTTCAGGATGTTAGTTTACGAATATGTCAACAATGGCAATTTAGAACTGGGAGATTATTGCGCTCGCCCTTCATTCAGAAGGTGTTGCAGCAACCTTTCTTTACAACTGATCCTATTTCAAAGCTTGTCAAAGAATGCAAAAGCACTATTAATGTTGTATTCTCTGTTGTTGATGAAGAAAAAAATCAGAGGAGAAAGAGATACAGTAATTGTGGCTGGAGAAGGAACTTTCAGGAAAACGGTTGTAGCTCTACTGACCTTGCAAGAAATTAGAAGAGACAACTCTACATACAGTCACTTTTCTCTGTCTCCTCTCAAATTGCCAGACTCCAATCTCATTCAATCCTTGCAACTCTACTCACCCATACCCATTCTAGAATAGTAAAGGAATTATGAAACTGCACTTTTATTTTTACACATGTAGTTGGTGTATCTCTTTATGTTTTTGGGGAAAAAAGGCTTTAGAGAATACAAGCTATAGCATGTGACCTTTCTTTTGGTACCATTTTTCATCGAGTGTCGAGATGTCATATTTGCAAAAGGAACAAGTATCAAGCAGATAAATGAACTGGTGTTCATTTTTCTTTTTAAATCTTGTCTAATTGTCCTTCTGTTTTCTTGTTTAAATATAAAGTTCACAATATATTTACAATGGCATATACACCATGCTTACAACCTTGTTAAGCCAAACAATTCCTAACCATTAAGATTATCACATCACTTGTGCATTATCAAAATATTGGAGAATTTTCAAAGCAACATTAGAGAGTCAGTTCACTATAGTATCGTAAAAGAGCTCTCAACCCATATATTTTTCAGTGCAAGAACTGAGGAAAAAATACAGCGTGTTATCCACTAAAATTGAGATATCCAGACTATTTTTTTTTTTAGTATGAATAGCATTAAACACAAGTTGGTATAATAGAGAAAATTTTAGGAAAATGAGAAGGAAAGGGCAAGTGATGTGGTGCACTAAATGGTAAGGAGCTAGGCAGCCCCACTCCCAACGTGCCAGCAGCTAACGTAACCCTCTCTTTCCTTTTTTATATTTTTTCGCTCAGACTTTTCTCTCTTCTGAGTTTGGTATGTTCCGCACTTTCTCTCTCTCTCTTTCCGTGTTCCCAACTGGTCCCCACCATCCTCAACTGTGCACGTACAGAGCCCCTAATTGCCCTTTTCCCATGTCTCACAAAGATTCGCCTTAAATTGAAAACGTCTTTTTTGGAAAGACGTTTTTAAAAGCGTCTTTCAAAATATATTTTTGAAAGTATTTTTTGAAAGGATAATTTTAAAAATATTTTTTTAATTAAAATTTTAAAAAAAATATATGTTTTTAAAAGCGTTTTTCAGAAAAACGCTTTTGAAAGCGTTTTTTCAAAAAACGCTTTTAAAAACTACCTTATCTTGGTAAATAAGTTTGAAACAACTTTAAATTGAAAAGTAAGTTTTTTTTAACCCTAGTTAAGTATTTAACTCCTACTTTTCATATGAGTAAAAGTAACTTATTGAATATGGGCCCGTTCACATGTGGCGCATCTTCAAATATGGTGGACACTCGTTGACCATCCACCTCCCCATCTGTGATCTGTCCATCCATGCCATCTGGCATTTGTTGTATCATCATGCCCATCCGATCCATCTATCATCAATCAGATAGACCGGATCACGTGGACGGTGGAAATGATGATCTACAAGTGGACGCGGCCATATCATTTGATTGGTGTCTTGTAGGAGCAGTACATTCATGTGATTATCACAACAAGATCAGACGGTGGCTGTCGTCTTGTGATGATGAGATCACTGGGTAAGCCCAAGCGGGGTCCATGGGTTGGTGTCCTCATACTCATTTGTTTACTGAAGTTTCATCCCTTTCTATTTTGTCTCTGTCACTTCCTAAGAGTTTGCCACAATCTTTATCTTCTATTGGGATCTAGATTGATGTTGGGATCAAGATTGGTGCATGGATGGATCCATTTAGGTCCTTTGAGCACGAACTTGGATTTCTTGATCACTATCATCCCGAACCTGTGGGGGAGAAAGAGGAAATTGTGCTTGCTGACAAGTTTACACCAAAGCGACTAAGTTTCGGGTCGAAGTTTTGACTTGTTGAGTAAGTAAGTCAATCCTACAATCCACACGGTTTGCTGTAGGCCCCATTTGACTAGGATGCCTACTCGGGGTTTGAGATTATTGGGAAGGTGGGGTTTGATTTCTTCTCGGATAGAGTTTTGGGGCCATGAATAAAAAGATAAATGTTTTAAAGGTTTCAAGGAAATCAGTAATGATCATTCCCACATACGGTGCCAAAGTGTTGTGGTAAAGAATTGGCGAGGATCAAATCAACGACTTAGAATTCATGCAAGACAGGTCACAATAAGGGTCACCAAGGGGCCCCGATGATTGTTGCTCCGATGATCAAGTCAGTTAATAGAAAATAGTGATAATCTTGCTAGCAATTAGGGCCATGAATTGAACTTGGGGTTTTGGACATACCTAGCACCCCTTTTTAAAAATGCACAATTCCCTTTCTAGTAAGATCTGTGTGAATAAATCACAAGATTTTGATTCAGATTAGATATGAATGAAATAGTAGTTTCCTTATAAGATTCTAAGAGGAGTTTAGATCTGAAGGTTAGGCTTTGCTTATATAATGTCGATCTAATAGGTCAGTTCTAATGCCTAGAATAGTTTGGGGAGCGGCGCCTTGTTGAACTAATGTTAAGTCATATAGCCAATGCGTCAGCCAAACTGTCCATAAGTTAGTCGAGCTAACCTAAGCGATCGATTGCTCGTACTGCTCATTATTGTTACTAGATCAGTGGGCAAGACTAACTTGCATGTTTACATGTCCCAATCTTAATGGTCGTGTCATATTTTAGTATATTATTATGTATAAATTCTTGAGTGTAGTATATCTTTTTGTATTTAACAATGCTTTTTAAAATCCAACTTTTCAAATTTTTTTATTACGTTTCGTTAACCGATAACAACAAATCATCATATAAAGTATAGAAAGAACAAAGAATCATGTTTTACATCAAAATTTTTATTTAAATTGCCAACTTGCAGTTATACATTAAATTGCTACCTTGTTTTATTTAAATGGTGGTCGTAGGGTTTTTTTTATTGCTACCATGCAATTATACATTAGATACAGTGAACAAATGGCAATGTTCTATTCCGAATAGAACTTTCCTCTTTTTTCATATACCTCCTAGCTTTTTATAGGACAAGGCTCCTTTATCTATATCTACATGTGTGTGTGTGTGTGTGTATATATATAGAGAGAGAGAGAGAGAGAGAGAGAGAGAGAGAGAGAGAGAGAGAGAGAGAGAGAGAGAGAGAGAGAGAGAGAGAGAGAACTTCTGCTGCGTGTTTAAAAGTAACTTTTGGTGCTTTCATTATGTAATTTTACCTTCCTGGCCCGTGTCCCAGCAAATAACCTTCTTGGCGATTTCATTGTCTCACTTAATTGCTAAGAGCATCAATCTCACAAGCCAATTTAAAAAAAAAAAAAATCAAACTGCATATTGAAAATCACTTACTCTCTGAAATTAGGGCCTTAAGACTAGAAATGTGTTGGAATTAGTATCTCCAATTCCATATCAATTATAAAGCCCCAATTCCACGCTATCAAACATGGCATTAATGAAATCTAATTTTAGAAGTTAAAAAACATTATTTTCAATGTACACAGATTCCATGTTTGAAGTTTTATTCCACTTCTAATAAATAATTACTGTCCAAATCAGATATATTATTGAATACCAAGAAAAATGTCATCCACAGCTTGGAAAAATGAATTTGATGTTCTTCCCAGCCATACATGAACAATTCTGATCATTATTTTGTTTTTGAATACTTCATTACTTGTCCAGCCTTAGCACTAATTTAAACTCCTTCCCAACAAGCAGTGACAGATCTCCCATCTCCACAGTAGCAAATGATCCACTACCATTAAAACTTGCTCTCAATCCTGAGTTATCGTGCAGGTTTGCTCCCATGCTAGTAATCAACTCATACCCCTCTACTCTCTTGACCCTTTTTAACCCTAGAAAAGTCACCTTATCTATGATCCATTTTTGACTCACCGCAAATTCTCCGTTCACAACCTCTGATCTAAGCATTATCTCATCCCCTACTACACCACCATAAAATTTTACTAAAGACCACCTCCCTCCCTCCCCTCCAATCTCCGCCTCCTCTCCATCATCCAAGGAAAATGTCTCCGCTGCTGTTTCCACTGCTGCTGACGACAACCAATAGCTGGAATGGTGTCTTCCGAGCTCTCTCCGTTGTCATGGCTTCTCCTTGCATTGCCAATATATTTCCTTCCCGAACATGTACGTTGATATGATCAGATGGTGCATCAAGTGTGGTGTATTTTCCTGGATTTGCACTCACAGAATTTGAATAGTTGAAGAGGTCGAACCAGTTTCCTGCTGGGAAGTATGCATTAACTGAGACTACTCCCGGCTTTAACACAGGTGACACCATTACACCTTTACCAATAAGAAACTGTGAGTTGATATCGTAAGTTTTGATATCTTGAGGAAATGAGAAGAAAAGGGGTCGTGCAATGGGAATCCCTTTTATGTGTGCCTCATACATTAGTGTGTAAAAGTAGGGTAGTAGCCGGTAGCGGAGCCCAAGCACCTTCCTGGCTGCTGCAGCAACTGAATCCCAGAGATAGAGCTCTTGACGAATAGTATACTTCTCTGAGTGGTCTCTTGCAAAGGGATAAAAAGCCCCTAGCTACATTGTAACATAGTTTTGACATTAATCGCATGCGCAATTAAGAAATAAGAGCACAATGATTTTCAATTCCCTATTGCTCGAACTTAAAGAATGAAATCTTTTTTTGTTATCTACAGCAATTAAAAACAAAAATAGACCTACAAATGGTGTTAGGATTATTTTTCCAAAGAAAGTTGAGGTTAAAACTAGAAATGATTCTAAAATGTTTGAAACAATTCACTTTTTGAAATCCCAAAGAGGTCAAATAAATGTAACAATTAGACCCCATCCCAAATGCTGTGTAAAACAAAGTAGAATAATCTGAATTTATGTTCCGTCTAAAAAATCAATGAAATTCATGAATATTACCTGAATCCATCGTCGGCAGAGCTCTTCGGTAGTGTTTCCAGAAAAACCACATATATCAGCTCCAACCATGGGAATTCCAA
Source organism: Nyssa sinensis (assembly GCA_008638375.1). Taxonomy (NCBI): domain Eukaryota; kingdom Viridiplantae; phylum Streptophyta; class Magnoliopsida; order Cornales; family Nyssaceae; genus Nyssa; species Nyssa sinensis. The sequence goes on along the minus strand of CM018039.1, from coordinate 23,505,889 downwards.
AGAGTCCAAAATTTAAGATGCTTGGAATCGTGTATGCTAAATCATCCCATGTAGCAGCATTGTCTCCAGTCCAGTGTGCTGCGTACTTACCAGAGCCCACAAAAGTTGACCTAGAAAGTACAAATGCCCTTTTCCCAGTGACATTGATTAGAGCTGCATTAGTAGCTTTGGATTCTAAGAATCCATAAAGGCTATGAACATTGTACTCTGTCATGTTATTGAAGTGTAAAGATGTTGCCGGAACAGTTTTCTCATTAATTGGCCGTCGGATTCCAGCATTGTTAATCTTATAGGGAGGGTCATCAAGGGTAGAAAATGGGGTGGGAGGAGATGATATGAAATTGGATATCTCATTCATGTCAATCCAGAGGCCATCAACAGGGATAAGCTCTCGGAATAATTTGATTTCATTACCCCAGAAGATTCCAGCAGCAGGATTTACAAAATCAGGGAAGTAGACTGGCCCTGGCCAAACGCTACCCAGGTAAGGGATACCATCACGTTTAATAAAGATGTCAGCTTGCATCCCTCTTACATAGGTTCCGTATGTCTTATTGACACTGATACCTGTGGTAAAGGCACCATTATTTGACTTAGGTAAGTTGGTAAACAAATCAAGATTTAAAATGAGAGTTAGTTACCAAAAAAAAAAGAGTTCCAGCAGAGAAGTGATCAGAGTTTGTTCATAACTTACCAGGATCCAATATGACAACATACTTTTGACCATTGCGATGGAGTGCATTCAAGAATTTCCTCATCTTGTCCAAGGGAAAGTTAATGGGATCAAGAGTGAAATCCTTGTAGCCATCCATGTAATCAATATCTGTCCACATAACTTCAAGAGGGATTCTAGCTTTTGCATAGCCAGCTACCACATTCGCAACATCATAGACGTTCTTGTAACCATAGCGGCACTGATGAAATCCTAAAAGATAATAAAATATTAAAATGTATAAGCATTATTGCAATAAGGATTCATATCTTGGTACAAACCATGCAGAAAAAGACCAAATCAAATTAGAAACAGCTGGTACGAACGTGAAACTGGAAGGGCTCAAACATAAAGCCTGAAGCATAGCTAAAAGAAAATTCAATTATGCATAACCCATTAATCTATCAATTGATAAAATAAATTCAGATTGCATATTTTAAAATTGTCCTTCAGAGGTGATGATTTCCCTTTTATATTTAAATGTCCTATCGAACCTTTCCTGTGAAGTGTAGGTGTCTCTGACAAAAGGAATCACTAGAGTTTCAAAGTGCTAATCACCCTCCTCTATCCTCACCCTCACCGGCACTTCCTGCTCCAACACTTCTACCAACATTCGAGCCCAACGAAGATGGACTCTGTTTGCTGTTTTGTCATCCACCCTAACAAAGCCACTACAGTGACCTCCAAAAGCCCTAAATAGCTTGCTACTCCACAGAAATAGAGGCAATCACATAAACCTCACACATACACCTCATTAGGTTCTGTTCCTTCTCTGTAGTAACATCCCCTTGCATCCCACCACTCAAGAAATACAGGGACTCCATCAATGCGCTAATCGCGTCTCCTCCAGATCCATATCGCTTCCTCCTGCAAAGGAAACTCAAACAAAAACAATGCCCCATTCATATCCACCACCCTTACTCCAGAAAAAAAAACCCCATCGACAGTCAACCTAGTCTTGCAACTTGCTCCTGGCTGGTACCCAGTCATTCACTGGAACCCAGTACCCACCTGACCTTCAAGACAACTCTGCAAATAATCTAGTCTCTCCTCATATCTCCTCAACCCTTACGAACAACCCCTCCTGATTCAAATGTCTAACCAACCTCAAACTTTGGAACCTCTCATAGAAGACCCATTCTGATCGTCTCCCCAATCCTTGCAAATGGATTTCCTCCAATTAATGACAAAGCCATTATCAATCCTTATCCGACGAACAATGCTAGGATCCCTCTCAATGATCTAGAGCAAGGTCCCTACTCTCTCACCATCATCCTCTATCTCAAATGTTTTTTGTCCAACCTTTGTGATCGCTGAAGACGCTCTCCTCATCCTCTCAAAAGAAAAATTTTAGTTACTAAAGTTTTGTATCTTATCATTTTAACAATCTCAGGGGAAAGAGATGTGGAATGTGCTCAAGTGAGTTGAACTTCTTACTACGAACACTTTTCTTGAACTTATAAATGTCATATGTGCTCAATGGCTTGATATATTTGTGATATTTATTATCCTAGTTTGGAGTATTATTTGATAGATGGTGTTACTCTATAGTCGAATCTTAGAGGAAATAGCTCCAGAAATAAGGCGAAGTGTGTGGGTCTGTGTGATTTACATATCCAAAAAAAAAGGGGCAGAGCTAGTCACCTTAAATCAGAGTCTCAAAGGGGTCATAGCCTAAAAATCTGCTTTTAGACAAGAATTCATAAGCATGCTACTGGTTAAGATATGTGAACAGGAAATGTAAAAAGCAATCTTTTGAATTGAGACATAGATCAGTCAAGCATACTTCTCTAGCAAGAATTAGCTCGAAAATTTTTCTAAGACTCATGAGCCATGAAGAAATTAAGGCTCATCCTAGAATCTCAAACATAGAAAAATCATAAAAGAAGCAACACAATCTAGAAAATTCACATATGACTTGAGGGGGAAAATGTAATTGTTTTCAAATGAAAAGATTGGTCAAGAGTGAAATGATAATTCCTTTTAGGGGAAATACAAAGTAATAGTTTCTCTCACCACTTTCTCTCTTCTCTATTTCGCTCTTACAGGAAGGATTCCATGGCCATTTGTTTTTATAATGGAGGATGTTTTATTTATGTAATTTTTATTTTATTTTAGGACTTATTTTATTTTTAAGAGTTATTTTATTTTCATAAGTTTAATTTAGAGTTTGGCTATATAAAGGAGTACAAGAATTGGGACATGCAGCTTTTGATTATTATGAGTATTAACAATCCTAAAAAAAATGAAAAAAAAGAAAAAGAAAACCACTTATTGATCACCTTCAGAATGTGGTAAAGATTGCTTTGGGCCTCAAAAAAGGTACACAAACTCCCTTGTAATTGTGATTAGTGTTAAATTCAATTTGGTGAATTCGTAATTCTTGCAAAAAGGTACTTAATTGGGCCCTAGGCAATTATTCAACACTTCTCTTGTTCCTTGACTGTTCATATGGCACCATCACCATTACTTTTAGTATATTACCCTCTTATTTTAGTCCATGAATTTTGCACAGTTCATTTTCTTTCAGCATTCCAATTTTTGTGTGCATTTTGGAGTAGTTTATACATCAGCATCTTCCTTTCTTTCACCCCTTTCTTGTTTTCCTTTTTTGTCCATAGTTTGATTTTTGTCTCAAAAAAAAATTTAAAAATGTTTAGTCAAGGCATAGATATAAACCTATTAAAGAGGATATAATGGACTATTCTAGGTAAGCCCAACCACGAGATCGTCATTGCGATAGGTATCCTAGGTTCTTTGAGAGTGATAGGGAGGACACCTTTGGTTCCATTCATTCAAAGGGTAGGTACCTTAGGCATTCTCCACAAAGATACTACTACGATTCGCCTAGTACTTAAATGATGAAGTAAAGGACTCTCAAGTGGATTTCTGTTATGAAATAAATGAACCTTTCCCTCACTTGACCATACCATAAATATACCGTTCTACTGTGGTGATTACTTAGGTCATGTAGGATCTACAGATCCTCATCATGATGTTTCCCATGCACCAATTATACCTTTCGACCAACAGATGCTATACACCAAGTTTATGGGAAGTAGTCCAAAATTATGAAATGTGGTCCAGTCCAGTTGTTGATCCTAATCAATTTACCAGTAATTTTCATACATTTGCCTATTGTTTGAAAAATGACAGCAAAATTGTCGTTGATAAAAGTTTCCTCATGAATGTAGAAAATAAAACATAGGATTGAACCACATCCACAACCGTGAGGTACCTTGGGCAGATAATTCTATCCTTTTGGCCTCGAAGAGGTGAGTTGCTTCTTTCCAATCAAAATGGGTGATTCATATTCCAAAAATGTCTGGCATGAAATCCTACTGCCCATAGATGTTTGCCATGTTCTTATTGGTCATCATTTGAATGGCCGATTTAGGAGAGATTAATGGGAAAGAGAATACCTATATTGTTCGTTACTATGACAAATTTATCTTGCTAAAGCTTGCAAAATTCAAAGAAAAAGATAGAAAATCAAAACCTAAGTCCTCCTCTTAGGTGCCATGTAAGCAAAACTTCTCCATTTTGTCCCAAAATGAGTCTGAAAAAGAAATGAGTGAGACTAAACAAGATAAATATTTAGTGGTTGATAAACTTCCTCTTTGTCTATCAGAAGAAACAGCTGACCCAACAAAGGTCACTAACATGTCAAAAGATTGTCACAAAGAAACACCAAAGGAACTGCCTGGTGAGTTGCCACCCTTGGGAGATGTTCCACATGCTACTGATTTACTCCCAACACTACAGTTGCCTAACCTTCCTCATTGGCAACAAAAATCTCAAGAACCTGCTAAATCGAAGTGTCAAGAAGATGGACACTTGCAAAAATATCCCCTTTGTGATTGTCGTAGTCCTTGCATTGTTTTTACTCTTTAGCCCCAAGAAAGATGATTCCTTGAATCGTGTATTGACAGCAATGTCATCAACAAAATCGAAGTCACACTTAAAGTTTCCATCCCTAGTGAGCCTCTTTATGAGAGCATTCATTCTCTTACCTCATCAGTTTAGCAGCCTTCTTTCTTTACCCTCGTATTCTCATCCTCCATCAGTTGGCCTACTTCCTTTACCAGTAGAGTCCCATCCATTTGCATCTAAAGTTTCTTTTGCCTAGAAGCTCCAGGATCTTCATGACGATAAGCATTGTAAAATTGTTTTGGGTAATGATAATTAAAAACTGGCTCTAAATGTTCGCTACATGAATTAGGAATTCAAGGATAGATGCCATATCATGACTTATGATCACCCACAGACTCAATCATCTGGTTTTATCAATCTTATCCAGAAATTGGGCCTTAATGCATCTTTACTTAACTTTTCATTGAATATGGGTTTTCATGTGGAGATTATGTTTCTTTACTAAAGTACCTTTGAGCCTCCTATTTTACAGCAAGTATTCAGATAGATAAAGTTGCTTCTTCTTCAACAATGCTACATGTTTTTCCAACATTTCAGCCAAGCATGGATCAATTTATGAATGTTCTTGATCTTTTAGAGCATGACCACAATCCTAACTCACCGAAGTCGAGTTCTTCTCAGTCTGTAAGAAATGACGGGGAGCAAGGACCTGATGAGTCATTTGTTTTTTATCCTAGAAGATATTTTATTTATATGCTTTTTTATTTTATTTTAGAGCTTATCTATTTTAATAACTTTATTTAGGCTTTGGTTATATATAGGATAGATGTATTGAGACAAGGAGCTTTTAATTATCTAATAATGAATTGAGTACTCTCTTGGTTTCTCTCTCCTCTTTCTCTCTTCTCTCTTACTAGTCTTGCATCAATATGGTGATTTGTATTTCCATTATAGAACTTAGGATGATCATTAAGATAATACATCCATTTTAACTTTTTGGAGTTTGGTAATCAAAATAGACTATATGTTATAATTATAGTTGTCAAAACGTGTATCGGAAAGCGTAGCATTTTTTAAAAAATGCTTATCGTATCGTGTATTATAAGATACGTATAATTTTTTTAAAATATATTTATAAATATATCTAGTTTAAAATGATATAAATAACATTTAACTTCACTTGTCAGATACATAAAGTATTATTATTTATCCAACAATTAAAAATCAAAGTAATACCAATCATAGTTGTCTCATTTTTAAAAAAATATTATATTGTGTATCGTTAGACACACTCAATTTTTTTGAATATATGTATATAGTGTTTTATATATACTATGTATAAAATTATAAAAATAACAATTCAACTCATTTATAAAAAGATCAACTTAAATTCCATATAATATAAGGATTGAAATTTATACTAAAAGTTTACAACCAAAATTTAATAATTCAAGTTTCCAACACAGTTCATCAATATCAAAATTTAAAGACAATCCAAAATTTTTCATTTCTATAATCCATCCCATTTTATCTCAATATCCAATTTTAGTGTCATCGATATCATCATCATCATCATCATCGTTGCTAACAATTTTTCACTTCCTTTTTCTTCTTCAACTTCTTGTATGTGTTCACTCCTCATCATCATCCTCATCCTTGTCTTCAACCTCTCAAAGTATTTCTTTTTCTTCTTTCTTGTTTGAAAAAATATCTCTAAGCATTACAAACAGTTAATATAAAACCAAACAAAATAAAAAACATTTCCATGTATATAAAAAACAACAAAAAAAAGAAGTCAAAACGATGTCGTTTAGCTTGATTGCATGTATCATATGTATCGTGTGTATCGAAAGGTATCATAAGATTTGTATCATGTATCGTAAGATACGGTGGAAAAAGATACAACTATAAGACATGTATCGCTTTATATCTGTATCGCAGCATATCGTAAAATACGTATCGCATATCGTAAAATACTAACAACTATAGTTATAATTATCACATATAAAATCTTGTCATTATCGATATTCATATTTGCCCCTAACCTGCAATTGAAACGCTGAGCATAAAGGAAGTAATTTGTGTTCATATTAACACATTACACTAACAAGATAAGAAAGAAAAAACATCCACGATGAAATAACATGAAAGAGGGGCATTAGTTAAAAGAGTAAAAGAATCTACTTCTCATGCTTCATTCATTAAGATACTAAGTTGGATGTATAAACAAGAAAGGAAGGTAGCCAATTTGTACAACTCATTCCATCCCAATTTAAGAGCCCCTTAGTCCTTTATCTGACGTCTCAAAAATATAAGTTCTGGTTTGAAAAGTCAATACTCAAAGTATTGTAAAATTCGTAAAGTATCCTTTTTTATCAATTTGATGTAAATGTAGTAATTAATGTGAAGGGGGTGAATTTTGTAAATTTGTACTTTTCACTCAAGTGTAAAAGCATTAAATGTTTATCTCCTTAAAACATTGATTTTTCCCAAAAGGGACTCTTAAAATGGGACAAAAAGACTAAAAAGTTCAGAAATACATGCAGAATTTCATCTCGAATTATTATATCATGGAATGTAGGATTTCAATCCCAACATCCAATTTAAAGTCTTTTTCCAGAACCCTGTTTTCTGTCAGCCTTTTATATAATAAATTGTCAGATTCTTAACTTGTGAGTGACAAATCTTGACACTCAGTGTCCCAAGTAAATTACAACTCTACATGCACAATTTGTTCAACTTTGTCTCCCAACAATGTAGAAGAATGAAAAAGAAAAGGAGGGGGGAAGCATGTTCTTTCCAGCTGCAAGCTATGTTGCACTCTAGATCTTCATTCTTATTCTTCTTTTATCCCTTTCCTTTTCTTTTATTGTTTAGCTATCTAGGAGGTATCCACAGTCAATAATCATCCCGGATACATGTAGCCGCCCCATCCCACATGCATCTGGCAATTACCGGGATGAATCCTTGAGGGATGACCCCAACAGGTGTCTCAAACTCAAGACCTTCCACAAGTTAAAAGTATTGTCTTGGCCATCTCACTTAACGGGATTTTTTTTTTTTCCTTCTCTTTCTTGTTTTGATCAAAGATTAAATTTTGAGTAAAGAAAAATAAAAAAGGGATTGTGTTAAAAAATAAAAATAAAAAGAGATTCCAAGAATAACATCCTTGGAGAAGCTATAATCCAGCTAAAACTATTCCAATTTACATAAGTTTCAGATTAAAAATTTGAAATGTCAAATATTATGACTCTTATCAACACCAATCAATTTATATATGTATGTATGTATGTGTATATATATATACTATGACTCCTATCAACAATAACAGATTGTAAGGTGAACTAATGAAGGGTTGTAATGTTTGCGTTTCTTTTGGATTGGGGTGGGGGAGGCAGCATTTATTCAAATGGTAAGAAAGAAGAAATAAAAATTTAAATGAAAGAAAGCTACAAAGAAAAAACATAAAATATCTTGCAAGAAAAAAAGAAAAGAAAAGAAAATTTTCCGGTTTAGAAAAGAAGCTTTCTGATTTATGAAAAATGATTTTAAATTTTTGTCCCCTAAAAGTGGCGCCCAATGGGGATTGGACCAGTTCAAGTCCCCGAATGAGGGGGTTTTATTCCTACTGACCTGCAATTATGCATTGTTTATGGTTGTGTCTTCAGATGAAATGATTAACTTAATTTCAAAATAAAGAATCAACAATGAAAAGTAAAATCATGAAAAGCAAGTATAGGATTGCTGGATTTGGTAGAAACAAGCCCCAGAATAAAGCAACTTACTACTATGAGTTCCAGCCTCCCTGGTTAATATGACAAATATCAGATTAATGGCCAAACAAGTTCTACAACATTTTGAAACGCGGGATCAAAATGCCTTTCCATTTAGGTTAATGCAATGTTACCTAGAACATGGATCGTTATGGTACGGGGAATGGGAATGAGAACATAGATCGTCACTTGTTATAAAAATGGTACGTTAGGGGTAGGTTTCTTTGGATCATTTTGTTGGAACGAAATACGTTTATTTGGAACGTAATATGTTTTTTGAGTGTATTTGTAATAATATTAGTATGTATATATATACACCAAAATGATTTTAACGAACCCAAGTCATTATAAAATAAAATTTTAATGACTTATGTGTATTTTGTATGATTTTTTTGAAATTTTGATATTTTAGATCGAAACGCTAAATCTTACGTTCCAAATCGCTAATAATCCATGTTTTGAATTGTGTGATCCCAATTCGCAATTCGTTGAGGAGGAGCGAATTGTGGTACCATGGGTTAGTGCATCCATTTCAACATTTGGGAGATTTGGTAACCTGAATTACCTATATTTTATAATTATTATAAAAGATAAAGCTTATCAATTTCACTATTCACATCCAGTCTCTAATTAAAACACATGGCATAATGAAAATAATATGTTCATATTAACAAATTACACTAACAAGATAAAAAAGAAGTAACAGCTACAAGGAAATAACATCAAAGGGGCATTAGTTAAAAGATCCATTTCTCATGCCTCATTCATTAAGACACACAAGTTGGATGCATAAAAAGAAAGGAAGGCAGCCAAACACAACCCAAGAGTGAAGAAATACATTCAGACATGCATAATGTCGAACTCTAAATTACTTAATAAATTAGCACCACCTTCAGTATGAAAATATTTTGCATCTTCCATATTCTAAAACTCTCAAGTGAAAATTCAGAGGTTTCAAAACAACTTATGTGCCTATTTCTTCAATAAAAATTCTAATTAGAATCAAAATTTCGTTGTACATACCTAACCTTCTATTTCATATAGGGTTTAAAATTCAAAACTTAGGCAAGCAAAAGCAAAAAGCCACAAACCGATTTTTTCCTTGGTAAAAATCTAAAAGGTCACTATATATGCTGCTAAATGGAATCATATAACTACATAAAAAAACAGTCATCACAAGTTAATACCAATTGAATGGAACAATGACTGTTTATAACAAAACTCTTAACATTAAAAAAAAAAATTAAAAGTTGAAGTCCTAAACTTTACTTTGTAATTAGCACTTACCAAATGACCAGTATGGCATTGGGGCTGGCCGTCCAATGAGCTCTGTATACTGCTCTATAACCATTCCCGGCATTGGGCCGGCAAAAAAATACAGGTCAAGAACACCACCAATCACCTTATAAGTGATTCTATCACCAGCATAGACAATGTCCATGCCATTACTGTTTAGCAATAACACGCCATGGGTGCTCCCTGCCGGGACTCTGCCGTCTGAATCCGGCGACCTCACGTCAATATAAAATGGTTGGGACCCATATAGATTGACGTCGAGATTTGCGCTTCCGATGTCGGCGTTCCACATGGTTAGAATTTGGTTGTGGGTCAGTTTGAAGGACTTCCTTGTGTGCTCTCCAAGGCCGTAGAGAGAGGACCGGTCGGCGGGAAGTAAGGAGGAGAGCTGGAGGTACTGGTCCTTGAAGATGAGGAATGTGCCGGAATCTGACCCTTCCGGTGAGGTGTTGAAGAGCGTGTCACCGGAGGAGCGGCGGACGACAGCGAAGCCAAAGGGTGTGGTGTTGTGGACAGTGAAGATGAGGTCGGAATTTCGGTCGGAGATAAAAAGGTTTCCCGGTGAGGAGTGATGGTTTTCCGGCAGCGAGCGGTGTGGGGAGTTGGGGGGGCGAGGAATGATTTGCGATGGAATCTCCCATCTTTGGTGGTTGGCATCTGTGATACGAACTCTCAAACGATCTTTTGTCTCGAGACTGTATGTATACAAGAAAACAACATTTGTAACCAATATGTCCGTGTTGACTCGGAATATATTATTAATAAAGTTAAATTATAACACTGATGTCTTCCACAATTTATAACTTATGTGTTTGACTTTATGTAATAATATATAGATATTTTTTAAATTATATTTTTTATATTTTTTTATATTTTGATTAATTTTTTTAAATAAATATTAATAAAAATTCTAAATTTATTTTTATATAAAAAATAAGTTATTTATTTTAAATTTGTTTTTAAATTAAAAAATAAAAAAATCATTAAAAAAAGTTAAAAAAAAACTAGTCAAAATTAAAAAATTAAAAAATAAAATAGATAGTTTTGTCATTTTAAAAAAAATTGATTGAATAAGAACGAGTGATACTCTATTAATAATGTTAAAATAAATTCTTTATTATAATTATGACTATAAACTATAAAAGGAATGAGAACAAGATTTGATTGAATGAGGTTGAAAAAATATTTGCACACTAAATTTAATTTTTCATAACTTAAATTTATTTTTATGTAAAATAAAAAAAAGTTATAAAAAAGTTTATCAAAATTGAAAAAATGTAAAGAAAAACATGAAATGCACAATTTTGTCATTTGAAAAAGATTAATGGAATTGTCATAAAATAAGATTCTAAATTTGACTAATTATATCTTATATCATATATTTTATTTGATAATTTTAAAAAAATTTATTTAAATTTTTTTGTAAATGAATAGTTTAATTAAATATAGTGTTTATGAGAGAGATGAGTTTTTTTATTTTGGATAGGCCAACTTGTCTCAACTATCATTCATTATATTTATATATATATGATGCTGCACTTTTTGGCCAAAGTATATTCCGAACTTGGCTTCCTGAAGAACACTTAAAGAAGAAGATCAAAGGACTACCGGATTGGCTCCGGCCGCAGTCGTTCCGATACTTAAGTTAATAAACTGAATTGAAAAAACTATAATGTAAGCTAAATAATGAGAGTGAAAAATAAAGTGTACCTTTAGGGTTTAATTTATAGGCAGTGGTTTTCCTAAGTTGATTAGGATTTGGAGCCATAAAGTAGGGATTTGATCATCAGAGATAGCAGTTTCTATGTTAAATACTACGACTGGAAGGTATCCGTGAGTGATAGTTTCCTTGTAAAAGACTGTTTCCTTATTCTCTGATCAGTAGGGCGTTAGGGCGGTGGTGAGCTCTGAACCACGGTGAGTGTTCTGAAGGTCCGTGCTCAGACCAATGAGCTCTGGAGGATAATTACTCGAGTCTGCTCTGTAGGCCTTAGACGGCCAAGCTTCATAATCACACATGTCACACGGGGACTGGTCTGTTACTTTGTGGTATATTAGTTACCCCCCCAAGTCCTAGTTTGATGTCAATGAGTAACTAAGGCTATGCGACTTTGAAAAGCCATGCGTCCTGTCTGTTCGTTTTTCAAAGTGACTGTTAGCGCGTCATTTATTGCGTAGCCAATGGTTGAGCTTTCAAAGCCATTTATTGTACATAACCTTCATGGCGGTTTCAGCTTGGTGGGCCCACAATTTGTAAACATATAAATAAGGGGGGAAGGTTTGACGTGACCCTTTCCTTGCCATTTTCACTACATCAGAGAAAGACGAAGCAGTTCTGTCATTATCGAACCAGTGCTTTTGGTGAATCGTGAGGGGTGCCCTTTTTGCTTGAAGCACCATTTCTGTCCGACTTCAGGTTTGGTAAATCTCTCATCCTTTTTTTGTGCTTTCCTGTTTTTCCCCTTTTTTCATTTCTTGGCAATGTCGACTTCCTCTTTTCTGGTTCTAGTGACAGTACAAGAAGTTCTTCAGAGACAACTATGCCGTCACATGTCCAAGCCTTAGATAGTCATCCCTCCGACGGTGTTGGAAATAGGTCAGTAGGATCCCCCTCCAGTTCGGAGGTTAGAATAGTAGACGCATTCTTAGAGCCTCGAAATAGGGTTGGTGAGGCCTTTGGTCGATCCGCTCAAAGGGAAGAAGGGGCAAGTGCCATTACTGAGTGTATGCTAGAGGAATTATGGGAGAAGTATAGCCTTCCCTCAAGTGTTACCTTTAGGGTTCCGAGCTCCCTAGATCGCCCATATGATGTCGAGGCGGGTGAAATATGTGTTTACCTTGCCTGGTTCGAAATGGGACTAACACTCCCTCTTCTTGAACTAGTTAGACAATTTTTCAGTTGGTTTAACATTTGCCCTGTCGACCTTAACTTGAACAATTGGCGGCATCTTCTAGGTTTTATTGTGTTAGGGCACCAGAATAATGTAGATGTATCCCTTGACTTGATCCGTAGCAATATGGATCTGAAATACATGAGGTCAGAGAGCCTCTTTTATATGTCTTTTAACAGGGGGTTCAGACCCCTATCCTCTGTACCCACTTCCAATAAAACTTGGAAGAAGTGGTACTTCTTTATTGGAGGAGCATGGGAGCGTGAAAACTTCCAAGACCATATCTCAACATTCCCTCGTATCACCGAGCCTAAGGGTAAGACCCATTTTTCTTGTGATTGTTTTGGCTCTGTTTTATGTTTTAACTTCCGAGTTGTTGATCTAAATGTTTTTCTTTTGTTTCCTGTGCAGTTAAGAGTTCTTAGAAGAGACATTCCTTTACTACCGAACTTCAAGACAAGTACCGTCAACTCCTCCAACCCTCTAACCGAGCTTATACTACCGTAGTCAACCTAGCAAATCTAATGGCTACCAATGGTCGTACTGTGGAGCTCAAGAAGAAGCTAATGTCGAAGTGGACAGAGCCGGAGCCACCGTTGGTAGGGGAGGCTTCTTCCTAACTTGAGCCTGAGTCTCCCTTACAAGTAAAAGGAGGAGGTTGATTTCTGACTCGCCGGAACATACTCCATTAGAGGGCGAAAAGGAGGCCCAGACTGCCGTCCCCATTTTAGTGGTTCCTCCTACCCCAGTAAGTCGGACAGGCAAGCAAACCGAGAAAGGGAAGGCGTCTGCCACTTCCCCTCAGCCGTTTGAGACCTGGACTACTTCCTCACCAAGAAAGCTTTTGATAATATCTGGTCCAAGGGCCCTCATCGGTATAGGGGCAGAATCCCGAGAAGCTGATGAATGAGATGATGAGTCTCTAAATGAAGGTGACTTCTAAAGTCTTCTTTTGTCATTCTTTTGTTTGTTTGTTTGCGTACTTGGTGTATTCTGATCTGTTTGCTTTGTACCTTGTAGAGTATGCATAGTTTATCTACTCTAATGGTGACTCCTCTAAATTTGGAGGAAGTTGAAAAACTTCAAACCGAGCTGGATGAAGTCAGATTGCAGTTCAGAACAGCTCAGTCTCCCGGCTCATGTCGTTAAGGAGAGGCTGAAGGAGGCCAACAATTCCTTGGCCGTTCTGGAGTCTGAGAAGGATCTCCATATTAGAGAGGGAGAAAGGCTTCGGATGGAGATGCACGATCTTCGGTACCTTTATGATCAGAAGCTCTAGGACGTAGTTGAGCATGCCAAGATCGAGACTGAGATAGAGATGAGGGAGGAAGTCGAAAAGATGGGTGATAAGCTGATCCAATTCGGCTTTGAGAACTTCCGATCCAAATTTGTCATCAAGTTTCCTGATTTTGACGTGTCGTCAATTGTGGCTCCTGGTGCTGCCCCTTCTGTTGTTGCTGCTCCGAGCAAAGAAGCCATGGCCGCGCCTTCTGAACCTCCCTCAACAGAGGACCCTGCCCCTTCTGACAAGGCTTAAGACTCTTTATGTAGAATTTTGCCTTTTTTTTTTTTTTTTTTGAACTCTAATGTACTAGATCATATTTATCAATGGAACCGCTTTTTCTTCAATTCTTTCAGTGTCTTTGCTCTAATACTTGTGAATTTTGAGAGTTGTTGTGATTGTCAAGTAGACTATGCATTGTCTTAAGCCATTGACGCTTTGTGGCTCCAACCTTTTAATTCTTGCGATTGTTGTAAATAAAATCATTCAAGAACCTACTTTTAGGTCCATCCCTACGAGCAAAGCAACTTGTAATGATAAAACTTGAGCAAATCGTCAAGGGCTTATCTGCCGAGCTAAAAGACTTGTGATAATAACTGGACTGATGATATTTGAACAAATCTTTGATAGTCAGAGCCTTCGTTCTTAGATCACCAGAACTTAAGCAATAAGATTTGTAAGAACGTTGGTAACCATGTAGTTGAGTAGTTGAGTTCAACCTTTTCCCTTTAATTTGGGGAATAACTGAGTGGTTTTCAATGAGATGGATCAGACATAAGGTCTGTGTATTAAGATGGACTTGACACGAGATCGGTACATTCAGATGGACTAGACTTGATGTTTGTGCATTAAGATGGACCAAACATGAGGTCTGTACATTTAGATGGACCAGACATGAGGTCTGTGCATTTAGATGGACCAAACTTGACGTCTGTACATTAAGATGGACCAGACATGAGGTCTGTACATTATGATGGACCAGACACGAGGTCTGTACATTATGATGGACCAGACACGAGGTCTGTACATTATGATGGACCAGACATAAGGTCTGTACATTTAGATGGACTAGACTTGACGTCTGTGCATTAAGATGGACCAGACATAAGGTCTGTACATTTAGATGGACCAGACTTGACGTTTGTGCATTAAGATGGACCAGACATGAGGTTTGTACATTATGATAGACCAGACACAAGGTTTGTACATTATGATGGACCAAACACGAGGTCTGTACATTATGATAGACCAGACACGAGGTTTGTACATTTAGATAGTCATGGAATATTTGAAAGGAAAAAATCTTTATTGATAATACTTTCGTAAATGTTTTATATTCCAAGGCCTGGGGACATGCTTCCTATCCATATTCTCTAGCCAATAAGTGGTAGGTCTGATCATCTTTGTTACTCTGTAAGGGCCTTCCCAGTTGGGTGATAACTTTCCCATAGTAGGGATCCTTGGTGTTCTGAAATACTCTTCTTAGGACAAGATCTCCAACCTCAAAGCTAACAGGTTTTAGCCTTAGTTTAGAGTTGTTGGCCATCCTGTGTTGATATGCTTCCATCCTCACCCCGGCTTGCTTCCCTCTTTTCCTCAAGTAAGTCTAAGTTTTCTGCTAGCTGCTGATCATTGGTCTCTTGGTTGAAAGCTTCAGTCCTTAGGGTAGGCATACCGATCTCAACAAGGATTACTGCTTCGGTACCGTAAGCAAGCGAGAAGGGGGTTTCCGAGGTTGGTGTTCTTCTGGTTGTTTTGTAGGCCCAGAGTATTCTAGGGAGTTCTTCAACCCATTTTCCCTTGGCTCCATCCAACCTCTTCTTGAGAGCATCAATGATTGTTCGGATTGTGACCTCTGCTTGCCCATTGGCTTGGGGATGACCAGGAGAAGGAGAAATGTTGGTTGATATGTAGGTCTTGGCAGAACTTTTTGAAAATTTTTCCAGCAAATTGCGTACCATTGTCAGAGACGATCACGCGTGGTATGCCGAACTTGTAGACTATGTTTTTCCAAGTGAAACTCCTTACTTCCTTCTTAGTAATATGTGTTAGAGGCTCTGCCTCTGCCCATTTGGAGAAGTAGTCAATGGCTACTAGTAGATATTTCCTGTTCGGTGTAGCTTTAGGCAATGGGCCTATGATGTCCATCCCCTACTGAGCAAAAGGCCATGGACTGGTGATAGGAATGAGCTCGTGGCAGGGGCTGGTGTTGGTAAGGAGCGAACCTTTGGCACTTGTCACATTTTCGGGCGTATTCTTTTGCTTCTCGCAGCATTCTAGGCCAATAATAGCCTTGTGTTAAAGCTCGATGTGATATGGTTCTGCCCCCATTATGGTTTCCACATATTCCTTCATGAATTTCTGCCATGACATACTGAGACTCCTCTAGAGACAGGCATTTCAGCAAAGGTTGAGAATAAGATCTTTGGTAAAGCCTTCCATTCATGACAAGATATCGAGCTGCTCTGATTCAGACCCTTTTTGCCCTGTTTTTATCCTTTGGAAGGAGCCCTTTTTCTAGGTACTAGAGGATGGGAGTCATCCAATTTTGAGGTTGTTCTGTAATCTGGGCGACTTAGATCTCTTCGATGCTAGGCCTCGGTTGATGGGAGATTCTTAGCGTAGTATCCCCTTCTGATTTCATGTGAGATGCCATGTTTGCCAAGGCATCAGCTCTGTAGTTCTGACCCCTTTCTATTTTTTGGATTGAGAATGCCTAGAAGGAGCGTTTCAACCAGTTGACCTGTTCTGAATACCGAAGCATCCTGTCATATTTGATGGCAAACTCTCCCTGAACTTGGCTGACCACCAATTGGGAATCAGAGAAGACTTCAAGGTTCTGAGCCTCGCACTCCTGTGCTAACCTCATCCCTAGGACAAGGGCTTCATATTCTGCCTCATTGTTGGAGGCTCTGAACCCTAGGCTAACAACCTTTTCTGTAGTGAGTCCATCAGGGGATTGTAGTACGAAACCAACTCCAGAGCCATGGTCGGTAGATGATCCGTCAGTATAAAGCTGCCATGTTCCCAAACTTTCGCAAAGTTGTGCTCTGTCCTGCAGTGCTGGGGTATACTCAGCAACAAAATCTACCAAGGCTTGCCTTTTAATAGTAATCCGTGGAACGTAGGATACGTCAAATTCCTCTAGTTCCAATGACCATTTGACTAATCGCCCCGAGACTTCAGGCTTCCTCAGTACTGACTTCAAGGGGTAAGCAGTTGGAATTTCTATAGGATGAGCTTGAAAGTAGGGTCTGAGCTTCCTGTGCAGATACTATAAGCGCAATGGCCAATTTCTCAATTTTGGGGTACCTTTTCTCTGTGTCTAACAATGACCTGCTGACATAAAATATGGGCCTTTGGACACCCCTGTCTTACCTGACCAATACAAAACTAACAGTGTTTTCAGAGACTACAAGATAGAGAAGTAATTTTTCCCCTTGGACTGGTTTTGATAAGAGCTCAAGTGATGCTAGGTATTGCTTCAGTTCTTGAAAGGCTTTTTCACATTCTTCCATCCACTACAGAGCTTTGTTACCCTTTAGAGCTTTGAAAAAAAGGTAGACAGCGATCTGTGGACTTGGAGATAAATTTGATTAGAGCTGCAATCTTTCCATTCAGAGCCTGAATGCCTTTCTTGGTCTTTGGTGACTCCAGTCTGATAAGAGCCCCAATTTGAGTGGGGTTTGCCTCTATGCCCCTCTGAGAGACAATATATCCCAAGAATTTTCCCTTCGTTACTCCAAAGGTGCACTTTGAGGGATTGAGCTTCATCTTGTACTGCCTCAAGATGTCAAATGTTTGAGCCAGGTGCTGGATTTGGCTACTCTTCCGTAGGCTCTTGACCAGCATATCGTCAATATAAACTTCCATGGTACTGCCGATCAATGTGCTGAACATCTTATTAACCAGACGCTGGCATGTGGCCCCAACATTCTTTAGTTCGAACGACATCATTCTGTAGCAATAGAGACCTCATTCGGTTATGAATGTTATCTTTTCCTGGTCTGGAGGGTGCATATGTATTTGATTATATCCCGAATAGGCATTTATGAAGCTTATGAGTTCGTGCCCTGTAGTAACATCAACTAGCTGATCTATCCTCAGTAAAGGAAAGCTATCTTTGGGACAAGCTTTGTTGAGGTCTGTATAGTCAACACAGACTCTCCATTTTCCATTCTTCTTCTTCTTCACCAAAATGATGTTGGCTAGCCAATCAGGGTAAAATACCTCTCGTATCATCTTGGCCTCAAGCAGCCTCTGGACCTCTTTGTTGATGACCGGATATCGCTATGGAGCGAGTGGCCTTCTTTTCTGTCTCACTAGTGGGTGGTCTGGATATATACCTTCCATATCCTTTGTTTTCCAAGCGAACACTAAGAGGTTTTTCTTCAGAAATTCGATTATCTCATTCTGCTCGGCATGTGTCAGGTCTGGACCTATCTACAGGTAGTGTTTTTGGGGTTCCGAACTGACCAGTACTCTGATAGGTTCCCCTATGGGCTTAGCCCTGCTGTCCCTTCCTCTAGGGCTTAGTGGTTCATCAATCCTAGAGGGACAGTCTTCTACCTCGTGATAGTGGGAGAGGACTAGATCCCCACATTCACGGGTGTGTTGTAATTGCTATTTGGGAGCTTTTACCTTAAGTGTGAGAGCATGACATTCTCTAGAAGTTGGTTGACATCCTCTGATGGAGTAGACAACTTGATTGTGGATGTACTTTAAGCATTGGTGAAGAGTCGAGGTGATTGCTCCCATTTAGTGTAGCCACGGTCTCCCAATTATGACATTGTAAGTAGATTTGGCATTCAGAACCATGTACTCAGTTATTGTGATTTTTTGTCCGTCTCCCTCTCCTGCCGTAGTGGCGAGGTCGATCCTTCCTAATGGAGTATTGAGATTCCCATCAAATCCTGCCATGATTACGCTAGTGGGCTTGATGTCATTGGGGTTAAGCTTCATCTGTTTGAAAGGCTCGTAGAACAGTACATTCGTCGAACTCCTAGTATCCATGAAGACTCTTCGAATCTCGAAATTAGCAATTTTGAGGGAGATCACAAGGGCATCACTGTGAGGACAGTGTACTCCTGCAAGGTCTTGATCTAAGAACTGGATTTCTGGTACTGGCCTTAATTTTTTCTTAACATTAGAGATCTGTACGATGCTGGGAGTAGCTCTGGCCTCCCGAGCATACCGTTTCCTTGGTTTGTCGGAAGTTCTTGTTGTAGGGGAATCTGCATGTAGGATGAAGATTACTTGGTTGTTCTGCCACTGAGGCTCGTTCCGACCTTCCCTTTGCTCTTGTCTCTGGTCAGGCCTCCTCTGTTGGGGCCTCTTATCGCGGGGGTTCTGCCCTCCATCCTGTTTGATGAATTCCTACAGTCGTCCTCTTCTTATAAGCTGCTCAATCTCGTGTTTAAGAGCCTTACATGCATTGGTTGTGTGCCTGCGGTCCTTGCGAAAATCACAATACTTGCTCTGGTCCCTATAGCTGGGATCACCTTTTAAGGGTTTTGGCCATCTTAAATTTTCCCAATATCTGACTTGCCGAAGTATGTTATTTGGAGAGGTGTTCAGAGGAGTAAAATTGGTGAACTCTCTTAGCCCTGAATTATATAAAGTTCTGGGCACCACTCTTTTTTCTGGGCTTCTTACTCTCTTCCTAGGCGTACTAGGGTCCCTCCTCTGGTCATCCTTTCTCTGGTTGTCTTTCTTCTGGTCATCTTTTTTGGGCTGGCTTTTTAACCTTTCGGGAGGTGTCCTTTACTTCCTCTAGGTTAATGTATTTCCTTGCTCGATTCATGAGGGCTGCCATGTCGGCAGGGAGATTTTTTTGTCAAAGAATCCCTGAAGCCTCCCTGTGCAAGACCAGAGGCTAGAGCAGCTACTAGGAAACTAGGGCTGCAATCAGTAACCTTAGTGAGTTCGATATTGAAGCGTGCGATGTACTCTCTAAGGGACTCCTCCTTAGTCTATTTCACATTTAACAAGAATTCAGGACCCTTCCTTAGTCTCTTGCTAGTCATGAATCTGTCCAGGAATCGCCTATCGAGCTCATAAAAACTAGTGACTGAGTTCAGTGGTAGGTGATGAAACCACTTCAAAGTAGTACCCTTGAGCTGGTCACAAACGTTCTGCACATAAAGGCATCAGAAGTACCATGAAGGGCCATGATGTGTTGGTAATGGGAAAGGTGGTCCCCCAGATTTCTTGTCCCATCGTAAGGAGTGAACTTTGGGACAACAAACTTCTTTGACCTCTCCTCAGCCATGATAGCAGGGGTAAACGGTGTGGCGAACATTCGAGCAGCCTGGCTAACTCATCTTATTCTGGAGGGATTTGAGCACCCCTCATAACAACAGTACGGTCCATAAACTCTGCCACTTCTTCAGCTCTTTGTGGGCCTTTGGGCAAGATTGGCTGCTGTGAGTCATGCCTTGCGGCTTCAGGACCTATATGGATAGGACGATCCTGTCCCATGGCTAGGAGATTACTTTGGTCCTCCAAGACTAGAGGTATAGGAACCACTTGAGGTTGAGACTCTTGTTGCGCTGGGTTTACTCTTGAAGCCCAGGGGCTGGAACCTTAGTGGTGCTCCGATAATGGACTTTTGGGATAAAGGTTGGTATCCCTCTGCCCGTGGCTGTTGATGGTTGGGGATCTCCATGAATATGGGCAGTAGTAGGAGGTTGTGTCCTTTGATCAGTCGTGTTGATAGGTGGATTCAAAGGAATAGCTTCACGATCCTGAGTGAGCACTGCCAGGGTTTTAGACATGGCTAAAAGTTGTTCTTGTATCAACTGGTTTTGCCGTTTGACTTGGTCGAGCTCTCGCCGCACAGGATCAATCGCTTGTCCTCTTCCTAGTCCGGCAGGCGGTCGGGGTTGAGGGTTTTGAGGATTTTGAGTATTCTTCCTTGGTAGGAGATTGGGAGCCATAATCCTTTAGTGGAAAGAAGAATGAGTTTTGTGTAAGTAGAGCACTTGGTGATTATCGTTCCCATAGACGGCGCCAAACTGATGCTACACTTTTTGGTTGAAGTATATTCCGAGCTTGGCTCCTTGAAGAATACTTAAAGAAGAAGATCAAAGGACCATCGGATTGGCTCCGGCAGTAGCCGCTCTGATACTTAAGTTAATAAACTGAATTGAAAAGATTGTAATGTAAGCCAAATAATGAGCATGAAAAATAAAGTGTACCTTTAGCGTTTAATTTATAGGCGGTGGCTTTCTTAAGTTGATTAGGATTTGGAGTAATGAAAGTAGGGATTTGATCATCGGAGATAGCAGTTTCCATGTTGAATATTACGATTGGAAGGTATCCGTGAGTGATAGTTTCCTTGTAGAAGACTGTTTTCTTATTCTCTGCTCGGTAGGGCGTTAGGGCGGTGGTGAGCTCTGAACCACGGAGAGTGTTCTGAAGGTCCGTGCTCAGACCAATGAGCTCTGGAGGATAATTACTCGAGTCTGCTCTGTAGGCCTTAGACGGCTTCGTAATCACACGTGTCAGATGGGGACTGGTCTGTCACTTTGTGGTATATCAATATATATATATATATAATACGAGAGAGAGAGAGAGAGAGAGAGAGAGAGAGAGAGAGAGAGAGAGATGACCATGTGTACAAGTTAGAACTTGTTTGGGAGAGATTCAGCTAATGTATAATTGATTTTAGGAGAAGCGATTATGAAGAAGTGATTTTAATAAAATTAATTTGGTGTTTTGATTGATATAATTTAGTAGTGATTTTGATGTCAAAAGTGATAACCTGAGTGTTTGTTAAAAAATAAAATTTAAGTGATTCTTGAGTATGTAATGGCTTTTTTATCTTTTGTTTTTTATTAGATGATTTTGAGTATGTGTGACCACATCTTATATTAAAATAATAATTTAAATAACACTCGTTATCATACTCATAATAAATAAATAAATAAATAAAGTATCCTTACTAATACATCACTTATTGCTACTAAAATTAAGTTTACCTTGCAATAAGGTTGAGATTCTGAATGTCAGGTCCAAAAACTGAGGATTTCTTAATGAGTTGAAGATCCGCACTCAAAGACTTTCCGGATCGATCAACGGTCACTGAACGAATTGCATAACCATATCCAACTGCTTCTTCTTCCAATCCATTGGACGTGGGCGTGGCTGTTGAAGCCAAGAAAGCAAAAGCGAAAGTGAAGACACAGAAGATGAGATATAGAAGTTGATCATGACTCCCTCTAAGATGAGAAATTGGTTTTGCTTTCCTTATGTTTCTCTCCATTGTTTGGTTTCCTAGAAAGTCAAGAGCCTATTATCTTCTCCTTAAAAACTAAATCTCCAGAGGATCTTCTGTATTCCCGACAAGCCTATAATACAAAATGTCATTTTCCAAAGCCCCACGTCAACACCATGTGCCTGTCATACCTTATTTCATATATTCTTTCTGTATCAAAGTAAAACAGTAAGTTTTACTATTTGGGTTCCAAGAAAATATAGATGGAGCAAAATCAAGAAAATACAGCTGTTTTTCTTCATCTGGAATCTAAGACCTTCATTTTCCATGGTGATTTTTGTTGTGCTATTTGTCGTGTTATACGAATTCACGCCACTGAGGGGAAAAGAGTAAAAATGCCTTTCACCCTTTTCGTGCTGCCTGACAACATCAACGAGGGAGTGCATTGCAGTGAAAGTGAAATAAATGTTTAACAAAACGTGTGTTGTGCGTCAAACTCGTGTCTTTCGAAAAGTTGAATTTTAAAAGTTGAATTTTTTTAGAGTAATGTTATTAAGAAATTGTTTGTTTATGTGAATCAAATTCTTGCATTTTTTTTTTAGAATTGATGTGTATTTAAAAATTGAAGTGATTTTAATAAAAATTAATTACATTTTAGTATTACAAAATTTTATTTTAATTTTAAATAAAATCATCTATTATCAATTGTAATAATTAAATCTTTTAATTTTTAATTTTATTTTAGTCGAAGACAATTGCAATTAGCTAATAACAATCCTAAATTGATTACATTTTAATATCTTATAACAATTTTAAAATAGTGTCCTATAATTGTATACATATCTCAAATAAGATTCTATAATTTTTTTAAAGTTTCAAATGAGGCATTATAATTTTAATGCATAAACAACTGCCATTAAGAATTTGGTCTAGCCGTTAATGATCGTTTGCAATTTTCTTAATTGAAATGATCGTTTGCAATTAAAATAAAATTAAAAATTGAGAGATTTAATTATTACAATTGATAATCAATGACTTTATTTAAAATCGTAACAAAACTTTATACTACTAAAATGTAATTAATCATTTCAATAAATAATATTTCATTAATTACAAAAATTACTATTGACACGTCATCCGATAAACCAAACTGGCATACCAAGTATTTTGCATCTAAAAAACTTATAAAACTAATTAATGAATCTCTTTGATACACCACAAAATAGCAAGACCAATCATCACTTGACACGTGTATCTACAATTCAGCCCATTCTCGTCCAGTTCGGCCCATGCTCGGCTAGTTTAGCCCACGTTTGGCCAGTATAGATTGTGCTCGGCCATTCAGGGCAGACCTACAGATCTGAATAGGCCGAGCACATTCATTCAGAGCAGATCCACATTCTAGCAGAGCTCACAGGACTGAACACAGAACTTCGGAGTAACACTCCAGAGCTCATCACCGCCTTAACATCTGCCGAGCAGAGAATAAGGAAACAGTCTTTTACAAGGAAACTACCACACATGTTTATCTCTATTTTTATACAATGCCCAACAAGGAAACTGCTATTTCCGATGATCGAATCCCTACTTTCATGGCTCCAAATCCTAATCAACTTAGGAAAACCACAACTTATAAATTAAACCCTAAATGTACGCTTTATTTGCATGCTCATTATTTGGCTTTCATTACAGGTTTTCAATTCAGTTTATTAACTTAAGCATCGGAACGGCTACCGCTGGAACCAATCCGGTAGTTCTTTGATATTCTTTTTGAGTGTTCCTCAAGAAGCCGAGCTTAAAGCATATGTGGGTCAAAAAGTGCAGCATCACTCTTCATTTTTTTTTTATAAAACAAGGTACTAGTTAGTTACATTTGCAAAATATCTTTTGTATTTAAAAATAAAAAATAACAATATTAACAAAAAAACATTTTTGACAGAATATTTTAAACATGTTAAAATGAACAAGTGTCATTAATCATTTGAGACGATCATTTTCAATTAATTTTAATTGAAATAAGATTATAAATTAGGCAATTGATTTGTTTTAATCGATAATGAAATGACGTATTTAAAAATGGGACCAAACTACGTGTAATTAACCATTTAAGAAACTACCAAAGCTAGTGAATTATGATGTTTGGAAGACCCCAAATTATGAAAATGTAAAAGTAAAGAGGAAGAATCACACATCAGATTTTGTATTTTGGACAAACAAAACCGGTGGATGGTGACAATTCCTCCCATATGCCTGCCACTGCGTCTTAATATGATTCGGTACTCGGTAGCACCAAAGCTTTTTCTAAAATGTGTCAATTGTGGCTTACGTAAGAATAATGCAATGATGGGTTTATGCGAGTCTACAAGGAAAAAAAGATCGATATAATAAATAAATTCTACTAACTATTCCCAATTTTTTTAACAATTACAAAATATTATTATGAGTTTTTTTAAAATAATAATGATTTTTTTTTATATTTATTGACAAATTACAAAGACCTTCTCTAGTCAAAGTCCTCTTTTATTGTAACCCTATCTTATAATAGGAGAGGTCTTTGTAGTTTACCATTATAGTTTAATGGGTGGTCAATGTCATTTTAAAAATCTCAAAAAATATTTTTGTAATTGTCAGAAACTTTAAAAAAAATGAATGTCATTTTTTCAAAATAAAAAAATAAAGAGTTAGTTGCACTTACCTGATTTTTGATAATTGCATATACTTTTCTTATCATTTGTAGACACAGTTTCCTCCTTCCGTAAGTGGTTTTTACTTGTAAAAATTCTTCATTATATCAGGATCATGGCACTCTGAGATCAGAGGGTATGTCACATGTAGAGTTATAATGAACCCCTACACATGTAGCATATGATCTAACTCTTGGGACTACCGCAGCTATTTTACTTGAGCTAACGACATTTGATGACATCAGCAATAAACTTTATTTAAATGTCAATTTTATTCTTGGAAATAATAGAATGACAAAATTAACCTCAAAATGCGTAAACCAACTATCACCTTCAACTATCACCTTCAGCAAATGCGTAAACCATTTTTTTGAGTCAATTCATTGACTCACCACCATATTTCGGTCATTATATTTGGGTTATCATTTATTATATACAGGTAACCATGGTCAGTATCAGCCATGGTTTTATATCTTCATGATATTTATGGTATGTGTTATATGTTATATGGTATATATAGAATCAATATATATATATATATATGCATATTTATTTATTTATACACTCATGATACTATAATAGTTTAACTTTTACAAGAAATTAAAATTTTGAAATCAAGCAATGAATTTTTAAAATACTAAAAAGTTCCTAAAATAAATTTTTTAATTCAAAAAGTCCATGATTACTTCTTTCAATCTAAAAGATCCAACTAAAAGATTTTTATTACAAAAAAATTCAATTGTTAACTTCTATCTTAATACCATTAAAAATATTACTGATTAGACTAAAATAACCTTCAAAATATATTTTAGAAAAAATTACTAAAAAGAATATAAAATAAGTTTTCAATCCAAAAAACCATAACATTTTATGAAATGAAAATTTATTTTTTAGGCCTTCTAGATAAATAAAAAAATGTTATGCTTTTTTTTTTAAATTGAAGAATTTATTTTATGAATTATTTATTAGTTTTTTAAATGTATCTTGAATGTTATTTTAGTCTAATCAGTAATATTTTTTAATGGTATTAAGATGAAATTTTACAGTTGGACTTTTTTTTGTAATAAAAGTTTCTTATTTGAATATTCTAGATAGAAAAAAGTAATCATGAACTTTTTTAATTGAAAAAATTATTTTAAGGATTTTTTTGTAGTTTTTCCTAACAATGTTAGATTCATGCACACATATTATTAGGACCATGGGGTCCCATATTGTAATTGGCTTATCCGGTTTGAAAAAATGTGCTTTGTGTGTAATCTTTACATATGTTAGTCCTACGAGTGAATACCTTAAGATCCGTTCATTTCCAAGTTCGTCTAAGAGACATTACCGTGTATCATTACCGATCGACTTGGTTCTCGAAGGGTATATTGGACTTTTGTACTTGATTTGGATCTCACACACTCACACCATGCATACATTGCATTTAGTTTTTATCAAAACATCGTGTATGTGATTGACTTGTGGTTGTGAACCAATTTTCCCAAAATGCATCTTTAAAATTCTTAAGAGAAAAATTCAGTTCACAAGACAAGCAAAAATGAGCAACTCTCTGTTGCTTGTTCAAATGAAGACTTGGCTCATTCAAATAAACAACAGAGAAGTTTGTTCTCATTCGTTAAAAAGCTCTGTATCAAACGAAAAGCCACAACCTCTGAGTTGTACTCGTTTGATATTTGTTCCTTGTTTGTTCGAACGAACTAGTGCTCGTTCGAACGAATGATAGTTCATTCGAACGAACTTTGGGCAGAAAACAATTTATATTCTAATTTCTAGCCATTTAGGGATCAATCAAGCTCTTTGCGTAAATAGATAAAAATACGATTTAGAGCATTCAAAAACAGAGTGAGAGAGTTACAAATTATGAGAGTTAATTTGTTGATAGATCTTGAAGCTCTTGTAAGAGATCGTTCATACATGTCATTCATAATCATCTCTACTCTTTTTTATTGATCGATTTAGATCATTCACATAATTCAAATCAGATCTAAAGAGCCTTGGTTCACGTCAAATTCACCATTGACGATAGATAGAGTTCATGTTTGAGGATTCGGTGTTGAGTGATCGGTGGACGCTAAGCTTGTGAGGATTCATAAATGTTGAGTGGTTTGATCGGAGGAGTCCGAAACAGTGGAAGATTTTGGTTATTTGAAGGTTTGGCTATGAGACACTTGAGGATTCAAGGAAAATTTAAAGACGTAATCGGGAAGAACGGAGCTTGAGGTATTTTGCTCGTTCGTAGATTCGTTGTATTTCACTTTCCATCATAGTAAATTCCTTCCTTGAGCATTAGCCTGACTTTAGAGTTTTACTCCGAGGATTGTTGTTCTTGGTAGTTTTTTCCATCGTCAATCGGTTTGCAATCTTTCTCTCTCCATCTCTTTCAATTTACTATGTGATTTAATTAAAATTCTTCTGCTTAAGTTTAGAAATTTGAGTTTCTATGAAATTCATAATTGTTCATTAATTTGATATATTGAAAAGTTGATTGAGTAAATTGATTGAAATCATAAATTGATTGCTTAGTTGATTTTGCCTTGAATTGTTAAAATTGCATATAAAATCAAACTAGTTTGATCAATTAGATGAAGTTTGATAGGTTGGTATATTTGGATGATTCTTGGTGAATTTATTAGTGGATGGCCATAAATGTTGGATTAAACATGTTGAGTGATTTTGTTGATTGTGTCACCATTTGTCATCAGGTTCAGGTAGGGACCATCCTATCCCGTCCAGTCCTAGTATAAAGGGTATCCACCATTGACGATATCCGTGAGACTTTAGCCTTTAAGCTATTTGACTTACGTGGTTGGCCACCTCTCTTATTAGTCATGGGTCCGACCAACGAGATCATGGTTTGCGAGTTTTACTCGAACCTTGATTCTCGTGATGCCCAAGGAGCTTACCATGTGACAGTTCGTGGTGTCCCTTTCTCTTTCACCACTGAGATGATAGTTGAGATTCTTGGTTTTCCTCGAATCAAGCAGCCGAGCTTCCCATTCCCTCAGGGTGTTGCTCTTCCGTTTGCTAGTCTTATTGCTTCCACCCTCCGTGTTAACAGTTTGACTGCCTTCACCTCGAAGGGTGCGACATTAGAGCGGGGATATCTGCACGAGGGTTATTGTATCCTCAACCTTATCATGTGTAGTATGTTGCATCCAGTCAGCCACATGAACACATTGACTCTCTTCTATGCCACACTTTTGTATGCGCTTAATGTTGTTATTCTTATCGATGCTCAATAATATATTCTTTGAGTCATCGATTCCTCTACCATTGGTATTAGATGCACTACATCTTTATCATTCGGTAGCTTGATCATTAGGATCTATGTTGTACAGTAGGTTTCAATTTTCACTGTTGACATACTCTTCTTCCTTCTTGATCCGTTTACATACTAGACTCTATCTAGGTCACGAGCATATGTCATTGATCCTCCCGATGAGGACGATGTTGTTGATGAGCATGAGGAGGCACAGCTACCAGAGTAACAGCAGTAGCCACATCCTTCGTTGCAGTAATAGTAGTCCGGAGAGCAGTTACATATTAAAGAATTCCTAGTTGATAGAACTCTACCGTAGTTTCGTACCCTCATGGGTGCAGACTTTCATGCGTCAGCAAAAGCGTCCTCATCTTTTGCCGATTACCAAGGATGAGCTAGAGGAGAGATTGCAACTTTATTATGATAAGATCGTTGCCGATATTGATCACAGCCTAGAGTAGCATTATATTCGAGTTTGCTCAGATTATTTCATCCTAATGATGGAGAAGACTGCCTACTTTTTAGGAGCACTTCAGGGATTGACAGAGGCTCTAGCTTGTGTCTTTCCTCTCTCTCCTTCGCCTGTAGATGATCAATGATGTAGTTTGTAGTTGGTTATATAATTGATGAGTGTTATTGTAGTGAGGTTTTTACCTGTATTTTTCTACTCATCAACTACATGTACTTATGTTTTTGACAATATCTCTTATATGATTTCTTGTATATATTTTTGAGATTGATGATAAACTTCATTTTCTATGATATCTTTGATATTTCTCTTATGTGTTTATAATCATTACTGTTAGTACTCTGTTATCTCTCTATGCATGCCTATTATGTTATATTTTACTTCCTTATTGTCTTCCTTTTATTATTACCTCCTTTGTTATTGTGACAAAATGGGGAAGATGGTGTTACATAGAAAGAGTTGTACAAAAGGGAGATGATATAGCTTAAAGTCACTTTGAATTGCTCAAGTCTTGTTTAATTACATATGGTTTCCGTGTTTACTGTACCTTATTTTATATTGATACTCATCTATTGTGCAATCTCATTGGATTTATTTGATATATCTCTTTTGATGTGGTCTCACGTGGTATAGTTGAGTTTGTTGTGCAAAAAACAGGACTACCTCTTGTTGAGCAGTATTATGTGATTGCAATATTATAGAATACTGAGTCAAAATGCATAATTTCCTTCATCTGGCTCTTTAGAGGTTATAGATTTTGGTATTGTATTCTTATACATCTTTTTTACAATTTTGTCACGGATTGCCAAATGAGGAGTTTGTTAGGACCATGGGGTCTGATATTGTAATTGGATAATCCAGTTTGACAAAACTTGTTTTGTATGTAATCTTTACATAAGTCCTACGAATGAGTACCTCAAGGCCCATTCTTCTCCAAGTTCGTCCAAAAGACATTACCGTGTATCACTACCGGTCGACTTGGTTCTCGAAGGGTATATTGGACTTTTGTATTTGATTTGGATCTCACACACTCACATCATGCATGCATTGCATTTAGTTTTTATCATAACATAATGTATGTGATTAACTTATGGTTATAAACCAATTTTTCCTAAATGCATCTTTAAAATACTTAAGAAAAAAACTCAGTTCACAAGACAATCAAGAATGAGAAACTCTCTATTACTCATTCGAATGAAACCTTGGCTCGTTCGAAGGAACAATAGAAAATTTTGTTGTCATTCGTTTTCATTCGTTTGAAGGCTCTGTATCAAACGAAAAGCTGCAACCTCAGAGTTGTGCTCGTTTGATATTTGTTCATTGCTCGTTTGAACGAACTAGTGCTCGTTCGAATGAATGATAGTTCGTTCGAACGAACCCTGGGTGGAAAATAGATTTATATTCTGATTTCTAGCCATTTGGGGATCAATCAAGCTCTTTGCGAAAATAGACGAAAATACGATTTAGAGCAGTCAAAAATAAAATGAGAGAGTCTCAAATTATGAGAGCTAATTTGTTGATAGATCTTAAATCTCTTGTGAGAGATCATTCATACATGTTATTCACAATCATCTATACTCTTTTTCATTGATCAATTTAGATCATCCACATAATCCAAATCAGATCTAAAGAGCCTTGGTTCACGTCAAACTCACTATTAACTATATATGGTGTTCAAGCTTGAGGATTTGATGTTGAGCGATCGGTGGACACTGAGGTCATGAGGATTCACAATTGTTGAACGGCTTGATCGGAGGAGTCCAAAACTGTGGAGGATTCTAGTTGTTTGAAGGTTTAGCTATGAGACGCTTGAGGATTCAAGGAGAATATGAAGATGTAATCGAGGAGAACAAAGCTTGAGGTACTTAAATCATTTGTAGATTCGTTGTATTTCACTTCCCATCATAGTGCATTCCTTCCTTGAGCATTGGCCTGGCTCCGAAGTTTTACTTCAAGGATTGTTGTCCTTGGTAGTTTTCTTTGTCATCAATCAATTTGTAATCTTTCTCTCTCCATCTCTTTTAATTTACTATGTGCTCTAATTGAAATACTTCTGCTTAAGTTTAGAAATTGAGTTTTCATGAAATTCATAATTGTTCATTAATTTGATATATTGAAAAGTTGATTAAATAAATTGATTGAAATCACAAATTGACCGCTTAGTTGATTTTACCTTGAATTGTTAAAATTGCATATAAAATCAAGCTATCTTTATCAATCGGGTGAAGTTTGATAGGTTGGTATATTTGGATGATTCTTGGTGAATTCATTAGTGGATGGGTATAAATGTTAGATTAATCACGTTGAGTGATTTTGTTAATTGTGTCATCATTTGTCTTTAACCAAAAATATAAATTAACTTGAAAGAAATTTTTAATTCAAGACCTACCTATTGAACCATTCCCCCTTTTAGGTATTATTCACGCTTTGGGACCTTAAGTGATATACTAGTGGTATTCCTCCGCATCTCATATATACATACACACATGTATATACACTAATATACACATAATCTATAGTAAGATAAATTTTCCACTACTGAATCAAGATCCACACATATACATGTTAATTGTTGTAGATTCATGCGCGTGCGCATACACATATATACACACACACACACATACACACAAATATTGAATTACTGAAATTTCTTATTTCTTTAGAGGCAATTAATTTCTAGCATTCAAAAACACAGATATCACATAAACCTTAAAACATAGAAAGATATCTCATATTTTCAAATTCACAAAATGAGTTTTGCTCCTCTAGCCATTTTAGTTTCTAGGTTTTTCTCAAATTACAATCTACGGTGCCAAATTGTCACAAATTAGAGACTAAAGAGTAACTAAATAAATAGATGTGTGTAAGTGTATAAAGTTTCAATAGAAAGAAAGAGTAATGCCTAGCAAAGGCGAGCGGCAAGAGAGGCAGCTTTCTTGGCTGTAGTGAGATCCTTGTTGTAAGACATTGAAGCAACTCCGACTAATGAAGATGTTTTTAGAATAAGAGAGAAAAAAGGGTTTGGTAAAATGATAAGAGAATGAATTTTACCATTTTCAAAAGAGTTGGTTTGTAAAGACCCGAAAAATTTTTAAAGGGCATTTTAATAATTTTCTAGTCCAAATTAAAGGCATATAATTAATTAAATGATAATGAATTAAATAAAATACAAAAGTGAATTTTTAGTGATTAATATGATATTATGAGCCTAAGAAATAATTTTAGAAATTTATTTAGGACGATTGTGGGCCACGGGGCAACGTTGTCAAATTCAAGATGCAGATAAATATAAAGATTTTATTGTTGGAATTTGGAGAAATGGAGGATATATTTGAAATTTACGCGTTAAAATTATCCAGGGTGTCAATTTTGGTGCGATTCCATATAGTTGAGTTTCAGACGTTTGTGCACGTGCACGTGACAAACTGGCCACATGGCATCTCGTTAAAAGTGCAAAGCTTCTCAAAGAAACTAGACACAACTTCCTAAACAATGCCATTTGGCATAATGCTATTGGTCAATAAGGAATCCAATGTGAGAGGTATTAGAGTGTGTGCTAATGCACCATTGTGTGCGTGTATGTTTGGGGGAGAGTGATGGGCCACTTTGATAGTGACAAGACCCAAATTTAGGCACACACCCTTTTCAGATTTTTCCTCTTTGGTTGACATTTCCTCATTTTTTTCAAAATGTTTTCTTTTTCTTTCTCCTTTTCTCTTTTAACCAAATGGCATGTCTCTTACTGTGTACATGTGTACATATATATATATATATATACATAAGTGTGGGTGAGATATATGTGTTTGGAGATGAGTATATATATGTGTATATACTTGAGTTGATGTGTGCACTACCATGGGATACCAAGATGATGGAGGCTTGAGGGAATGGAGGTCATAGCTTGCAGGGTAGAGCAACCATTGATGAATAGATGTAGTTATCCATCTCCATAGAATTCTCTCTCATTCTACAACAAGGATGGCTAACTCAAAGAGGTAGGGACTCTTAGACCTCCTATTTAGTCAAAATTCCAAGTACTGGATGTGTATATATGTATGTTATAGGTACCTCATCAACATTAACACATCTCAAGCCCTGATCAATAAGTGATTCAAAGCCCATCAATTGGCCTTATGTTTAAAAAAATCTAAGTACTTGGTGAAGCTTTCTATTAGTGAGCAGGTTACTCTACCATGTTGCGGGTTGTGGGCCTACACACAATAAAAAGGGTACAAACGTGCTAACAGTCATAATGGATTACAATGAGTCTGATGTTTAACTATGGCTGTTTTATGTGTTAATGTCTAGATTTTTAGATGTAATGAATAGATAACTTAGACCTTTAGATGTTATGTGACCCTCTGTCTCCTTATCTTTTTATTACTGGGATTGAGGTTTTCACCAAGCTCAATGATAGTCAGATTGAAGATGGCAGATATAGCTTTTATCCTAGGTGCAATGGTGAAAAGATAAGTCACACAATGTTTGTAGATGACCTGTTTATCATGGCCAAAGTTGACTCCAGTTCCTTGATTGTCATCAAACAAGTGTTGGAGGATTTCGAGCAAATGTTTGGCCTCAGGCCTAACCTACAAAAAGACACTGCTTATTTTGCATGAACTACAAGTAGGGAAAATGATCAATTGGTTCAACTTATGGTTATTGAGGAAAGTAAGCTTCCTGTAACGTATTTGGGGGTGTCACTCATCACTACAAGACTTAAAGAGGCTAACTGTAAGGAGCTAGTTAGAAGAATCACAACTAAGACTCAACATTGGACAAGTAGATCTCTCTTTATGCAAAGAGGTTGTAATTAATTCAAGTTGTTCTTAGTACTATGCAGGTTCATTAGAGCACTATCTTTATCCTTCCTAAATCTATTATCAAAGAAGTTGAAAAAGTGCACGTATCTTTCATCATCAGAAATAATGGTTAGAGATGCCAAATACAACTTTTAAGCTATGTAGAAGATTAATTGGGGCAACCCGCCAAAATTTTCTTCCTAACCAAGCTCTGGAGGACAGAGCTGGATGGAAGCTCACTGATAATAGAGAATATTCAGCTTACTCTACTTCGCAACACATTAGATATCAGAAACCAAAGGAGCAAAGTTGTTTGGTTTAAATAAGCTATCTCGAGGCAAGATTTTATCATGTGAATGGTTTGCAAAAGGAGATTGGCTACCATAAGTAGACTAAAAGAAAAATGAAAGGAAATTGAAGACATACCCTTTTTGTAGTAATTCCAATGAAAACACTAAACACTTATTTTTCAGTTGCAACTACATTATAGAGATTTGGAAAAAAAAAAACTATAGCTACTGTTATGTTCAGGAAGTTCCTTTGGTTTGAGACTTGATTTTCCAATGGGCAGGTAATATGGCCAATGCTACTAGTTTTGTTAGTAGGGTGAGACTAACTGCATTATCAACTATAATTTACATGGTATGGAAGACTAGAAATAATAGAATCTTTAGAAGACATGTGCTAAATGTGGATGCTGTAAGTAGGATAATAATCAAGACAATGAAAGACATTGTAACATCATGTAGACGGATTCCAAACAATCATGATAACTGGTTGCTCAGTCTATGCCTTGGAGTGTCTAACTCTATCTTCCTCACTAAATAAATGAATGTGGATGGCTGAAGGGTGATGGTTCTGTTATCTCTATTGTATTCTTGTTTCTATTTGGTTTAGCTCTCAGTAGTCTGTATAGCTTTGTACTTCTTGCTTGGTTATGTTTTGTTGTAACAATTGTTCTAGGGTATTCCCCTCATTTTTTGGTTTAATAAGCTTACCTACCAAAAAAAACTTGGACCTTTAGTGTGCATTTAAGAGTGTATATATTGATATATATATATATATATATACATAAATTATTTTTAGACAAAAAACATGAGTAACTAATTTGGGTTTCAAATAGGTGTCATGACTTAAGTAAATTATCCCATGAAATGCATTTAAACAAATTAAGTTAAAGAACTATTGGCTTTGGTCTTAGATAGGTGGATCTTGTAACTACTAATAAATGGGCTATGAAATGTAAAGGAGTATGGACACATCTAGGTGTCCACTGGGTTTATTGGGATATAACATAAAGTTAAAATGGTCTTGAGAATTTATAAATGAAAACCCTTTGTGGCACCTAAAGAAATGTTTATTATACTCTAAAATGGTGGCTAAATAGTGGACGGTGTGTGTATTGTTGCAGGTTTAAGGTTGTGAAAGGAACCAAATAATTATAAATTGGTTTAGAAAAAAAGTATGAATTTAGAAAATAGTTTAAAGTTTTGGGAAAAAATATAGGTTGGTTTAAAGTTTTTAAAAGAATTAAAAAGCAGTTTCAATTTTGACATAATTAAAAAGGAGTTTAAGAGTTTGAATTAATTAAAAGAAAGTTAAGATCTCAAATTTAATTAAAAGACTGTGAATCATTATCAAATATTTAAATAAAAGATCAAAATTTTGTAATTATTTAAAATAAGGTCGACTTATTTTTAACTTGTTAAAATAAGATCAATTAGATTTTAGGAAATGGCACGCCTAAGGTTTTTAGGTGCCCTAAACTTAGATACAATGACTGTCTAGACAAATTGAGATCCGATAATAGTCCCAACTAGATTAGCAAAATGAAAAATTTACCCCTAATACAAAAATGAATGGTTAAAGTGTGAATTTAATTTTAGAAGGGTCTTTCCAAGGTTTTTGGACGTCCTGAATCTAAATATAATGTCAGATTAAGTAAATTAGGACTCGAGGGTAGTCTTACCTAAATTAGTAAAAAGATGATATTTTCTCTAGAATTAAATTAAATACTTGAATGACTAAGTAAAGTATGCAATGGGTGTTTCAAAGGTTTTTGGACGCCTAGAATCTAAATATAATAGTAGAGTTAGAAAATTGGGACGCGGTGTTGGTCCCACATGAATGTGTGAAACTATGATAATGCCCCTAAGCATTGAACAAATATCAAAAAAAAAAAAAAAAATCTAAGAAGACCTACCTAAGGGTTTTTGGTACCTTCTGGACTCATTTTCCAGATCCATTTGGTGAAACAGTGTCTCGATAGATGTGATTGCAAAATCAATAAAACTACACTAATGCCTTTCAATATTGAACAAATCTATATAGGAGAAAATAAAATACAATAAGACCTACTTTGAGGTTTTTGAATCTTTTGGATCTGTCTTCAAGATCTGCTTTGTGAGACTGTATCTCAATAAATATTAAATCAGTGTTTATAAAATTACAAAAAATAACCTAAGGGTTGTAAAAATCATTTAAATGGTACACATTCTTTGGGATAGGACTTCCTTAAGGTTTTTAAGGTCTAGTAATCTATTTTAGCATCTGTTTGGAGAAATGGACACTCTAAGCATAGGTTACAATATGACTGACCTTAGAGAATTTAAGGAACTAATGTCAAACCTAAGTACAATGGGCTAGGGTGGCCCAAAAGTTAATTATGAACTCATAAGACATCCAATGCTTAGATATGAATAACTCAAGTAGTATTTCCTCACAGATATGCATTGATTGTTATTCCCACATACTTATTACGAGATTCTTGTAGCTTGACTATTGTAGATACTCTACTATGCTTATTATTATATATGTGCGTATTATGGATGCAATGATGCTTAGGCCCTATTATTCTATTCCTTAAGATATTGGATGGATTCTCTGATTATTCATATGGGTTTGATGCATTACATTTTTGCACAAAGATATGTTGAGATTAAATATGAAATTTGTAGATGGATTATGATCATTCTTATTAGTCAAATTCTTGTAATTGGGATAGAGTTTCCCTTTAGTCATGCCAAAACCCTGCGTGGGAGGTTGCATGGTCCTATTGGGTCAGTAGCCGATGAACGACACATCGGGTATTGATTCTATAGACTCACAGGTTTACGGATGGGCTTAACGGGGGTGCGCATTAGTTATTTTGATAGATGACATAGATATTCGTTATGTGGATTCTTATAGATATGTTATGGATTACACATGTTAGATATATGTTGTTGTTAATATTGCTTTAAATAGGAAATGACGTTCATCGGGACCAGGTATACCAAGATATATGGTGATACTATATTGTTCATTTCCCTACTATTATAAAATATTGAATTATATTGTATCTTGTTGATCAGTGAACATATGCTTGTGAAGTATTATATAATGCTTGTTGGGTGCTTGAGTTGCATACTGGTCATTAGGTATTGTCCTCTTCGAACTTGCATTAGCTTTGGCACATTACTTGTTTTTGTGTTTTAGGAAACCCTATTGAGCATTATGGCTCATCCCTTGTTGTTCATGGGAATCGACAAGTATTCGACTTGTAGATGACTGCTGCAAGGTTGATCTCGAACAGAAGATGAACTTAGATCGTAGCGTTACGCATTTTTGTACAAGGGTGTTTGTACCATTTTCTTTATCTCATTGTATCCATAGATTTATATCAGTAGATAGTAAAGCCATGTCTTAATACTCTGACTATATTGTATATCAGTGGCAAACATTCATTGTACAGTTAAACTTAATAAAAGTTAATTTCAATTAATCTCGTTATGGGACTTAAACAAGTACAACCATGGTGACGTAACGAATTCAAATAATAATGGTTGCTAAAAAAAAATAGCATGTATTTTAATATACTTGACTAAGTTGATCTAGTGATTTACCCATTGGTTAAGGGTCAAATGACCCTTAAGTCGGGGCTCGAATTTTCGATTCAGTGACATGGTTACAGGTGAGCAAAAACCTACTTTTGATTTGTTGGCTGATTGTGGGGGTGGTGGTGGACTGTGTAAGCGACGATGTCGGTGTTGGATGTGGTTAAAGGTGATGGTGGAGATCTTGGTGGTAGTGTGGCTTGGGGCTATCGAAGGAGAAATCTTACAAAAGGGTCTAAGTCAACTTTTTACGGTATTTAATGTATTTTAATTAATGGGCAATTTGGTAATTTCAATTTTGTTGTTAATGCTATTTGGGAGATAACTCTGACAAGGGACAGAGCAATTTCAGAAAATCATAGGAAAAATATCCGCAATTATCAAAAATCAGAGGAGTGGTAAATGCAATTAACCCAAAAATAAACAAAAGAAGCAATTGATCAATATAGGGAAGAACAATTTTCAAAAAAAGAAAAGAGAAAGATTTTGCTTTTGAATTTCTTTTATTTATCAAAACGGTTTATAATTTGGAACAACAAAAATAAACTTTGGGTATTTTAATAAGGGGGATTCAATCATAGGTCTCCCATAAAGTGTTAATTAGTACAAGGTCCAACCCAAAATATGTTAACCCAAAAAAGTCCCTAGTAGTTTTGTTGACAAAAATACCCTTCCTTGCAAAAACACGGAGCAAACAACTTCTTTCTTTTGCAATATGTTTCAACGATGCCGTGTCATTGCTTTTTTGTTTCTGAAACTTCAAAATTAAATAACTTAGAATATATAAGTCCGTTTTGCTTAAAAATTATATATTCGGATTCTAAAAATTGAGATTTATCAAGCAAGATCCCTATTGTATAGGAAATTTTGACAAAAAAATTCGTGTTTTTTCGACAAAATTTTAGTTGAAAACTCTCTATCCACAGAATCAAGACAGAGAATATGCACTGTCCCAATACAGAGAAATGTCTCTATCCAGATAGAGAGATTTGAGAAATTCCTTCAACAAAAAAAAAATATTACACATTTTAACAAGGATCAAACAATCTTTATTCCTTAAGAAAGTGGTAATACCCTAACAATGATAAAACACAAAATTAAATTTCAATTTCTTTTAAAAAACTCTTATTTTTTCAATAGAGAATTTTTGGATTGAGAAATTTTTTAAATAAAAAAAGTATTACACATGTTTTTAATAATGCATCAAACAACTTTTGTTTTTTAAGAAAGTGATAATATTCCAATATTGCTAAAACAAAAAAATTAGATAGGAAAAAAAAAAACATAACACAAAAAAAAAAAACCAACAAAAAAATGTTTCATCGGACATAGAGTTTTTATGTGACAAAATTTTTTCTATACATAAAGAAACAGGCACACAACACCGAACGAGAAGAGTAGATCAAGCAAGAAAAAAAAAACCCATACAATTTTAATTCCCAAGCTAACTCAATCGATGACTTCACTGCATGGGTCATCATTACTATTGGTCCATTTTAAAATGATTCCATCTTTGAGATATTTGGGTAGACATAGGACATCTGGTCCATTTCTTGTGTAGTAGTAATTGTCTCTCTCAATTCTCTAGTCTTGTCACACTCATAACCATTATGCCATGGAAGCACGATGCTGGAGACTTCAATGTCTGCCATTAAAAAAGTTAAGTGGGAATGACAGTGAATTTAAGTAAATAATGTCAAAGCTCTCCACTGTGTTCTTGAAGGAACATTCAAAGCTCTCTGCTGAGGTTACCGAGAAATCCAATAGATAAGAAAAATAATTGACTCTTCGGTTATGAAGCCGCACAAAATTGAGAGAAGAAATCGAATGGTGAGACGGCCATGGCTAATGAGAATTGAGCAACGAAGAGCAGAAACCCAAGAAGGAGAGACTGAAGGGGCATCCGAACAGGTAGAGAGAGATTGAGATGATTGCATCGAATAAAAGAAAAAAAAAACGACATTTTTATCATTTAAATAAATATAACATTGCCTTGTCAGCCTTTTAGGATGTAAGGTCAAATAATTTAAAATCTCATGGACTTTTAAGATTAAGATGTTTACACTTGAATTTTAGTTTCTAAATACTTATTTTAAGAGATCTTTTAATAATTGTTTAGGTAATTTATAACATAGGAAAATAAATTAAAAAATAACCTTGTGATGGTAATAATAGAAGTGATGGATAACTTCCTATAAGCACGATCGAGTTCTAGTATTAAGTGGACAAAGTAAATGCACCAGTAAAAAAAAATTTAAGTCTACTTATACATGTTTATATAAAAAAAAATTGTGAATAGTTATATTGTATTACCCAGTTTACATTTTGTAAATTTCTTTTATCAATAATTTCGATTATGAAAAAAATTCTATTATTAAAATTTTATTCAATATTTACGTCTCTTTTATTAGACTAATATTACAATTATATTTTTATATTTATATATTATAGCAATGTAGTGATGATGTGTCACTCTCTTTATTTTTTTTCAACTCAAAATTCAATATGACACTCTAAATTTACAAATTCCCCCCTTTCCTTTTCCCTTCATTCTAAAAAAAGGCAGAAGTTAATCTTATTAAAAAAAGCTCAATTATATAGAAAACTCCATGGGTTTGACCTTCTTACTCGGGGCTGGACGCTAACTGAAATGTTTTTGAATTGTTTTGTGAGCGTGTGATCCACGTCCTAAGGTGATCTTAGAGAGAAAAATTAGAAATGACTCACTTACCCAAAAGTAAAAATTGAAAAAAAAAATATTTGTAATTGCTACTTATCTTTAATAGTTGATCAAAAGTTACCTAAATGAATCAAAAAATAAAATCTTTCGTTTTTTTTTTTTTGACAGAAAATTGATAGGAGTTTTATTGAGGCAGAGATTAAACATTATATTTGAGAGATCTTACAAGAAAATTAAAAAGATCTTCCAGTCTCACCATTTCAGAATCAGTGGTTCTCGCACGCTAATTCATTGGAATAGAAAGAAATTATCAAACAATGCTTTCACATCCTCATAGATCATACTAACTGGAGAGAAGTCCTCATTGACCGAATGCCATGAACAATACTCGGGGAATCACCTTCAAGAATAACACTCTAGATCCCAATATCAACAACATATTAAACTGCATGAAAAGCTATCAAAGCTTCCGCACGACCAACATCCATCAAAATGGATAAACGAAGAGATATCATGGCGATGACATCTTCATGAAAATCTCTAACAATAATACTTAATCCAACAACTCTACTGATGCTGCACTTTTCGACTCGCAGTAAGTGTGGACTCCGCGACCTGTAGAACACTCAGAAAGACGATCAGAGATCCACCGGATTGGCTCCGACAGTAGCCGCTCCGATGCTTAAGTAAGTAAAAAGGAATTGAAAGACTGTATTGAAAGCCAAAGAATGAGCATAAAAATAAAGCGTACCTTTAAGGTTTAATTTATAGACATTGGCCTTCCTAAGTTGATTAGGATTTGATGTCATGAATATAGGGATTTGATCATCGGAGATTGCAGTTACCTTGCAGAGTATTGCATAGAGATAACCATAGATGGTAGTTCCCTTGTTGAAGACTGTTTCCTTGTTGAAGACTGTTTCCTTGTCGAAGACTGCTTCCTTATTCCCTGCTCAGCATCCGCTAAGGCGGTGACAAGGTCTGGAGTGTTGGTCTGGACCCTGTAATAAGTTCTGAGACCCTTGTCCGGATATGTGTGCTCTGAAGGCATAAGTTTGGTCAGTTCCGACCTTTTGTGATGATCTGGATGCTTGATCTTTCAGTCATTGGTCGAGTGGAAACCATGTCGGCAGAGCATGAGTTGGATTATGGTCATACGTGTCAAGTGCTGATTGGCCTGCTCTTTTATGGTATATCAGTTACTCCCCCCCCAAGTCCTAGTTCGATGCTAGCAAGCAACTAGGGCTAAGCCTTTTTCGGAGAGTCATGTGTCCTGCTTGTTCG
The DNA here is from genome assembly GCA_008638375.1 of Nyssa sinensis. NCBI lineage: Eukaryota > Viridiplantae > Streptophyta > Magnoliopsida > Cornales > Nyssaceae > Nyssa > Nyssa sinensis. Next base: position 23,464,788 of record CM018039.1, on the reverse strand, counting down.
CCTTTCAAGGCAACTGTTGGGGCGCCATTTATTGCGCAGCCGGAGATTAGGTCTTTTCAAAGTCATCATTTGTACTGGCCGATAGTTGGGTTTCCTGAAATCATCATTGTTCCGAACCGTCATGGCGTTTGGACTTGGTGGGTCCCTTCTGATACTGTGCTTATAAATACGGGGTGAGATTTTGAAATGACCTTTTCCCTGTCATTTTCACTGTGCTAGAAGACTTCATCTGCCATTGTTGGTTTGTGCGACCTTGCAGAATACCGATTTCCTGAGTTAGACCAGGTTCGACCGATTTTTCCTCTTCTCTTGCTTCTTTCTTCTTAAGTCTGGGAATAATGTCTGCCCCTTTTGAGTCCCCAATTGTAAGCAAGGGAGTAGGAAATCCTTCTGAGATGGCTGTACCATCTTCTGTGGAAGATGTAGGTAATCCTGCTCCCGAAGATATTGGGGAGAAGCCTGTTGAACCTCTCCCTAGTCCTGGGGTTAGGATAGTTGATGCCTTTGAAGAGCCCCGAGATAGGGCTGGGGAGACCTCTGGTAGGTCTTCCCACAGAGAAGAGGGTGAGAGTGCTGTTACTCAGAGCCTTCTGGACGAGTGGAGGGTAAAATACCATTTCCCCCTAAATGTGACCTGCAGAGTTCCAGGCCCCATGGATCGTCCCCAAAATGTTGGAGCCGGGGAGATTTGTGTTTACCTTGCCTGGTTCGAAATGGGCTTGAGACTCCCATTGCTGGATTTAGTCAGGCAATTCTTTTGTTGGTTCAAGCTCTGCCCCGCCGACCTGAATCTTAACAGCTGGCGGCAGCTTCTAGGGTTCATAGTATTGGGACACCAAAACAAGGTGGATGTGTCCCTGGACTTGATCCGTAGCAATATGGATCTGAAGTTCAAACAAGCAGAAGGCCTTTTCTATATGTTCTTTGAGAAGGGGTTCCGATCCCTGTCCTCCGTTCCTACTTCCAACAAAACGTGGAAGAAGTGGTACTTCTTCGTCGGAGGAGGATGGGAGCATGAAGACTTCCAGGAATGAGGCCTCGCCATTCCCTCGTGTTACGGGTCATAAGGGTGAGGCTTATTCCCTTAGGTTTGCCTTAGCTTTGTTTACGCCTTCGGAACTGATAAACTGATATATTATTCCTTACTTCTGTGCAGTCAAGAGTGCTTGGAAGAGGCCCGATTTTACTAAAGCACTGCGAGATCAGTACCGAGTGCTACTTTCGACTTCTAACCGGGCTCATTCTGTCATTGTAACTCCGGAGAACTTGATGGCTGCCCGTTCTACAGAGCTTAAGAAGAGGCTGACGACAAAGTGGGCTGTGCCGGAGGCCCAAGTGGTGGGGGAGTCTTCCTCTCGAGTTGAGCCTGATGCCCCCCTTGAAGTAAAAAGGAGGAGGTTGATTTTTGGCTCTCCCGAGCCAGCCCCTGCCGAGGCTGAGAAGGAGGCCGAACTTGCCGTTCCTATCTCTGCTGCTCCTCCTGCTTCTTCTGGTCCGAGCCGAAGGACTAGGAAGGGGAAAGCACCTGCTGCATCGTCCGAGCCATTTGCGGAGCCGGACTATCAAATTGTCAAGAAGGCATTTGATCAAATATAGGCTCAGGGCCCACACCGATACAGAGGGGATGACCCTTCCAAGCTGATGACTGAGATGATGAATCTTCAGATGAAGGTAACTTCTGAAGCCTTTCTTGACTTTCCTATTTGTTCATTTGTTCAATCTAAATTGTCTGTCTTACTTTGTACAGAGTATGCATAGTTTGGCTGCTCTGATGGTGACCCCTATGGGCCTTGAGGAGGCTGAGAAGCTGAAGGCTGAAGTAGAAGAGATGAGGCTGGAGCTTGGGACAGCCCGATCCAAGATTCAGACCGCTGAGGAGGATCTGAAGGAAGCTACCACCAACTTTACCGTGGCAGAGTCTGAGAGGGACATATATGCTCAGAAGGTTGAGGGGCTTCAGGCGGAGTTGGTTGAGCTCCGGGGTTCCTTTAATCAGAAGGTTCAGGAGGCAGCTGATCAAGCCAAGGTTGAGGCTAAGATGGAATTGAAAAGTGAAGTTGAACAGATGGGTGATGACCTGATCCGGTTTGGCTTTGAAAGCTTCCGAACTACATTTCAGATTCAGTTCCCAAGTTTCGACGTGTCGTCAATCGTTCCTCCTGAGCCTGCCTCGTCTGGTCCTGACCCGTACAAGACGGCTGGGGCTACTGCTCTTAACTTGGAAGAAGACCCAGGCCCCTCTGACAAGGCTTGAGGCTTTTATGGGTCTTTTGATTTTTCTTCGTTTTTGCCATTTCTTTTTGATGTAATGGGTGTATACTTTTGATCAATGACATTGACTTTCCTTCAGATTCTTCCTGCGTTCTTTCCTCCTGTGCAATTTTGTCGCAAGTGTGGCTGTTCTGTCTCATCACAATAAGATAAGAAGGCAAACATAATCAGATAGATAGAGCCCAATAGAGTGGGAGTGAACTTTTGTAGATCTCTGAGATAGACTGCTCTGAATCAAGAGCTTGTAAAGATAATCAGGCAGCTTGTGCTTGTCATTATGATGCTCGGTATGCTATTTTCGAGTACTCAGGATCAGGATATGTCCGAGCTGTTTTGGCCTTTGTCATATGGCTGGCCTGTCATAAATTAGTTAAGACTATAAGTTCTGAATCTTGGATAGGAGGCCTGTACATTTAGACGCTGTCCCCCTCCCTTTATCAGTTCAGAAGCTCCAGTGCTGGGCTGTGATTTTCGTTCACAGAGCTCTGTACCCTGTCTCTTGGTATATCGAAGGGGCATATTTAATGCACCGCTTATTTATTCGATTGCCATTTGGGATTTCGAGGCCAATCTCTTTTTCACCGTTGCGACGGTTCAGTTGGGTGGATTTTGGACTTCAAGGGTCTATATATATGGGAACGAGGGCATTCGGTTGCATTCAACCCTTTTATTCTCAAACTGTTTCCTCGTAAGAGAGACTTTAGATGCTGCCGAAATTTTGTCACTCGCCCGGAGATGATGGATGATTTTCTGTCTAAGTTAGGAATGATTAAACTGTGGCCGAGATTTAACCTTCCCCCTTTTTCAGTCTCCAAGGAAGGATTAAAGGAGGCACAAGTCTTCTTGTTTCCTCTGGCCTCCGGTCGAGATTCCTCCAATTGGTGGTGTTCCCTCCCTGATTCAACCGAGGCTTGGAGCGCCGGTGATGAAGACGCAAGTGGGGTGCCTCCTCTTCTTCATGTTTCGTCAGAGACCCCTGCTCCAATCAACTGGGGTGTAACAACTGACGTGAGGAAGACGAATGGCGGTCCCTTGAGACCCAGAGCCCTCATCCTCCGTTGGTCGTGAGACCAGTGATAGTGATGATGAAATGGCCTGGGTGCTTCTTGATGCGGATTGGGGTTCAGGGTTCCTTCCTTTCAAACGGAGCCAACGACGGCGGTAATGGAAACTTTGGATCCTGTGCCCTTTTATCATCCCATGAAGAAAAGCCGTGATGTTGCCAAGTGTAGCTTCTGTAGTAGCTTCTGTAATAGCTTCTGTAATAGCTTCTGTTTTATTTCCAGTCTTTGTACTGATGTAAATCTTCTGATTCATCAATAAAATTGAGCTCATTTTTCTCAAATCTAATGTTCTTTTCTGTTTGAGTGTGCCCTTTTGAGTTAGATTACCCTTTTGTGCACTTCTGATCAATAACTCCTCCGCATGTCTCGAGAATAGATCAAAGAAACTTAGAAAAATGCTTGAATAAAAATACTTTACATCTGATTGGTACCATAGTACTTGTTGCTTGCTTGACAGATAAGCCAAATAATATAAATATCAGATCTGAGGCGTTCCGATCTAGGAAACTTTAGTTTGTAGATGCCTGGAACTTTTGTCTTTGGATGGACTGGATCATAGAATCTGCTAATTGAGGGTGGACCAGGCTCGGAAGGCCTGTGCATTAGGGTGGTCCAGGCTCTGGAGGCCTGCGTATAAAAAATGGACCAAGTATTTAAGACCTGCTTATTATGGACCAGGCTCCAGAGGCCTGTGCATTAATAGATGGACCAAGTGTTAAGACTTGTATATTTATGGACCAGGCTCTGGAGGCCTGTGCATTAATAGATGGACCAAGTACGAAGACTTGTACATTTATAGACCAGGCTCTAGAGGCATGTGCATTAGTAGATGGACCAAGTACGAAGACTTGTACATTTATGGACCAGGCTCTGGAGGCCTGTGCATTAATAGATGGACCAAGTACGAAGACTTGTACATTTATGGACCAGGCTCTGGAGGCCTGTGCATTAGTAGATAGACCAAGTACGAAGACTTGTACATTTATGGACCAGGCTCTGGAGGCCTGTGCATTAATAGATGGACCAAGTACGAAAACTTGTACATTTATGGACCAAGCTCTAGAGGCCTGTGCATTAGTAGATGGACCAAGTACGAAGACTTGTACATTTATGGACCAGGCTCTGGAGGCCTGTGCATTAGTAGATGGACCAAGTACGAAGACTTGTACATTTATGGACCAGGCTCTGGAGGCCTGTGCATTAGTAGATGGACCAAGTACGATGACTTGTACATTTATGGACCAAGCTCTGGAGGCCTGTGCATTAATAGATGGACCGAATGTAAAAACTCGTACATTATGGACCAGGCTCTAGAGGCCCGTGCATTTATAGATGAATATTCTATGGAAGTAAAAGAAGCATCTCTACTGATTATACTTCCGTAAGTGTTCCACGTTCCATGGCCTAGGAACAGGCTTCCCAGTCATGTCTTCTAGCCAGTAGGTAGTAGGTCGAACAACCTTCGTTACTTTGTAAGGGCCTTCCCAGTTTGGTGACAACTTTCCCATAGTGGGATCCTTGGTGTTTTGAAAGACTCTTCTTAAGACATAGTGTCCGACTTGAAAGCTGACTGTCTTGAGTCCTACCTTGGATTTGTCGACCATTCTTTGTTGATAGGCTTCCATCTTGATGCTGGCTTGATCCCTTCTTTCTTCGAGCAAATCCAAGTTTTCCATCAGCTGTTGATCATTGGATTCTTGCTCAAAGGCTTCTGTTCTCAGGGTTGGCATACCGATCTCAACCGGAATTACTGCTTCTGTCCCATAGGCTAGTGAGAAGGGAGTCTCAGAGGTGGGAGTTCTTTTGATCGTTCTGTAGGCCCAAAGGACTCTGGGGAGTTCTTCTGCCCACTTTCCTTTGGCCTGCTCCAACCTTTTCTTTAACCCGTCAAGGATTGTTCGGTTGGTGACCTCCGCTTGCCCATTTGCTTGTGGATGGCCTGGAGAGGCGAAATGCTGCCTAATGTTGAGATTTTCGCAGAATGCCTTGAAGCCTTTACTAGTGAATTGTGTCCCATTGTCGGAGATAATTGCACGTGGTATGCCGAACTTGCACACAATGTTCTTCCAGGTGAAGCTCTCAACTTCCTTTTCTGTGATATGTGTCAGAGGTTCGGCTTCGGCCCATTTAGAGAAGTAGTCGATGGCCACCAAGAGATATTTCCTGTTTGGAGGTGCCCTTGGTAATGGACCCACAATGTCCATCCCCCATTGAGCAAAGGGCCAAGGACTAGGAATCGGGATAAGCTCATGATGAGGCTGATGTTGGTACGGGGCAAATCTCTGGCATTTGTCGCACTTCCGAACATATTCCTTAGCCTGTTTCAACATGCCAGGCCAGTAATAGCCCTGCGATAGAGCTCGGTGGGCTATAGTTCTGCCCCTATTATGATTCTCGCAAATTCCTTCATGTATTTCAGCCAGGACATATTGTGACTCGTCTGGAGCTAAGCATTTTAACAGAGGTTGAGAATACGACCTTCTGTAAAGCTTGTTGTTTAGGATCAGGTACCGAGCCGCTCTGATTCGGATTCTCCTAGCTTTGTTTTTGTCCTCTGGGAGGAGCCCGGATCTTAGATACTGGAAGATTGGAGTCATCCAGTTCTGGGGCTGTTCATCAACTTGAGCAATTTGGGCTTCCTCAATGTTGGATCCTGGCTGAAAGGAGATTTTAATTATGGAGTTTGCTTCAGACTTGAGGCGGGAGGCCATGTTAGCCAGAGCATCTACTCTGCAATTCTGGCTTCTCTCAATTTTCTGGATAGTAAATGTCTGGAAGGAATGCTTCAAATGATTCACCAGTTTGGAGTACCGGAGCATCCTATCATCTTTAATGGCAAATTCTCCCAAGACCTGGCTCACCACCAGTTGGGAATCAGAGAAGACATCGAGGTTCTGAGCCTCGCATTCCATGGCAAGCTTCATGCCTAAGATTAGGGCTTCATATTCGGCTTCGTTATTAGAAGCTTTGAGTCCCAAGCTGACTGCTTTTTCTGACGTGAGCCCATCAGGAGACTGTAGTACTAGGCCTACCCCTGAACCTTGATCGGTTGAAAATCCATCAATGTATAGCAGCCAGGTTCCCGAAGTTTCGGTGAGTTACGCTTTGTTCTGAAGTGCCGGGGTGAATTCTGCCACAAAATCAGCTAAAGCCTGCCCTTTGATGGAGTTTCGGGGTACATATGATATGTCGAACTCCCCTAGCTCCACAGACCACTTCACCAATCTTCCCGATACCTCAGGTTTCCTTAGTATTGACTTCAGAGGGTAGGCAGTTGGGATCTCGATTGGATGGGCTTGGAAATATGGTCGAAGCTTCCGAGCTGATATGACCAAGGCATAGGCCAGTTTTTCTACTTCTGGGTATCTTTTTTCCGTGTCAAGTATTGCCCTACTGACGTAGAAAATAGGCCTCTGTACTCCTCTGTCCTGTCTGATCAATGCGGAGCTGACCGCGTTTTCGGAAACTGCAAGGTACAGGAGTAGCTTTTCTCCTTGTACTAGTTTTGATAGGAGTTCTGGAGAGGCTAGATACTCTTTTAGCTCTTGAAAGGATTCTTCGCATTGTTCCGTCCACTGCAAAGCTTTGCTGCCCTTCAGAGCTTTGAAGAAAGGTAGGCAGCGGTTAGTGGATTTGGAGATAAATCTGCTCAGTGCCGCAACTTTGCCATTCAATGCCTGAATTTCTTTCCTGGTTCTTGGTGACTTTTAGCCCAATCAGGGCTTGGATCTGAGTGGGGTCTGCTTCGATACCCCTCTGAGAGACAATGTATCCCAAGAATTTTCCCTTCGTAACTCCGAAGGTACATTTCGAGGGGTTGAGCTTCATCTTGTGCTGTCTGAGGATATCGAAGGTCTGGGCTAAGTGCTGGAGGTGGCTGCCTTTCTGAAGACTCTTTACCAGCATGTCGTCGATGTATACCTCTATGGTGCTTCCGAGCAGTGGGCTGAACATCTTGTTCACCAACCGCTGATAAGTGGCTCCAACATTCTTCAAACCGAAAGGCATCACTCTGTAGCAGTAAAGCCCTCTTTCGGTTATGAAGGCAGTCTTCTCTTGATCTGAAGGTACATCTAGATTTGGTTGTATCCAGAGTAGGCATCCATGAAACTCATAAGCTCGTGCCCCGTAGTGGCGTCAACCAGTTGGTCTATTCTTGGCAGTGGAAAGCTGTCCTTGGGGCACGCCTTGTTGAGGTCTGTATAATCAACGCAGACTCTCCACTTGCCGTTTTTCTTCTTGACAAGCACGGTGTTGGCTAGCCACTCGGGATAGAACACTTCCCGTATCATCCTGGCGTCTAGCAGCCTTTGGACTTCTTCATTTATAATCCGATGCCGCTCAGGGGCAATCGGCCTTCTCTTCTGTCTGACTGACGGGTGATCCGGATCCACCATTAGTTTGTGAGTTATAAGATCGGGATCTATTCCCTCCATATCTTTGGTTTCCCAAGCAAAGATAGAGAGGTTGTCTTTCAAGAACCTGACTATCTTTGCCTGCTCGGTGTGTGTTAGGTCTAGGCCGATGTACAAATAACGCCCCTCTGCTTCTGAACTGACCAATACTTTAATGGGCTCGCCAACAAGTTTGGCTCGGCTGTCACGTCCCCTTGGGCTCAGGGGTTCTTCAATGCTGGATGGGCAATCTTCCACCTCGGGAGAGTGAGTGAGAACCGGATCTGCACAATCCCGAGTGTACTGTAATTGCTATTTAGGAGCTCTCTCCTTGAGAGCAATAGCGTGGCACTCTCGGGAGGTTGGCTAACACCCTCTAACGGAGTGGACGTTCTGGTTGTGTACGTACTTCAGGCACTGATGGAGGGTCGAAGTGACTGCTCCTATCTGATGCAACCAGGGTCTTCCGATTATGACGTTGTAGGGAGACTTCATGTTTAACACCATGTACTCCGAGATGGTGGTCTTCTGCCCTTCACCCTCTCCTACGGTGGTAGGTAGGTCGACTCTCCCCAAAGGGGTACTGAGGTTGCCATCAAAAGCTGCCATCACGGCAGTGGTGGGCTTGACATTGTCATGGTCTATCCCCATCTGTTTAAGTGGCTCATAGAACAGTATGTTGACGGAGCTGTCAGTATCGACCAGGACTCTCCTGGTCTCGAAGTTGGCGATTCTAAGGGTGATGACAAGGGCATCACTGTGAGGGCAATGTACCCCTGCTAGATCTTGCTCAGTGAATTGAATCTCCAGTGCTGGCTTGAGCCTCTTTTCTACGTTGGAGATCTGTAATACGTTCGGGGCAGCTCTGGCCTCCCGAGCATATCTCTTTCTTGCCCTGTTGGACATTCTTGTGATAGGGGAGTCAGCATGGAGGACGTAGATAACATAGTTGTTCTGCCTCTGAGGCTCGTTTCGTCCTTCCCTCTACTCTTGCCTTTGCTCAGGCCTTTGATCTGGCCGTTGTTGAGGCTTGTCGTCTTGGGGGTTCTGCCTTCCGTCCAGCTTGATGAACTCCCGAAGATGCCCCTTCTTTATGAGCTGCTCTATCTCATACCGGAGGGTCTTGCATGTGTTAGTTGTATGTCCATGATCTTTATGGAAATTACAATACTTACTTTGGTCCCGCAGGCTGGGATCTCCTTTGATTGGTTCCGGCCACCTAAGGTTTTCCCGATCTCAGATCTGCCGGAGTACCTGGTTCGGTGTGGTGTTCAAAGGAGTGAAGTTGGTGAATTCCCTTGGTCCGGAGTTGTACACAGCTCTGGGCGCTGTTCTCTTCTCTGGGCTCCTGGCCCTCTTTTTGTTGGAGTCTTTTCTGTGATCCTCCTTCTTGTGGTCCTCCCTCTTCAGATTATCCTTCTGGGTCTAATCTTTGCCCTTCTGGGATGTGCGGTTAGCTTCTTCCAGGTTGATATATTTTCTGGCCCGATCCATCAATGCAGCCATGTCGGCTGGGGGGCTCTTCGTTAAGGAGTCTCTGAATCCTCCTTGGGCGAGCCTGGCAGTTAGGGCTGCTACAAGGAACTTTGGGCTGCAGTCGGTGATCTCCGTGAGTTCGGTATTGAAGCGCATAATGTAGGCTCGGCGGGATTCCTCCCTGGTCTGCTTGATATTTAACAGGAATTCTGGACCCCTTCTGAGCCTCCTGCTGGTCATAAACCTGTCCAAGAACTGTCTACCGAGCTCGTAGAAGCTGGTAACTGAGTTTGGAGGGAGGTTGTGGAACCACTTCAGAGCAGTTCCCTTCAAGCTGGTGATGAAGGTGCGGCACATGAAAGCATCAGAGGCTCCGTGAAGGGCCATCATATGCTGATAGTGCGAGAGATGATCTCCTGGATCTCCAGATCCATCGTATAGGGTGAACTTGGGCACCATGAACTTTCTGGGCCTCTCTTCTGACATGATGGCGTGAGTGAACGGGGTGGCTAGTCTTCCGAGCAGCCTTGCCAGTTCGTCTTGCTCCGGAGGGTTCTGAGGTCTTCTTAAGGCGATTGTCCGGTCCATAGACTCGGCAATCTCCTCTACCCTTCGCGGATCTCTGAGTTTGACATCTTGCGAAACCTGCCTGACAGCCTCGGCTTCAGGGTAGTAGGGTTAAGTACGCCCTTCGAATGGAGGAGGAATCCGAACCGGAGGGATTGGTGCTGCATGATGAGGCTCCTGCGGTGCCGGATATGCTCCCGAGGCCCTTGGAGTTGGGGCTCGAGTAGTGCTCTGGTAGTGGACGTCAGGAACGAAGGCGGATGTTCCCCAGCCAAGGACTGTTGATGGCTGTGGATCTCGGCCAGCGCGAGCAACGCCCGAAGGGTGCCCAGGCTGGTTAGTTGGAGCCTGCTCACGAAGTTTTTCATTCTCCGCGTCAACAAGAGGTTGCGTACCTGCGGCGAAATTGACCGGCGGGCTAGGAGAACCTGCTGCCTGGTTTTGCCTGAGTGTTGCCAGCGTTCTAGTGATGGCAAGCAACTGCTCCTGCACCAGTTCATTGTGTCATTTTATTGCTTCGATCTCTTGTCGCATAAGATTGGCCGCTGGTCCCTTTGTACGAGGAGCAGGCGGCTATCGTTGAGCGTTTTGCGAATTCTGAGTATTCTGTCGTGGTCGGAGATTTGGTGCCATGGTTTTCCAGTGAGGAAAGAGATGGATTTATGAATAGAGCACTTGGAGATTAGTCGTTCCCACAGACGGCGCCAAACTGATGCTGCACTTTTCGACTCGCAATAAGTGTGGACTCCGCGACCTGCAGAACACTCAGAAAGACGATCAGAGGTCCACTGGATTGGTTCCGGCGGTAGCCGCTCCGATGCTTAAGTAAGTAAAAAGGAATTGAAAGACTGTATTGAAAGCCAAAGAATGAGCATAAAAATAAAGCGTACATTTAGGGTTTAATTTATAGACCGTGGCCTTCCTAAGTTAATTAGGATTTGATGCCATGAATATAGGGATTTAATCATCGGAGATTGCAGTTACCTTGCGGAGTATTGCATAGAGATAACCATAGATGGTAGTTCCCTTGTTGAAGACTGCTTCCTTATTCCCTGCTCGGCATCCGCTAAGGTGGTGACGAGGTCTGGAGTGTTGGTCTGGACCCTGTAATAAGTTCTGAGACCCTTTGTGATGATCTGGAGGCATAAGTTTGGTCAGTTCCGACCTTTTGTGATGATCTGGATGCTTGATCTTTCAGTCATTGGTCGAGTGGAAACCATGTCGGCAGAGCATGAGTTGGATTATGGTCATACGTGTCAAGTGCTGATTGACCTGCTCTTTTATGGTATATCATCTACTATCACAAAACATAGCAGCATCAAAATTAATCTTGAAGGTGGAGAAGCCTATGGTTGTTCCAAAGTAACTAAATGGTTAGGAGAGAAAGTTTGTGCTTCCAAAAAATCATTAAAGTAGGACACTCCAAATCTGGCAATCTCATTTGGGGATCGAGGATTATTTTTTGATTCAAAAAGTGCTACATTGCGATTATGCCACAACGTCCAGATGATACAAAGAAACATGCCAAATTGATTTTCATCAAGCACCTTGTAAATCTCTGCAATCCAACTCCGACAATCTGTAAAAGGATGAGCATCGACTCTTAGCCCTAAAGGAGATAGAGTCCATACTTGTCTAGCCACATGCCAATCCTTTAAAATGTGAACCAAAGATTCGGAAGAATTTCCACAAAAAAACACAATCTGCATCTACTTGATAGAGTGACCTAAGAGGTTAACTTTAGATGGTAAAGCATCTAAGGATACTCGCCACACAAGAACTTTAATCTTATTGGCCACCTTTGCTGCCCAAACAATTTTCCAACACCAATGGTTAGGGAAAAAAAATTTACATGTAAAAATTTAATTTTTTTCAATTTAGCCCACCTGAAGTTTTGGACCTACTCAATTTTACCCATCATTTTTTTATTTTTATCCCAAAATTTCAACCTAACCCAAATATTTTTATCTTAATTTTCTTATTTCTCATTCCAAAATTTTGACCTATTCTAAAATTTTAACACTGCATCAAGACTACAACACTTTTTAGAAAGAAAAAAAAGAGAGCAACAAATACGCTTAATAATGAGCAAACTTTTTTCATGTATGGGGGCATTTTGTTGGAGAGAGTTTGTGGAGATTGCTAGCCACTCTATCATATAAGACATTAGCATTTCCAATACACACAAACAAACACACACATATATATAACATTTCCAATACACACAAACACAATAGAGTATAGAAAAATAGATAGTACTTAACTCCAAACTAGATAGGAAGAACATCCTCCTACTCGTGTATGTGTCTTGGGAACCTCTATCGCCTGAGCAGCAACCAGCCTTTGATCTACAGCTAGATGGTACGCACTACAAACAGTGAGTTTTCCATGCTTAGTGTAATGCCAAATCAGTTTGTCCGTGACACGACGCTTGTTCAATGGCATGCTGAGAATATCCTTTGTTTCAAAAAGGAGAAAAATCGAATGGATTAAAGATACATTCCATTGATTATGATGCTAGTTTATAAGTTGTGCCACCCGAGCCTCAGAATGGAAGTGCCTAACTGGGGACAAAACCTTAAAAGAAGGAGCTGAAGTTAGCCATCTGTCCTGCCAAATTTTGATAGAAGAGCCATCCCCAACCCGCCATCGCAGCCCCACACATAACATGTGTTAAGTCAAATTGAACTACTGTATTTAAGAGTTCTAATTAGAAGAATTATAATAGACATAAAATTACAGAATAACTTAAATTCATGTATATAAAATAAACAATTAAATTAACATGCGTAAATGATAGAAAAATAAGTTTGGAATGAGCTGGCCTGTGAGGCGTGTAATCATTGCCCTAAAGCTGTTGTGCCTCCCTACGTGAAGGTTCCAATGGTCACAGACAGCTCCAAGATACAACCCAGGTTTTGCTCACAGCTAATCTCCTCAGAGTCCACGCCCACTAGGAGAATGATGAACCGTCTAGAATCAAAGTTGCCCACACAAAAATAATATGAAAAATACGTAAAGGTTGGATGGAAGAGATTGGATTAAAGAGATTAAGAACTCTTATTGTTGTATTATGGAAGAATATATAAGCCTCTATTTATAGCCATTTTGTGTATCTTCTACCAACAAAATATCCCAAAAAATCATCCACAAGTGGCAGAAAATCAGCAATAAAATTATTAAAAAGTCAATAACCAACATATCATAAAATCAGCAACCAAAATAAAAAATCAAGAAGAAGTTAAAACTAATTTTGAAACTTTCAAAGATATAAAAAATATAACAATCCCCCACAAGTTTCAAAATTTATAAAACTCAAAAAGCATATATATAATTTACATATATATATATATGTATAGGAAAGTTTGGGCAACTATTATACTGTGCAATAGGTGTAGGTGTCTTCCAGACTTGAACCTCACTTAGTGTTGACAGTCTCTTTCTAAAGGATCATAGTGAACTAAGTCTTGAACTAGACCCTTTGAATCAGAGTTCAACAAGTCGCACACACAGTACTGATATTAGACATGGTTCGCGGGTTAGTACTATTAAAGGCCATGCACTTGATCTTGATTTTCATTAGAGTTTCTAGAGAATAACTCAATTCTCATAGTCGCGGCCTCACGACATCTCTCACTTAGGTGAGTCCTCCAAGGGTACATGTGACCTGTACCTCGCAAGAGTGTTCATGCCTTGGGCTCATTCAAGGTAAACCCTTCCTAAATGTCACATAACACAACACACTACCATAGGGATGAGCAGGAGCATTTTATTAAGCGGCTCCTTATATAAAGTGCTGGATATATAAGTCACGCAATATGAATTGTTACTACCCATTGAACCTCCTTCATGGGGTCCCCAATCACAGAAGTTGGGTTACTTTCCTAGGTGACTTCCTTGTGAGCTTAGGCCCATCCCCCTCGACAAATCTAGGACTACACTCCTAGTTAGACCCCTCGGTTCAATTTTTGATCAACAAATATTTATTTTGTTTAATTTATCGGGACAATAATTATATGGATCCATCAAATAAATATGATCCCTTTCTCATAAGGGCTCATCATGTAAATATGTCAATTTATTTTAATCGAGGTAATATGGACCTATTTAAATGAAATTGGTCCATAGTTTTTCTTTACAACTGATTTAAGGACTTGTCATATAACTATAGTCCAATAGGCTACATTAAAGTATTTTGGAATCATCAAATAAATTTCGTCCAACATCTAGCTAGCAAAACCATTCATACTAGCAACCAATAGCCTTACAACTAGGAATCACACCTCACGTGACCAGTAACCTGCTACTAGGAACTATATGCTTAATAGTGGTCAATATTCTTATTAATATGAAGAACCACTCATGTGGCTAGTAGTCCTGCATTTACTAGGAACCACTATTGTAAATTATTTGAGAATATTTTAATAGATATTTTCCCACACTATTTAATGATTTATATCTTAATTTCATTGTGGTCAATAGTCTCTTAACTATAAGGAACCACAAATATAAGTTGTAGCCAATAGTCTATTAGCTACTAGGAACTACTTTAATTTAATATAAATATGGCTAGTAATCTTCAATTTATTAGGAACCACTATTTTAAAATTTTTAATTTTATTTTTAATACACTTTCATTCCCTCATAAAAATTATGTATAGATTTTATTTTTGTAGTTTCCCAAAACATGTATTACTCAAAAATAATAATCACATCAATTATTTTCCTCCAAATATTTATTCAAAATCATATATTACTTTCAAGTATTTAAATATTTCTCAAGCTATTAATTTAAGATCACATAATATTTAATTTACTTATACATCTTACATTCTTGTTCTTTAGCCACAAGTATTTTAAGTTTCTCTACAAAAATTTTAATGTCTGTGTATGTTATTTAATTCTATGTTGAACAAAAGAAACTCTACCAAATGATTTTAAATTTATGCCTCTCTTGTCAAAATATTCACATGGTGAATTTTAAAATTGACAAGTTAAGCTTGAAAAGATAAAGATAGAACTCTGGTTGCATACACAGTATTAGACAGATAAATTATCCCACCATCATTATTATTATTTTTAAATATATATAAATATATAAATTTTTTTAAATAGATATGGCGTTGGGATTGCACCATATGAGCCGTTCATACCTAGTTTACACATGATTATTACTTGTAGAAGAGTGACTAATAGTATAACTATGAAAGTATGAACTAAAGATAATTTCACACCTTTTGTCCTAATTTTCAAACTAATCACGGTGATCATGTTTATATTACACAACATAAATTCTCACCCATTATTTTCTTTATATGATTTTTGTTCTTAATAAAACTCAAAAACAAGGAAGTGTTGAATTATAAAAATTTTGTAACCCTTGTTATGATCTACCCTCGTAAAACTTATCTCATATTCAACCATTAAGCTCAACATGCAAGCTCTTATATGTTTAATAATGTTCGTGTATTGATAGATATTTACTGAGGAACACAAAGTGTCTAACTGAACTAATGACTTAAAAAACTAAATTCAATTAGTTAATAACAGTAAAATAAATTTCACTTTCCCAAATCCCATTAATTAAGAATATCTCAACAACTCCTACAAAAGAGAAAAAAATATGTATTTGACTTGTAAATAATAACAACTTAATCCCACAATTTAATATTTTATTAGGATTTGTTACTATTTTTATAAGCTATTTTGTAAGAGTAAATTATGTATGTAATTCACCGAATGTTCTCCCAATTATCAGGGGTTTTATAAAATAGATATATATTATAATATTTTGGTATCCCACCTCTTATCAAAACTCTTATCATTTTTTTATATTATATTATATTATATTATATTATTTTAAATTTTATTTTATATAGCAAAATTAAGTTATTAGATATAATGTGATAAATTTGAATAGTTAACAGAAAGGTATATCAAATCTATACATCAAATATAATTATACATGCATGTATATAATTATACATTTCATTTAAATAACGTGGGGCTGCCAATTTCATTTTATTAATGCTTTTCACAAAATACTCTCACCTCTTATAATCGTGAAGCATCGTTTCTTATATATATATATATATATATATATATATATATATAATAAAATTGAAAACAAATAATAATAATGTTTTTTTTATTATTATTTTTATTATTATTTTTATTTTTTATTTATATATATATATATGTATATATGTATTGATGAAAATATATATATATATATATGTAACGATTTATATATGTATCTATATATATATTGTTGTCTTTGATAAACCGTTACAACACTATTAATTACTTCAGTCTTACACTGTTGTATCGATTACAACAGTGTACTAACCAAATAGATTTTATTTTAAACCGATGTTCACAATGTACAACAATTAAATGTCAAATTAAAGACTACTAAATGTGATGAAACAATGAACCTGGCTATCACTAGGTCAACCGCTCACCAGCATAAATCCAATTAGTTATGATGGGAAAAAGCCATGACCGAGTTCTGCTATCACTTTATGAAAGTGCAGCTAAAGAACTAATACACAAGGGCGATAGACTAAATTCCAGAAACAGTTCTTATGATAACTCTAGCATATGTGCACGATTTATCTATATATACATATATATATATGTAAGGTTTATATATATATATATATATGTACGATTCTACTAGCTTGCAGATATTATGTAAACATGAATTAGTATTTTAATTAATTTGTAATTCTTTTATAAAACAAACAACAACTTTAGATTGTTGAATCAAATTGAACTACTGTATTTAAGAGTTCTAATTAGAAGAATTATAATAGACATAAAATTACAGAATAACTTAAATTCATGCATATAAAATAAACAATTAAATTAACATGCGTAAATGATAGAAAAATAAGTTTGGAATGAGCTGGCTTGTGAGGTGTGTAATCACTGCCCTAAAACTGTTGTGCCTCCTTACGTGAAGGTTCCAATGGTCATAGACAGCTCTAAGATACAACCTAGGTTTTGCTCACAGCTAATCTCCTTAGAGTCCACGCCCACTGGGAGAATGATGAACCGTCTAGAATCAAAGTTGCCCACACAAAAATAATATGAAAAATACGTAAAGGTTGGATGGAAGGGATTGGATTAAAGAGATTAAGAACTCTTGTTGTTGTATTGTGGAAGAATACATAAGTCTCTATTTATAGGCATTTTGTGTATCTTCCACCAACAAAATATCCCAAAAAATCATCCACAAGTAGCAAAAAATCAGCAATAAAATCATTAAAAAGTCAACAACCAACATATTATAAAATCAGCAACCAAAATAAAAAATCAGGAAGAAGTTAAAACTAATTTTGAAACTTTCAAAGATATAAAAAATATAACAACAGGTCCCGACCAACTAAAATGCTTCTCCAAGAGTCGGGAAGGCAAGAACCCAGTTATGCATCAAAAAAATTCTTACCACAGAAATATCTTTCACCCAGTTGTGCATCAAAATGAATGGTGTGCAAGTTCTTAATAATTCTATATCTGTCATCATCATTATATGCTTTTTCATGTACTTGGCCAAAGAAATAGTTAAACATCCCACCCATCGATGTGCTATTGCCACTAGAATCTTTTGGTTGTTGTTGAATATAATAGCCATATGACCCATATTCATAACTCGTCAGGCATTACCGGCCCAGAGATACCATATCCAAGAGTCTTTGCCTCTGAAGGAGGTGGTGGTGGTGGTGGAGGATAGTAATGAGGCTAGGGTTAGGGGTATTTGTATTCCTAATGAGGTGGTGTGTGGTAGTAATGCGATGGTGGTGGCAAGGGTCTTCCTGATCCTGGGGAAAGTATGACGGGTACCTGTTGTGGGTAATTTTCAATGCTCATATAGTTTCCAACTTCAATGTCTCCAAAACATTTCACTATTCTAGAATCATGATCACTATCATAGTGGTAAGTGATGTGCACGTCTGTTTGACCCACCTGCATCATGGTGATAGTGGCATGATGATGGTGGGGGTGGATGAGATGGAATTAGAATCTCTCTAATTTCTTCATCATGGGAAAACTAGAATTAGTTGTGGCTAGATTTAGTGCAGAGGCAAAGTGAATTTGGAAGATGCTCTGGCTGAAGATATTGTTGAAGGAACTTGATTTTGATTGTGAGAAGCCCATGAGGTTGTATTGTGATAATAAGACAACAATCAATATTACTCGTAATCCAGTTCAACATAATCTGATTGTGAGAAGCCCATGGGGTTGTATTGTGATAATAAGACAACAAGCAATATTACTCGTAATCCAGTTCAACATAATCGAACCAAGCATATTGAAGTTGACAAACATTTTATCAAGGAAATATTTGATACTAGCATCATATAGACTCCTTATATGAAGATAAAAGATCAACTTGAAAGTGTTCTGGAAGAAGGGAGTCTCAAATGGAGTTTTTCATGACATCCTAGACAAGCTGAGCATGCGGGATATCAAGGCACCAGTTTGAGGGGAAGTGTTGGAATATATTTATATACATGCCTCATTTTTCTGTTTTAAAGGGTATTTATGTCATTTTATTGAATGAGTATGAATACAGAATACAAGGGAGAGAACTCCACTGTCTCCTTTTTCATTCAGCAGTTTTTCTCTCCTTTTTTTCTTATTCGCTTCTCTCTAGTTCTTGTTCTACGGACTTATTCAACTCCTCTTTTGTACATGCTAAACCAAACAAAAAGAGGTAAAGGCTGCGACCTTTCTTTAGGACTACATCTTCATTTCCTTTCCTTTCAACTCTCCGTCTCTTGTACATAATGAAGCATAATGTCACGGGCTTAATATTTTAAGCACCCGTGCGGTACTTAACTACTCACAACTCGGCTTGTAGTGCTAAGTCAGCCTACCTAACTAGCACACTTAGGCTAGAAGAGAATGGCTAGAGAACAAGAAGGCTTGGGAGAAGAAAGCTTGTATTGCTCAAGTAAGAAATAGACTTGCTTGGTTGGTGGACAAATGAAGTGCCACCCCTTTATATAGGCCCTTGGCCTTACAATCAATGGCTAGGATTAATCTGATCTAATGGCTACTATTGAGAATCCAGAATGTTCCTCAAAGGATTATTCTAGAACTCTACAAATATCTAAGTATCTAGAATACTCTATACAAGTCTACAAGAATCTATACAAGTCTAGGAATCTCTACACACTCCCAGAATGTTCTAGAGAATCCTAGTAAGTAGGCCATGCAGGCAAGAGTGATCATCCAGTAAGCGCTTGTGTGGCATCTATATGGCGTAACCTTTGTCCATCTTGGCGGGGTGTGACATCCTCCCCCACCTAAGCTCGCGACGTCTCCATCACGCCTTCATCCTTGAATCATTGGATATGCTCGGCAAACTGCCATAACGTGTCTTCGTGCTCCCAGCTTGCTTCGCTATCCGACAAGTCCTTCCACTTTACCAAGTACTTTGTGTAGTTAGGGACACCTCTCCTCCGTATCACTCGATTGGCAAGGATGCTGTCAACCTCCTTGTCAAAGGAAGTAACCACAGCTGTTGGAGCCCTCTTTGATTCTCCCCGACTTGGGTCTTCCTCGTCTTCATGATAAGGCTTTAGGAAGCTGACATGGAAGACTGGGTGGATCTTTAGCATAGGTGGTAGTTGCACCTTGTAAGAAACTTTGCCCACCCGTTGTAGGATAGGAAATGGATCCTCATAGCTTCTTACTAGCCCCTTATGCACCTTTCTGAACACCTTGAATTGTTGGGGTAGAAGCTTGACTAGGACCAAGTCTCCCACATTGTATTCCTTCTTTCTCCTCTTCGTATCGGTCCACTTCTTCATCTTTTTCGCCACCTTGTCGAGGTATGCCCATGCCAAGTCGGCTTGCTCTTGCCAAGTCTTAGCGAATTTATAGGCCGCCGGACTTTTTTCGCCATAAGATGATGCGATGGCATTAGGAGTCATTGGTTGTCGTCTGGTAACAATCTCAAATGGGCTGCGGTTAGTAGCCTCACTCCGTTGAAGGTTATAGGAGAACTGTGCCACATCAAGGAGTTTGGCCCAATCCCGCTGATTGGCACTAACATAGTGCCATAAATATAGCTCCAATAAAGCATTGATCTGCTCGGTCTGGCCATCTGATTGGGGATGGAAGCTTGTAGAGAAGTTCAAGTCCGATCCCATTAGTTTGAAGAGCTCCGTCCAAAATCTCCCCGTGAAGCGAGGATCTCGATCGCTGACAATGTTTTGTGGAACTCCCCAAAGTTTCACGACATGCCTTAGAAATAGTCTAGCTATCTCCTCGGCTGTGCAGTCGGCCATGGCAGGGATGAAGGTGGCATACTTGCTGAAATGGTCAACCACCATGATAATGCACCCACATCTTTCTGACTTAGGTAATGTCATGATGAAGTCCATAGAAACACTTTCCCATGGTCTTTCCGGGGTAGGTAGTGGCTCTAGTAAACCGGTGGGGTGTTGCTGCTCCACCTTGTCTTGTTGGCATACAAGACAAGTCCTTATATAGGCCTCTATATCATCACGCATCCGAGGCCAATAATATGAATTCTCTAGCAGAGCTAGAGTGCGTCTCATGCCTGGGTGGCCCGCCCATTTGGTGTCATGACATTCCTTGATCAACTCCTTCCGTAGGTTTTCCCACTTAGGCACGTAGAGTCGGTCCCCCACGGTGCAGAGCAAGTCATCCTTGAGCCAAAAACGCCTTGTCTTGCCATCATTGACTAACCCGATCAAGCTCTTGGCTAAGGCATCATGTTACAGACCTGTCTTTATACGATCAAGTAGGAGACATTGGGGTTTGCTAATGGTAGCAAGTTCAGCCTTGCGACTTAGAGCATCGGCCACCACGTTTTCCTTTCCCGGCTTATACACGAACCGGTAGTCAAACTCTGCTAGAAAATCTTGCCACCTAGCTTGCTTTGGGCTTAGCTTCTTTTGAGTTTGGAAATAGCTAGTGGTAACATTATCGGTCATAATGATGAACTGAGAGCCTAGCACGTAGTGCCTCCATATCCGTAGACAATGTATGACAACAGTCATCTCCTTCTCTTGAACAGTATAGCGACGCTCGGTGTCATTGAGCTTTCGGCTCTCATAGGCTAGGGGGATGACCTTCTTGCATGAGTACGCCCCCAATAGCAAAATCTGACACATCCGTGTGCACCTTATAAGGCTTGGAATGGTCTGGTAGGCGAAGGACAGGCTCTTCAGTGACTGTCTTTTTAAGGTCCTCAAAGGCTTGTTGACATGCATCCGTCCATGCCCATTCCCGATTCTTCTTTAGAAGATCCGTCAAAGGAGCGGCTCGTGCCGAGTAGCCCCTGATGAAGAGGCGGTAGTAGTGACAAGACCCAAGAATGACCGCAACTCTGGCACCTTCGTAGGCGGCTCCCATTCTAGAATAGCCTTCACCTTGGCTTCTTCCATCATAAGCCTTCCACCCTTGATCTTATGCCCTAGGAATAGGACTTCCTCTTGGGCAAATGAGCACTTCTCCAACTTGACATAAAGCTCGTTCTCCCTCAATACTTGGAAGACCTTCTGTAAATGCTGCACAAGGTCCTCCAAGGTAGTGCTATACACCACTATATCATCCAAGTATACTACAACGAACCGATCAAGGTAAGGATGGAAGAGCTTTTTCATAAGAGTGCAAAATGTAGCTGGTGCATTGGTGAGACCAAAGGGCATAACTAGAAACTCGTAGGAACCGTACCTTATGACACAAGTAGTCTTGGGCTCATCACCTTTCGCTATCCGTACTTGATAGTACCCCGATCGTAAGTCTAGCTTGGTAAAGTACCATGCCTTGCCAAGTTGATCAAAGAGATCGGACTATCAATGGTATGGGGTACTTGTTCTTGATCGTCACCTTGTTGAACGCTCGGTAGTTGATGCACATGCGAAGTGACCCATCCTTCTTCTTTTGAAAGAGTACCGGTGCGCCATAGGGAGCTTTGGAAGGTTGGATATAGCCAGCATTAAGCAAATCCTTAAGTTTCCTCCTTAGCTCCTCCAACTCGGGTGGCGCCATACGATAGGGCGCCATGGCTGAGGGTTTGGACCCTAACTCCAGCTTAATCTTATGATCCACCTCCCTCCTAGGTGGTAGCTTCTTAGGGCAGTTCCTTGGGCATGACATCTTTGTACTCATCAAGCACATGTTGAATAGGCTTAGGCAGCTCTTGTTAAGGGGAGACTATCTCATCATCATCCGAACGTAAGGCAGCAAGGTAGCTAGTCTCACCTTTCTTGAATCCCTTCTTGAATTGCATGGCGGATAAGTGACTTGGCTTGTAGCTTAGCCGCTCGTTCCATCGGAACCATGCATGCTGAACCACCTTCCATGATGCATATCGTGTTGGCGAAGGGAAGCGGGAATGCCTTGACCTTGTCTAAGAACTCCATACCAAGCACTACTTGGAAGTCGTCCATGGGTATCACCGAGTAGTCAATTGATCCAGCCCACTCACCAATGCTAGTACTTACGTCTCGTGCAATGCCATGGATAGGTTTGGCTGCCGAATTAACTGCCTTGATAGAACCGCCTTCTTTGGTAGTCTTGAGACCAAGTCTCTTGGCCTCTTCCGTTGATACAAAGTTGTAGGGATGCGCCAGTATCCACCAAAGCACGAGTAGACATTCCATTGATCTTGGTTTCCACGAACATGAGTCCCTTGCCTTGGCCTTTAGAAGGACGTGGCCTTGGCCTTGATAGCATTGAGAATCTATAGGGACCCCATATGAGCATCCTCTTGCTCTTAGTTGCTCCTCGTACTCAGCTGTTATAGCATTAAAGGTTTTTCTCTTGGGGCAGTCCCTCACCTAGTGAGGGCCATCACATAGGAAGCATAGCCCTTGGGCTTGGCCGGCTGATCGTTGCCCTCCTTTCCTTTGCCCCTATCCTTGCCACTAGGTGGTTTGTGTGCTCCACCTTCCTTGTGGCCCTCGTGTTGTGGCAGCGCCCCCTTTGCCTCCCCCACTTTTGCCAAAGTTACCCTTCTTGGATTGGGGTTGTCCTTCTTGACGGCAAAGTCAATGAATGATTCGACCTCCGCAATGGCTGTTGCAAGGTCTTGCACTCCACGTCAGCCTTAGCTCCATCTTGGCCCATGGCTGAAGGCTATCTAGGAAGAAGAATAGAGAGTTCTTGTCGCTCAAGTCTGGGATCTCAAGCACAAGGGTGGTGAACTCCTTCACATAGTCCCGAATGGCACCCGTTTGCTTGAGTCGGTGTAGTCTGCCTCGTGCCTCCTCCTCAACATTCTCCAGGTAGAATTGCCGCTTGATCTCCCTCTTGAAGTCCTCCCAAGTATTCATGGTGCAAGTGCCTCTCTCAATGTCACTGTGCCTCCTACGTCACCACAACATGGCAGTATCGGTTAGGTAAAGGGTAGCCGTGCGTACCTTGGCAGGCTCGTTAGTCATACCAACGGCCTCAAAATATTGCTCTAAGCCCCATAGGAAGTTGTCGAGCTCCCGAGCATTCCTTGAACCAGCATAGCTCTTTGGTTTGGGCACATCCACCTTGGGTGTCTCTCTAGTGACGATCGTTGCCCGCAGTGACCGCCCTTTTGCATAGTGCCCAATCAGAACGTACCTCTTCCACATGAGCACGGATAGTGTTAAGCTCCTCATCAACATACCCACGAAGGTTGATGACCTCACCCATGAGTTGGTCTCGCAAGGCTCAGATCTGTCGTCTGATGGAACCGTCTAGCTCATTAAGGGATCCCTTTATAGCTTGGTTAAGCTTTCCACACTCTGTCTCTAAGCCGTCGAGACGCTGCCTAGCTTCCTCCAAGCATGAATCCTATAGTGACACGGAGGCCTCCACGTTAGCCACTCATGACTCCAAGCTAGTCATCATGTCCTTAGAAGCGTCCTTGGACTTGGTCTGCTGCTTCCCTTGGGCAGGGTTCCAGTGTACACCTCGACCACGCTCTTGGACTTGGGTTGGATCCTCCTCTTGAATTGCCTCTGAAGTTGACATAGTGTCCCTCGCTCCTTCTATTGCAACACGTTCGCAATCTAGGCTCTGATACTAATTGTCACGGGCTTAATATTTTAAGCACCCGTGTGACACTTAACTACTCAAAACTCGGCTTGTAGTGCTAAGTCAGCATACCTAGCTAGCACACTTAGGCTAGAAGAGAATGGCTAGAGAACAAAAAGGCTTGGGAGAAGAAAGAGCTTGTATTGCTCAAGTAAGCAATACACTTGCTTGGTTGGTGGACAAATGAAGTGCCACCCCTTTATATAGGCCCTTGGCCTTACAATCAATGGCTAGGATTAATCTGATCTAATGGCTACTATTGAGTATCCAGAATGTTCCTCAAAGGATTATTCTAGAACTCTACAAATATCTAAGTATCTAGAATACTTTATACAAGTCTACAAGAATCTATACAAGTCTAGGAATCTCTACACACTCCCAGAATGTTCTAGAGAATCCTAGTAAGCAAGCCATGCAGGCAAGAGTGATCATCCAGTAAGCGCTTGTGTGGCATTTGTGTGGCATCTGCGTAGCGTAACCTTTGTCCATCTTGGCGGGGCAGTGACTAATAAGCTACGAGTTTAAGTACCATTTGAGTTGTAGTATGAGAGTGTAAAATCTTGAGGATTTTTTCTGGGTTTTGTCAACTCGGTGTAGCTTTGAGTCGCTTGGAAATCATTTTCTCTTTTAATTTTATTGTTTACCTATTTTAAATTGTTTTCTGATTAACAATAGGAATCAAACCTTTCCCCTCTCTAGTGGAAACTAATAATAATAAGAATCAATCCCATAATACATCCCTTGTCCGTTTGTTCCTTTTTTTTCTTCTTCTTTCTATTTGTTTGTTTCTGTAAAAACTTTAACCTATATATTGCTCACCATCATTTGCAGAGAACCTGAATAGAGCTGTCTAGGACCTCTGATTTCTGGGTCCAGCGAAGTGATCTGGAAATTGCCCACATGCCTATAGATGATATTGTTTTCATTTCCTTTTTCTCTCTAGAGCCTAGCCTATTTATGGTTTTCACTTGAGTCAGTTATTACATCCATGGAAGGGTCTAGTGTCCATGAAGGGTCTCACTAGATTGGTGTTCAGTAATAATTATAATTTTTGGAATTTTAGTCACCCACTATTAACTTTCTTTATATTATTAAATGTGATCCGCTGAGCTGATTTTGGGAAATACTGTTATAATACTGTTATTTCCCTAACTTGTTTTATAAAAGTTGCGGGCAAACAAAGATTAGCATATTTCCTGTCATGCATGTTTGGAGATGCATATTAGATTATCTTCTTCCTAAGCATTGAACCATTGAGTTATAGGGCTTGAGGACCAAAGTTATCATAAAACCCTTGCAGGATTGGAAATGGCCCAACTTATATGTGGAAGGTGCCGTACATTGCTAATGTATGCACGTGGAGCTACAAGTGTGCGATTGCTCCTTCTGCCACACAATGAGCCTTGCACTAGGTATGTATATTTGAAGGCTGCTGTCCTCAACATGTTTTTTTGATGAGTAAATCATCATTCATCGAAAAGCACATAAATGGGGTTATATATGAAGTACACAAAAAAGCTATACAGGTTGTAATCTCATATTATCCGAAAACTCTACAAATGAATTGATAGACAAAAAAGAACTCCCCAAGATCCAAAAATAAAAAATAGGGAGCTAAAACTAATGCTTCACACCGTATAGACCCGTACTAAGAAGCACAGGACATAGACATGGGATACAGACACTTGGACATGACATTTCTAAAAAAAGTAGGACATGAATACATCAGGGACATGTTGTATCTATTTTTTATATGACCATTTAATTAAAACCTAACATCCTTTCAATCAAAACTAACATAAAAATACACAAATCACAACAATATTATTGAGTTATCAAAATTACAAATTCATTAATTAAAAATTCAAGAACTTCTTCATTTAATCATCAAAATCCATGATTCAAATTTCAAAATAAATTTGTTAACTATTATATATAAAATATATACACATAGATATGTATATATATATATATAACCTAAAAAAGAGGAGAAAAATAGGAGAAAACAAGAAAAAAATTCCAAAAAAAGAGAAATTTTGAAAATGAGTCTAAAACATGTCTCTAACATATCCAGAATTTAGAGTTTTTTTTTTAAAAAAAATGGATATACTTTTTTCACGTGTCCGATGTATTCAGGGAAGTGCCTGAATGTGTTCATATCTAACATGTGTCTTTGTCCGACAAGTGTCCAACACTAATACAGGAATCAAAAGATTGTCTGTGTTTTATAAGATCCGAGTAGGGTTCACCCCTTCAAAAGATCTTCTCCAAATGCACTGCCAAAAGCAAATGGGAGCTACTTGCCAAACATCTTAGACCCCTTTTTGCACACCTTACTACCTTTCCATGTGGCCCGAAACCTCTTCTAAATTAGGCATTACCCAATTGACTCCAACGAAAATAAGTAAAAGAGCCTATACTTCCCTTGCCACATGACAACCATTTCTTCGGCCCTTTTACACATGCAACACCAATTAACTATTAACTGTTTTTGCTTTAGGAGGTTGTCAATGTACGAACATTTTGGAGCGCTGTTGTCCACCAAGAGAGGACCACTTTGGGAGGGGCTTTAGGCACCAAATGGTGTTTCAAGGAAAACTTCAAGTATCTTCTTGCTGAAAATCTGATAATAGGATTTCACCTCATAAAGACCCCTTCCTTGACCCCAACCACCTCATCCCATCTTCTTTACCCAAAGGCAAAAGAAAAGCATCCCATATGAAATATCATATAAACTTATAAGTTCCTCCAACTCTTAATCCTACAATGGTTTAAGAAAAAGAATATCCTACTCTACCCCATTGGAATGAGAGCCTTAAGGCCATGTTTGTACCCAAGAATGGAATAATCATTCAATGGAATGAAATAGGAAATGGAATTGGAAATGGCATGGAATGGAATACGAATTATTCATTTAGGCTAAAAGAATGCTTAGAATAATTTTTAATGGAATGCTCATTCCATGGAATAGGCATTCCTAATCATACCAAATAAGAATAAAGAATAAAAAAAATTAGAATGAACATTCATACTAAACTTGACGTAAGTAGTTTGCATCCGTTACCTATCTATCAACCTAAATTTTGAAAAGGCCTAGAAATAACTAAAACAATGGTGCACCTCTTTACACCAGTTATCAAGCCAAAATCTAACTCGTGCCCATTCCCAGTATCGAATCTGATGTTCTTCATAAAGTCATCCCAACCCTTCGTGATACTCTTCAAACTGCTACCCCATAAGAGTCTTTCCTCTCTAGGACACCAATCCTCCTCACACTATCATATTTTCCCACCACCACTTTCCTCCACAAGCTCTCTCTTTCTGCTGCATATCTTTAAAGACACTTGCCCAATAAAACTTTATTGAAGATCAACCCTGTTTGTGTTGTGTCTGGGATCCCTTGACTAGGACATCATGTTCTGATCTGTGAGCTCAATTTTAATGCTTAACTTCTGATTATCAGCAACAGCATGTGGATTATGTGTCTTCTCGCTCTTCTACCCATTGAAGAAGTTCTGGGAGGGAAGGGGCCACATTTTTGATAAGTTTCTATAAATAATTTCTTCTTGTTAACACGAGAATTTTTGAGGGGGAGGATTCCTCCATGGGGAAGCTTAAAGAAAATTTTTTGTATGTATTTTCTTTTTGGCTAAAAGGAGATAGGCCAATGTATCTACATAGCTTCATGGATTTTTTGGGAGATTTAAGGCTTTAATTATTGTAGGCTCTTCCCTTCTTGTGTATTCAGGCGCACCCCTCCTTGGGGTGCCTTGTTTCTATACTTTGCATTTACTAATAAAAAAAATTTCTTTTTGTTGATTCATGCCTGAAAGTTATAATGAAGTTGTAATCAGTTATTATTATTATTTAAGAGCATAATAATAATAATGATAATAATAAAATGAATGAGTTGACAGCACAGATCATAGTTCCAGGGGGGAAAAAAGAAAGAAAAAAAGGACTCAAAGACAGTTTGGAGCATTCAATTTCATTGCCTTCTGGCTGTAAACCATAGGATGGTTGGCTTCCTTCTATATTAACGTGAAAATTCCCATACTGATGTTATTTTTGTGCCATCGGAGCATATCTATCCTCTACTTTTTGTTCTTCAAATAAGATAATTGTGTATTTTTTAGAATATGTCAGGTATTGGCTTTGTGTGTGATCCCTGTCAAATGTGTGAATGGTTTATCAAGTGTAAACTATAAAGGTAAGAACAATTTTTGTTTAGGAGTTTTTAGAGATAGTAATATTCAGCTTCTTCAAGCAATCTAGGGAGGAAGTGATTTTTTTTTTTATTTAAAAAGTAGCAGGTGTTGTCAGCCTTTTTTAGTTTTCCTGTGTACGTATATGGTCATTTTATGGAGCTCCCAACATAATATTTCTGAAATTAAATGTTTTCACTTTCAATCTATATGTTATAAAGTGACATAAAATTGGAATCAGTCTCGACTCTTGACTCTAGTGGCTAATGAAAATTATCATTCCCTGAAGAACCTGCATGTACAACATTTTACTTTTTCATGTTCAGTTGTTTTACTGTTATCTGAATTTGGGCCTTTTCTTGTGCATGAAAAGCATCTAACCAGCTCGCTCATGTCAATTGTGGGAATTGCCGTACAGCTCTGATGTATCCATATGGAGCTCCATCAGTGAAATGTGCAGTTTGTCACTACATTACAAATGTTAATGTGAGTATATTGGAACTGTTTAATTCTTCAATTCAAAGATATCATGTTTATTATTTAACACAATTCTTGTATGCTTTTTATTTTTTCTCTTTGCAATTACCTAATTTTCTGGATGCTGTAACATGGATGAAACGCTACTGAATCTCTTTCAGATCTTATGTGGATCAACGCTTCAGAATGTTGCTTGTTTACTGAACCTTGTTTTTTTTTTTCTCTGTGTTGCCCACAATGTTAAGATTACATCTTTACTTCTCGCTTCTAGCAGCTTTCTTTCTTTTTCTTTTTTTTTTATTCTCTTCTTTTGCTGGGAGTTTCTAGCTGTAATTGTTTGTCATGAATGGTCATGAAGAATGGAAATTATTGACATGATAAGCAAATCATGGGAACTAGATTAATAAGCTACCTAGGTTGGAGCACCCGGTGAAGGAATTTGGATCTCAATGTACGTGAAATTTTTAGAATACTAGACAAAGACCTGTGTGATCCACACGACTCGCAAAAAGAATATATGTGTGTGTTTTCATTAGTGCAAAGGTTATTACTATTACTATTACTATTATGTTTTATATATTTTTTCACACACACATGCCTCGGTGGGTGCATGTGTTTCTATACCAACAATGATATAATTGTTGTTGTGATCATAAGTGTTGACAAGTATTAGATGGTGAAGATCTTGAATTAAAGAGGTGTTATGTGATGTTTATGGCATGAATGTAATAAGACTTTTGAAGGGCTAGAAAGGACAATGAATGAGCTAAAAGGGACTTTGTTAAATAGTTTACACTTATGGACTGTACAGAAGTATTATAAAACAGTAGATTCTTTTGTAAATTTCACAAGCAATTTGCGTATGATGTAATGACTGAAGTCTATGTATTTTTCTCATGTACATGGGCACTCCCCCTTTTATTTGATGCCAAAATTAGTTTGCGCTCTAACAATAAATAATTGTGGAGCTTGGTGTTCTCCATTTTTGGGATCCACTGGGTTATGCTGGCAAAGATTAGGGAGGTGCTTCTTAGTTCGAGGTTGTATCACATGTCCGACGGGTGTGGAACATGGCTCTTCTTTGCTTAATTTGGTGCATCTAAAAGGAACGAGATAGAAGATTTTTTGAGGGCGTTGAAGAGTCCCTTTTTTGTATTAAAGATAAGTTTTTGCATTTTCTCTTCTTTTGGACCAATGAGCCCAACGTTGTCGATGTTTATAGCTTCGTTGATTTTTTGGGGTCATTGAGGCTTTAATCTCTTAAGGCTTCCCATGTAATTATGGGTTCGCCCCCTTGAGCATTTTTTAATGATATTATCTTTTACTTAAAAAAAAAATAATGGATCAATATTATTAATTAATCAAAACAATAGTGTTGGTAGCAATGCTATTATTATTATTATTATTTTGTGCATGTGCAAAAAAAACAATTCGACAGGACATAAGAGATACTATGGTACAAGGTAAAAGGAAAAATCTGAAATAGAAAATTTAGTACATAGTTGCCTAATGGTATAAGTTAAAAGTGTAATGTTGCCCTGATTTGCACCCCTTTTGGGGGTTAATTTGGGATTTAGTAAATATTAACTACTTTTACTAACTTTAAGAATTAATGTAAGTAAAGCACAAAGTAAGTAAAGAGTAGGGAAGAGAATAAACACAATAATTTTACAAGGTTTGGAAAACTTTTTATTTCTTCGACTAAAGCTTCTCGCGTGAGTTCTTCCACTATTTGAACTCTTTCATAGGTGGAGATCAAACATTTACAATGAAGAATTTTTCGCTCTTTTTCCAGTAAAATCCCTTTTTATCTCACAAGGGTAGCATCACCTACCATAAATCTCACAACAATGAGAAAATACAATGAATACCACCAAAGGTTACTCTCTTATAGAGATGATTGGTGCAACAAATGCTCACTTTTTAATGATTGGTTAAGATAAGCTCTAAGTATTTAAGATGAAATGAACTTTCAGATCTGAATTTTGTAATAAATAAGATTTAAAGTCAACTAATGGATCGAGAAGTTAAAGCATGTAAGTTATTATTAGCAATAAATGATGCAAAAAACCTTTATTTATAGGCATTTGGAATATATAGCTGTTAGATTCAAAAGTTAGCCGTTCTCCCCTTTTTGATATGTTCAAAATTTGAATTTGCAATTATCATATCAACAAAATCGGTCGACTAGTTTCATCAATTAGTCAACTAGATCACAATCCAGTTAACTAATCAGCTCAACTGATTGTCAAGGGGATTGAGGTTCTTTTTGTTCAAAGCAATCAGTCGAATGGTCTTGAGAGTTGGTCGTCTGGTTTTTCAGTACACAAAATTTTTTTTTAGATAATCAGTCGACTGGTTTTATCAAATGGTTGACTAGTTTAGGAAGTGAGTTCAATTTATGTACAAAATAGTCAATCAATCAATTGGATATGAAAGTTGGTTGACTGGTTTACACAATGTGAAAAATAGGCTTAAGAATGAGTTGACTGATTTTGATAGAATAAACATATTTATTTGTTTTCACCGGTAATTCATTTTTTAAATAACTTGACTTTTCAACACTCATGATATATCATTTTGTAATTGGTTTTAGCTGATCACTTAAATATTTTAGAACTTATGCATAGGATCAATCAAACCTAATTTTGAGATGCCTCGAAGCTTGTGTTTGAGTGAATTTCGTCATTTGATGAACTTCTTTATTTATTAGTCAATCATTCTCTTTGGCCTAGTTGATTTATTAGCCTTAATAATCAATGCCTTATAATTATGAAAATTACTAAAATGCTATTGGTTAAAAACTTTAGGGCTAACATGTTAGAATTGAATAGAAATGTAAATTGGACATAATAGGTATCTTGAATGAGTGAAGGGGATACAGATTGAATAAAGAAACTGTATTATCATTTTTATTAATTGTTACGGCAACAGGAAGGAAATAGGACACAATAGGTGTTATGTGACAATGTGGAGGGTAGAAATGAAAGTGAAAGTATGCTGAACATGATAGGTATTACGATGAAAGTTAAAGGTTGGAGGAGTGATATGGATTTATAATCAAATAAGAAATAGTCTCACAAATGAGATAGTAGAGGGAACCTTGATGAATGTGGGATTCTATCTCAGGTCTTAATTAGCACCATCATGTAAAACACACCCCGCTTCCTTTCTCTTGTATCCTCTTCACTCTATTGTTACATTGTCTGCTATTGCTACATGAAAATTTGTGAACCACGTGTCTCCAATTCAATGGACATAAGGGGGTTTCTTTTGTAGTTTTGATAATTTTGGGGGCATTATTATAATTATGGTTTCTAATCCTGAATATTACACAGTTTTTCACCTACTAATACTATTCACCTTTTAAGTTTCGTTGCTACTTGTCGGCCAATAGGGCTACCTAGCTACTAATCACCAACTTGTTTCTTGTCACCTAGTAATAGGGTTGAAATTGTGCCATCGAGCATGGCTTGATAAAGTTTTAGTATTCGATTTCGACTTGAGCTTAGTCTTGCATGTTTGAATTCAGGTGAACATTGGACGACCTCGAGCTCTACTCAGTTTGGCTTGAGTAACTAAACATGCTCAAGCTTGAAAACAAATTTTTTTTCATAGTTTTTTTCTCCAAGTCAAAAAAAAAAGCTTTATTCCAAACACCACTCATTGGAGTTGGGTGAGCAATGTTATATCTGACGTGTGAGACGTTTGTTGTTGAATGGAGGATTTGAAGCCTATTTTTTTGGAAAGTGCTTGCACACACTCCAATATCAAAGCCTAAATAAGCCAAACTAACGAGCTCAGTTGAGTATATATACAAGTTACTTTTAAGCCTACTCAAGCGAGCTTAAAATTATAGCTCGAGCGTGACTTGTTTATTAAATGAACTAAGTTTGAACGAGTTTTAAGGTCATGTTTGTACCCAAGAATGGAATAGTCATTCTATGGAATGAAATAGGAAATGGAATTGGAAATGACATGGAATGGAATATGAGTTATTCATTTAGGCTAAAAGAATGCTTGGAATGATTTTTAATGGAATGCTCATTTCATGAAATAGGCATCTCCTAGTTAAGTAAACCAATGTAATTGTTGTTAGACCCAGTGGCAGAGGCAAGATTTTCTCAATGGGGGCAACTTAAACTCACTAATAAAGTCAAATTTGACTATGCAAAATCTAAAAACTTTAATGGTTACAGCATGTATTTTGAATAATTTAAGAGAAGAAACTTTTGAAAGTTTGATGACAACATTTACAAAAAATAGGATTTAGTTGAATCCAGTCAACTGGACTTTTTTCATTATAAATAAAAAAATTACAGCGCATTTTTTAAATGGGATTCACCTCCCTTGTGCACATTTTATATAGTTTCTACTATTGCTTACAAAAAATATTTGCACATACTTTGGATATTACTTTTATAAAAATATTAATTCTTATTTCATAATAATTATACAAAAATCCTTATAACTATTATCTACAAGTTTTATATTGTACAACAAATACAAATCTCTCTTTATTTTAAAGATTTTTTTCTCTCTTTTTTATTTCTAAAGTAGCCATATGAATTACTTTATAATTTCATATTTGGATGAGTTATGGGACAAAGGTTAAGGATAGCTGTCTACTTGGGATCCAAATATCATTTAAGATATTTGGAGGTACTTTTGCTCCATTTTTTAGGTCAATTATTTCTTAAATAGCCTTAAAACATTTCTCTTTCTCTATGTATAAAAAAAAAGGTAAAAGAAAATTAATATTAAGAATTCTTGTATGATGTGTCTTCTAATGGAGATTTGTACCAGAAAATGGAAAATATAAAATCAAAAACAAAAAAATATATAATTATATATTCATCTGTATATATGCTTTCCTCTTTCTCTTTCGGATGCCAATTTTTTAGACTTTTAAGTGTTCACCTAGGTTTTTTTTTTTTTTTTTTTTTTTTTCTTTTAGCAAATCCAAGAACGATCTAGAAGAAAGTAAGAAAAAAAAAGCACAAATTCTTTCATTGATCACTAATATAAGAGAAAATAAATCTAATAAATAAAATTAAGGGAAAAGGTTGCCAAAATTTAGGTTGAAATCCTAAATCACGCAAGTGTAAAATGATAGTACAATAGGAATAAAGCAATTGAAGAAATGTTTGAAAAATGGAATAGTGTCGCTAATAAAGAGAGTTTAACTAGATTATTTAATCAACTAATATTTTATTTTTTCCAATGTCTATTCCTAGATATAACTAATCAAATTTTTTTTTAAATATAAACTCATTGGGGGCAAGTTAAAAAACATTATTTAGTGGAGGCAAATTTAACAATTTTGGGGAATCTCAAAAATATTGAACTAACCAAAAATTTTACCCCCACCCCTAGCTTCGCCCCTGGTTAGACCTATCCTACATCTCGATGAATATGAATATTGAGTTGGACAATCTTCCATCATATTTGTAAATTATTTGACTTAGTATCAATGATAAAGGCTCTTAGTGTAAGCACATAAGCCTTGAGATAATTGACATATGGACTTGTCGTCAAGTGGCACTTAAGAGAGCTGGTTCCTTTTTTTTTTTTTTTTTAGCATAGGTCCTTTTTGTTGATGTGACAGTTCTTCTTCTTTTTAAATTGACAATAATAACCCATACTCAACTATCTCACAACTAAACCCTATGTCCCTTTCTTCCCTCACTCTTTCTTTTCCCTCTCTATATTCTCTGTCGTTCAATGTATTCTTTGTCTTCTCTCTCTTCCCTCACTCTATTCGATCTCTCGCCCAGCCTCGTTCTATTGTCGTTGCCCTTATGCTAACGCTAACGCCAACGTCGTCGCCATCGCCCCAACGGTCTCCCTTCCTTCCACTCCGCCGCCATTCCCGACTGTGGTTGGGCTGCATAATAGTCCCAATCAGTTGTAGTTGTTTAAAGCTGGTCTGCATTGAATGTCATAAAGTGGCCAAGATGGAATTGGAGTTAACAGTGTCGAGTGGAATCGTGAGTTTCCATTGATCCATTAGTTAGAACTGGTGATTTTGCAAAAATGCAAAGGTAGTTGAATCTCTAGGATTTTACTTCTTTGATTTCATTTGCAATTAGAAATCTACTGGGAGAAGATTTGACCAAATCAAGCAAATAGCCACTATACATAATAATTGAAGACAAGTTATTCTCAATGCAAAGATGATTTCTAATTTACAACCAAACCTTTATGACATCTGGCATCAACAACGAATTCCACGAGCCATAAGGTAGATGTAATTTACGGCCAAGCAGTAGTGTTCAAAAGATGTACTTAGAATTAAATGTGTAAAATTTTACACTTTTGAAAGTCAGTTTTAAGCATCTAATATGCGGCAAATGCTGAGTAAAACTAAATAGAATTCATAATTTTCTCATACTTTTAGTAATCTGTAAAATTTTACAATTTTGTTCAGATAAAGTTTTATTCAAAAGTGTAAAATTTCACACATTGTAAAATTTTACAGTTTTGGATTGGTTTTTTTCTTTAAAATTTTATATTCAATTTAGATCTTATTTGATAAATCTCAATTTTTAGAGTCCAAATATATAAATTTTATAAAAAACAGGTGTATAGTTCATAAGTAATTGAATTTTAAAGACTTGAAAAGTTTTTTGAAAATGGTTCATTGTTTACGCACTTGGTCATTTTAAAGTTTTCAAGTGATTAGGAATGTAGGGGTATTTTAGTCATTGAATATTTAAAGGACTTGCTGAGTTACTAAGTTTGAGTTAGGACCTCATGATATTTTTTATTTTATTCATGGACTTGTAACTGAACAACCCTTGTTTTAAATGCTTGTCATATGTTTAACAACAAAAGCTAGCTATCCATCTCAAGAAGCTATTATATTTTTTATTCATTAATTTTGAAATGAAACCAATAATTCAAAAAATATCAATATCAGTGGTGCTACTTTATACGCAATGATCAATTAGAATGTGTTCCTTACCATTTCTCCCTGTGATAAGGATATTGTTTTGTATTATTCCTTGCCTTATATCATGGGTTCCTTGAAGTGCTAGTAGAACACAACTCAAGTTATTTTTGACCTGGTATTGCTAAATATATGTTATTTTTGACATGGTATTGCTAAACATGCTGAGAAGATAGGCGCATAGGCATCTATTGCTAAACATGTGTTATTTTTGACCTGGTATTGCTAAACATGCTGAGAAGATAGGCGCATAGGCATCTTACTAGTCCATGCTAGTTATTCTATATATAATTATTTTGTGATTTATGTGTTAATTCCAATGTCAGGGTACACGAGATGCTAAAAGTTTTTCTCCAATTAAAGCTATAGTTCCTCGCCTACTTTTGAGGTTCAGAATACATTTGTGTATTCATGAAATTAGTTTGTTATAGTTTTATGATATTTTATGAAAGTACGAAAGGTGTCATAAGAAACTTGGAACAAGACCTGCTCTTTTAACCAAATATTTGCTGGAGGCTGGAAACTTAAACATTTGAGATGGTTCACTGGATGAACATTTATGTAGAATGGAGAGTTAAGGCCTATTATTCAAATTTTCCAGTTATTTGCAGAATAATCTTGGGTTACTCTGGATAATACTAGAATGGTTGCATATCATTTTTTCTTAAAATTTATTGTTTTTGTTTCTTATTCCTTTTTTTTTTTTTTGGGGTTTTCTCTGATATATTCTTGATACTGTCCAGACTGATTTTGAAATTCTAAGAATCACAAACATGATGCAACATGGACACAACATTTCTCAAAAAAATAGGACACGGATACGTAAATGACACTTTGAATATATATATATATATATATATATATTACGACCATATAATAAACATAATATCATTGACATAAAAATACACAAATAACAAAAATATTATTATGATATTAAAATAACAAATTCATTAAATAAAAATTCAAGAACTTCTTCATTTAATCATCAACATATATGATTCAAGTTTCAAAACAAATATACTAACTATTATATAGAAAATATGCCCAAAAAAAAAACAGAGAGAAGATAAGAAAAAGAGAAAATTTTATTAAAAAAAAAATAGAAGTGTCTCAAACGTGTCCATAATGTGCCCAAAATTTAGTAAAAAAATAAAAATTGGACGCTCATTTTTTGTGTATTCGGGATCTGTCCAAGCATGTCCATATCCGACTCCATCACATGTCAGACATAGAAATGTGAGCCAAAATAGAGTGTCCATACTCTATAGTTGACATTGTCAAATTATGACTTTGTTTCTCTAATAGCAACATGTTTAAAAGCTACTTCTGATTCTTATAACGTCTCTAAATGAAGTTCATAACATTAGGTCAATTTGAGGGAGACAAATTAATTCTGTAATATTTTAAATGACATTGAGGAATTTTAATTGATATTTTTGCCCTTCCTTTTTCACTAGTAAAAAAAACTTTTGTTTTCTTAATTCTTTTTGACCATTTAAGTCATTTTCTTGAGTTGTACGAGTTCCTTTCCAAGAGCAATTACAAAAAGGATAACATATGTTTGACCTAGCAATTACTAAACATGTGTGAAGATCATACGAGTAATTGATGGGGAGTCACATACTGATTACAAAGATAGTATATGATGTGCTGATAGTAGCGTTGGATTTAGTTAAATAGTTAAAAAAAATTTATGTTCTTAGATTACCTCAATTAAGCTTGAAAATTTAAAATTGATACATCATATATGTGGCAGTAATCGATTATATGTGTTCCTCTTGGTTCCTCTTTTTGTTAAGACATAAGCTCTCTTATCTAGTTTCCAAGTTGTCACTGTGTTTATATTGGGTGGTTGTCATGAATTTACTCGGATTCTTGATGACTCGTTTGCTACCTAAGACGACCCGAAAAGATTTTGACCCATTTTTTTTTTTTGTTTTGGGCCCCTTTTTAGTCTCTTATATTGTAATCTGCTTATATAAGGATATTATCTTTTAGGGTTTTGACTTGTGAGAAAATAGTCGTCATTGGGATAAAAAGGGAGTTTGGGGTTTTGGGAGTTTCTTGCTCTTGTAATCTCTTTGATACATAATGGATCATCATTGCCCGTGGACATAGGCATCTTGCCAAACCACGTAAATGTTGTGTCTTCTATGTGCATTTTGTTTTATTTGCTTATTTGAGATTGATTTATTGTTTGTTTGCTCGCTTCTACACAACAATTTGTGCTTCCATTAAATCCACTCCACAAGTGCTGTGAATTTTATGGTGGCGCTTCACTGATTGGTTGGAGAAGACATCACATTAAATCTCAAAAAACATGAATTGTGTTAGATTGATGTTTTGATAAAGACAATGGGACATGTTAAGTGAACATGTATGCCCAAAGATTTAGTTGCTCCTCAATATGATTATAAGAGTCCCCCCTCACAAGTTTGTGGTTTGCTTAAGTTAGCAAATATGTACCATATTGATGGTATTGTTACCTGTTTAATATATGATTAGAGCTTCCCAATCCTGTTTGTTCTATTTTTATCTTATACGCTTTTACTCGTAGATAAGCAATGTTAAGGTCCCCTTTCCTGTGCACAGACCAAATGGAACATCTGCATCAATGCCCTCCACTTCAACAATGAGTTCTTGATTTGTGCTATAGATTAGAAATTATTTGCAGTCATGACATAGTTGACGCGTGATTGATCTATTAAAACATTGTCGTACTGTTGCAGGGCTTGTCCCATTCTTAGAGCCATGCTGTTCTCATCGAGAATCCAATGTCTGTTGATGAAAGTGGCAAATTGGTAACTTTTTTCTTGCTACTCGCTTCTTCTCAAATATCTTTTCTTTTTGGGTGTGGAACACGATGCTCATATGTTTTTGAACATTGTAGGTGAGCAATGTTGTTGTCGGCATCACCACATAAAAGAAGTGATTGAAGGTAATATATTATTAATCTGTTGGGGAAATATTTAATGCGTAACAGTTCAATCATTGTTTCTCATCAGTTGTGAAGATAGAAATAGAGGTGTATATTGGAATTGAAATGGCTATTATTGACATCACAACTTTGCCAATACAAGGTTTTGTCGAAATTAAACTGAGTGATGTACATTGACAGAATAATGAGTGCAGCTTGTTTATGTTTTTGTTATTTATGTGAATACCTTATTCAATAACTGTTTCAGACATTTTTTTACTTCTAGCGAAGTAGATAGCTTATAAAATTCGAGTTAAGTATAGAATAATTGATAAAGATGCTATTTTTTTTCCTTTTTTTTTTTTTTTTCTTCTTAGACCTTAATAAATTTTCTTATTGATGCTGCACTTTTCGGCTCGCAATAAGTATGGACTTCGTGACTTGTAGAACACTCAGAAAGATGATCAGAGGACCACCGGATTGGCTCCGGCGGTAGCCGCTCCGATGCTTAAGTAAGAAAAAGAATTGAAAGACTGTAATGAAAGCCAAAGAATAAGCATAAAAAATAAAGCATACCTCTAGGGTTTAATTTATAAGCCGTGGCTCTCCTAAGTTGATTAGGATTTGACGCCATGAATATAGGGATTTGATCATCGGAGATTGCAGTTACCTTGTGGAGCATTGAGTCGTAGATGGAGATAATCATAGATAGTAGTTTCCGTGTTGAAGACTGTTTCCTTATTCCCTGCCTGGCAGTTGTTTAAGGAAACCATAAGGTCGGAACCATATGAAGTGTCGAATAAATATTGCCCAGAACAGAAGGTCTGGAAGATATACGCATGAGAATGCCTTGAAGGTTTTGCCTGCACTGTATGACCGAATTTATCGGCTCTGAATGATATATATATATATATATATGAGAATGCCCTGAAGGCTGTGGATGCTCTGTATGACTGAGTTTATCGGTTCTGTAGGATCGAGATTTGTTAACTCCGTGGGCACACGTGTCTCAAGGTGATTGGTGTGTCTGTTTGTGGTACATCAGCTACTCCCCCCCCCGAGCCCTAGTTAGAAGCTAGGGCTTAACTAGGGTTGTGGGTTTTGTGAAAAGTCATACGTTTTGCTTTTCCATTTCTCGAAACGTCGGTTTAATGCGCCATTTATTGCGCAGCCGATACTTTGAGAATCCATCATTACCTTCAACCGTTGTGTCGGCTCGTCTTGGAAGGCTCATATTTCGAATGTGTATATAAAGAGAGGGAAAGGTCTTTCATACCTTTCTTCTACATTTGCTTCTACAGTACCAGACCGTCATTCGACATATTCTGAAGTTTGAAGGATATCCAGTGTTCATAGTCCTTTCTTGATCTCAGGTTCGACTTTTAGTCCCCTTTTACATTCCCTCTTATTTGTTTCATTTCTTTCTTTTGCTCGCCATGTCTGGCTTTGAGTCACGCTCTGGTTCGGGCAGTCCTTCCGAGACCGTTCCTCAACTGCAGTTAGTGAATCTTCCATCCGTAGATATTGATAAGAATAGATTGGTAGAACCCCCCTCTAGTCCGGGGGTTAGGATTGTTGATGCATTTGATGAGCCCCCGAATAGGGCTGGTGAGACTTCTGGTCGATCCGGGCACAGAGAGGAGGGTGAGAGTGTAATTACTGAAAGCATGTTGAAGGAATTATGGGCAAAGTTCAAACTTCCCCCAAATGTTACTTTCAGAGTCCCAGATTCTGAGGATCGCCCGAGCGACGTCAGAGAGGGAGAAATCTGTGCCTATCTGGCCTAGTTTGAAATGGGTCTTACACTTCCCCTTCCTGATATAATAAAACAATTCTTTTGTTGGTTTAACCTTTGCCCCGCAGACCTGAACCTTAACAGTTGGAGACATCTGTTGAGCTTCATTGTGTTAGGGCATATGAATAATGTTGAGGTGTCTCTCGATTTGATCCGTGGCAATATGGATCTAAAATTTCAAAAGGCGAAGGGCCTTTATTTTATGTCTTTTGATAGTGAGTTCAGGCCCCTTACTTCTGTGCCCTCCTCCAACAAGACCTAAAAGAAGTGGTACTTTTTTATTAAAGGAGGATGGGAATTCAAGAACTTTGAAGGTCAACCCTCCGCATTCCCTCGAACCACTGGGCCAAGGGGTGAGGCTCAACTTTTTCGTGGCTGTATTGATTTTGTTTTGTTTGCCGATTGTTGAACTGATCAATTTCTGTGCTTACTCTGTAGTCAAGGGTGCGTGGAAGAGACCAGACTTCTCCCCCGCGATTCAGAAGCAATATAAGAAGCTCTTGAAGCCCAGCATTCGAGACCATTCCTCTATTGTTAACCCGGATAGATTGATGGCTGCCAGGGGGAGTGTTGAGGAGATTGCTGGCAATGTGATGGCTCAGTGGGAGACCGGGCCATCGCCGCCCGTGGCGGCGGGGGAGGCTTCCTCTCCAGCGGTTCCTCCCGCTCAAAAGAAGCGGAGGTTAGTTCTGTCCTCTCTTGAGCCTGCGGAGGGGGAGGGAGAGGCTCCTGTCCCTATCTCGGTGGTCCCTCCAGTCCCGCCTTGTTGAGCGGGGAAGGGGGCATCGTCATCGGTGGCTCCTGATGCTGTCGATCAGGAGGCCAAGAGGATTCTGAGGGACTTCTGGGCTAAAGGCTCAGTTAAACTCAAGCCTCAGAAGTCGGGGAAGCTTCTTGCTGACTTAACCGCTCTTCAAGTCAAGGTGAGTTCGTCGGGCCCTTACTTTTCTTTTTCCTTTTCTTCAAGTGTTTATGCTGGTATTGAACTTGTTTATTTTGTATTATGCAGACCCTGCACACCCTTTCTGCTCTGGTGGAGGTTTTTCCATCTGCGGAGGAGTTGGACCAACTCAAGGCCAATCTGGACGATCTGGGACTCCAGCTTGGTACTGCTCGGTCGGAAGCTCACGACTCTGCGGAGAAGTTGAAGGAGTGTTAGAACTCCTTGACTGTGATGGAGTCGGAGAGGAACCTTGCCGTTGAGCGGGCAAAGAGGTTGTAGGTGGAGATGAACGGCTTGCGGTATCAGCACCGTAGACAGCTCGATGAGGCCGTGGAGCAGGCATTGATGGATAATGAGGAGGAAATGAGGTCGAAGCTGGAAGGAATGACCCATCGCTTGATCATGTTTGGGTTCAATAACTTCCGCTCTCGGCTTCTTGCTAAGTATCCTGACCTGGATGTCTCCTCTATTGTGCCGCCTGGATCTGAACCTTCAGAGGTTGTTATCCAGGGTGAAGTGGCTGATGTCCTCCTTGCTGATCCCACGGAAGAGGTTGTACCGACTGAGGTGGTTGATACTGCTCCTGCTGATCCTTCTCCGGTCGCTGATCCTGTTCCTGCCGATCAGGCTTAGGATGTATATTTTGTTATTTTCAACTTCCAATGTACTTGAAATATACATTCGTTAATGGAACAGTCTTTTTCTTGATGCTCGTCTCCTTAGTTATATTGCTCTGTAGTATTTGTGCATGTCTTGAGTTATACTGCTCTGTAGTATTTGCGCATGTCTTGAGTTATACTGCTCTGTAGTGCTTTAACTTGTAGTTGATGGTGGTAATTGTTGCAAGTAGTGCTGCTCTGGGGTTTAACTTCTTTTGAAAACATTTCAAAGCTGACTGTTCTGAATCCGGAGACTTAATAATGAATGGGCATTTCGTGATTGTAGTTCGGTTGATCAGCACTTCTGCCTCCAGATCTGCTAAGACTAGGGCCAAGAAACCTCATAGTTGATGGACCTCTGTTGTATACGGGGCCCATTAAGTGTTAATGGCCTGGAGAAACTGTCATATCATATATGTGGAAAAGACCAAAAAGTCTGTATATTACGTATGCGGCTTTGCCTTTTGCTTCTCCCGAGAGGGCAGTTTAATGTCTCATTTATTGCACCTCCGTTATTTGGGATTTCGAAGCTGACTTTTTGCCTAACCGTTGCGACGGTTCAATTGGGTGGCCTTTGGTCTTCGAAGGCCTATATATGTGGAGGAGGATCATACGGTTGCGTTCAATCCTTTCGTTCCCAACTGTTCCCTCGTAGGAGAGTTTTTAGATGTTCTTCCAAAACTGCTGTTTATTTGGAAATGATTGACGATCTTCAGTCTGAGTTGGGAATGATTAAACTGTGGCCAAGAGTTAACCTTCCCTTTGATTCAGTCTTCAAGGAAGGGTTAGAGGAGGTTGAGACCTTCTTGTCCATCTTGGCATCCGGTCGAGATTTCTCCGATGGGAGGTGGTCCCTCCTTGATTCAACCGAGGCTTGGAGCATCGGTGATGAAGACGAAGGTGAGATGCTTCCTTCCCTCTGTATTCCGGCAGGCACCCTTGCTCAAATCGGCTGGGGTGTGACAACTGCTTTGAGGGAGATGAATGGGAGTTGTTTTCTCCCCTTTGTGACTTGGCAGAGACCCTTGCTTCAATCGGCTGGGGCGTTATGCTTATTACAAAGGTGGAGAATGAAAAGCCTCCTAAGGCCCAGAGCCCTCATCATCCGTTGGTACTGAGATCATTGATGGTGATGATGAAATGGCCTGGGTACTCCTTGATGCAGACTGGGGTTCAGGGTTCCTTCCTTTCAAATGGAGCCGGCGGCGGCGGTGATAGAAGGTTGGATCCTGTGTCCTTATATCATCTCAGGAAGAAAACAGTGATGCTGCAAATAGTAGTGATATAGTGGCTTTTCTGTAGTAGCCTATGTAATGGTGTTTTTGTTGTAGCCTTTGGCGTACTTGTTTCGTTTCCAGTCTTTTTGTACTGATGTAAATCAACTAAATCATTAATAAAATTGAGTTCCTTCTTCTCAGATCTGGTATTCTTTGTATTTGACTGGGCTCTTCTGTAAAACATTTTCTTGTGTAGTTCTGGTATATGAGTGTTCTGAGAATAGATCAAAAAAACTTAGAAGAATGCTTGAATCAAAGTACTTCACTTTTGATCGGTATTATGGTACTTGTTGCTTATTTGACAGTTAAGCCAAATATCATAAATATTAGATCTGAGGCGTTCCGATCCAGGAAACTTTAGTTCGTAGATGTTCAGAACTTCTGTCTTTGGACTGAATCATAGAATCAGCTAATTGAAGATGGACCAGGCTCGGAAGGCCTGTGCATTAGGGTAGTCCAGGCTCTAGAGACCTGCGTATTTAGAAAATGGATCAAGTATTTATGACCTGTACATTCAATAGATGGACCAAATGCTGAGACTTGTACATTTTATGGACTAGGCTCTGGAGGCCTGTGCATTAATAGATGGACCAAGTGCTGAGACTTGTACATTTTATGGACTAGCCTCTGGAGGCCTGTGCATTAATAGATGGACCAAGTGCGGAGACTTGTACATTTATGGACCAGGCTCTAGAGGCCTGTGCATTAATAGATGGACCAAGTGCTGAGACTTGTACATTTATGGACCAAGCTCTGGAGGCCTATGCATTAATAGATGGACCAAGTACGAAGACTTGTACATTTATGGACCAGGCTCTGGAGGCCTGTGCATTAATAGATGGACCAAGTGCTGAGACTTGTACATTTATGGACCAGGCTCTAGAGGCCTGTGCATTAATAGATGGACCAAGTACGAAGACTTGTACATTTATGGACTAGGCTCTAGAGGCCTGTGCATTAATAGATGGACCAAGTACGAAGACTTGTACATTTATGGACCAGGCTCTGGAGGCCTGTGCATTAATAGATGAACCAAGTACGAAGACTTGTACATTTATGGACCAGGCTTTGGAGGCCTGTGCATTAATAGATGGACCAAGTGCTGAGACTTGTACATTTATGGACCAGGCTCTGGAGGCCTGTGCATTAATAGATGGACCAAGTACAAAGACTTGTACATTTAT
The DNA here is from genome assembly GCA_008638375.1 of Nyssa sinensis. Taxonomy (NCBI): domain Eukaryota; kingdom Viridiplantae; phylum Streptophyta; class Magnoliopsida; order Cornales; family Nyssaceae; genus Nyssa; species Nyssa sinensis. The sequence continues at coordinate 23,420,549 of CM018039.1, read as the reverse complement.
GGACCAGGCTCTAGAGGCCTGTGCATTAATAGATGGACCAAGTACGAAGACTTGTACATTTATGGACCAGGCTCTGGAGGCCTGTGCATTAATAGATGAACATTTTATGGAAGTAAAAGAAAACCTTTCTACTGATAATACTTCCGTAAGTGTTCCACGTTCCATGGCCTAGGAACAGGTTTCCCAATCATGTCTTCTAGCCAGTAGGTGGTAGGTCGAACAACCTTTGTTACTTTGTAGGGGCCTTCCCAGTTTGGTGACAACTTTCCCATGGTGGGATCCTTGGTGTTTTGAAAGACTCTTCTTAAGACGAAGTCTCCAACTTGAAAGCTGACTGTCTTGAGTCCTACCTTGGATTTTTTGACCATTCTCTGTTGATAGGCTTCCATCCTGATGCTGGCCTGATCCCTTCTCTCTTCGAGCAAATCCAAGTTTTCCATCAGCTGCTGATCATTGGATTCTTGCTCAAAGGCCTCAGTCCTCAGGGTTGGCATACTGGTCTCAACCGGAATTACTGCTTCTGTTCTATAGGCTAGTGAGAAGGGAGTTTCAGAGGTGGGAGTTCTTCTGGTTGTTCTGTAGGCCCAAAGAACTCCGGGGAGTTCTTCTGCCCACTTCCTTTTGGCCTGTTCCAACCTTTTCTTTAACCCGTCAAGAATTGTTCGATTGGTAACCTCTGCTTGCCCATTTGCTTGTGGGTGGCCTGGAGAGGTAAAGTGTTGTCTAATGTTAAGATTTTCACAGAATGCCTTGAAGCTTTTACCAGTGAATTGTGTCCCGTTGTCGGAGATAATTATACGTGGTATGCCGAATCTGCATACAATGTTCTTCCAGGTGAAGCTCTCAACTTCCTTTTCTGTGATATATGTTAGAGGTTCGGCTTCGGCCCATTTAGAGAAATAATCAATGGCCACCAAGAGATATTTCCTAATTGGAGGTGCCCTTGGCAATGGACCTACGATGTCCATCCCCCACTGAGCAAAGGGCCAAGGACTAGGAATCGGGATGAGCTCGTGATGAGGTTGATGTTGGTACGGGGCAAATTTCTGGCATTTGTCGCACTTCCGAACATATTCTTTTGCCTGTTTCAGCATGTCAGGCCAGTAGTAACCCTATGATAGAGCTCGGTGGGCTATAGTTCTGCCCCCGTTATGATTCCCGCAGATTCCCTCATGTATTTCAGCCAAGACATATTGTGACTCGTTTGGAGCCAAGCATTTTAACAGGGGTTAAGAATACGACCCTCTGTAAAGCTTGTTGTTCAGGATCAGGTACCGAGCCGCTCTGATTCGGATTCTCCTGGCTTTGTTTTTATCCTCTGGGAGGAGCCCGGATCTTAGGTACTGGAGGATTGGAGTCATCCAGTTCTGGGGTTGTTCATCAATTTGAGCAACTTGGGCTTCCTCAATACTGGGTCCTGGTTGAAAGGAGATTCTTACTGTGGAGTTTGCTTCAGACTTGAGGCGGGAGGCTATGTTAGCTAGAGCATCTGCTCTGTAATTCTGACTTCTCTCAATTTTCTGGATAGTAAATGTCTGGAAGGAATGCTTCAAGTGGTTTACCAGTTCGGAGTACCGGAGCATCCTATCATCTTTGATGGCAAATTCTCCCAAGACTTGGCTCACTACCAGTTGGGAATCAGAGAAGACATCGAGGTTCTGAGCCTCGCATTCCAAGGCAAGCTTTATGCATAAGATTAGGGCTTCATATTCGGCTTCATTATTAGAGGCTTTGAATCCCAAGCTGACTGCTTTTTCTGACGTAAGCCCATCAGGGGATTGTAGTACCAGGCCTACCCCTGAACCTTGATCGGTTGACGATCCATCAATGTTCAGCAGCCAGGTTCCCGAAGTTTCAGTGGGTTGTACTTTGTTTTGAAGCGCCGGGGTGAACTCGGCTACGAAATCAGCTAAGGCTTGCCCTTTGATGGAGTTTCGGGGTACATATGATATGTCGAACTCCCCTAGCTCCACAGACCACTTCACCAATCTTCCCGATACCTCAGGTTTCCTCAGTATTGACTTCAGAGGATAGGCAGTCGGGATCTCGATTGGATGGGCTTGGAAATAAGGTCGAAGCTTCCGAGCTGATACGACCAAGGCATAGGCCAGTTTCTCTACTTCTGGGTATTTTTTCTCCGTGTCAAGTAGTGCCCTACTGACGTAGAAAATAGGCCTCTGTACTCCTCTGTCCTGTCTGATCAGTGCGGAGCTGACCGCGTTTTCGGAAACTACAAGATATAAGAGTAGCTTTTCTCCTTGTACTGCTTTTGACAGGAGTTCTGGAGAGGCTAGATACTCTTTTAGTTCTTGAAAGGATTCTTTGCATTGTTCTGTCCACTGCAAAGCTTTGCTGCCCTTCAGAGCTTTAAAGAAAGGTAGGCAGCGGTCAGTGGATTTGGAGATAAATCTGTTCAGTGCCGCAATTCTGCCATTCAATGCCTGAATTTCCTTCCTGGTTTTTGGAGACTTCAACCCAATCAGAGGTTGGATCTGAGTGGGATCTACTTCGATACCTCTCTGAGAGACAATGTATCCCAAGAATTTTCCCTTCGTAACTTCGAAGGTGCATTTCGAGGGGTTGAGCTTCATCTTGTGCTGTCTGAGGATATCGAAGGTCTGGGCTAAGTGCCGGAGGTGGCTGCCTTTCTGAAGACTCTTTACCAGCATGTCGTCGATGTATACCTCCATGCTGCTGACGAGCAGCGGGCTGAACATCTTGTTCACCAATCGCTGATAAGTGGCCCCAGCATTCTTCAAACCGAAAGGCATCACTCTGTAGCAGTAGAGCCCTCTTTCGGTTATGAAGGCAGTCTTCTCTTGATCTGGAGGGTACATTTGGATCTGGTTGTATCTAGAGTAGGCATCCATGAAGCTCATAAGCTCATGCCCCGCAGTGGCGTCAACTAGTTGGTCTATTCTTGGCAGTGGAAAGCTGTCCTTGGGGCACGCCTTGTTGAGGTCTGTATAATCAACGCAGACTCTCCACTTGCCGTTTTCCTTTTTGACAAGCACAGTGTTGGCTAGCCACTCGGGATAGAACACTTCCCGAATCATCCTGGCATCTAGCAGCCTTTGGACTTCTTCATTTATAATCCGATGCCGCTTGAGGGCAATCGGCCTTCTCTTCTGTCTGACTGGCGGGTGATCCGGATCCACCATCAGCTTGTGAGTTATAAGTTTAGGATCTATTCCCTCCATGTCTTTGGTCTCCCATGCAAAGATAGAGAGGTTATCTTTCAAGAACCTGACTATCTTTTCCTGCTCAGTGTGTGTGAGGTCTGGGCCGATGTACAAATAACGCCCCTCTGCTTCTGAACTGACCAGTACTTTGATGGGCTCGCCAACAGGTTTGGCTTGGCTATCTCGTCTCCTTGGGCTCAGGGGTTCTTTAATGCCAGATGGGCAATCTTCCACCTCGGGAGAGTGAGTGAGAACCGGATCTGCACAATCCCGAGTGTATTGTAATTGCTATTTAGGAGCCTTCTCTTTGAGGGCAATAGCGTGGCATTCTCGGGAGGTTGGCTGACACCCTCTGACCGAGTGGACGCTCTGGTTGTGTACGTACTTTAGGTACTGATGGAGGGTCGAAGTGACTGCTCCTATCTGATGCAACCAGGGTCTCCCGATTATGACGTTGTAGGGAGATTTCATGTTCAACACCATGTACTCCGAGATGGTGGTCTTCTGCCCTTCGCCCTCTCCTATAGTGGTAGAAAGGTCGACTCTCCCCAAAGGGGTACTGAGGTTGCTATCAAAAGCTGCCATCACGGCAGTGGTGGGCTTGACGTCGTCATGGTCTATCCCCATCTGTTTAAGTGGCTCATAGAATAGTATGTTGACAGAGCTGCCAGTATCGACCAGGACTCTCTTGGTCTCGAAGTTGGCGATTCTGAGGGTAATAACAAGGGCATCACTGTGAGGGCAGTGTACCCCTACTAGATCTTGCTCGGTGAATTGGATCTCTGGTGCTGGCTTGAGCCTCTTTTCGACGTTGGAGATCTGTAATACGTTCGGGGCGGCTCTGGCTTCCCGAGCGTATCTCTTTCTTGCCTTGCTGGACATTCCTGTGACAGGGGAGTCAGCATGGAGGACGTAGATGACGTGGTTGTTCTGCCTCTGAGGCTCGTTTCGTCCCTCCCTCTGCTCCTGCCTCTGTTCGGGCCTTTGGTCCGGTCGTTGCTGAGGCTTGTCTTCTTGGGGGTTCTGCCTTCCGTCCGGCTTGACGAACTCTCGAAGACGTCCCTTCTTTATAAGCTGCTCTATCTCATACCGGAGGGTTCTGCATGTGTTAGTTGTATGCCCATGATCTTTATGGAAATTACAATACTTACTTTGGTCCTGCAGGCTGGGATCTCCTTTGATTGGTTCTGGCCACCTCAGGTTTTCCCGATCTCGGATCTGCCGGAGTACCTGGTTCGGTGTAGTGTTCAAAGGAGTGAAGTTGGTGAACTCCCTTGGTCTGGAGTTGTACACAGCTTTGGGTGCTGTTCTTTTCTCTAGGCTCCTGGCCCTCTTTTTGTTGGAGTCTCTTTTGTGATCCTCCTTCTTGTGGTCCTCCCGCTTCGGATTGTCCCTCTGGATCTGATCTCTGCCCTTCTGGGACGTGCGGTTGGCTTCTTCCAAGTTGATGTATTTTCTGGCCCGATCCATTAATGCCGCCATATCGGCTGGAGGGCTTTTGGTCAAGGAGTCTCTGAACCCACCTTGGGCAAGCCCAGCAGTTAGGGCTGCTACAAGGAACTTTGGGCTGCAGTCAGTGATCTCTGTAAGTTCGGTATTGAAGCGCGCAATGTAGGCGCGGAGGGATTCCTCCTTGGTCTGCTTGACGTTCAGCAGGAATTCTGTCCCCCTTCTGAGCCTCCTACTGGTCATAAACCTGTCCAAGAACTGTCTACCGAGCTCGTAGAAGCTGGTAACTGAGTTCGGAGGGAGGTTATGGAACCATTTCAGAGCAGTGCCCTTCAAGCTGGTGATGAACGTTCGGCACATAAAAGCATCAGAGGCTCCTTGAAGGGCCATCGTATGCTGGTAATGAGAGAGATGATCTCCTGGATCTCCAGATCCATCGTACAAGGTGAACTTGGGCACCATGAACTTTCTGGGCCTCTCTTCTGACACGATGGCGTGAGTGAATGGGGTGGCTAGTCTTCCGAGCAGCCTGGCCAGTTCGTCTTGCTCTGGAGGGTTCTGAGGTCCTCTCAAGGTAACTGTCCGGTCCATCGACTCGGCAATTTTCTCTACCCTCCGCGGGTCTCTGAGTCTGACATCTTGTGAACCCTGCTTGACAGCCTCGGCTTCAGGGTAGTAGGGTTGATTACGCCCTTCGGACGGAGGAGGATTCCGAACCGGAGGGATTAGTGCTGCATGATGAGGCTCCTGTGGTGCCGGGTGTGCTCCCGAGGCCCTTGGAGTTGGGGCTCGAGTAGAGTTCCGGTAATGGACGTCGGGAACGAAGGCGGATATTCCCCAGCCAGGGACTGTTGATGGTTGCGGATCTCGGCCAGCGCGAGCAACACCTGATGGGTGTCCAGGCTGGTTAGTTGGAGCTTGTGCATGAAGTTTTTCATTCTCCATGGCAACAGGAGGTTGCGTTCCCGCAATGAAGTTGACCGGCGGGCTAAGAGAACCCGCCGCTTGGTTCTGCGTGAGTGTTGCTAGCGTTCTAGTGATGGCAAGTAACTGCTCCTGCACCAGTTCATTATGTCGTTTTATTGCTTCGATCTTTTGTCGCATAGGGTGGGCCGCTGGCCCCTTTGTGCGAGGAGCAGGCGGCTGACGTTGAGCGTTTTGCGAACTCTGAGTATTCTGTCGCGGTCGGAGATTTGGTGCCATAGTTTTTCGGTGAGGAAAGAGATGAGTTTATGAATAGAGCAATTGAGATTAGTCGTTCCCACAGACGGCGCCAAACTGATGCTGCTCTTTTTGGCTCGCAATAAGTATGGACTCCGTGACCTGTAGAACACTCAGAAAGATGATCAGAGGACTACCGGATTGGCTCCGGCAGTAGCCGCTCCGATGCTTAAGTAAGAAAAAAAATTAAAAGACTGTATTGAAAGCCAAAGAATGAGCATAAAAAATAAAGCGTACCTCTAGGGTTTAATTTATAAGCCGTGGCTCTCCTAAGTTGATTAGGATTTGACGCCATGAATATAAGGATTTGATCATCGGAGATTGCAGTTACCTTGTGGAGCATTGAGTCGTAGATGGAGATAATCACAGATAGTAGTTTCCGTGTTGAAGACTGTTTCCTTATTCCCTGCCTAGCAGTTGTTTAAGGAAACCATAAGGTCGGAACCATATGAAGTATCGAATAAATATTACCCAGAACAGAAGGTCTGGAAGATATACGCATGAGAATGCCTTGAAGGTTTTGCCTGCACTGTATGACCGAATTTATCGGCTCTGAATGATATATATATATATATATATATATATATATATATATATATGAGAATGCCCTGAAGGCTGTGGATGCTCTGTATGACTGAGTTTATCAGTTCTGTAGGATCGAGATTTGTTAACTCCGTGGGCACACGTGTCTCAAGGTGATTGGTGTGTCTGTTTGTGGTACATCACTTATGGTGTACGATATTATGATCTATACCACAGTACTTGGCCTCTATCAGGACTCCATTTCATCAATGAATAAATAGAATAAAATAAAATAAATCTTGGGAAAAAAAAATTGGTTCTTGATGTTCATGAGATGAACTTTGCTATGTATCAGGTCTCTTTGGATGCCAAAGAAAGTGTTACATAGATTGTTTCATTATTATTGTAAAGGAAAAATAGGATCTGAGGATGTTCAAAAAGCCATGGCCCATTGTTTAGTATATACGTAGTTGGGGGAGAAATTACCCTTTGTCGGCTCCCCTCCACGAGAAGAATAGAAAGGAAATGAAGGAAGAAGGAAAGGAGGGAAATGTGGAATTTCTATTATTTGGTTAGAAGAAAGAAAGGGAAGGGCGGATATCACGACCTGAAATTTCCTCTGTGAATTAGGGGTAATGATCAACACTATCACTCGGACAGGCCGTACAGAATCGAATGAGTTGCAATTGTCAGTAAATTTTTTTTTTTTTTATTTGTGGAAGCTACACCTATGTAACTTATCTAATGCAAACACAACATCGTCAACCATCAATAAGAGGTTCTCAAATTATAATCATCATGATCACATCATTGATATCATAAGTTTAATAATATTTCTATTTACACCCTTAAGTACTCCCAACAAAAGATCTACATCATAGGCCCACAAATGAAACTCATTGTTTTGTTAAGTCATGGATACATCATCATATTAACAAAAATATTATATTGGTTCCTACTATTTTTCATACACAAATATCTTCCACATTCACTTCTTTAGGTTCTCTCTGTTGTCCTCACTGCTTCGTTAACTAAGTTTGGTTCACCTGAAATGTGTACAGATAAATCCATGCAAGTTTCATGAAAAACTCATGAGTAATTCCTACATCCTATCATAGGTTTGTAAAAATTGGGCTTTGCACAAAATATCATGGACACCAAATTTTCACAAAAACAAATAGCACAATTCAAGGATAATTTATAACACGTTTTGAAAGTGAATAATTATATTAAACAAACCAAGAGTTTGAAGCGAATAAAACACATACATTTTCGGACACGGTATCTTCAAAAGCACAGTTCGAAAATGAAATCACAAAACGGGTGATGGAATGATGGTTCACACAATGAATAAAAACACATGCATTTCTTAAAACTTAGTTTGGATGTCAAAATACAACAAATAACACATGAATATCTTGGTGAGTGATACATCGTCAAAAGGTCGAAGGATTACTATAGAGTCGGATACTACATGGGTAAGTCTCATCACAAATGCAGAGTGTTATGTGGGTAAGTCTCATTACAAGAGTTGGAGTGTCACATGGGTAAACACATAATTGAGTCGGAGTGCCACGTAGGTAAGCCTTATATGGTCGAAAACACATAAAGTCACACATAAAGTCAGAATATCTAGTGGTAAGTCTCTTAGTTTGAGTCAAAGTACTATGTGGCAAGTCTTATAGAAGAATCGAGGTGCCATAAAGTAGGCCTCACAGAGTCAAAGTGCCACGCAGATAGGCCTCATGTAATGACAGAAAATGAATCACACAAATCTTTTCCACATTGAAGAGGTATCATGGTTTACACATACACAAATTAAATCTTAAAGGATTATCAAAACATTTAGTCAAGATTCAAAAAATGGGCTTATTTATAAATAACATATAAGAATAACATTTGAAGGCTTTGTAAAGAAGATCACAGTTTCAAGATTGTTCACAAAGCATAAAATAAGCATTTTAAAATAGGATGTAAAACATCACTAATTTGAGATATAAGATTACGCACCTTAGGTCCTTAGTCTATTTCTTTAATTCCTTTTCCTTTATCTACAATCCGTAGATCCGTAAGTCAAATACGTATAACATTTTGTCAAATCACAACTTTAACATTAATATCAGTTACTTAATATTTTTAGCCTTATTGGGCCTTATTTTCGGACTCCAAAGCCCCAAAAACTCTAAGATATGTCCTCTTACAATTCTTAAGTTCATCCGGTGGTTTATTATTTCATTAGAGGTATAATTATAATTTTTTCCTTTCGCATATCATATTTTTCGAAGCTGAATTTGCTCTAAAGAACCCTATTTTTAGGTCCTATGCCCTTGAAAAATTTAATTTAAGTACCTTCCATTTCTATGAGCTCATTAGTAGCTTAAGTAATGCTTGGGAGATAGTTGGATATATTTCATTTGTTTCTATATTTTTTGGGATTTAATTTGACGAAATAGATCTCACCATTGAGTCTAAAATGTCCAAAATGGTCAATGTAGACCCCATTTTATATTTAATTGGCCTTGGCTATAACTAGGGGCATTATCGTAATTTCATATTTTGTGATTAATTTTTTGGCATCTCGTTTGCCAAAATAGACTCTATCATTGAGCCTAGAATGTCGATGTAGTCAAGCAATAGTGCGTTATATACATGGTATATAAAACTGGTAATACAACTTTATGCTAAAATCTTAAATCATTTAAAAGATTATAATTAGTTGTGCTTCTAGAGTCATGTGTGCCCCTGCTTGTTGATGTAAGACACTAGGGCCTTGGCCCTCAAGAGGTCACTCCTATCCTGGTTGCAGAGCGAACACCTAGACCCTTTTAACATAGCTCAAAACATGCTTGATAAAACTTTACTTTAGCTATCCAAGTTTATAGAACAATAAAGAGCATACTGTTGTTCAAAACTAAAATCAGAACTTGTACTTGCATTTAAGTAAGTAAAACAGTTACAAAAATGCATTTTAATAAAAGGTACCAATTCAAGGTACAAGGTTACTCACCTATGGTTTAGAGTTCATAGTTACTTGCTTATTAACTTGCCTCTATAGTCATATTGTCTCTTTTTCTCTTCCAGTGATCCTAAATCATGGATCATAATACATCGATACTAGATTAATATATATCTCATCTTCAATTGCTACTTAATGCTCTTAGTCTCTTCTGAACTTAATCTTACTATTTAGGATTCCCTTAAAGTCTCTAATTAGAGTTCTTAATACTTCTTAGTTCATCTTATAGCTTACTTAGCCCTTAGGGGCATTAGGGTAATTTTTTCCCTTTTATGTCTCACATTATTCGACACTTTGTTCGCCTAAACGAACTTCATTTTTGACTCTAGAAGGTCTTTAAAACATTGCAATAGCTCCTTCTTTACTTCGTATACTCTTCTAGTAGCTTAATTAAAGTCGTAGAGACATATTCGTCATTTTATAGTTTGTTTTAGAGTTCTATTTTTTCCAAATGAACATCATTATTGGGTCGAAAATGTCAAAGATACTAAACTTAGCCTCTTTCGGATCTTAATTAGCTTTCTAATGACTTTTCTTAGGTCTAGGGGAATTTTCATAATTTTGTATTTTTATGTGGGACCATCTTCGGGTTCCCAGATGCTAAATTATATCTCATCATTAGGTTTAGAGCATCCAACAAGGTTGGTTATGCCCCTTTTTATATTTTCCCAATCAGTTTGGCAACTCATATATTACTAAGGGCAATTTAAGAATTAAGAATTTTTAAGTATTTGTATTTTCGGTAACTAGTTTGACGAAACAGACCCCACTATTGAGTCCAGAACGTCGAAAAACATTCAGGTAGGTACCCTTGTGGTCATTGGGGTTTATTTGGTAGCTTAATTAGCTAATTATGACTCATGTGGAATTAGTCCAATTTATTCGTTCATATTTTTCAGGGATCTAATTTTTTCAAATTGGACTCCGCTATTAAGTCCACAATGCCCAAAAATATTGGAAATACATTTTCTTGCATTTTAATTGGTCTTCTTTACACTGCTTTTAGGCCTATGGGTAAAATAGTAATTTTATCCAATTATTAAAGGGAATAAAAATAATTTTTAATTAATTTTCTAGGCTTATTCATAATTTTTCCAAAAATTTAGGGGTAATGAGTAAATAGGAAAAGTTTCAGCTTATAAGTTAGGGTTGAACCCATTAGTTTGGTGTTTACTATTAAAAACCCCTCAAATTTCTTTATAAGCTTGACCGGTTTAATGATATTTTAAATGAACCAGTTCAAAAATATTAAGAACCAACCAGTCTAGACCAGGTCTGATACATTAGCATTGCATCATCAAAATGATGTCGTTCTACTAAAGGTTATATCTGTTCATTCGTGAGTCAATCCAAACCCTGTTCACAACCTGACCCGATACCCGAACTACGGTTAATCATCGTCTTCGCTGAGACATTACTATAGTTGCCAAAACCCTAATGCATCCCACTTTTGTTTCGTGCGATTTGAGTTACCTTTTTTACCTGTTCGCGGATTTGGTCTTAAAGGAAAATCGAGCACTAGTATTTAACCTAAAGGAAAAATCTAGGTCTAACTGGAGCGACCCGTTCATTATCAAATCTATAGCTACTAGGAGGAGCAAAGTGGCTTACAGACATGGATGGAGACAAGTTTTCATCACCCAACAACCTTGACCAGCTCAAGAAATATTATGCTTAGCGGCTAGTTACCCATGTACTGAACTATGATGACCTGACCCTCCATCACACATTTACTACACAAGCAATATGGGGGTACGTAGGTAACTCACAAAGTTACTGTCAGTGTGGTCTCAAAAATTGTAATAAAAGTTTCATTCTTTATAATCCAAAAGTTAAATGATTATCTTTTATTTAATGATTGGTGAAAGCCCAAATAACTTGGCCAAAGTTTAACAAGAACTAACTTCCTTTGAAAAAAAAAAAGAAAATTTCTTTCATCACTAAAGGTACTCATTCCTTCTTTTTGTTCTTAAACTCATTCTTTCTTTTCCACTAGCTTACCCACTAAATCAAAAAGGCAACCTATTTTTTTCTCGACTAAGTCCAAGTAATTCTTTCTCGAATCCACATGTAAAGAAAAGCATTCAAAATCAAGCTTATTGTTGCTACACTTTAATTTTTACAACTTCCTAAGTTGTCCACGCTTCCTCTTCAAGCCCAAAGGGCTTTTCCGTTTCTTCCTCTCCTATTGGCCGACTGCACCCCCTTCCATTCTAGTATCGTTGCTCCTCCTAATTTTTTTAGCTTCCCTAATCAGTTGTAAACTTCGAAGTTATGTCCACATTGATGTCTATTTCAGTTTATCCCAAGAAAATAGTTGCCCGAAGGTCTTCCCTCTCACTGGTTAGGTTCTAGAGCCACCACAAATGTTCCTCTGTCATGAGCATTTGGTTAGAATAATCTACAATATTCAAGTCTGGGACATGAGCACACTCCCAACAGTTGGATATCTTCATAACTACAGTAGGAGTCAACCTTTCCACCTCAAATTTTAGGAGCAACCTGCATGCATCGAAATTGACTTAATATCTAGATGGGATAATAGAAGGAATTTTCTCTCAAGCTTGATAGAATGATGTATGAATAACCGAGAGAACACAAACGAGAAGCCCTACTTTGCCAATGAACAATCAACCAATCAATGTCATAAGGTGTGAGCTGAGTTGGAAATTGTAACACCCACACCTAGGGAATTAAGCTTAAGACAATGTAATGATGTATTAGCAATAAAAAGAGACTTTTCAAAATTCTTTGGGCACTTTACTAAGGCATAAACCTAACTAAGGTTAGGAGAGTAACCCAACTCTTCGGTCAACACTAATCCTAACTAGACCACAACCTATGTAGGATTAAAAATCAAACATAAATTAAGGTCGACCTAACCTAACCTAGTTTAGTAAGACTAAATGGTGATGTAATCAATATATCACTAACCTAAAGTGGAAGAAATAATATACCAAATATCATGAATTATTAAATATATAAATTATTTAATAATTAGAGAAAATAAAGAAAAAATATAAAAATAATAAAAAGAAAAGAAAAAATATATTAAATACTTTAAAATTCCATGTGATCTATACATGGTATTGGGAGCCTAATACACACACTAAAGTGTGTATGTGTGTGAAAATAATTGTAGGAAAAATTTGGAGAAATTAGGAAAAATTAAGGAAAATATATAAAAATTATTTAAAATTATTTTTAATGTTCCCATGTGCCTAGCACACAACTTAGAGAGCTTGCACACGTAGTAAAGTGTATTAGTGTGTGTATATGTATGTATATATAAATGATAAAAAAGAAAAAGGAAGAAGCTTGAAGAATAAGCTTATTGTAGGAAGAATGTAGGCAGTCCACCATGTAGTTGTAGTAGTCTATAGGATGCTGCAAACCCTAGCCACCATAGCCACCCAACAACCAACCATAAGGATTTCTTCCACTTAAAGCTCAAACTTCCATATACATATACAGTCACGCAAACCAACTAAACTATCAAAATTAGGAGAGAAATGAGGAGTTTGCGTGCAGAAAAGGAGACCAAAGAGTACTAGAATAAAGGAGAATGGGGAGAGAAAGAATGAAGAGAAATTTAGGAATTCAACCAAAACACGGTTAGATTCAATTTCTCACATTTCATTTCAATTTATGTGTAAAAATTATGCATGCTAGTTAAATTTTAGAAGCTTTAAGCCTTTGTAGTGGTAAGAAATAGTGGGAACCGCTCTGCCCAGAAATTGATTGAAACCAAACTTAATATAAAAGTATTAAAGCTTAAACTACATGATAAATAACTCATGAAACTGAAGAAACCAAGTGGAATATGCCTAGGTTCGGCCTGAACTAACTAGAAACCGCAAATGGTGATTTTTGGAAACTCCATGAAATCGAGCATTAAGCTTGGTTTTAAGAATGGGAAAAGAAGCCTTGTGGTCTAAGGATCACAACAAATCAAAACCCATGGGATTTGGTTGAGAAATCACCATGAACGAAGCCTTGAACTAGTCAATGTGATAATGCCCAAACCACTATATTTAACCTAATTGGAAGCTTTAATCACCTTCTCGTGGGAGACGATGAACCGTAACCGGACAAGTCGGGTCCGGGTTTGGGTCGAATCGGGTCAAGTCTGGTCCGCGCGCCAATAGGGTTAATTAAACTATGTCATTTTGAGAATAAATTAAAAGGTTTTAAATCCTGGGCCTGTTTGGATATGGGTTTAATAAATTAAATCTGGGACAGGGATATCTTGTCCCTGTTTTAATCCCTTATCTATCGTTTGGCTATCCAAGGGCTCAAATGAACTTTTCTAATTTAAAATCCGACCCCAAAGTTTGGAGAAATTATACAGTGGCCCAAATAAAAAAACTTAAAAATTCAAAAGTGCTTAAAATAGAAAATTAATATTAAGTTTCTGAAATTATAAATTGACTCCCAAGAGTTTTAATTAATTATATAAAATCCCAAATAACATTAAATTAATTTAAAAATACCCCTCTAAATTAGAAAAATGATTAAAATTTAGCCCCTGAATTTCTGGTAAATTACAAAAATACCCCTAGAAATGTCAATGTAACACTCGCAACTAAAAAATAGGGTGATATGTATGAAAATATTTTTGAACAAATATCATTATCTATATACACAAAAGCAGCATGTGATAGAGTTTACATAATGTATATGAACCATCCTAACGAAAGACCACTATAGAAAAATTGCATAGGCAATATGGCAAGATTAGGAATTAAACAATAGAGAATTAGGTCATTATTCCAGTTAAGATTATGACCTAATGTAGAGTTAAAATTTGACCAAATCACAAGTAAAACTAACCCAACCGAAGCTAATGAGGTAGGGAGAATTTTACAACAAATATTATGAATTATTTAATTAAATGATTAATAAATAAATATTGGGAATAAGATCAAATGTAATAGGAAAATACAAGAAAAATAATTACCACTATCATCATGTGATTTACACATGATGAGTGAAGGCAAGACACACACATTATATGTGTATGTGGATGTATATATGCAAATGAATACATGTATACCTATAAATGCATATAGATATAAACAAGTGGGAAGCATTGAACATAGGATTCCAACAATCACTCTCATAGTAGCCATCTTTCACCATTAAATATTGTCTAAAAAATTTCCTCCCAATAATGACATATATAAATGAAGACATATGCAAGTGAGGAGCTTTGAGCATAGGATTCCAACTAACCCATGTGAATAAGATAAACCTACCACAGTAGCCGTTTTTCACCATTAAATCTTGTCTAAAAAAGATGTCCCCCAACAATGAAAATTTTAGCTATAAATACATGCACAAGCAAGCTCAGAAAATCACACTAAGTGAGGAAAGGACGTGAAAGTGGTGAAGGAACGAGGAGTTGGAAGTTTAGATAGTGAGAGAAGAAGAAGAAAGGAGGAAATCTATCCCAAAAAGGTAAGAACACTCTTCTTCAAATTTCTTTAAGTCTATATAGTTTTGTAGTTAATTGTATATATACATGGTGATATATAGAAGTGATTTGAATGAGGATTGGAGAGCTTATAATGAATTCCTGTAACTAATTTGGATATTACCAGCAAAACTAGTTCAACTTTGGAACTGCTGTAACTTAACCAATTTAAGCACAAATCGAGTGAAATTTGGGTTTAAATTAAAGCTCTAGATGTCTAGTTTATGTTAAAATTGGTTTTACATGTACACTCCAAGCCAATTTTGATTTATGAATTTTTAAAGTAAAGTGGTCAAACTGGAAATTGGATTGATGTAAAACAGTCCATTTCAAACTATCATATCTCTCCTAATTCTTTGAATTAAATTTTGAAATTTTGTAAGGATGTATATCTATGTCTTAGCTTTAATTTGATATATTATAAAAATCATTTGGCAATTTTACTAAAACTGTTCAAATTCTTGAGCTGTAGGTAGAATTTTTTAAGTGATTCTAGATCTCAATGAAACTAGGCTCCATATTTAAAATTTCTGGAAATTTTCATTAAATTTGAACAGAGGAAGTGGGAGGAAACCGAATTTGAACACAGGAGTACTGCTCAGGAAATTCTAAAAATCTAAACTTTCAAGGTTAACTGTCCACCCGAGATTGCTTCATTTTTTTTTCCACCTTCCTGATAGTTTAGTTTACATCATAACCACATATAGTTAGGGATACTAAACAGAACTTAAACATATTTTTGGTGACCTTAGATATGTATGTTATATATTGAGATTCTATGGAGTATAATAAACCCAATGATAAAACCCATTTAATCAAATAAAACTAGTAAGTATGGATTCTTAAGAAATATAGCATTAAAATAGTATTTAATACGTGTTAATCGTCTTTATAGGATATGAAAAGGCTAAAAAGCATCCAAAATGGACTAATTAACTAAGTATTAAGCGAAGGTGGGTAACCCTGAACCTTCAAATTGAGACTTTCCATTAAATACAGTTCCTTACAGTTTTATAATATTAAATACAGTTCTTTCAACTTATTAACGTAATTCAAATTATTATACTAGATGTTTCAACCGCGTGACCGTTTTTAAAATGCCAAGTTGAGTTTTATCCTGTATATTTTAGGTAAAGTTTTAGATAATGTAGCTTAACGGAAGAGAATTTAATTATAGTACTTTTGGAAGATTGATAATTTCAGTACCTTTTGTAAGAACAATCAGAAGAAACTTGTAAGTTGTAATATTCAGATACTATTGTATAATGTAACGTTTAGTTATGCTCAACCATGATTCAGTTTCTATTACTTTATGAAGTATGAATACATAGAATATTTATACTAGATAAGAGGCATTCGGTTGGTCACCTCATTAACATACTACAGGAGAGCTAGTATATTGATAATGTGCCTAACTGGTCGATCATTATCCCTAATCTGCACAGGGTGGTTTCGGAATGTGATACTATTGTATAATGTAACATTTAGTTATGCTTAACCGTGATTCAGTTTCCTGTACTTTATGAAGTATGAATGCATGGAATATATATACTAGATAAGAGACATTTAGTTGGTCACCTCATTAATATACTACAAAAGAGCTAGTATATTGATAAGGTGCCTAACTGGCTGGCCATTATCCCTAATCCGCACAGGGTGGTCCCGGGATGTGATAGTCAAAATGGCCATTTTGTCCCTAGACAAATGCAAAAATGGCATCTACGTTTCTAGAAATTAAATATAGCATAATTAATGCTACATATGACCAAATTAAGATCCGAAAAAGTCTAGCTTAAGGTTTTTTAGCGTTTTGGACCCAATAGAGGGAGTCATTTTAGCAAATAAATTTTCTAAATGTATTAACGAAGACCAATGGGCATAATTTATGAAACTTTGCAGTTTAAATTAAGCAATCAAACGAATACCAAAAATTACAAAACTTCATACTTAATCTTTTTTTATTGTTCTGGACTCAGTGGTGGAGTCTGTTTCACTAAATAAAATTCACAAAGTATAGTTCCTTGAGAAATGCACCATAAAATTAACACTTCATGAATACTAATCATTGTCATGGGATCCACATAAGCTATTGATGATGAAGAATGGCAAAAAAGGATTGGGAGAAGGAAACGAATGATGGCTAAGAGGGTTGAAGTAATAAGTTGGAGGCCTTTTATAATCAAAACTCATACTATCGCCAAGGGCAAAAGGAGAAGACCAGGAGTTGCCCGTGAACCACTTTCTGAATACTAATCACTGCTTAGGATCCACATAACTGCTTTTTAGAATATTGTGAAATATCTGAATTGCATACTTTTGAGTAGTTTTTTTTTTAAATGTTTGAATAGAATGGATAACTTAAAGAATGTTTTGCAAGCATGTTTTAAAATAAATCTTATGTGCCCTACAAAACCTTGTTGGGGCTTAAGAGTCGGCAGACTTCTAGTAAGTCTTCATAAGTGACTCGGCCGGGAGTCTAAATCCGAAGAGAAGGCCATGTAAGCCTAGAGCTCTAAATTACATAGAGGTTGCCAATGTGACATTTACAGTCCTTAGTGATTGAGCTTATGAGATGTTTGACATGTATTACTTTATTAAGTTACTTTTCGGCACAAATTTTTATGATATCATGATTTATCTTGTGAAACTAGACTGGCATGAATACTTGCTTGATTTTATGACATATCTTGCAAACCTCAATTGTACACACATATTTTATAATTGCTAGTAGCTTCCAGTACTCTTTTTCATATTGCTATCTATGAAAGTTATGTGAAATATTCAAAAAACCCATGACAGGGAACTTGAGTTACTCATGAGCTTTTTATAAAGCTCACAAGGTTTTATCCTATATATTTTAGGTGAAAGTTCTAGAAGCGTAGCTTAGGAAGACGAACTAGATTACAACCACTTTTGGGAAAGGACGATGATCTTTGACTGTTTCAGATATTTTTGTAGTAGATTGTCAAAGAAATTTTGGGCTACAATTTTCAGACTAATTGTATTTGATGATTAAATATTTAGTTATGTTTTGTCATGTTTTATTTTCGCTACTATGTACAATTATGAATGTATGGATTATGTACCAATTAAGTGCCCTTTGGTTGGACATGTCATCAATATGCTAAACAAAGTGTGTTGGCGAAGTGCCTAACTGGCTGGTGATTATTCCTAATCCGCATAGAGTGGAGTTTAGGATGTGACAGAAATTCACACCAATCCTTTTTGTAGTCTTTAGTCACCAACAATGCCCTTGTGTAGTAATGTTTTGACAGATAATGGATGGTAACAAGAGTCCCCAATAGGTTCAGTTTGTTATGTAACCACATGGTCAATAACAATGGGCTATCCCCAAAGGTAGCAAATCCACTATGAACTAAGTCCAAACCATTCAGAGTCTCGGCCAGAACAATACAGATCATGTTACCTCCCATGTTCAATTCAACCAAAACATCAATCACACGAACGTTAACTTAGTTAGGCTCTTCAACAATCAAAAACCTTAGAATAACGCACAAAGAAAGAACACACAACTTCGTGCGTCTAGCCTTTTGATTCATAAAAATATCCAATATGGGGAATAAGGAAAATTTTTCCCTTTGAATCAATTCGCTCGCCTTCTCGGCATCCAATTCAAGCAAAGAAGATAGAAAAGATGAATAACCACGTTAAATGGTATGGACAATCAGCTTACCCTGAATAATGACATAAAAAAGCACAAAATTCTTCAAAGGTGGGACATAATTCCTCTAGATGAAAACGAAAGCAATGGTTAACAGGGTCCCAAAAGCGTGCACAAGCCCTCAACAAGTTCCAACCTATGGTAGCTTTCGTAAGAGAAATAAGATCTTTCAACTTCAGTGCTCCCAAGTTGATTTTCTCTGAGCTAGGGAAAGAATTCATCCATGTACAAACTTGTTGATCAAAGGTAGTCACATCCATCGCAGTAGAGGCCTAGGGTTCACAATATATCCTAAAATCCTCTCAAGTTTGTTTCCAAGTTGGTTTAGGCGATTGATTTTTGGAAAACATGCAAAAACATACAATAAGTCACAAAACTGGGTGAAACAGGACTCGGTGCCGATCGGCACACAAGATGGAGAAACCCCTCCCCCCCTCACTGTGTGCCAATCAGCACACAAAGAATTTCCAAGGCATTTTGCCCAATTTCGGCTATTTTATCTATTTTCTCATGTTTTATAAATTAGAAGCATATTGGGTACCAATTCTTGTTCATTTTTTCTCGTGTATTTTTCATCAAATACGCTCATAATGAAAAACTCATATATTCATCGATCTTAAGCAAAATCCATTGTTCAAAATAAAATAAAATAAAAAAAGCATAGAAAAAAGCTAAAAAGTAAATTGTTTGTCAAACAAAGTATTTATCAAAAGGAAGTCTTGTCTAATGGCAACCTCATTGTGCTCCTACTTTTCCTTGAGTCTGATGAGGGGGTGCCTCCTCCTCCTCCTCAGTGTCCTCACTCTCTCTCTCTCTCTATAACTTGCCTCGATTCTCTATTTGGCCTAATCGGCTGTGAATGAGAGCTACTCGATTGACTTGTCCTTTTTTTTCTTGGGCTCTCATCCTCGCCTACTGCTAGGAATTCCTCCTTTGGGTCGCTTCTAACCTTGGTTAATTCTCTCATGGCAAAAGACTCTAGCAGCCTGCAAAGAAAAAAAAAAAACAAGTCTAAGATCACACACCAATGTAAGGGTGAAAAATGCATGAACATTCCAAAAAAAGAGAAATGTAGTCTCACAATGTCTATACCGGTCCGACAAGTGGCTTTTTGCTACAACTCAACGGTGACTTGAGCTACCTTATGCCTTAGAGTCGTAATGTACACACAGCCTTCTTCGTAGATAATCTGAGCCACTTGAAATGCCCAATAAAGGATTAATGCAATCTAAAACAAAAGAAGCACAAATAGTGTTAGACAAAAGTTTTACCCCAGTCAAGTGGTTAGGTGTCACGCCCCGAATTCCAACGAACCCGGGACGCGAGTAGCGAGACAAAAGAAAATAAAAATAACAAGGAAATAAAGACGATTAAATATAATTACATACATTCCGTGCACTATTCTGATACATACACGAGGTCTGGTCCATTCGTTCACAACATACAAAATAAGATACAATCTCGGCTTATGCCCTTATACAATATCAAAAGCGCCCCTTGGGCCTAACATAGTTCCTAATCAGCTCATCTCCCCGTCTCGTACAGCTGGGACATCATCTGAAATGTTGCCCCACTAAAGGGGTCAGCTCAACATGCTGGTACAATATAATGCTAATGCAAGAAACAAAATCAAGGGTGTGGCATGTGCAAGTGTACAGTTATATCTACATGGTACTCAACATCATGCATATAATATACTAGCAATAATCTGCATGTCATCCATTTTATCCATGCAATGCAGTAACCATGCCCATGAAACACCCACACCACTCTATGCCACAATCATGTCAAATCTATGCCATGTCCATATCAACTCATGTAATGTAATGTAATACAATGTAATGTCATGTCCCTTCACGGATCGCTCCCGTTGGTTAGGGTACCAAATGTAATATCGTGTCCCTTAGCGGATCGCTCCCGCTGGTTAGGGTACCAAATGCAATATCATGTCCCTTCGCGGATCGCTCCCGCTGGTTAGAGTACCAAATGCAATATCATGTCATGTCCCAGGGAATCATACTATGCCAAGATGCTCTGATTTCATCATGTCATAATGTAATCTCAATGATGCATCTCATTCATACATAAAGCATGCTTTCAAGCGCATATTTCATAATGTCAACAGTTCTCAAAGCATATAATTCACATACTACTCTAACACATGCGACAAACACATAATCATCATCCACATCATCACCCAACTTTAGTAAGATAGCATGAAGCACATAAGCATATGAACATTCAAGCAAACATGTGAACAATCAAGGCAGCAGAACAAGTATTCCTAATCTTAATTCTATTCCTTGCTTAGCACAATATATCGTACCTGATAATCAACCTCAAACAGGGAGAGTGTACTCGTAGTATAGTGGAATGACTGTAAGAACACCGAAGGTCAGATCACCTTCTCTTTGCCTTTTCGTGTCCCTAAAATCATAACATGAGACTCAGTTCAATTGTCACTTGAATTATGCTATTCATCAAATTTTATGTCTTTATCTTATAAGTTTCTATTTTGCTAATTTAGACTCTACTATTGAGTCCGGGACGTCGAAGAAAATAAGTTTAGGTTTTCGTAGAACTGAATTCGGACACCTGGTTTCAGAAGGGCAAAACAGTCACTTTGCACTTTACACGGGTCCTTACATTTCGTGACCTCTTTTCACAAATCGGACTTCACAGTTGAGTCCGGAATGCTCGAGATAATAAAGTTTCACTATTTGTTTACTAAATTCGGAGTTCATTTGACTGTATTTCAATTCAAGGGCATTTTGGTAATTTTATATGTTACTACGGGTCTTTTATTTTTTGGGACTCCGTCTCATAAAACGGACCTCACCATTGGCCTCAGAATGGCCGAGATAGTCAAAATACACTAATGCCTTGTCCCATTTGGACTCCGGATTATTTTAGAATATTTAATTAATTAAATTAATTAATTAATTTATTAATTTAATTAATATTTTATTCTGGAGGGGTCAAAACATAATTTCTCATAAGTTTAGGGGTCAAAGTACAATTTCCGAAAGTTCTGGGTCAATTTTCAATTATCAAAAAGTTCAGGGCAAAATTGTAAATTCTAATTCTTCTATTCCTAATTCGGACAACCAAACAAGGATCAACCTAAAACAGGGATAAGATATCCCTGTTCTTATTTAATTCAGATTTCCAATTTCTTAAGTCCACAACCAAACATTCCCAATTTAGTTTTTAATTTAAAACAAGAAGGCGACACGTGGCAGGGGCGGTTCACCCCCGCCCGAACCGGACCCGACCCGGACCCAAAACCGAAACCCGACCCGGTGGCCTCCCTTCTTCCCCGACTTTCCGGCGGTGAACCAGTAGGGCTCCGGCGTCTTCTCCAGCGCCGGCGACCGATCTCCGGCGAGATTTTCAAGGTTTTTAAATGTGTTTCTCTTCGATTTTTCGCATAGATCCCATATATATGTTTGGTTTTTGATTCAAATCATCAGGTTTTCACGAAATAGGGAGTCAACCCCTCGGTCAAACTTCCGGCCGACTCTATTTCTTTATTTTTCTTGGTTATCTTTCAAAGTTTTTAACCCCATTATTTTACACTCTTCTTCCCGAACCCAGCATGCCCCCATTCTCATCATTTTAACAAGTTTTTACACATGAAATATTAAAACCCGTCTATCTCTCTCTCTACCTGCAACTCCTTAGTTCTCCTCCATTTCTCAATCATTCTGGTTCATTCCTTTTGCAAAATGATGCACATTTTATATACTATGAGACCTAGTGATTTAAAACCAACGAGTATGCTTCAAAATTTTCAAAACAGAACCGAAGCTAATCTTACCTTTTCTTGGGGTTTCTGGATGCAGTTCTCTCCCCCTCTCCTCTTTCCTCTTGGTTCAAGCTTGGTTCGAGCTCCAGTATCACCCTCTGCTTCTCAGTCCCTATCTCTCTTCCTTATCCCCTCTGCTTTTCCCTCAAACCCAACGGACACCCATGTTTTGTACACATCAAGCACAGCAATCCACCACCCACACGCAAGGTCAGCTACAGCAGCCTATTTCTCTCTCCTTCCATCCCCTTTTCTGACTTCCTTTCTGCAACCTTTCTGATTTTTCTTTCTCACTTTATCCTTGCATTTAATGTGGTTGACATTAGGTGTTATGTGTGTGTATATATATATATCTATATATATATGCGTATATTATACTTTTCACACAACACACACACGGTTGTACACCCACACACACTTCTGTACACTACAACACCCCCACACACACTTCCTTTTTAAAATATATATATATATATATATGTGTGTACATATATATATACACATACATTACATTGAACACATACATAACACACATGCATATAATATATATATATATATATATACATATGTACATTTTACTACACATACTTACACGTTCCATTTAAATAAATAAAATAAAAAAAAAAAAATTTCTTCAAAATTTCAAATTCTTACATTAGGAGCAGAAAGTCCTTCAATGGCACCAATCGGCTAGGTCAACTCTTCCAACCTGAATGTCCCCTCATCAATTATCATTAATACATTAAAAGCTGAAAAAGCCACTGGTAGCCTTACATTAATTGTTATGGTGGAGGCCTCTTGAGACAACCTTCCATTCGCACTAGGTCTCCCCGCCCTAGGAGGAAGTGGTGGACCTTCAAACAGAGGAGGCATTAGTTCTTCCAAATAGTTCATCATACAGAAAAACTAGTTGAAAAATCATTGCATGACCACTTTTTTGTAAAGCTTTAGTCATGGTTGGAGTCGAAGGAGTCTAATTCTCTCATATTAGTAGAGGAGATGTAGGCGGGAAAAGTCTTGCTACTGTATCTACTTGGAGGATCATTCTTTTGCTTAAGTAATAGGCCATCTCAAAAGGGCCTTCCAATATCAAGCGTCGACGCGCTATGCTAACATTTCTTTTCACTGAAGATGGGACCACCCCCCATGGGTTCCACCAAATCTATCACAAAAAGAAAACATGAGTTTCTCACATCACATGTTAAGAAGATTTTTCGAACAAAGGAACTGACCGTGTCCACTTTGAGGCTATCCAAAGACACCCAAAATTTGTGGACTGTGTAACACCCCTAGCCTAATTAACAAGTAATTAGTGTCAACTTAAAAAGATGTTAGTAGCATTAACGTATAATTACACTATGTTAAGTATTAGGAAATAATACTTCCTAAAATGTCAATAAATGACACAAATTATGATAAAAAGACAAAATCAAGAAGGCTAGTACTAGAGACAAAAATAACGATAACTAAACAACTAAGAGTAAATGTGTATATATGTATAAGTGTTTCACTGCATGTAATTTGATTGGTTGGGGTGTTGGTGCAATCACATTAAAACACCACTTCTCTAGTTTGCCCACAAGCTGACACCTCATCTTTTGCATGCATCTCAATAGATATAAATATTGAATACCTTTATGACTTTGATAATAAACGCATTTCACTTAATATTATTTTAAATGACTTATCGATATATATTGTCATTTCCTTTATGACTTTTGATAATAGATACGTTGTACCCATTTTATGTTTTAAATGATTCATCGATATCTATATTGTCTTCTTTTTTATTCAAGAAAATATTTTGTGAGATACTCAAAATATTATACGGTTTCTTACGGATCTTTGAATTATTTTGACTAAATACTATATAAAAAACTCTTATTTGGATAACTGAGCTTGTGATTGATGATTATTGATTTTGGATATGATTTTGATGTTTTGAGTGGACCAATCTTTTATGTATGGTCATTATCGAATAGATTATGACTTCATTGAACCCTAACCACAGGGTATATTGGTGGAAAACCGCACAGAACGACATTATCGAACTAATTTCATTGAATATCGATCTCAATCAACAAGGTTCTAATTTGTTGGCCATAGAATCTTCTATGTATGATCATTATCGAACAGATTGTGACTTATCAAACCCTAACCAAGGGGTATATTGGTGGCAAGCCACACAAAACGATGTTATCAAACTAACTTCATTGAATATAGATCTCAGTCAGCGAGGTTCTAATTTGTTGATCATAGAAAAGGAATTTATGGGCTTGAACCCTTGTGAACATCGAATATGAACCATGATTGAACTCTGAACCATCGAACTAAGAATTATTGAACTATGATATTGTTTATCGAACTATGTTATTGAACTATGACTAAGATTAAACTATGATATTGACTATTGAACTATGAAATTGTTTATCGAACTATATTATTGAACTATGATTAAGATTGAGCTATGATATTGATTATCAAACTACGTTATTGAACTATGATATTGATTATTGAACTACGACTAAGATTGAACTATGATATTATTTATCAAACTATGTTATTGAACTATGATATTAATTATTGAACTGTGACCATGATTGAATTGTGATATTGACTATTGAACTATGATTTTGTTTATCGGACTATGTTATTGAACTATGATATTAATTATTGAACTGTGACCATGATTGAACTGTGATATTGACTATTGAACTATGATTTTGTTTATCGGACTATGTTATTGAATTATGATTAGGATCGAACTATGATATTGATTTATTGAACTATGACTATGATTGAACTATGACATTGATTTATTGAACTATGACTATGATTGAACTAAGATATTGATTTATTGAATTTCGACTATGAATGAACTAAGAACTATTGAAAATGAATTTGATATTATTAATTGAATTCTTGTGCCTTGACTGAATCATATACTTGGATATGAAGTATTTTATTTCTAAATGAATATAGACATTTTAGTATAGAACTACAAAGTAGTTTTAAAACCCTTGACATGTTATGAAATTCTCACAGATTGTCCGAGCTCATTACAAATGTTCACCATATTTTTAGGCAAGGATTAGACAGGCTCGTTTCAGGCAATGCAGATTGAGTGCTTAAAGGATAAAGCGAGTTATTTTTTAGGGATCTTTAACTGAAGATGGATTAGATAATTTTTTACTATATGAATTCAAATGTGTTGTCATTGAACTAGTTTAGTTGTGTAATCTTAAACCTATTCACTATCGCATTGTGTTATGAAAACTATATTATTTGGAG
This sequence comes from Nyssa sinensis, assembly GCA_008638375.1. Lineage (NCBI taxonomy): Eukaryota > Viridiplantae > Streptophyta > Magnoliopsida > Cornales > Nyssaceae > Nyssa > Nyssa sinensis. Next base: position 23,394,902 of record CM018039.1, on the reverse strand, counting down.
ATAATAGTTGAAATGATTAACCAGGTTATATGGTTTACTTTATAAATATGAGAAAGAAAAAAAAATTATTCTGCTGCGTTTGATCAATATATGATTAGAAAGATGATTTGATCATTGAAAGGCCTTGGTGGCTGATCACGGACCCTAATCCACACAAGTCGGGTTTCGGTTCGTGACAGACCGTATTTACTCCCCGATGGGTTCACCTGTTCTCCTTTCTTCACCACCACATGTGGGGAAATGCATCTTTTTCTGCCTCCGCTAATGGAAAGGAAAACAATTGAAGGACCTCATAGGTCCAATTTTGTCATAATAGCCAAAGTCAATCAAATGGTATTTTCTAAGAGAAAATGGGAATTCAAAGAGTCATACCTCCCAAATGACATTAAAACTAACAAGCTCCTTTATAACTGCCCATGAAAAGGCACACATCCAATAGTACAAAATACCATTATGGCGCCTCCCCAATTGAGGCGCCCAAAATTGTTCATGTCCTCTAAGGCAGATGTCACCAAAGATGGATGGTGTTACTGTCATTGGTAAGAAGTGTCTATCCAAAGAAAAAAGAGCATAAAATCTCTATTCAACTGATCCTCCGCAACTGTGTCATTGCACTCCCGGTGGTGGAACATTTCCAAAATCTTTTTAACTCGCACGACATTATCGGATGCTAATGCAGGTTGCCACCCCAAAATTCGAAAGTCCTCATCTTCTCGGTGTGCATGTCACTATCTCATAGCACCTGGTCAATGCCTACCAAAAGGCTTGTGATCATCAAAAAGTCGAGTGGGGTCAATGTCACTTCCCCGAATTAGAGGTGAAAGGTATTGGTGGTGTCCCGTCATCTTTCAGCCAAAGCATAAAGGACCTTTCGGTCATGGTCTATATAGAAAACTCGGTCAAAAAATGGACCAAAACCAGCTACTCTCACATGCCCTTTGCATCTAACGAGCAAATGTGCCCAACATTTTGTAATGTCCATCACTGAGCCCTGAGTGTGAATTTCTAATTCTTATTGCAAAAAAAATCCAATGTGTTAGAAAAGTATTCTGATATCATGAACATGCCAAACAAGCATGAACCAGATGCATGAAATTAAAGGAAAACAAAAACAGTCCATTCGAGCATTTTCACAAGCACGTGGTGTACACCTTCCTAAAAGGCACGTAGGTGAAATTTCTATGCATGTAAAAAGAAAAAACCTCATATAAAGCAATCCCAAAATGCGAAAAAAAAAAAACCAAATTCATGAGGAACCAAGCCAAAAACCTCAAAATAATCGGGAGAAAACTTAAAAAATCCATACATGTCCATTGCAAAAAATGATACACCATCTCTTGAAGCAAGCTCGTGTTGCTTCGATAGCCCAGGGGTGGTTTATATTGAAATATTTTTCTATGAATCGATCCGGGAGCCCCCAAATCTCGATCAATGTCGTTTGTGTCATCATGACTTTCACTTGCCATTTTCTTGAAAATATTCGAATTTGAAGTAAAAAATTTGGTTGATCGATCCTTCAAAAGCTTGAAATAAGTGTGAAACACTTCAATCTAATCTCTCTCAAAACCTTGCAAAAAATGAGCACAAGTGCAATAGGTGAGAACTTAAGAACATAATGAGGAAGACCAAAAGTCGGAACATTTTAAAGTTGTCTACCTAAGCACTAGAGTGCCAATCAGAACTCACGGATAGCCGATCGACACACAGAGGGGAAAAATGCTCTATCTGTGTGTCGATCAGCAAACAAAGGCTGTATTGGGCCTTTTTCAAGTTTTGAACCCATTTTCAAAAATTTGGCCCATTTTTGCAAATTTTAGCCCATTTCTTGTCAAATTCAAGCCTTTTGTCAAAACGTGTTTGAAAATCCACTGTGATAAAGTACCGGATATCAAAGGACAAAATGGTAATTTTTTAATTCTAGTCAAATTTGACTATTGTGCCAATTAGTGGCGTCCACCATTCATCAAAGTAGCCCATAACCCCTCTAAAGATCGTGTAAATAGCATTTCTTTAATGGTTCCCCCAAAATCCTGGCAACATCTCCCGAGTAGGACACAACTATCCTTTTCCCTAATAAATCAAAATCATTGAGTCAACTCAATTCGTTCCCCAATGAAGTTCGTGTCATTATTTTAGTTTGCCATTTTCTTAAAGAGCTATACTAAAAACTTCATCTCCCTAGTGAGTCATGATCTAGAATATCCCATGGAGTCTTTATTCTCCACGAAAATTCGTTTGAGGATGCAATTTCATAAACCTATTAGGATTGTCGTTCCGTTTAGGTAAGCCGTCTATCGCACTCCTATCAACCTACTAGGATAGAATTCTCTTTTAAGTATAATGTCTGTGGATGTGAATTTTACCAAATTATTAGGATCACATTTCTTTTTAGGTAAGTTGTTTATCATACTCCTATAAACATAGTAGAATGGAAATCCCTTTAAAGTATAACGTCTAAGGACGTGAATTCATTTTATTGGGATGAGTCTCTTTAAGAAAACTTGGTAGGGACAATACTTATTTTCACTAGTCACGAACTACAGATCGACGGTCTAATTCACCCAAGGGTAATACGTAGGAATCTCATTTTGAGATGAGTCCGACCACATCAAAATCACAATCAAGGTCAAAATGGGTTTTTTATTTTTATTTTTGCATTGACGTTCACTTACTTGTAAGTTCCATTAATGAGGGGCTTTCTATAGACACCTCATTTTGTAACATTTAATTGTATGAGGGCAATACCATAATTTTGTGACATCCTAAGGACATTTTGGTCATTTTGATTGCATATATTTGAGAAAAACCTTGAGTAGGGATAATTTCATCATTTCTGATGAATTACTAAGATATATTCCTCACCCGAGGGTATTTTTGTAATTTCTTACACAATTTGGTCCCTAGGGATATTCTGGTCATTTTACACATTTTTTACCCCCATGGGAATTCTCGTAATTTTTCACATCCTTTTTGGTCCTCAAGGACACTCCTAGCAACTCCTAAAGGCTTCCCATCTCATAAGGCATTTTGATAATTGTGCCAAGAATCCTACCTCTAATAAGACTCTTCTTGTTAGAGTTTCACCTCTAGTAGGGTTCTTCCTATCAGAGTCCTACCTATAATAGGACTCTTCTCGCCAGAGTCCTACCTCTAGTAGGACTCTTCTTGCTAGAGTTTCACCTCTACAAGGACTTTACCACACCATTAGAGGGTGTTTCGATAATTTCGGCACCATTTTGCCCTTTAAGGGCATTTGATAATTTTGGCACAATCCTACCCTTAGTAGGACTCTGTAGTCATTTGAGGGGCAGTTTTGTAATTTTTATGTCAAATTACCCATTTGGGAGTAATTTGGTAATTTTAGCCATTGGGTGACAAATTGGGACATTCTCATGCCTTGAGGGAAAATTTGGTCATTTCACATGTCATGTGGTAATCTTGTGATTTTCCACCGAATTAAGGGCAATTTGGTGATCTTGAGTGATAGTAATTCATTTAGGTATAATTAGGACTTTCCATTTTTAGAGCTTTCATAGATCTAGTTGCTTGGCATTTCCTTTAGAGGAGATACATTGAACCTAGACATTTGCTCATTTCTTAGAATAAACTCACTCATTCTAATGCATTAGGTGTGCATTCATTCCATTGGTCCACATGTTGGCTTAGGTGGCATGCGCATATATATATATATATATATATATGCGTGTGTGCAAAATGTATGCACCTAAATGCAATATGTATAGACACAACATGTGTGTGTGTGTATATATATATATATATGTATATATAGTATATATAGGATATATATATATATATGTATGTGTGTGTGTGTGTGCAAAATGTATGCACCTAAATGCAATATGTATAGACACAACATGTGTGTATATATATATATATATATATATATAGTATATATAGGATATATATATATTTGTGTGTGTGTGTGCAAAATGTATGCACCTAAATGCAATGTGTATAGACACATGTGTGTATATAAATATATATATATATATAGGATATATCTCTTACAAATGTGAGATAATTATGCCATATATGGGATATATGTTATATAGTTAATTATTGAGAAAACTTTCCTGATTATCCCTTATTTTATTTTTGATTATTTAGGAATAATCTATTTATCTTGCACCACATTTGCTCTTGTATGTAGCATTCATTTTGATAGGTTAATGCATTTTTTATAATTCATTTAAAAATCATTTTTATTTCATTTATTTTAGGGTATTCATTTAATTTTTTTATTATTTAATCATGTAAATATTACTCAAGACATGATCATAACCCTCCATTTGTGAGGTCAATTATGGGCTCCTGGATTAAATCCCACCTTATGGCCTATAAATAGACCCTTTCAATCATCATTTTGATAGGTTAATGCATTTTTTATAATTCATTTAAAAATCATTTTTATTTCATTTATTTTAGGATATTCATTTAATTTTTTTTATTTAATCATGTAAATATTACTCAAGACACGATCATAACCCTCAATTTGTGAGGTCAATTATGGGCCCCTGGATTAAATCCCATCTTATGGCCTATAAATAAACCCTTTCGATCATCATTTTGAGGACACACACTGAATAACCTTATGTTGCTGACACAGAGTTTTCTCTCACTCAAAAGTTCTCTAGCCTTCTTCCCTCTCAAAACCGAAGTCCTGCCGAAGAGAAGGTTTCAAGTCCACCACAAGTTGGAATTCTGCCCAAATGATGAGCTTGAGTTAATCTTTCTTAACCGAAGTGTTTTTCAACCGATACAACTAAATAAGGCTCACTTCTCAAACCCTTACTAGTCTTTTTACCTAATTGATTTTCCCATTTTATTACTCTTGATAAAAAAAAGGGTTAACCTATATAACTACGAACTTTGATTCTATCTTAGGATAGCTATGTAGGAAGCCTGCAGGCCCTAGTTAAAACTATTTTCCCTCACCCATTTTCTTTATTTTCCTTCATTCAGTTTATTTGTTTGGTCATCACTTCCATCACATTATTCTCCTTTTCTATTTTACATTTTCTTTTCTTTTACTTAATGAATGAGCCTTACAACCGAATGTTTAAGGCCGGTCTATTTGGACCTGGTGAAGTGGGTGCCTAACACATTCCCACTTCGTACCTTAGCCTCTAAGCCTATTTCTTTAGTTGTACATTTTTAATGCTTATTTTTTTTTACCCCAATCAAGGGATCTTTTAGAATGTAATTAGGAGACAAAGGAGTGTAATTTCATTATTCCATTTCTTTACGGTTTTTTTTTGCTTACATTCTGTTGTAATGTGTTTGCTTGTTTCTTACAGGAAAATAAGTTGGCGATTCCTCATTTTTCTCTATCTTTCTCAAAGGCGTTCCTTCCCACTTTTAGGGAAGGAGACAACGGGGATCTCCTTAATCCATACAAAGGATTTTTTATGGCGGTGGCACCCACCATTATGCTTTGATTAGTTGTTTAGGTTTTGAATTGAAATGAAACATTGTATATATATAAACTTTGGTAATGCTAATTGGTTAAGAGATGTTTATGGAAAGGATATGACTATTGTCGTTAATGTGCACAAGAATGTTGTAAAAGAAAAAATATGTTTCCATTTATCAGCCAAAAACATTTAGCTTTCTGAAAGGGAAAAAGTAGCATTAATATTAATTTTTCTAATTTGTTATGCTCTAGATTTGTCTATTTAATATGTTTTGCCAAGCTTCCATGTCACGACCCGACACCCACCTTGTGCAGATCTCGTATTGCAACCGCCACCCTTCGGCTGAGGCTTTAGGGTAAGGCTTACATAAGCAACAGTATCTGACAGCAGTGCGGCCTGTGGTTTCGCACAAGGTGGGTTTCGGGTCGTGACAGAGTAGCTCTAGGTTATTTGGTCTTTGGGAAAGATAAAACTTTAAATTTTAGTATGCTCTGATTTTATTATCATATGTACCTCTATGAAGAGCGGCAGTACCGGGCGGGTGTGCGACAGATGTTTAAAAAGAAAAAAGAAAAATTTTTTCACGCTTCCGCAACCACAGGCCACACCGCTGTCCGATACTGTTGCTTATGTAAGCCTTGCCCTAAGGCCTCGGCCGAAGAGTGGCGGTCGCGATACGAGATCCGCACAAGGTGGGTTTCGGGTCGTGACATTCCAAGTGTATTTTACCCTATTTTATAATCAATTTTTGTACTATGTTTTCTATAATCAACTGATTGAATAGAAATTGATTGAAGCACTTTGCTATCTAGACAAGCAGGTACCTGTTCCACAGTTCAATTCTATTTTTTTTTCACTGATATCAACTTTGTAATGTGAGATCTTTTGGTCATTGCAGTTGTTTCATGTGGTTGAAGGCTGAGAGTAGTTTGGTTTTTGTACAACTCTCTAAATGGGTATTTTGGAAATGAACAAGAAGATGATTGGGACAAAAAGATGGTTTTTTTTTTTTCAATTTTTGTGGATGTATACCCCAATTTCGCAAAACAAGTACATTTCATAATTCATCCATAGAATTGTGCTTTTGTTACATTATTCCATACATTCATATAGGAGTTTAATTATATATGTGCAAGTTATACAATTTTTTCTTTCTTTTATTAGTATATGCAGGTCACACAATTTGAGAGAAAGGGAGAGAGAGTTGTAAATGTGAGGAGATAGAAAGAGATGGAGTGGTAGTTATAGAATTGAAAATGCATACCCGAGTTCACAAAGAAAGAGAGAGAGAAAGGGAGAGATTGATGAAATGAATCTTGGAAGTGCGAAACTGGGACACACACACACACACATATATATATATATTTGCTTTTTATTGAAATTCACACCTTGCATGATTATGTAATGAGGTTAAATTTTGCATAAATCTAAATTTCATATCACTAAACACACATCCAACTTGTAATGCTACTTCTCAAATGAATGGTACAAATGTCTTTCGTATCGTAAGTTAATGAAAAATGTTTTGTTGTTTATATTTTAGTGTTTATATACTCACATAAAGGTGGAACGTATCATCATGTGTATAAATTCTATATTTATGTGAGTATATGGATATTACAGGAACATCAAAATATGAGTCATTAATTATTATCCAAAATTAATAAGTAGAAAAGTAATTTCATTTCAAATTGTATGGGTATTTTGGTCACTTCAATGCTGTCAATAGTATTTTAGGAATTTGATAAATTTTAGTTAGAAACTTATTTTCTCACCGTTAATGTTATTGACAAAAAATGTAGGAAGAATCAACACATAATCGGTATATTTTAGACGTGGTCAATGTAAATTGTAAAAAACACAGGGGTGTCAATTTAATTGTTAGATACATTAGGATTATCAATGTAATTATCTCATAAATTAAAGGGTAATTATGCGTAAAATTTACAACTTGCGTATTCATGAGTCGTAGAAGAACAGAAGGTAGAGGGGTCCACAGTGGGACGTGTTGTGGGTTCAGAAGGGTGACATATATAGTTATATAAACATACGTACTTATATCTTTCTTTATGATGCGGTTGGCTGGTTCCACTGATTTCGGTTGAAAACTGCGTGCGTGCGTGCGTGGGGCTTCCTTCGTTCTGGCCCCCCTCTCTCTTTCTCTCTCTAAAAACCCTTCTATCCTCTTTTCTCTCTCTAGATCCATCTTCCTCGATTTAGGAGTCCTTATTCAACCTTATTATTGTTTCCTCATATATATAATTTTTTAGTTATAAAAAAGATTATTTAAATATACAAGGAAAATAAGAAAAAGCAAACCTCCCTTCAGCGTGGAATTTTAGGCTTTTAGCTGTTCTTGAGGTAATTTCTAGTACTTTTCATCGTACCTGTCATTCTTTAACATTAAGTTTATGAGAAAAAAATATGCATTGGGTTTTCTGTGCTGTTCGTCATCATTAACATTCACCACTCATTTTTTTTTTTGTCTAATATTCAATATTGTTTTACTGAGTCAATTTTTTATACATTTTCTTAACTGATTTGATTTTATTCTTTTGTTTATTTTTAATATAGCCATTCATGAGTAAATATTTGGTTTGATTTTTTTTTTTTTGTTAAGAAGTGTGTCTGATGAATTGGGTTTGGGTTGATTTATGTTTCTTTGTTGGATTTGAATCTTTATGGATCATATTTGTTTCTTTAGAGTATTCAATTGAAAAACGTTGAAACTGTTTCTGTGAGCTTGCTTCCTTGTAAAATCAGATTAGGTATAACTTGCAGTTACAATTTTGTTTTTGTACTTTGCAAGTTGTGCCTTTATTTTGAGTCTTTGGTGAGTGGGGTAGGTCAGTAAAAGGGTTTTATTTTGCAGGGAAAACTGATAGATTAGGTTTCACAGTTCCTTTCTAGTCAATAAAACAGTTCTTATTGGCAACTGGGTTCACAAATCAAAGAGGTTAGATTTGTTGTATTGCTTTTGTTTCATTGTAACCATCTCGCTGTGTTTTACAGATTCTTACATGTTACGAAATTTCAATTTCTGTACTGTAATTAATGAATCTTCTTCTTCCAGTATACTTAAATTTAATCTGCGGATGGGGTCATTGTTTTTGTCCAACTGTAATAATTGGGACCCGTGCAATTATTGTCTTGCGATCATAGCTATCTTTGTGTAGATATCATGCTTTCATAATATATTAGATTTATGAGGTAATAAGATTGTAAATTGTTGCCTATTCTGTGTCATGACTTGTTAATCTTTGGTCATCCATTGCTTTGTGAAAATTTTGTAAGTTCTATAATTCTCACCCGTCCTCTTTGTTGGCATCATGGTTTCACTACCCAGGCAGAGTCTTTCATTTCAGTTTCTTGATGTATTTTGTTTCTTTGTGCTGTAGAGTTTAGATGGTTTGAATGGTTTACCGAAATCACCTCTGCTATCCCACTTGCTTCTATTCAAAAGGCAAGCAGCCCTTAAACAAAAATTTGTCGAGGAAAACAGATGATATATGGCTTGCAGCCTTTCAGTGACCTTACACTATCTGCCAGTGATATATACTGTGCTAATATCTCGCTTTTGCATGTAGCTGTGGGATTTTAAAAAACATGAGTCTAATTCAGTTTCAATCTTTTCATCGATCTCTGCCTTTCAACAGAGAGCTTCTCAATAGTTTTTTGAAAATGCCTAAGGGCAAGTCTTTTGAGAGAGCATTCTCTCAGTAGCATTTCCGTATTTTCAACAAATACAGCACAATAGATGGCAAGAGGGTCTTAAATGGCTCATAGAAAATGTAGCTTTACGCTAGAAAAGGGGGAAAACAACAGGATTAGTAATGGGTTGTGGAGATAAAGCTAAAAGAAATATTTCAGTCTTTACACGCCCAGCTCCATTTAAAATTCAGGAACTTTTATAGCTTAAACTTCAATTAATTTTCCGAGAGTCTAAATCATTGCAATGATGACCAATTTTTCTTTCTTTTGAAAAGAAAATTACGTGTGCAAATTTATCTAGGACTCTTGCTTCATTTGTACTGTGTACCTAACCTCAAGACAGAAGGCTTTAACGTGTATAGCCAGCAGACCTTTTGTCAAATATAAGGTAAGTTTTGATAAGTTAACTTCCAATTAAAAAGTAGTTATTTACGTACCAGCGAAGGTTGTGTAATCTAAAGCTGACATGACTACTGTTAATTTACTTCATTATCTTGGTCCCGAGGCGGGCATAGTATTTCTCATGATAACTTCTAGAAGGATGTGTTAAATTGGAAAAAATGTGGCATTATGTTCTGTTTATATACCCCTGCGATGGAAGGGAGCAGGGACCATTTTGACTTCCTGCAATTTCTTATCCTTTAAAATTGTAAAAACCCTTTACAATGACAGACTTAATTCTCTATTTACAAGCTTATTTGTTTTATATAGTTACAACTCTAGGATGCACAGAACTTTCTGTCCCTATATGTCATTGTTTATGTATCTGCTTTCATTTTTCTTGTTTTTGTGTGATTTCAGTTGAAACTGTTGATGGCAGAATGCACCTAGAATTGATTCACTGAAGGGTATCTAGTTATCTAAACTTGTGGAAACTATCTTCTTGGCAAGTTTTGCAGCACTAAGGAGGGATTCAATGATCTTTCAGTAGTTTCAATCAGTTACGTCATGGAAACAATTAGTGATCCAAAACCACTACAAACAGATGCTGTGTGTAGCCGTTACGAGAAAGTGAAGGTTAAACGGTCCCTTAGGCGCAGGAATTGTATTGATTATCAGTTATTTGATATAAGCTCCAAGGCGGAATCTCATTGTGAAAAGAAGATGAAGGTTTACATTTTTCTTGCACATGATCTCCAAATTGGTTTACGTGCCTTTGTTTTGTCCACTGCTGAATTCCATCCCTATTTCTCATATTCCTTTTTATATTACCATCACTAACTTGTTTTGCAGAGATCACCTTCTCATAAGCTCAATCTGTTTCAATTGAAAATATTTCCTAGAAAAAATTTCTACAAAGTTTAATGCAGTATATATTCCCCATGCTAATCAAAGAGACATGATATATTTTCCCCAAGTTTCCATCCCCTTCTAAAATAGTAGTTTCTGAAAAAAATCATTATTCTAAGGTTAATTTATTGTATAAATCTTACCACGAGCTTGAGGAAACTTGTCATGTTACATCTTACTTCAGAAAAAAATCTCTTTGTGCCTAATTTATATTTTCTTTCAGAAAAATTATCATGCAAAATATGATCCATGAAAGAAATAGTGCAAGTTTCATGATAAAATATAGATTCAGACTATATCAGCCTTAGTTTCTGTCAAAATAAATGGATCCTTAACCATTGGTTGGATTTAAAAATTTTATGTGTCAAAATGTTGATATCCCACACCCAAGCTTCCTGATTATCATATATCATTCACCACTAATTTTAATGCCCTTATGATAAAGGAAGGCTATAGTACAAAAATTGTGATTTATTATTGTTTGTAAAGCAGAGTTCTATACAAGTAGGTAGTAGTGCTTTCATGTGATTATGTGACACTCTATTTTGCCCCCAAATCTTTAGTCATATACGTACTGCTCAATATTGAACCACATTAAGGCCATATAGCTCTCTCTTTTCTTACTATTGTGGATACATTTTCTACAAGACTAATTTAATAAATAAAAACCTGTTAATTAAAAAATTCATTTAACATTTACAGAATTTATTTGTTTTATCTTTAGTATTTTGCAATTGATTATTTGATTTGCAATTGTAACTTCTTGGTATTGCTTGCTTAATTTGTATTTGGTAAAAGAATAGATTGGTAATTTACAATAGTTAAATTTGTTAATGCTTCGAAGGTTTTCTCCTTCTAGAAGTTAAATTTTTACTTTAAAATAACTAAATCTGTAATTGTTAAATTCTGTAGATTGTGAAAAGTTATTGTGTTATGTACAGGTGAAATTCCTAGGTATGGCAAAAAATTAGAAATTTGATACACTTAGGATTCTAACAAAAATTCTTTTGCAGGATCAACCTTCTAGGCTCACTCAGAAAAATGACAACAACCTTGAGTGCTCAGGAAGCCCGCGAGGTCGAAAGGTACTAAAACTCAATATAGGTTCAATTTTGCTGTCAAATCAATTTAACTTGCAATGGCTGTAAGCATATATCATGAACTACACACCTACATCTTAGCTCAAATTTCAAACTGTGGCCATGTTAAACCCCTTGAATATTTCGATTGTGGAACAAATTGTTATTTATGTCTTTCTGTCGAATGATTCAATGGATATTTGAGAAATAATTTTGGTTAAACACGGACTTAATTCACTTCTGTTACCTCTAAGTTCCTCTAAAGAGTTTAAAATTTGGTTGAATTTCTCGGTTCTTCTGATCCTTTTTTCTGCAAGGGATGTAGCTAAATTAACTTTTTCATTTCCGGAGTGAAAGCATTACACTATTTAGCAACTTCCTCTATTCTTGTGATGCTTGTATACCTGAGATCATTGTTAATTTGTTTGTTAAAGCAGATAGTAGCCAGATGGAATCCTGATGAAGCTTGCAGACCAATCATTGATGAAGCTCCTGTATTTTACCCAACCAATGAGGTATTTTTTGTCTAACGATGGAAACACATTGTTGTTTGGTGGCTTGGTGGTACAACTATAATTAGTTAATTTATTAACGCATCAACTAATAACTAACTAGTTGTTTGTTTTTATGTGATGGTTTATTCATTAGGAGTTTCAAGATACTCTTGGTTACATAGCAGCGATACGCCCTAAAGCAGAGCCATATGGTATATGTAGGATTGTTCCTCCTCCTTCCTGGATTCCACCCTGCCCTCTTAAAGATAAGAGCATATGGGAACATACTAAATTTTCTACACGAATTCAGCAAGTTGATTTGCTTCAAAATAGGGAACCCATGAGGAAGAAAAATAGAGGCCGGAAGCGGAAACGAAGGAGGCATTCAAGGATGGGAAATAGCCGGAGACGTGCCAGTTCTGAAGGTTCTGAAGGAAACATTACTTCTGACACTGAAGAGAAATTCGGGTTCCAGTCAGGGTCAGACTTTACACTTGAAGATTTTCAGAAATTTGCCAATTATTTCAAAGAGTGTTATTTTGGAATGAAGGATGTGATGGAGGACTCAAACGTTGATGAGATTGAAGACAAGAGAAGGGAACCCTCAGTTGAAGATATCGAAGGCGAGTACTGGCGGATCATTGAGCAGTCAACAGATGAGGTTGAGGTATGGAAATATGGTATTCTAATAGCTTATATCTCTTATCATTTATTTATGTATTTTTTTTTGTAAAATTGCAGGTATATTATGGAGCTGATTTGGAAACTGGAGCATTTGGGAGTGGATTCCCAAAGGCATCATCTTTGTTGGCCGGGAAAAGTGAATCAGATCAATATGTGATTTCAGGTTGGAATTTAAATAACCTTCCCCGCCTGCCAGGTTCTGTACTGTGTTTTGAAGGATGCGATATCTCAGGAGTTCTAGTGCCGTGGCTTTATGTTGGGATGTGCTTCTCATCATTTTGTTGGGTAAGTAATTGGAATTGCTATGATCTAAATTCAACATGAATCGAAATCTCGCAAGTCAATTTGATGTTTAAAGCAATCTGCTGGCATAAATTTGACTGTCAAATATATGATATGATCCCCTCCCCCTTCCTCACCCTTCAAAATAATTTGGATTTCTTTTTATTGTCTACTTATTTGGCATGATTATTTTGTAGTCCATAAACATGCCCCTTTTAAAATTTTCTCAATATTAGCATTCTGATGACTTGGTAACAATCCTTGAACCCTTTGACCTTGGTTAGTCAAAGATCCAACCTGTATCCTATTACCAAGGCTACAAGAAGGCTAGGTTTTCTCAAGTATTACCCTTATAGGAACCCTTGGGGTTGGATGAGTTGGGAGGAGGCTTGGGTAATATCCCTGAGGTCCCAGGTTCAACTACCACTCCAAGGGCCACTTATCAAAAAAAAATCCTTATAGACAATTTTCACATTATAGTCGCACAATCAAAAAACACAAAAAAAAAAGATATATATATATATATGTATTTTGGTTATATATATATATATTTTGGTTATCCTAAAAGCTTTAGATCTTCTACAATCAGAATTTAGAACTTTGGATCTAAGTAAAGGTCTAAATGCAAAGAAAAATCAGCACTATGCTAAAAAGCGTCATATTGACTATTTATGTCCCTAACTTGGAACCATCCTTAATTTGAACTAAACCCTCCTGAATTTAAGTGTATATGTAGTATTACAGGCTTTTAGTTGTCTCCATATCATCGTACGATTCTAGGACCAGGATTTCACACTTAGAAACTTCAAATTTTATCTAGTAAGAATGATATATACCTGCTTAAAGTCACACATAAAGAACTGTTAATGCAACTAAAGCCAACTATTAACTGAAATACCCATGGGCAGCTACTATGGACCTCACCCTAATAATATAAAATTCGTAATATACATTAAACTCAATAACAAACAAGAATACAACTAAAACTAAACCATCACTTTTTTGACCTATAATAAACATGAATTATGATTTGACTCATTACTGTGGACCCTTTCCTTTTAGAGAAAAATACTTCTTACTTGTGGAGTCTGCAGCTCTAGTTTGGGTTGCCAAAGCCTTTAGGGTATTTGTAAAGCCAGTCAATAGGCATGATAACTATGGGTCAAAAATGTTTCAAGGAAGGGCTGATGTATTACAAAAGTAAATTCTCATTAGTATGGACCACTTGAATTGTTTTTTTCTTTCCTTTCTTTTTTGATAGACCAATTAAATTTGTCTAGAAGAGGTAAACTTTGAAATCATTGTGACTCTTCATGTTTCTGGTTTGTTGTGACAGTAAAGTTCATAGTTTGTTGCAAGCAATTTTTTTAATTTTTTCTTACAATCTAAACAGTTAAATTTTTAGTGACGTAGTTTGCAAAATTGAAATTTGCACCAGTTTATTTTCTCGCTACTTCGGTTCTAATTATGTGTATGCTTTTATTCCTTTTTTTTTTTTTTTTTTTAATTTTTGGTCCAGTGAAAAAAACTATTCGGTTCTGTTTTTTGAGCTGATGTCTGACTGATGTTTCTCTTGTTTTGGGAAAGCATGTTGAGGACCACCATCTCTACTCACTAAATTATCTACACTGGGGTGATCCAAAAATATGGTATGGGGTTCCTGGAAGCCATGCTTCTGCATTGGAGGGTGCGATGAGAAAGCATCTACCAGATTTGTTTGACGAACAACCAGATTTACTTCATGAATTGGTAAGAAAATGATATTTGTACTTGATGATTAGGCCCGGATCAGTGGCATCTATTTCTTGAACTTAAATATGCCTGAAAACAACTGTATCTTTAATAATTTTACAGTGAAGTTCACTCGGTGAATTTTGGCATAATCTGTGTGTGTGTGCACATGTGCATTTGAAAGATTTAGAAAGGTAAACACGGTTTTTAATTCGCATATCTATGTTATGTGGACTTCTCTAAATATGGGAGGTATTTGTGTTGGATACATATGGCATGGGTTGGGTCTGGGGTATGGGTCCATCGAGTCTAGTCAGATATACAACCAACAAGCATTTCTTGGAATTCATTTTATTAATATAATTTTACTTAAAATTTTCTTATTATATTCCTTTGTTACATGGTTAATTCAAAATGAGTGAAGCTACCATGCTCAACTCTTCATGTTATATAAAATCATCATTTTAACTTAGAAAATAAAAGAAGAATGTTAAACAATGTGAAAAATTTTGAGTTCCCATGTCCTCGTATTTTGTAATTAGACAAACCTGGCGCTTAGATGCATGTCCACACCCAACACACATACCCAAGTCCATCTAACACAGGTGAAAATTGTAGTCGGACATGTTTAAACACTTTCCAATTAGTGTCTCGGGTATTAGTCATTTATAGGGGCTCTCTCTTGTCCTGGTTTCAGTTTATCTTTACTTGAGTGGCAGTTGAAATCACATCACTCAAATTTCACTATTCCTCCCATATTTGTGTCTGCCCATTAATATATATATCTATATATGTGTGTGTGTCTCTTTGATTGAACATATTTATATCCATATATTGTGTGGGCTTGTTCACTTCCACTATCATATTCCTATCTCAAGTTCAGTTGCCTATACGTTAAATAAGGATATCATGCATTAAGTTTATGTTTATTGTGTTGTGGTAGGTCACTCAGCTATCTCCTTCAGTTTTAAAGTCTGAGGGTGTACCAGTGTATCGAGCTGTTCAGCATTCTGGGGAGTTTGTTCTAACCTTTCCTAGGGCATACCATTCTGGATTTAATTGTGGCTTCAACTGTGCAGAGGCCGTAAATGTTGCCCCAGTTGATTGGTTAGAACATGGGCAAAGTGCTGTAGAGCTCTATAGTGACCAGCATCGCAAGACATCATTGTCCCATGACAAATTGCTATTCGGATCAGTAAGAGAAGCCATTCGGGCCCTTTGTGAGCTATCAGTTCCTGAAAAGGAAAATCTGGGAAATCTGAGTTGGAAAAGTGTCTGTGGGAAGGATGGAATACTTACTAAGGCAGTTAAGGTAAGCTGATGTGTATATACATGCTCATATCTATGCAAGTGTATGTGTTTATGTATGTATAAGTATGTGCATATACTCAATGGTGGATGGAGAAGGGGGGGGGGGGGGGGGGGGCTCCCAGAAAAATGTAAAAAAACCCACCTTCTCTCTTTATATTCGCTAAAATTCTTTAAAGATTAGGAATTCTCTCTTCCCCCCCCCCCCCCCCCCAAAAAAAAAAAGAGCATAATTTCTGGATACACCATTGCATATACATGTATTTGGGCATGCACACGTGTATACTTCTGTGGTGGAAAGTTGCTCACGCACCCATCTTGTTCTTGTGTTGATGTAATTATTTTTATGATTTTTTAGGCAAGGGTCTGGATGGAAAAGGAAAGAATAGAGCATCTTCCAACTCATTTGCAGTTTCAAAAGATGGAAAGATACTTTGATTTGAAAAGTGAGCGAGAATGCTTTTCATGCTTTTATGACTTACACCTCTCTGCTGCCTACTGCAAGTGCTCCTCTGACCGATTTGCATGCCTTAAACATGAAAATCTTATTTGCTCATGTGAACCTGACAATAGATTTGTCCTTCTACGCTACACCATGGATGAATTAAACACGTTGATTGAAGTGTTGGAAGGGAAATTGGATGCTGCAAAAGTGTGGGCATCAGAAGACCTTGGTTTGGTTTCTGTAAACAGTAAAGATAATACTTTTGCTAAGCTGGATCAGGACAGACAAACATCTGGAGTCAGCAGTCCTAAGCGAAATGAAAGTCCATCATGTTTTCAAAGAACAGAAGAAAGTTATAATATTAATGAGCCCTGCAGTTCCTTGCAGTGTCCTGTTACTTCTGAAGTACAATCAGACACCCAGCATGGAACTCTTAGTTTATGTGCATCTCACAGCATAACAGATGAGCATAAAGAAGAAGCTCTAGTCATTGCTGATGAAGGTAATGTAGAGCAGAAATGTTGTATTGATTTGAATCTTGGTAGCATGTCTGACAAACATGGAAGCGGGTTGCAGCAAATATCTGATAGTTGTGATAACAAGGTCATTGTGAACATGGCTGAAACCTGCATGTCAATGTGTATGAAAGAAAAAAATTATAATTTAGATGCTGAAAGAGAACCAGATATCATGCGACTCAGTAGTGATTGTGATTCCTCAGTTTCCCATGTTCTTTCAAACAAAGATCACCCTTCATGTTCAAGGGATGTTGTGAATCGTTGTGCATCTGATTGTAATAAGTTGTTTGGGGTTGATCTTTTGGTCCATCAGCACTCAAGTGTTCCAGTTAGAAACTTGTTGAAAGCTGAAATTGTAGACCTTTTAGATGAAAATGTATATTTAACTGGCCAAAGCAGTCTCATACAGAAGTTGAGCTTCTATGTTGATCCTATAAATTATGGATCTGTGGTGTTTGGAAAGCTGTGGTGCAATAAGCAGGCTATATTCCCGAAAGGTATGCTACCATAGGATATTTATATGTTTTTTTCTGAAATTTCTACTTTGTTGTTAGATTTTCAGCTGTATATTAATTTGGTTATCTTGTCTCATCATAACAGGATTCAGAAGCCGTGTTAAGTTTTTTAGTGTGCTTGATCCAAGGAAAATGAGTAGCTATTTATCAGAAATCGTTGATGCTGGGTTCCTTGGGCCTTTATTTAAGGTAATATTTTTAAAACTTACAACTACAAACAAAAAACTGAGGCTCCATTTGGTTGAATGGATTTGAAATGAATGGATGCGATTTTAATAATTCTGGGATTGTAGCTTAAATTTTGATTTGATAGCTTAAACTTTATTTCAATACAATGCATGGACAGATTTGAGAGCCTTATGTGTGTACATTTGAAATAACAAGATGAAGGGAATTATTTAAATCATTTCCAAGAAAGACTCTAATTGCACAATCATCCTAATAAATATATCTCCCCTGCATTTATAATCCTCTACTCTATTCTCCTACTTGGTTCTTTCAATGCAACTCCAATAATCAATCCTCCCACATATTTGTGATTTGACTCAAAATCCTTCATTTAAATCCATCATCCAAATCGAACCTTAGATTCTTTTGCTAAATTTTTTTTAACCATTTAATAGAGTTTTAGTATGATGGTGATCTTATGTGCAGATGCACCTGTTAGCCTTAGATCCTTTTGCAAACATTATTTTACCATTTAATAGACTTTTAGTATGATGATGAGCTTATGTGAAGACGCACCTGTTGGGATTGCATTTTTCTGGTGTATATTAAATTATAGAAGGGATCAGGAATCAGTTCTTTTTCTTTCTTTCTTTTTCTTTTGTTTTTTAAATTTTTATATCCCTTTTACTTTTAGGATAGCAGTATGGATGTTTTAATGCTGCATTGATTGTGTTTTGACGAAACATTTTGTGTTAATCCCAAGGTGATATGTAGTAAATGTTGTTTGGACTTTGGAGTCGGTGTGTTTTTCACCAAGACCCATAGAGTTTTATATTTAAATAAATCTAAAATAACCTACTTTTAGTCTTACTGTTGAAAGTATGAGAAATCTGAGTTTGTTTCCAATTCTTGGTGCTATCGACAACTCAGAACATGCTTGTTACCATTTAACAATGTTCTCTTTTTCAGTGAAACTAATGGACCACATTTTTTATTTAAGATTCCATGCATCTGAACACCCCAAAAAATGTTTGTAATTTATTGCCAATTTATTTATTTTCTCCTTTTTGTGTATGATGCATGTTATGTTCTCTCATTTGGCGATGTTAATTTCAGGTCACTTTGGAGGTGTGCCCTAGTGAGAGCTTCACAAATGTCTCAGCAGAGAAGTGCTGGGAAATGGTGATGCAAAGAGTAAATCAAGAAATCACAAGGCAAAGCAGCTTAGGAAAGCAAGGACTGCCCAATTTGCAGCCTCCAGAGAGCATCAATGGGCTTGAAATGTTTGGGTTTCTCTCCCCACCCATTATTCAGGTAAATCTATTTTCATGCATCGTCATTGAAAACTTTGATTCAACAGAGAAAAGAGAGAAGAGAAAGAAGGAGAGATCTTATTATTATAATAAAACCAATTACAAAGTATTGCTTAAACAGGAAAAATAAGAAACCCTTTATAGTAGGATTAAACAAGAAAGCAAAAGACTAAACTATCCTTAATGAGGCTAACTAATAACATGTATAATACTATTCTAACAGTATTACTTTCATTAATTGCTCCTTTTATTGGTAAGCACATTCAATTAACTGCTTGTATGCTAGGATAAAACTTTTAATGATGATGGGGCTGCAAGTGAACCGAGTCGAGCACAGCTTTGGGTTGTTCGGGCTCGGGCTCGGGCTCGGGCTCGTCGTGCTAGCCCTATGTTCAGACTTGGCTTATGTTTGTTAAAAGCCTGGCTTGAGCTGTTCAAGCTTGGCTCGTGATATAATTTCCAGGCTCAGTATTGGCTTGGGATGGGCTTGTGCATTGGGAACTCAACTATTCAAGCATAGACAACCATTCTCTCTTTGGTTGAAGGAATATGTATACACACACACACACACACACACATATATATAGATCAAAGTCATCAAACACAACGAGAAGAAACCAGCACTGAAATTTGATCAAACATGGTAACTAACGATTTATTTCTTTATATATATATATAGATCAAAGTCATCAAACACAACGAGAGGAAACCAGCACTGAAATTTGATCAAACATGGTAACTAACGATTTATTTCTTTAAACGAAAAGGACAAAAAAGAAACTTAACACCTCTTCAAAACCAAGCTGAAACATGAAATTTGGAAGAAAAGAAATCACTTCAACCCTTTAAAATCCTCTCAACATCTGTGGCTATTGGTGATATAAGGTTTTGATCCATGATATTTAACCACAGGAACCCAAATAAGAAGAAAAAATTTAAAAATAAAAACTAAGTGAAGCAATGTGATGCAAAACAAGAAGATTCCGATCTTATTCTTATTGACGCCAAAACAGGCTTAGGGATTTGTCTAACATCTCCATTGTCTTTCAAGTTTTGAATGTCCAAATTCCTCTCGTCCTTATCTTTTTCCAAAAGATAAAGGTTGTAGTTATATGCTCTCAACCTTTTTACTTGATTGGCCTAATTTTCCCATTTCTTGAAATTCTTTTCACCTGAACCAACAAGATAAAGACATAAGGTTAGGCTTCTGATGTTCCTCTTTTCTGGTCGGAAGGCTTCCCGTCCTTAGTTACTTGTCAAGAACTTGACATTAGAGGGTCACCGGGAAGGCTCCGGTGGTAGCTGCTCCGATGATAAAGTCAGTAAAGAAGTAAATATAGTAATTCAAGAGAAGAATTGAACATAAATTGAAAGTGTACCTTATGAACTTATTTATAGGTTGTAGATCTCCTAAGTTGAGTAGAATTATGAGTTGTGAAAATAGGGATTTGAAGATATCCTGAAGATAGTAGTTGGTAAGAAGCGAAATGTTGATATTTGTCACACTTCAGAACATATTCCTTAGCCTGCTTTAGCATACTAGGCCAGTAGTAGCCCTAAGTCAGTGCTCAGTGAGCTATGGTCCTACTGCCGTTATGGTTGCCATGGATCCTCTCATGTATCTCGGTTAGGACGTAGTGGGCCTCTTCTGGAGTTAAGTACCGTAGGAGAGGCTGTGTGTAAGACCTTCGGTAAAGCTTTTTTTTAAGAATTAAATACCGAGCTGTCCTAATCCGAATTCTTCAGACATGATTCTTGTCTTCTGGAAGCAACCCTTTCTTTAGGTACTGGATGATGGGAGTCATCCAATTCTAAGATTGTTCTGAAATTTGAAGGGATTGTATTACTTCAATACTAGATTTTGATCATCCAATTCTAAGATTATTCTGAAGTTTGAAGGGATTGTATTACTTCAATACTAGGTTTTGATTGGTAGGAGATTTTTACTAATGAGTCCCTTTTCTAGCTTGAGATGACAAGCCATATTTGTTAAAGCGTCGGTCTTAGAGTTTTGGTTTCCTTTAATCTTCTGAATAGTGAACTTGCAAAAAGATTGCTTTAATGATTTCACCAGCTCTGAATATCTGGTCATTCTATTATCCTTGGTAGAATATTCTCCCACAACTTGACTCACTATAAGCTGAGAGTCAGCAAATGCATCAAGGTCTAGAGCTTCGCATTCTAGAGCTAATTTCATCCCAAGAATAAATGCTTCATATTCGACTTCACTGTTAAAGGCTTTGAATTCCAAACGAACTGCTTTTTTAGTTACGATCCCATCAGGGGACTGAAGTATTATACCTAGTCCAGAGCCCTTGTTTGTAGATGAACTATCGGTGTAAAGTAGCCACACCCATAGTGTCTTTAGCAGTTTGAGCTTTTGAATGCTACGTTCCAGTGAATTCTACTATAAAATTTGCTAATACTTGAGCTTTGATAGTAGTCCGTGAAACATAAGATATGTCGAAGTCTTCTAGTTCTATTGACCATTTGACCAGTCGTTCCGAAACTTGGGGTTTATGTAAGACTGATTTTAAAGGATAGGATGTAGGGATTATGATAGGATGAGCTTGAAAGTATGGTCTGAGCTTCCGAGTAGATATTACTAAGGCTAAGGCCAATTTTTCAATTTCGGAGTACCTTGTCCCGGTGTCCAGAAAAGCTTTACTGGCATAGAAAATAGGTCTCTGAATTCCTTTGTCTTGCCTAACCAATGTAGAGCTAATGGCGCTTTCTGACACAGCTAAGTACAAGAGTTGTTTTTGCCCTAGCACTGATTTTGAAAGGAGTTCGAGGGAGGCTAAGTATTGCTTGAGTTGTTGGAAGGCGTCTTCACATTCAGAGGTCCATTCTAGGGCCTTACTCCCACCTCAAGGCTTTAAAGAACGGGAGGCACCGATCTGTAGATTTAGAGATAAACTTATTTAGTGCTGTTATCCTTCTATTCAACCCTTGGATATCTTTCTTAGTTTTGGATGATTCCAATTCAATCAGAGCCTTGATCTGCGAGGGGTCTGCCTTAATACCTTTTTGGGAAACTAGGAAGCCCAAGAATTTTTCTTCTGTGACCCCGAAGGTACATTTTAATAGGTTAAGTTTCATTTTGTGTTTCTTTAAGATGTCAAACATCTGGCTTAAGTACTGGATATGGTCACCCTTCCAAACACTTTTGACGAGCATATCGTCGATGTAGCCTTCCATTGTATTCTTAATTTGGGGGCCAAACATTTTGTTTACAAGCCTCTGGTACGTAGCTCCAGCGTTCTTCAAACCGAATGACATCACTCTATAACAATAGAGATCTCCTTCTGATATGAAAGTTGTTTTCTCATGGTCTGGAGGATACATTTGAATTTGATCATACCCAGAGTAAGTATACATGAAACTCATGAGTTCGTGATCTACCGTGGCATCAACAAGTTGATCAAATCTGGAAAGAGGAAAACTGTCGTTAGGACAAGCTTTGTTAAGGCCGATATAGTCAACGCAGACCCTCCATTTGCCGTTCTTTTTTGCAAGAACTGTATTGACAAGCCACTCTAGGTAGAATACTTCTCTTATCATTTCAACATTAAGCAACCTCTAGACCTCTTCATTGATGATTTTGTGACGTTTTGGGGCACATATCCTTTTTTGTCTTATTGGGGGATGGTCTGGATCTATCATCAGCTTGTGTGAGATGAAAAATTAGGATCTATTCTCTCCATATCTCTAGTTTTCCAAGCAAATACCGAAAGGTTGCCCTTTAAGAATTTAACAATATCCTCTTGCACAGAATGAGACAGAGCTGAGCCCATATGTACATACTTTCCCTCTTCTTCAGTGTTGATGAGCACTTTGATAGGTTGCTCCATTGGTTTGACTGCGTTGTCTCTTCCTCTGGGACTCAGTGGCTCGTCAATCTCGGAAGGACACTCTTCTGCCTCATGAAGATTGGAAGATGAAGAACTTTCCCTTCCATGAGGGTACTATAATTGCTATTTGGAAGGCTTTTCTTTTAGTGTGAGGGTATGACATTCCCGGGTAGTGGGCTGACAACCCTTGATCGTAAGAATTTTGTTTTTGTGGACATATTTTAAGCATTGATGGACGGTTGAAGTAACTACTCTCATCTGATGGATCCAGGGCCTCCTAATAATGACATTATAGGGAGATTTAGCATCTAGGACCATGTATTCAGAGATCAGTGTCTTTTGGCCGTCCTCCTTTCCAATCGTGGTTGGTAGGTCATCTGCCCATTGGGATGCTAAGATTCCCGTCGAATCCTGCCATGACAGCAATGGTAGCTCTGATGTCATTAGAGTTGAGTTTTATGTGTTTGAAGGGTTCGTAAAATAATACGTTGGTAAAACTTCCAGTATCTACGAGAACCCTTTTGATCTCAAAATTAGTCATTTTGAGTGAGATAACAAGAGCATTGTTGTGGGGACAATGTATCCCAATAAGGTCCAATTCAGAGGACTAGATCTGAGGTTCTGACTTCACATTTTTCTCAATGGTCGAGATCTGGATGATATGGGGTTCTACCCTTGCCTCCCGAGCATATCTTTTCCTAGCTCGGTTAGACGTCCTTGTCATCGTATTGTTACCATGAAACACGAAGATGACTTGATTATTTTGCCGCTACTGATCATTTTGAATTTCTCTCTGTTCAGGCCTTTGCTCTTGCCTACTTTGAGATGGTCTTTTGTCACGAGGGTTATGCCTCTCGTCCTGACGGACAAACTCTCTTAGTCGTTCTCTCCTGATGAGATGCTCTATTTCCTGCTTCAAAGCCCTGCACTCCTCAGTTGTGTGCCCTTGCTCCTTATGAAAATCATAATACTTGTTCTAATTCCTTGAATCAAGGTGGCTCTTTAGTGGCTCCGACTACCTCATGTTTTCACGAGTCTGGATCTGTTGGAGTATGTGGGTAAGAAAGGCATTCAGAGGGGTGTAAGTCCTATACCTCCCAGAGTTAGAGTTGTTCTAGGCTTTAGGTATTGTTCTCTTGTCGGGACTCCTAATCCTCTTCTTATTAGCGTTGTTATCCCTCTTCTGAACTTGCTCATCCTTCCGAGCTTATTGCTTAGCTTTTCAGAAGGAGGTTTTTGTATCTTTGAGATTAATATTTCTGCGCTTTATCCATAAGTGCTGTCATATCGATAGGAGGATTCTTAGTCAAGGAATCCTAGAAGTGATTCTCTGAAACTTGAACTACAATTGGTTATCTCCGTGAGCTCGGTATTAAAACGAGCTATGTACTCCTGAAGTGATTCTCTCTTTGCTTGTTTCACAGTTAGCAAGAATTCTAGTTCTTTCCTCAACTGCCTGCTCGTTAAGAATTGGTCAAGAAATAGCCTATTGAGCTAATAAAAATTGTTGATCGACTTTTTAGGAAGGTTATGAAACTATTTAAGGGCGGTACCCTTAAGGCTTGTCATGAAAGTTCGACACAAAAAGGCATCGGTAGCTCCATGCAGAGCCATTGTGTGTTGATAGTGAGATCGGTGGTCCCCAGGATCCTCAGACCCGTCATAAAGAGTGAATTTTGGGACAATAAACTTTTTGGGTCGCTCCTCTATCATTATGGCAGAAGTGAATGGCATGGAAAACTTACAGAGCAATTTACTTAGCCCGTCTTGCTCTTGAGGGATGTGGAATCCCTTAGTTGAGACCGTTTGATCTTGAGTGTCTACTATCTCCTCTACCCTCTGAGTAGCTTTAGGCAGGACATATTGCGTGATCGGCACCCATTTTTGGTCTCATCCCATGCCCCCAAGTCTTGGATTTACGGGAGGCATTTGTTCGGTGTTTGTAGGAGGATGCTGCTCTCCCAAGACTGGGGGGATTGGAATCTCAGGAGGTTGGAATTCCTGCAGCGCTGGATTGGCTCCAGAGGTCGTTGGAATTGATATCCTCGTCCTGCTCTAGTAATGGATAGCAGGATGAAATGTGGGTGTTCCCCTTTCTACAGTCGTTGACAACTGGGGATCAGTCTCCATATGAACGATACCATGGGAGTGTACCGGTTGTGTGTTAGGCAACTCTTCATTGTGGGATCCTCTGCCTGTGGTGGTGGCAGAAGGCTAAGGTCCTCCGTGAACAGCCTTAGTAGAAGGAGGATTACTCCGTTGGTTCTGAGCTAGTGAGGCCAGAGCTTGTGACATGACAGTGAGTTGTTCCTGCATCTGATCGAACTGCCGTTGAATCCGATCAAGCTGCTGTTGTAAACGAATGGGTGTTTGTCTCCTTTCTCTTCCAGTAAGAGGCTGATTCTAAGCATTTTGGGAGTTCTTTCTAGGACGAAGGTTAGGAGCCATCGACTTTTGGAAGAAAAAGACAATAGATTTGTTATTTTGAAGAAAAAATAGTAAGAACGATTGTCTTACCCACAGACGGCACTAAACTGATGTTGCTCTTTTCTGGACGGAGGGCTTTCTGTACATAGTTACTTGTCAAGAGTTTGAGATCAGAGGGTCACTGAGAAGGCTCCGGTGGTAGCCGCTATGATGATGAAGTCAGTAAAGAAGTAAAGACAGTAATTCAAGAGAAGAATTGAACATAAATTGAAAGTGTACCTTATGGCCTTGTTTATAGGTTGTAGATCACCTATGTTGAGTAGGATTAGGAGTCGTGAAAATAGGGATTCGAAGATATCCTGAAGATAATAGTTGCCATATTGAACTTCTGTTTTTTTATTCTGAGGTTGGTAGGATATGAAAGGCGGTGCTAAGCTCTAAACCATATACCTATGAACCCTCCGTTCCTGGCTGACCTGGATAAAACAATTTTTCTTGATTTGTCCCCTGAAGAGCTCTGTACGGACACATGTCATGCTTCGAATATGTTTGTCGTTTTATGGTATATCAGCTTCATAGACTTTGCACACCTAAGTATCTCATATTCTTCTAACCACCTTGTTTTTGTTCACGAGCCTTAGCTTGTGTATTTTTTTCTTTCATGGGGAGGTTCAGAATGGCTAATCTAATCTATTTTGGAGTTTTCCAAGCAGATTTCAACAGGACAAGATAATAATAAACATCTTCGAAGCTTGCATTCTAATGAAACAAACTAATAAATTAACTGCATTAAATTGTGAATAATTCTCAACTTATTTGTAGCATAACTATTTCAGAAAATGATTTAGGGATAAGAAATCTTTCTTTGTTTAAAATTTATACCTTTTCCCTCAAACATTTTTTATGCTTTTTGTTTTCCAAAATTCTCCCTAATGATTTTCCCAACGAATTCCAGAGTTCAAGTTACTTCTACAGTAAATCATTCCCAAATCCCAACTGTCCTTGTGGCTTCCCATTATTCATGCACGTGAACCTGAACAGAAAAAAAAAAAAGAACCTGATCAGTCACCCAGGAAAGAAAAAATAGGAACCTGATAAATCATCATAGTAAGCTTGACAATAAAAAGCATGAAAGAAAGTTTCACCCCTAGAGACTTCCCCACCAGGACAAGAGGAGAGCCCCTTTGAAAAGAAATACAGTGGAGCTGTTTATGTTTCTAGTTAGAAGTATCATCTGATGAGATTAAAGGTCACAAAACCCCTTAAAATCTTGAATGTATAAAGTCTTCGAGTCTGAGTTCTGAAACTTATACATTGCCTAATGAAAAATCATATCTCACACTAAAATTTTTTGGGATCTCTCTCTCTCTCTGGGGGAGGGAGAAGAGAGACGGTGACATGGTTCATTTGCAGAGGGGAGGGGGTAGTTAGGTGCTGCACTTTGGCACTAATGTGGGCACGCAATCACCATCGTCCATATACAAACACACATGCATAAATATGTTGTCCGTGTATAACTCGCCTGCCTTGCATCTGACTTCATTTATGATATTTGAATTTCATATCCCTGATGCTAACTAAAATGTTATCAGGCTATTGAGGCTCTTGATCCAAATCATCAATGCATGGAGTACTGGAATCACAACCTCACATTCAAGGTGGAGCATTCAAATAACTTCCCCGAAGTGCCGGTGACTTCTGCCAATGCTATCAATTCCCAGAAGTTCCCTTTTGTGTCACGCTGTTCTGCAGAGGAAACGGAGGCATTGAACTCTGGTTGTAACTTAACAAAGCAGGAGCAGACTAATTCAGTTGTAGGTAGTGTCAATTATTCAGTAGATGAAGAGTTACCATCCATATTGGTAGGATTGTTGAAAAAGGCAAACCCTGAAGAACTGAAAATAATGCACAGAATATTGTGCAGTGAGTCGAGAAGCCCTGAATGGAGACTGGCACTCACAACGTTGACTGAAGAGATGCAAAGAACATGTAAATAAGGATGACAATAAGGTCCCATCATTCTTGTTCGATTTGCTTATTAATTAGGCATATTCTTTCAAAATTCCGTAGGAGAGGCAGAGATCCTGAGCACGCCAATATTTGCAACATGCAGTGGCCATGATTAGATTTTAAAATGCTATTAACCTGTCTCCATGAAGGTTTCTTGTACATCATAAAATTCTACTAATGTTTTTATGGAAATGCAGAGCCATATTTATTCTCTCTAATTTACCTCTGTAAGGGATGTGTTTTCATGTATCAAATTACTAGGTGAATGCAAATAGAGAGATACTGAGAAGAGGGCGTTGTGGGTGTGGAACCATATTCGATTATGAATGTATTTTAGAACTCTGACCTCCGAGTGATTTAACTTGAATGGTTCTGACGGATAAACAACTCTCCAATTCGCTTCATCTTTCTTAATACATCTTCTAACTTCTTGTGAGGTTATGGGGATCTTTTTAACTTTTTCTTTGGGGTTTGTTTGGACATTCCTTGTATTTCAATGGCTCCATTCACAATTTACATACCATCATAATGGATTCATTTGGAAAAATAGTAGTCATTTTTTCACATGAATTTTATCATTTCAGAAAGACAAAAAATGATGTTTAAAATCCCAAATTTTATCATTTCAAATATCTAAAAACGACCATCGAGGAAGCAATTCGAAGAGTTTTTTTTTTTTTTAAATGTTCCATTAAAGATGGACTTTTAATGGAGGCATTATTTCAAAGGACGTCCAAACATGCCCTTAGATGTTTTCTTGAATCTTTTTGTCAAATAAAAGGTTTAGAAATTAAAGATGAGCCCATAGCTCTAATATCACTCAACCTAGAAGTTTCTAGGAGACACTCCATGCCTTTTATTATAAATAATAAGAATAGTCCTGGCCTCAGAATATCGAGTGTCTTCGATAAAAGTCTTCCACACCTCAATCTAGTACGTAAGGGTATCTCAAAAGATTGTGTTTTTATTTTGTTTTTTTGGTTTTTAAAATTGACCATGACTGCGCCTGAGTTGTCATAGGAGATATATAGTCTATCTTGTCGATTGGGAGGCTCTAACCAACCAAGCCACATCACGAAGTGAGTTATAAAACCATGGTTTAGGGGAAAACCCACATTTTAGGACACTTCCAAACTCGTATGCCACACGACATTATGAATTTCATACAAGAAATGACTTTCTTTTGAATTGTCAAGGTCCAAAAATTTCCATTATAAAAGATTAATGTTAATGTATTTGTCAACGATGCAAGAAACCTACTGTAATACCTCGTAGCCCGAAGACTAGTCGCTGGTACTGGCTAAGGGTGTGGGAGTTCGCAGCTATGGTCAATCGCTTATCTGGTCAAAGTTTGACCTTTTTTTCCGTCCCGGGTTGGACCAGATATTTGAAAACCTGGGCTTTGAACGGATATCTAAAAACCTTTATATATATATATATATATATATATATATATATATACTGGTTTACAGTAGGTTTCTTGCATCGTTGACAAATACATTAACATTAATCTTTTATAATGGAAATTTTTGGACCTTGACAATTCAAAAGAAAGTCATTTCTTGTATGAAATTCATGATGTCATGTGGCATACGAGTTCGGAAGTGTGTATATATATATATATATATATATATATAAACAGTTTAAAACAAAATCTATTATATATATAAATTGACAGAAAAAAAAAAAAAACAGAAACTGATTTTTAGAAAACAGGAAAACTACAGAAAGTATTTTTCCAAAGCAGTAAAGTAAAATGATGTTTTTCCTAACCAGAATCGAAAATAGAAAATAAAAACAAAATTGAAGTATGATAATACAGTATTGGAAACAATACAGAGACACTTACAGAAACTGGATTAGATCAAGACTAGTGATCATCACTATGTCCTTAAGACAAATTTTGTTCTTGCAATGGTACTCACGATCTTGGACGTTTGCCTCCCAAGATACAATGATCTGAATCTCACATAAGTAGTACTTCAATCTGTGAGTTTGCCGAACTAACAGTAGTTAACTCTCTCTCAAACACAGACACAGAATGCAGAAAACTTGTGAAAATCGAATGCGTGAATATGTGTATATTTGTAAACCTCTTCATGGCTGTTTGGTATAGTCATGAAGGTTTAGTTGTTTTTGTTCATGGTGAACAGACACATTCACACCCATGAAGAAAATGACTGTTCAGTCAAAATTCAAACCAACCAACGCAATCGCAAAACGACGTCGTTTTGAATTTAAACCAAAACCAAAAAACGTACTCGTAGAATGTTGACGTTTTTAGTTTTAATTAAACTGGTAACTAAACGACAGCGTTTTGATTTATTTTTAACAGTAACAAAATGACAGCGTTTAATAAAAAATTATTTAAATTAATTTTTTTCAAAAAGATATATATACGACGGCCCAAGCCCAAGCCCGAACCTGACTTGGCCTAGTTCGGTGGGGGGCGGGGCGGGGCGGCGGCGACACTTGCACGTGTGTGGTGAACCAGGCATGTGCTAGATCCTCCCCCTTCCACAAAACTTGGGTACACCTTGGGGCCCAAACCCTTCTCCAAGGTAAGTGTATATATACTCTTTAAAAGCCCTATACCCATCATATGTGGGACACAAGTTTTTTGCATAAGTTTTAAGCTTTTGTTACCATTTTCAAGTGGTGGTGTTTGGAGGTAATTTCTCATTCACTTCTTAATGGTTTTGAGCAACCCAATACATAATCTTAATCTCCTCATAGAGGAGAACACATTCCCATGTGGATCCACTAAAATTAATTTGTGGGACCCATTTTAATTTTAGCTCAAAGATAGCTAATTATAGTGTTAAAAAATCCATTTTTTCAACAATCTCCCACATGAATAAAATTGACTGAAAGTAATGTAAATGACATGCAGACACTAAGAGAGAGTTCAATTGAAAATTTCCTGCATAGAGGAAGGTAGCTTGTGGCCTTGAACCTTCCCTTGTGAAATGTTATCGGGTTTACTAATTGATCAGTGAATATGATGTCTTGAACTATTCAATCGTTTGTGTAAACCAGGACAACAACATTCACAGAATCTTTCCTAACATAGTTGGTTCTCATGATTGTATTCATTTTGGCCTTAACAATTCCTGGTTTCATGAGTGCTCCTAGAGAATTTGGCCTGAGAATTTGGCCTTTATTATTGTCATAAAACCGATCTAGTTCACACCCACATTGGTGATTTTTTATAAAAAATATCCTGCTATACCCCACTTGTATATTAACAAGGTATAAGAATCATTAGAAGCTTGGCTTATCCTTTTCAACACTACAGGCATCTACTATTATTATCATAGGAATGGGTAGAAGATTTTATCTCCATAGTGATCTTTAATAAGTCTCACATAATTCGGTTATCCCTTTGAACCTAGATCTTGGGATCTCCAGTCAGCTAGGTTGGGTTGCCATTATGGCGACTCTTAGTGCATAAGCTTTAAGCCCATTCCCTTCGATGATTTATTCACTTGCTCTTTGGTCAAACACTACAGGAGTGCTCTAAGTCTATTTGCTCCTTATAACATTTATGTAGGACTTATAAATTTTATTTTTATATTTCTGGTAACTTCGTTAATTCTTAAGGACGTATTTGTCATTTTTTAATTTGTTACTAAGTCTTATTCTCCTCAAAGGGACGTCATCGTCAAGTCTGAAATATTTAATATAATTAATCTAAGCTTTTTCGGGTCTTAATTCACATTTATGTGACTGATATTAAGCCTAGGGACATTTTTATAATTTTACACTTTCACCTGTCACATTTTTCGGTACTTTGTTTGGTAAAATAGACTCCACCGTTGAGTCCAGAATGTTAAATAAAATCAGAATATGTCACCTTTGACATTTAACTGGCTTTTGAAATACTAAAGGTAAAATGGTAATTATGATGGTTCACGTGTCTATATTTCTGAGACTTCGTTTCACAAAATGAATCCTGCCATTGGGTCCGAATTGTCCCAAAATGTTAGGGTACGTATTTTTATAGTCATCGGGGTTCAATTGGAAACTTAACTAACCATTAAGATGTATTTAGAATTATTTTAGTTTGCTTATTCATATTTTTCAGAATTTAATTTCACAAATTGGACTCCGTCGTTGAGTTCGGAATGCCAAAAAATATTAGGTTACACTATTTTTTTTTTATTTTAATTGGCCTTCATTTGGCCTAAGGGCATTTTGGTAATTCAACCCATAATTAAAAGGATTTAAAATAAATATTTAATTAATTTCTGGGCCATTTCGTAATAAATCAAAAATGTTGGGGTCATTTCGTAATTAACAAAAACCATTGGGGGTCCAATTAGAATTTTAGAAACTATTTAAATAAAGGTTCCAAGTGAACCGGTTCATCCGGTTCAATGCATCATGCTAACATCATTATGACCTCATCCCTATTTTTTTTATTTTTTAATCCTTTTAAGCCAAAACGACGATGTTTTAAATAAGTGTTTTAAACCATTTTATAATCCGGTTTGGGCCTGACCTGAATCCGACTCGAGAGCTAACTCGATACTGTTCTTCTTTCCCATTACTTTGGCGAGGGTTTCGGTGGCCTTCTCCAGCTCCGGCGACCATCGCCGGTTAAAGTCCGATCACTGCCCAACGTGGTTTGATCCCATTTTTCTTGGGAATTCCATAACTAAAATCAAATTTTGATTTTTAGCATCTTGGCTCGTCGAATATAGAGATTTACAATCGGCTTCGACGAGAGCCTGACTTTTCGGGGGCCTCTTTTCTTCCTATTTCGTTGAGCTACAGTGGGTGTTTTCACTCCATTTTTTCTTTATTCGATTTCTAAAGCCTTAGGGAATATTTTTTCGTTCCTAAAACCAAGCAAATCAAGCCTTTACACGTTTATTTAATTTTTCCCTCTTTAAACTGAAATTCAATGTTTCTCAATGGTTCCTTAACCATTTTTAGTGATTCAAGTTGCTGCATGTTCTAATTTTAATGCTTTTTCGAGCCTTGTAGTTAGTTTCAAGCTTTATTAAAGTTAGATCTAAAACTTAGTTTTTCAATAATTTGGGTCTTAGGGTTCTTAGGGCTTTCTTAGCTCAAATCCCCTTATTTTTCTTCTATTTTGTTTCCTTTACAACATAAAACACATGCATGCATATATAAGTTCAGAAAACAGAAGCTATAACCAAAAAAATAATTTCTTAGAAAGAGAAGTTACCTTTCTCTCTCTCTCTCTCTCTCTCTCTCTCTCTCTCTCTCTCTTCAGTTTTCTTTTTCCTCTTCTTCTCCCTCTCTTAGTTGGTTCAGATAGTGTAACTTTTACTCCTTTTTCTTCTTTAGCTTCTCTTTGAACAAGTCTCTTTCTAGATTTTCCTCTCTCTCTCTCTCTCTCTCTCTCTCTATCTCTAGTCTCTCTAATTTAGAATTAATTATTTTCATCCTTTATACCATTGCTTCCATCTTTCGGGTCATTAGTCATATCTAGCATTGCACATGGTTATTATGCAAATTAACTTATGATAATTGTCATTATTGTTAATTGTTTCACTTAATGGGGTTGGAGTGTTACAAAAGCAGTGTGTGTGTTACACACACTGTAACCGAACCAGTGAAGAAAAGAAAGAAAGGTAAAAGAAGAGAAGACGAGGAAGGAAATGAGAAGAAAAGAAGGGGACTAAGTCAGTAGCCATGGGAGAAGAGCTTCAAGCTTTCTATCTCCTTAAACTTTCTCTTTCTAGAACGGTGGATAGAGGTAGGGATTTTGAACGAGTTAAATCCTAAACTAGGGTGGAAAAAAAACTTATTTTCCAAAATAATGCCATTCTGAACTTATTTACCAAAATAGGGTTGTTTTTAAAAGCGTCTTTTGGAAAGACGCTTTCAAAAACGTCTTTTCAAAAGACGCTTTGAACTGGTATTTTTTTGTCACATTTCGCTCAAAAGCGTCTTTTGAAAACGTCTTTCAGAAAGACGATTTCTGTAGCATCTTTTTTTTCTGTAAAAAAATTGAAAAATGTCTTTCGAAAAGACGATTTATAAAGCGTTTATCGAAAAGACGCTTTAGAAATCGTCTTCTCGAAAGACGTTTTTCAATTTTTTTTTTTTTTTTTTTGTTTAGCAACACGCTGATGACACAGAATGCATATTTTATGAAGAAGACTGCAAGTATTAGAGCAACGCAACTAACAATTAACCATTCAGTTTAGCTAAAAATATACTTTATATTTCTTTTTTAGTTTCTTAGCATATTAAGTAATCATCCATAAATTTTCAAAACATATGAAGAGAAAAAAGTGGAGGCAGTGTATGAAAAAGTAGCATTTGAAATTTAAAAAATTTGAATAAATTTTAGCATGTATACATCTAACCTGAAATGATATACAGATACATTACTGTGCAAGTTTCCCCCTATGGTTGTGGTTGTGGTTGTAGTTGGCATGTTAGAAGATAGATTTGATTCAAAATTCAACCAAAAAAAAGGGGGTTAGCTTATAGGAACAAGTAGCGACACTAAACAGTTACCATCACTAGTCAATTCATATTAATCTATTTTTTTTACTATGAAGTATTTTACATACCATACACATTCTAAAGTTTGTGCATCCATTTCATTCTCACTGTTCTGCCTTCATTTTTTTTTTTGACAATTCTATATTTTCCTTCATCCAATTGCATTATTATAGTACCTGCAAATGCCATGCTTGCAGAATCTACCAATAAAAAACAATTAGACTCGTGAAGACAACCAAGGCAACTGAACTGCAAATGCCATGCTTGATGCTTATCAACCCTATTGCTGTAACCAGAAAAACATGAAAGCAATACTGCTAAAAAAATATATCCACAAATCAACTTACAAAACTCCACAGAACCTCCTCACCCACCAATCCACTTCCCAATTCAGAATTTTCCCATTTTAAAACAATTTTCATTCACATAATCGATTGAATACTATATTTTCTGTTTCCTTTCTTCCATTATGTAGCATTTAAGAGCAAAATAGATTCATTTGCAAGCCAACTAAAGCACCAACAATTAATTGGGTAATATATACATTCTGATTTTTATTTTTCCAATATTAAAAAAATACACAAATTATGATTATGGTGACATCAACATAATATCTCTGTGGTTGAACATACTAAATAATTTGTAAGACATGGAAGGTGTCACCAATAGGCCCTTGTTTATCTAAATTCTGAAAGATTGTGATGCCCCACACTTACAACCTTTAAATTCTTAAAGCACCAACAATTAATTGGGTTCTGTATTCTGTATTTTTTTCTCCTCTTTTCATTTCCTATGATTTCTTGGCAGTCAAACACACCATAGAATCTCGAGGCACCAAAAACATACTCTCAGTAAACCCTGAAGTCAAAGTACTTCGAGCAATTAACTTAGTCAAGCTCAACAAGCTGAGCTCTCCTCTCTGCAGCTCTCTTCCTAATAAATATCCCCCACCTCAGAGCAGCTTTCAGCTTAAGCCATCCCACAACAGCCTTTCCTGAACTTCGGCCACGTTCCTGCCCATATGATTCGATCCATCTGATGCTCATATGGAACATTGTGAGAGTAACAAGCCTCATCAGAATGGCCAAAAGCAGACCCCACCCCAACTCCACCCATGTTGAATGTCTTTAGCAGCCTCTGACATGTCATCATTCTCTAACATCTCTGAACTCCTAAGCCGGATCTCCTCAGTAAAAAAGTCTTCTAATCCCTGATCATCCCTTGGTCGAGACCATTCTCCTGCAATATAAGAACCACCCACTGTGGACATTCCAATTGACCCATATTCCATGCTGCCAGATAATGCTGCTTGTGAGGTATCCAATTGAATCAGATCGTATGAATGGGAATTCAATCAAATGAGGGATCAATGAGTTGTTATTTTTGGTTTGGCATTGTGAGCTTAGTTCTGAGGAGATATATTGGCACTTGTTTTGTGTAGTAGTAGAACAGTGATCAATGACATGGTCGTGGTTAGGCTATAGGTGCAGCTCAGACACTTGTTCCCTTCTTACTGTTAGACAAAGAGTTTAGGACTCTGCCATCATATTCTACAACTTGATTCCAATTCTCGTATGCTCTCTTCACCAGCGAATCCACTGAAATCTGTAAGCATCATACCGAATGTGTTGGCGTGTATGGACAAATAAAAATCATTATCAGACAGGTTGCCAACTGGCAAGTCAAAAAAGATTTACATATTATATTATTAGAATGAAAAACGGTCAATTAAAGTGCTGTAGAACTTGAACTTGTTTCAATTGTTAATCAGAGTTCTTATAAGGCATGAAACGTGAGGAGAACACATGCAAGCACCTCTAGACTCATCCACAGCCAGGCTATTTCCTATGCGAAAAGAGATTGTATCTACACAAACAGAAGTGTATCTTGAAGATCTAATCACAAAAGCCAGGTAATCGAGTGGTGGAAATTAAATATTGAACATTATCTAAAATAAATTACTCCCAAGTCCCACCACGTGCATCTTGTGTACAATTGATTCTTTTAAATCTGATGTAGTTTGTTTTGTGGTGGAGTGTTAACTTTGTTGAAGTGCCTTGGGAACTTCAATAAGGAAAAGAGAGAGTATTGACACATGCGACTGCAGTCTTTTTAAACATGGGTAGTGAATGTGTGTGAAACACTTGTCTTAAAACATTTCAACCCAATTCCAACCTGTTATGACTGCATGTTTTTCAATTCTTTTCCAATTTTCCTAGGGCGGTTAGACAAAGCTTAAGAGTAATCTAAAAAATTAATCAAGCATAATTTGCAAAATTGCAAGAGGAGTTATGGTGATCCAAAATTTTGACAAAACTCCAACCTTTTGATTTTGGTTCAGTGATTCTAAAGGGAGGAAATGCCCATCTGCAATAAGGCCACTGAGCTCATAAATATGGTTGAAGGCAGCACCACTACTCTGGCTTTCATCTGAATAGTAAACATAGAGCTTCCCACCCAAAACACACGTCTTGGCATGCTCCACTGTGTTCTCCCACATCCTATTGGACATACCACTCCCAAGAATCTACATAGCAAACATCATATAAGCAAAAGAAACAAATAACAATAAATTCTCGAAGAAAGAATAAGAAAATAATGTAATTTAATTCCAAAAAATAAATATAAAAATGAAAAGACAGAAAGAGATGCCTTTACATTTCTTAATCTCTGTGGATCCCGAACAAGAACCCTGAGGAAATCTTCAACTATTGTGATTTCATCCTTTATCAATTTTTTATGCAGTGCTCCATCCTTTGCTATTGTATCCAATCTCCAAACTTCATCATGCAAAGCAGGTGGGTAATGTTTCTTGTACACTGCAAAATAACATAAAAACTTTAGATTTTAGTGACTTGATAGCCATAATATCTGCTCCATGTGATGAATCTTTTGTTTCATTATGATTTTGAAAAATCAAAGAGACAGAACTATTCTTGATCTATAAACAATCCAGTTTTGACATGACCACAATTTACATGAATCCTGAACATAGTTACCAAAAAAATAATAATCCCATAGTGATCCCCATTTCGGTATGCCCATACCAAAACAGGGTATACTTACATTTCAGAATACTAAATTCAGCGATCCAATAAATTTCTTCTTAGTTATTTTCTTAATTTTACTTTTACGAGAAAAATAATATGAAATGACCAATGGAAATCAAGAGATCGACATAAATACGTAATTGGGTAATAACTAATAAGTATCCTTAGTTCATGTTTTTACATGCTTTATTCCAATATGATAAATTTCCATAACTCTATAGACAACTTGTACACTATAATGATATTAGTTCTCGTAAATAATTTGGGTAAAGACCAACAAGCTCTAACTTGGTTAATATCTCCTCCAGGATACGGAAGGTTGAGGGCTTAAGTCCCTTTAATGGGCAAAGTACGTGTGTGTGATTTACCTTTCCAAAAAAAAATATATTTGGGTGAAGAGAATAAAATACTCTTATAATTAGACCTATCTCATTGTATTTCACCTATTTCATCTATATAAGCCTACCTCTTATTGTAACACAATTACAGTATACTGTATACAGCATATTGCGTTTCCTTTCCTGTTCGGTGTACCATAACAACCCGTGTTCTAGGTTTCATTGATTATGAATTTTGACATAAGTCAGTTCACAATGAAAAGGACTACATTGATAAGTTCAAGATGCCTAACTGGTACGTGCTTAGGCCATAACTCTTCACCTGAATGATTGGTATAAAAGTTAGCATATTGAGGAGTATCTTTTACTAGTTGCTGCAGGTTTTTATATTAATGAAGCACATATATTTCTTCAAAGGAGTTGTATCTATAGAAAATACCAATTCTCATCATATAACAATGGATGTGTCCAATGCTTCCTCATGGTATCTATAATTAAAAATAATTTTTAAAAACCAGACATAAATCTGATGCTTATTTGATACTCCAGGGCACTTGTCCAACATCTCTTCAAAATTGAGACGCCACATTTCTAGTATATAGCATTAGAGTCTAAGTTCTAGCAAAAACATAGCAACAATTTCAAATCGTTAGACTAATTCTTGAAGAAGAACTGAGATATAATGAGGGAAGATAAGTAAGATTTGATCTCAAGTCTAGTGTCTATGCAACATAATAACCCTCAGTTTTCTTATGTGAATTTTCAAATAATGAGGAAACTTAAAATATTTGAAAGATGAAAAAATGATTGTTTATCATAACATATATATCTATATATTTTATGCCATACATGGACATTCAAACAAGTTTGACCTACAAATTGAAAGTCCTAAAGTAGGAGATTTTCCTGCATCATAATAAGAATAAATCCTAAAATTTGTGAAACTCTCCTTGCTGTCAGCCATAGTGATTCAGACTTTCCCAACTAAGTGACAATTAACAATGAGGGAAAATTTTAACCAGCAATTTCTCTGGGGTGAGGTTTCACTCTTCAATTTTTTCAATTACCAAGTTCTCACCAACCATTGAGTGCCACAAACCAGTGAGGAGAGGCCCTCGCTCTATTCCATTGTAAGGTCTTTTGAAATCAATATTATAAAATGTATTGTAGCAAAAGAGCTATGGGTAATTTGGCATAACCAAAAAGTTAATAATCCTTCAGAAACAATGCAGGTGAATAGATTGCACTGATGAACATATTATCGACATAAAAACTTGTTCCAAATGTCATAGGTGAAATGATTTGTACCAATTCTTAATTTGTGATACATGAAATCTAACATGACAAACATAAGT
This sequence comes from Nyssa sinensis, assembly GCA_008638375.1. NCBI lineage: Eukaryota > Viridiplantae > Streptophyta > Magnoliopsida > Cornales > Nyssaceae > Nyssa > Nyssa sinensis. The sequence continues at coordinate 23,356,406 of CM018039.1, read as the reverse complement.
AATTTTACGTCAACCAAAAGACATACCTGGAAGACCCCAAGATTTCTGTTGTAGTCTGATTCCGGCAAAGTCAACGAAACAGTAACCTGCAATTTGTGATTCGAGGCTCTTTTGGTCTTGCCGGACCACTTTGGCGCATTGTTTGCTTGAAGTACTCAGATTCCGAATAACTAATAAAGAGGACAAATCATGTTTCAACTAATCATAAAAGATGCATGAAAGACATAATGCAAGGAAATGAAAAATCACTATTACTTGCGCTTCCTCTCTCTTTTTGGTGGTTCAATCCAATTCTCACCGACAATTTTCTTGAAATCTAACTTGTTCTCATCCTTTTCGTCATCAAAATCATACAAATCAGCAGCTGCACACAGCCAGATAAATTAGATTTAGCGTTATTTAGCAATAGGAAAAAAAGAAAAAAGAATAAAAGAGAAGGCTTAATGGTACCATCAATCATTAGCTTGAATGGTATCACCTCCACCTCCCAAAGAAGAGGTTGACAGTTCAAGTCCCAATTGGGACATTGTGGGTGTTTGTGTCTTATCTATCAGAGAGAGAGAAAAGGCTTGGTATATCCACATACTATCATCCATATTAAATTTGATGGCATCTTCTGTAAATTTCTTCATCTTTGCATCCAGCTCTGCTGTTGCCTCTTCTCCTTTAGCAATGATCCTATCTATATCCTCATCCATAATTGTGCTATCCTTGGAACTAAAAACCATTTCAGCACCAAACCTCACCATTTGCAATAGCTCATCTTTATTAACAGCTGCCCAAAAAAAAAGGTATCATGATATTTTGCTTACACAAATTACAAATATTTAAATCATGATAAGAATGTAACCTGGTCTTCTTCTTTTTTCTTTTTCTTTTTTTTTTTTTGGGGGGGGGGGGGGAGTGTGTGTGGTGTAAAAATAAATATGTAAGAAACATGTACACAGAAACAGTAACCTGCAATTTGTGATTAGCAGGTATGATCCGTGCCAAACCAAGCTTTCCTACTTCAATGTTTTCCATACAATGCAGACCACAAAAGACATCTGGACAAGATATTATGGGCACAAGTGCAAGAGGACTATTTTTAGTATAATCAAAATTCACTTGTGTCACAAAGAAGAACTGATCAAGGACATCAAATCATGCTTATATCAGGTTTTTTTTAATGGATATAAAATTTAAGAATTGAAAACACTTGAGAAGCAAAGTGGTGAGATAACAATAACCTCTCAGACAACTTTCTGTTCTTCTCAACCAAACAAAGTGTCAGCCCGAAATCTGCAACCAAATATATGACTTCCGGTGTTAGAACTTCCATTTAACTTTGAGAAGGTATCATAAATCTGAGTATTACCATTGCCTTCAAATCATTTCCTTTAGGCTTTTCACTGAATGAAATGATCCTTCCTTAACTGTCTATCTTCATCAAACCAAAAATCTGAGGCACGACTATCATGGAAAGAAAGAAAAAAGTTAAAAGGGAAGATTTCTAGCTATAATTGAACCACAGAAAGAATAAACTAAAAGCATGCATCAGTTGCTCTAATTTATCATAGAACAGTAGACTTTTGAAGGAGAAAAAATGAACTACCTCATAAATTTAAGTCCCACATCCAGGTTGTCTCCTTTGACGAACTGGCCTTCTACGTGGGCGTTCAAGTTGTTGCTCAACTTGTGTGACTTGAGAAGGACCACCTACTTCAAATTGACGACGAGTACGATGAGTACGTGTACCTCGTGGTATGGCATCAAGATGAAATCCCCAATCCATATCTTCACCCCTACCACCTACGTCATCTCCATCGTCGTGAGCCACTGTCAACCCCTCAATGCCCATGTCATCACCTATCCCACCTATCTCAATTGCTTCTGTGTGCATAGGTGTGCCAAATGCATAATCATCATGGATGGGCATTCTAGTGGAGGAGGATGGAGTTGCTACTGATGATGAAGGGGCAGTCGGAGTGGAAATGTCCCTACGATGACGTCTCTGATATACATTAACAATGGCACGAGGTCGCCCATGAGGCACTGAGGCCGACTGCGACGGGACTGAATCACATGGGATTTCCTCGGAGCCAATACGCTGATGGGCCTGAATTCCTTCTAAGGCAGAATAACTAAGTGCCTTGATATCAGCAAAGGCTTGGTGTGATTCAACTCGATCGCCATAACCCTCGTCAGCCTTCATATGTATTTTGGTAAGGGTACTTGACTGCAAGTAATATTAACAATTAAAAGTATGTTTTGAATATAAAAATGTAATATAATTAAACATAACACATCAAACAAACTTATACCAGCATCTCCATAATACTACCAATGGGTTGAAATCCAACCAATGGCCTAATATCCGGTGGCCCAACCAAGCGACGAGTAATTCATCGATACCACACCATATAGGGATCCATATACCCAAGTGGGTGATCCAGCGGCTCGGCAGATACAATATGATCATGACGATGACTCCATAGGTCAATATATGGCTGATGCATAACGTCCCACTGATATAGTGCCCTCCTTCGTCGATCAGTAGCGTGAAGCTCGACACTTGTATCGCGTGGCAATGGTATCTCCTGGCGAAGTCCGAACTGACGCATGACCCGATCTGGGAAGTGCCACTTAACAACCTCAAAACAAATGAGTGGTGATACAGTCAGCCATATATCCTCCCCAACAAGGCAATATGTAGGTAATGTCGCGATGACATCATCTGTATAGGGCTGCCATGCCATCTATAAACCAAGAAAAAAGTTATTCAAGGTTAAGTAAATGATACAATGGGTCAACTTAATTTATACATGTAATAATAATCATTTATAAGCATATAATAATAAGCATTTATAAACATGTAACAAACCTGGTGATCTTGCATTTGGTCAAGCTGGTCCCTATAATGGCGAAGTACATGGGTCGGTGTCTGCCTAACAGATAACGTGGCTCGCCACTTATGCCCTAAAGGCAATGACTCCTCCTCATTCTCCCGAGGGAGCTGTCTATCAGGTCTGATGTGTGTTAGCCTCTCCCATGCCCATAACTGTTAAAATAGATTTAAAATGTGTTAGTAACAATCTAATATAATAGACAATTATAATGGATTTAAAATGTAATTTAGTACCTGTAATAAAATAAGTGGGCCACCTATCTCAGAGGCAGTAGGCCTAGTAGCTCGACACATCTCACGATAAAGACATGCGAGGATGGCACTCCCCCAACTAAAACTCCCTACATTTTCTAAATCCCTAAGCAAATTAAGATACATTAATTTTACTTTATTCCCTGACTTATCTACGAATAAAGAACCTCCAATAAGCATCAAGATGTAAGCCCTAGCATGTTGACGTATAATATCGTTGTCTGCAAGCTCGGGTAACTCTCTAAAATGATTAACAAGCCATCTAAGCTTCAGTCGTGATCCATCAAGATCAGACTGAGCAGGTGTAATCCCCAGCAACTCAAGGCAAAGTTGCTGACACATGGGCACCGCTGAGGCAACATCACGTCCTGTGACAGGTGCCCCATCTATTGGCAAACCTAACAATATTGCCACATCTTGCAACGTGATGGTACACTCTCCCACAGGTAGATGGAATGTGTGGGTTTCCACACGCCATCTCTCAATAAGTGCTGTAATTAGAGCCCAGTCAAGTTGGATAAATCCAACTCGATAGGCTCCATAAAATCCAGTCCTCGAGTAAATATCTCTTTATGCGCTCGTCTAGTTGGCGAGGTTCGTCGCAGTAAGTTGTCGCTCCTACGACAATGAAACACTCCAAGATCCTGCCATTAAAATGCACAAGTAAATATAAGTTTTATAAGTGAGATAAAAAGCATGGATTTCAGTCAATTTTTATATAATTTTAAGTAATCAAATAAGACATTCAAACCTGCCCCTCCCATATTGGACTAGTTCTATGTGTAGATTGCATGTAAAGTACAGATCCATCTATTGGCCCAGGATCTACAACCTCCCTATGAACGGTCTCCATCTATTATTAATAAATTATAAATGACAAATGAGATAAAAAGTTAGCAACTTAAAAACCTTGATTTAACATGTCATCAATTACACTTGTAAAAAAGTAAGCATACATGAAAAGAAGAAATAATTAAGTTCTAGAATTGAACGATTTATTATTGGATTCAAAATAGCAAATGAAGTGTCTTAACAAGAAGTATAATGCCACTTTGTTTAGGTTGAGCAGGTGGTTTGAATAGCAACCTATTCTTTATGTGCTGATGTAAACAAAACTGTTGGGCTTTTAAACAGATGAAAAGAATTTGACTGCTTCACATAATCAGCTGCTACAAAAAAAAACAAATCTGATTTTCATGTTTACACTAGACCAAATCTGATTTTCTGTTTTACCTCTATAAAGTCCCTTTAAACAAAACCTAGGGAATTGATCCCTCATTCCATGTATATTAAAAGAACAAACAACCACCAAAAAAAAAAAAAAAAAATCATTTGGATGAACAGTAATATGCAATCCAGTAGCTAAAAATGAACAGTAACTTTGAAAGTTACTGTTCACCTGGAGCAAAATTTCAAACCAGTAGCTAAAACCAGATGTACTTCAACTCAAGTTGTTGGACATCAATCTAAAGTTTTCAATTTTCAAGATATTATATTGTGTAGGTTGTGTTCTTATGGAATGTATGAATTGATGGGTAACATTTTCATATCCTTTGTGTAATCTAGACTATTTTACTTCAACTCTAAACATATATTATGACAGTATCAAATCTATGTAAAAACTTTAGAAAATAAAATTCAGATTAAGCGCAAGATTTGATAATTAGGAAGTCTGCCTACTACCACTAGGCAGTACCTATTAGGCCTTCAATCCAATGAGATCTATGCACCATTGGATGAACAGTAAAATCACAAACCAGTAGCTAAAAGTGAACAGTAACAGTCAATGTTACTGTTCACCTAGAGCCGTAAACTCCTGCTTTCAATTTTTTTCTTTTCTATTTTTAATTTTTTTTTCTTTTCTATGATGGATTAGTGTGACAATGAAAGCAAAATGTTATTCATTTTGGTTGGGAATGAAAGGAATGTGCAAACACATCAATTATTCTGCTTTGAAATTAAACAAATCTGGTTTGCCATTAGTCTTATCTTCCAAATCCTTTCCAAAAAGAGACATCCCAAGTCCAGACTTCCTCTCAGGAGACTCAGAACCAGGCAAACCAAGTCTCAGCTCAGTTTCCTTTAGGTTGAGATCTTTGATGGAGCAGCTCTTTAGGCTGTGCATTTCGCACAAAATCCTTGATGAAACAACTCTTTATCGGAATGTTTGAACAAGCAACAACAAAAAAAAATACTTCCAATGATCAGTAACCTCCCAAACCAGTAGCTAAAAATGAACAGTAACATTGAAAGTTACTGTTCATTTTCAGCAAACTTTTACTTCAAAAAAAAGGCTGCGCGTAACCCTTTTATTCAAATTGATGTTTCTCTTAATCTACAAATCCAAATGTAATGAAATATGTACCAAAATCATCCTCATTGAGTCTAGTTTCTACACCATTTTGAATCACTCAAAAAATCCATGTAAAACTCAAGTTATGATAAAAACACTACCCATAGGTCAGATTTTTGCACACTTGAAGCAAATGCAAGATAACTTTCTCATTTTAAAAGCTTTCAAAGTCCATAATATATAAAAAGAAAGCTAGTACAAGAGATGATAAAATGACATAATACAAATGATAAGAAATTCCCATAACTATTACAAAACATACATAATTTCTATCATATCATTAACAAAAAAAAAAAAATATCCAAGACAAAAAATCTGCTCAACATCTACTTGAGTAGCTGAGTTAGTTCCCCGTGGGTTGCTGCCTTCTTGTTGGACAAGTTCTTTTATCATGTCCCCTAACCTTACAAGTACCCACATTGTTTTGGCCTATGACCTTCCTCCGTATCCATTTCATTTCGAATGCGTGTCGACTGCGGACGACCCTTGATTCTTTTCAGAGTAGGATTGGGGCACAAAGATGGACCTAGTGGGCTCATCCCAATAATTTGGATGGTGAAGAGGGTGGAATTCAGATGCGTATATAGCCATATTTGTTGACAACTTGTAACATTCATCTATGCAACTCCATCCATCAACTGAAGCTTGTGCAAACACCGCTAAGGCGTGAGAACATGGAATTTTGTAGATGACCCATTTCCCACATGAATATACACCATCACGTGTTAATACCGCGTGTGAGTTACCCCTCCTCGTCATCACTGCAGCCTCACCGGAGTTTCTGTTGAAGTCGATGATGCGATGTCCACCTAACTTAGATTGGTAACGCAAAATCTTCGTAACAGCAAAATGAGTATATGTGGAACCATCGGAAACAGCTTGCTGGCCAAAAGCTCGTCTACCACAAAAGTATTTGACAAGACGATAAAAAATAAGTTGTACACACGCAGATATTGGCAAATTTCGTGCACCTTTCAACACACCATTAAAAACCTCAGAGATGTTGGTAGTCAAATGTCCATACCGTCGACCACCATCATGTGAAATTGTCCATTGCGTTGCAGGTATGTTATTCAACCACTCCCATGCCTTCGGATTTATGGTTTTAATTTCTTCCATAATGGAATTGAATTTGCGTATTTGATGTGCACTCCCAGCAGCCCAAACAAGTGAACTTCAGATGGGCATCCTTGAATTTGCTATTGAAATTGCTACGCACATGTCGTAAGCTAAAACATGTGATATGCATTAGGCTCCTGCCATCCGAGAATTGACATTATTAACTGCAGCAATTATACCCTTATGTCGATCAGATATCAAACAAATGTCTTGCCTCATTCCCACAACATGCAGCCTTAGTAAACTAAGGAACCATAACCAACTGTTGTAACTCTCCTCTTCAACAATTGCAAATGCAAGGGGAAAAAGTTGATTATTACCATCAATAGCCATTGCAATTAACAACTTTCCCTTGTATTTCCCATACAAATGTGTGCCATCAATACTGATAAGTGGCCGACAATGCAGAAATCCTTGAATTGATGCACTAAATGACCAAAAAATCCAACCAAATTGTACCACATCTTAGTTGTCAGTATTATAATGTAACCATTTCACAATTGTGCCTGGATTATATTTAACAAGGGCTCCCATAAATTTAGGCAACAACCTATACGAACTCTCCCAATCTCCAAACATTATAGCAATTATTTTTCTCCTTTGCAATCCAAGCTTTTCTGTAGGAGATATTGTAATTGTATTTTTCTTGCATCAGCTCCACAATTGAATCTATCTTGATTGCAGGATCAACCGTCACTGCACCTTGTATCTCACTTGCAATTAATTTGGAATCTAATTGCACATGATCCAAGTTCATCTGCGGGTGTAAACAAATGTGTGGGCCCTCATATCTTGTGATTTCAAATCTTTCAGTCCTTTTTCTTTTAATAGCACGTAACCTCCATTTGCACCCACACTCTTCATGCAATTTACACCTCATAACCCAAACTTCACTATTGCTTTCAACCACCTCGTACTGATGGTAGGATCTTATTGAAAATTCTTTGACAGCATGTTGTAATTTTTCTTTATCATTGAAAACAATGCCTTTAGCCAACTCATTGCGCAATGGATCCCAAATCTGAGTATGGTGTGGAAGGGTTGAACCACTACTACCAACATCATCTCCAAAATCCACATTTAAAAAAAATGGGGAATCAGCCTCATGCCTGCTATGCTCACCAGGTTCATTCATGTCATCATTATTAGCCAATCCATCATTATCATTGTCTTCATCCGAGATAGTAGCACAATCATTTAAATTTAAGTCATGGTTGCAAATGTCCTCGCTCTCAACCTGAACAAGATGCTCAATAAGAAACGACACATGTTCTGTATGACATGTATCATTTATCAACACAGGACTTGCAGTTTGATGTGCCATGGGAATAGAGTTGGCAATTGGGTCATCATTATCCTGTGTGAACAATCGAGTATAAGAACCAGATCCCTATCTCTAGCGGTTGAGAGACTGCACAAAGATAATGCACATTTTCCTTCTCCACATACAAGTCGATGCCATATAAGGCCTGATTTCCTATAACAACTTCAATCATTGTTTGCACAGTCTCATCATTAACTACTTGTAATGGTATGTAATTGTTGTGGTTGATTGGAAATCGGCAGATCATCTTTAGGGAGAATTCTGTTATATCCACCTTCATGATATCATACATCTTTGCCAAAAGTTCAGTATAAGTTGTTCCCCTCCTTAACATAATGTTTCCTTGAGTATTCATATCATACCATATATTACCTTGTTCCCCATAACAAATATTTCCTCTCCAATAACATAATACAGGTATTGATATTCCAGCCATTTCTAACCTTCAAAAAAAAATATACAAGGCATCAAAATTTGGAAATAACTAAATAAGTGTATGTTGGGATCAAACTCCGTCTTTGAATGTCCTAAGCTAAAATGGTTCAAAGAACATCTTTGAAATTAAGCAAAACAACATCTTTTGAAATTAAGCAAACATAGATTCAATAAGCTAAAATGTTGTGAAAGTCACAAACATGAGCAAAACATCTTTGAAATTTAGACGGGAATTAATATATATTTATAGAACTGATTAGCTTTTGACCTAGAAAGGATTGCCTATGCCTATGTATTTTCTTTTTCTTAAAAAAAAAATTCTTTAAAGAACAAAAAACCATTCTTCAATCTGATTTCACATAGATGATGAAGGAGCACCATTCTTTCAAAAGCGTCTTTCCAAAAGACGCTTTCAAACCAATTTTTTTTTTTTTTTTCATCTTTTAAGTGAATTTGATTTTGAGTGACGTGTCTCCACTTGTCTCCACTTCATATAATCACTTATGAAATATATTCATTCAAACATTCAACAGCTTAATTCAATCAACATTTTTTCACAATTATTTTTTCTCTCTTAATTCAAGTTTTCACAGCTCATAGGTACTATTTATGAACTAAATTGATTTTTTTTTTTTTTTTTGTTACATTTCTATGCATTTGGGGCAGTAATCTCAAACACTCACAATGGAGTTTGGGTTCAAAATCTTTTTGTCTATTTGTTTTGAGTTGAGACACAGAAAGAGAGAGATTTATGGACTGATTTACATTTTTTTAAAGAACAATTCTATGCATTTGGGAAAGTAGAGAGAATCTCTTCCAAGGACCATTAGAACTCTTCTATAAAGTCCATTGTTGGAACTTTTCTTTCGTGATGGAAAGAAGCCAATGCCCTACTTAAATTGGTCAGCCGTTGCTTTATGCAAACAATCATTGTCCTGTTTACTTTAAAAGGTTTATGCCATTTTAAAGAAATTAAAATTCTACCAAACAAGTGCAGAGTTGAGTATCAAAGTAATGGTATTCATCTTGTGTATAGTTGTAAATTGTAAGAAACGGAGGAATCAAAGGTTCTAATTTTCCCCTTATAACATCTTAATAATTTGATGATACAATTTCATATGGATAAAATTTATTTGGAGTTATGGATACCAAAAGAAATAATTTTGGGATGGGAATCAAATTTATTTATAAGATAGGGGAGATCAAAGTGAAATTATGCAATTTTTTTTATGGATGCCACGGAAGCCCTTTTACCACCATGAACAATTTCATAGTGAATGATCTTTGGGGGGGGGGGGGCAAGTATATGAAGCACCGCCCTTGCATACAAGTTCAACAAATCTCACCAATACCAATGCCTAACTTAATGGACCCTCCAAGCTATTGACATGGAACCCATTCAAACGATAATATTCTAACAGCCACAATAATAGTTCAAGATATCCAATTGAGGTTTTCACAATGTGTATTTATGTTAAATGGATTGAGAAATGTGTGTAGGCCACATCTATCTAAACGTCTGTCCTACCATAGAACACCACTCATGCTTTACATATACCACCAATACAAACAGTGTGTCTACAACAGATAACATGAAATGAATTATAGAAAAATACAAACAGTAAACAAAAATCTGGAAATAATTAATTCAATGAGAGTGAAAAAAGAATCAGAACTTGAAGATAACTTCAACATAACTTCCAACATGAAATCGTTCTACATCAAAACCTTAACCTTAAAATCTATTTATTCTATCATATCAAGGGAACAGCACGTTTGGTTTTTTTTGGGTGTCCTTAGCATGTCTTTACTTTATATGGGTAACTGCAAAATAAATGAGATAACTAAATGTAACGGCATGTTTAAAAAAATAAATGAGATAACCCCATCTTTTTCCTAAATCAGTTCCTATCCCAGAAAATAAAAAATAAAATAAAAATGCTCCATTGAATATACCTACTCTCCAAATTTTATCTTGTGAGCTAATCTCTTGCAAACAAGGGGAAAAAAGGTCATGAAATGCATGCAACTATTTGGAAATGAGCAAATAAGAGTCTAGCAACAATGGTCAAGTTTTTCAGATTTTAAATTCAACCATATTCAATATAAGTTTTATCCCATATTACTGACCAATACCACCAAATTGTTATTGTCTATTGAAATTAATTTTACAATCATCCATACGTATGTGTGTGTATAAAAGTTGGGACGAAATTAGGCCATTTCCAAACTTGGGACTAAATAGTACAACTAACAAATAGGCTTTTCTAAATGTGGTCCAAATTGTGACTTAAACAACTACTAAATGCTCAAACTTAGAAGCTGGGGTGACTTGCAAGACGAGAGATCGGAAAATTGGTCCATTGAAGACATTAATAAAAAAGGGGGGGGGGGGGAACTGAATGTGCTTGGAAAATGAGGATTATGTATAGATAAAAGGGGGAAGATCTAAAAAAAAAACACAGATCTGAAAAAAAAAAAAAAAAACACAGATCTGAAAAACACTAGGACTATTGAGCACCATGAAAGACCACGGCCTACAACTACAAGAATAGAGCAATCCCCAAAGATAGTTTTCACTAAATACACAACCAACAAGCTTGTTTCATAGCACAAAGCATGTAGAATTCATCACTTACCACCTATATCATGATTTTATACGGCTTTCCAGTTTCAAAACAGCAAACCTTTTTAAATGGGTTTTGCAGTTTCTTTTTATTGCTTGCAAACACAAAAAGATGGGCAGGTCCTACATAGCTAAATCAGATGTAAAATTTCTGAGTCTGTGAAGCAGTTCACTCAATTTGATTTGGCTGAACTAGGGAACCAGAATCAATCAATAATGCAATCCTCGTATTTGTAGGGTCGATCAACAAATCAATCCAATCTCAATTAGGCTAGTATAAAACAGTTCCAGAGTAGAGATAAATCAAATTCAGCAACAAATTTTGTTGTTTACTGATACATTTTCCCCATATCACGTGTTAGGAATTTTCAAGATAAAAGGAGAATAGCCTAAACATTGCCAACTAGTACTAACATGCAGAGAAACATCATCATGAATTCTAAGGCTAAGTAGAGATAAATGTCAAAAAATCATCTTCAACAAAGTTCTGCTCAATACATGGTGCGTTGAGTTGAGGGAATATATATATATAGAATCAATTTATCTCCATACAGATATATATATATATATATCTATATATAAGTGCATAACCTAAACCACAAATTGGTCCATTCAAGACATTAATAAAAAAAAGGGGGAAAAAAATTGAATGTGCTTGGAAAATGAGGATTATGTATAGATAAAGGGGGGAAGATCTAAAAAAAAAAAAAACACAGATCTGAAAAAAAAAAAAAAAAAAACACAGATCTGAAAAAAAAAAAACATTTACCTCAGATCTGATGAGATTACTGCGCCGAGAGAGACAAGTGATGAGAGAGAGGACTTGGATGCAATGGTCGGTGCCGGAGCCGAGAGAAAAATTCGGTGATGTCAACGTCGGAATGATCCACGAACGTCGGCGATGGCAACAGTGACAGTCGGTGAAGAGAGGTTGAGAGATAGAGAGAGACGACGGTAGGTGAAGAGAGGTTTCACGATGGTCGGTGAAGAGAGGTAGAGGCGAGACGAGGATCGACGATCGCTGTTGAGAGATATGAGAGAGATGCGGTTTGTTGGTTTGCCCAATTCAGAAACACGGTTGTTTTGCTATATTTAGAAACATGAAAATCGTCTTTTGAAAAGACGATTTCTCAAACGGCATTATTTTGGTAAATAAGTTGAGAACAACCCTATTTTGGTAATAAAGTTTGAAAATAGCATTATTTTGGTAAAAAAATTCGATTTTGAACCTAACTTATGGCTCTCTAGACACTGAAACATCTAGTTTGGGGCATAAACGTGTACGTGGTTGTGTGTTTGTGTAAATCTATAAGTATATATATATATATATATGTGTGTATGTGTGTGTGTGAATTTGGGTTTGGGAAAAATGGGGGTTTTGGAGATATTTGGGGGTTGGGAAAGAACCCTTTGGACTATGGGAAGTAAGTGGATAGGGAAAGAACCAAAAAAGATGACTGGAGATCGAGAGACTGCGAGTTGCAGGCCTCTCGCCAAAAAATCAGTATTCGAAAGTTTGGGCTGGTTTGGCTACCTTTGATAGATGGATATCGTTCAAAATGATGTTACATGATGCAATGTGGTGTTTAGAATGAAAATCAAGCAAGAAAAACAAGGCAGAAAAACTAAGAATTTCCATTTTCCGACGAGTCTCGCTAGAGAAAGTGACTGGAGTTGTCACTGGTCAAACCGAGTCGGGTATCGAGTCATAGAATGGGTCGGGTATCAGGTTTGGGTCGGCCCATGTTTGGTTGGGTCTAAGGGGCTGTTTAGCTACTAGTTAATGAATTGGGGTGTTTGGGCGTAGTGTTGTGTGATTTGTTGTTTGGGGCTAGTGAATTGGAATAAGGACAACCCTTATTCTAGAAATTGGAACTGAGATTGAAATTGACCTATTTGGTAACAGGGATTAGAAATTGAATTAAAGGAAATTGTAAAGGGGCTGGCTTAAATTTAATAATTACAAAACAGTGGACAAATTTTAGAAAAATTATGAAAAAGCTTACTTGTTCATAAAATTAAAAGTAAATCCAATTAAAATGCGAGAAGAGACATTTTTAAGGTTTTTAGGCATTCTGGACTTAATGGAGGAGTTAATTTGGATATTCGGGGACCCGGGACGATCCACATGAATATAAAAAAATTATAAAAATACCCCTAATAATAGTTTAAGCAACTTAAAGGCTAATTAAAATTCAGAAGGGACTATTCCAAAGTTGTTGGATGCTCGGGATTCAAATACACGAGGTCAGTCCCATATGAAGATGTGAGATTACCATTATGCCCTTAGGCATGGAACAAATATCAAAAGGAATTAATAAAATGCAAGGAGGGCGTCCTTATGGTTTTTAGACCTTTTGGATCCGATTCCAAGGTCGGTGTTATGAGATAGGGTTTCAATAAATGTGAAACTTGTCCGGTAAATTTATAAAAATACCTTTATTAGTTTAAAAAGGCATTTAAATGACTTAAAAACTTTACGATGAGACCTCCTTAGGGTTTTTGAGGACACGAGAACACAATTTTATATCCGTTTGAAAAAACGGACACTCGGTGTGTAGACTAATGCATAATTAACTTAAGAAAACTTGAAGAATCACTATAGAACCTTAGTGTTAAGAGTCGGGGTAGTCCCGAGAGCTGAACCTAGAGTGTATGAGTTATCTAATACACGTTGTGGCAGACACAAGTAATGTCTCCTTATAGTTGGGTGGCGACTGGGACTAGGATCTGATTCTAATTGGTTGGTATTGTATGATGGTCATTGATTTTCATGATGTGACTATTATTATTTTGATTCTTGATCACTATCTACCCTTTCTGTCATGATTTTTATTATCATTATGATGTTTTACAATTCATTGTACTTGTGCCTCAGATACATGTATGGACACTCTGTGGATTAAGTGATTTCTATATATTGAGATGTCATGTAGTGCATTGTATAATTGTTGATGTGAATGTCGTGTGAGCTTGTGTTGTCACGCCCCAAATTTCTGGAAACCCGAGGCGCGACTGACGAGACAGAAAATAAAATAAATAAAAGGACAAATGTAAATAAATTCACTAAACATGCATCCATTACCATCGATACATCAAAATCATGAAGTACACCCCGCCATTACAGTATTCACGGGTCATCCGGGCGTAAGCCCTTACATTACAAAACATAAGTCCCATGAACCAAAAATATACCAAGTGCTTCATCCTATCAAGGTATCATTGAGTCTCAAGTAGCTGGAGTATCCTCATCTGAAAAATGTTGCCCACGAATGGGTCAGCTCAACTGCTGGTATGATGAAGTGCTAATGCAAGAAATAAAGCTAAGGCGTGGCATGTGCAAAGTGTACATTTATATCTAAATGTCATTCAAAGCATCGCAGTAATATATGAGTGGTATGCATGACGCACCCATGCACAACTCTATGCCACACCCATGTCTCATTTACGGGTACTCCCCGATGGCTCGAAGTACCAATGCAATGGCCAATTTTAGATTTTTCACCACAGGATCTACACCCTCATAATGCATAGCACCACGTGCTCAACTCATGTCATGTTCTCAAGGATTCGCCATATGCCAATATGCTCATGCAATCTCAATGCAACAAGGTTTCATTAATATAGCATGCTCGAGACAATAATATGTATATCACCAACCAGTTCCACATGTAAGCATATCTCATATAATCAACTTAAACACATGTCATGGTTCACGTTCATCATCTCACTAAATTCTCATAGAATGCAAGTAACACGTAAGCATGTGAACAACCAATTCCAAATCATCAAGTAAATACATTCCAAATAAACACATAAGTCATTCCAGTCATTCACAGAATACTCCTAACTTAACTTCATTTCTAACATTAGCAAAACACCATACCTGACGGGTTAGTCACAACCCAAGTAAACTACGCTCGCAATGTAGTGGCTAGTAGTGAGAATGTGGAAGGATCAGACTGCCTTCTCCTTGCCTCTCGGTGTCCCTAAAACCATAAAATGTTACTTAGTTCATTTGTTTCCTAAATGATGCTGTTCAACAAATTTTATGTCTTTATTTCATAGGTTTCTATTCTGCTAAATTAAACTCTGCTATTGAGTCTAAGACGTCAAAGAAAATAAGTTTAGGTTTTCGTATAACTCAATTCGGACATCTGGGTTCAAAAGGGTAAAACAGTCATTTTGCACTTTTCACGGTTCCTTACATTTCATGACCTATTTTCACAAATTAGACTCCACGGTTGAGTCCGGAATGCTCGAGATAATAAAGTTTCACTATTTGTTAACTTAATTCAAAGCTCGTTTGACTGTACTTCAATTTAGGGGCATTTTGGTAATTTCAAAGGTTACTACGGGTCTTTTATTTTTCGGGGCCCCGTCTCATAAAACGAACCTCACCATTAGTCTCAGAATGGTCGAGATAGTCAAAATACACTAATGACTTGTCCCATTTGGACTCCGGATTATTTTAGAATATTTAAATAATTAAATTAATTAAATTAACTAATTAATTAATTAATTTAATTAATATTTTATTCTGGTGGGTCAGATTATAATTTCCCTAAAGTTTAGGGGTCAAAGTAGAATTTTCAAAAGTTCTGGAGTTAGTTTGAAATTTCCAATTCTCTTATTCTTAATCCGGATAGCCAAACTGTGGCTAATTTCGAAACAGGGATAGGATATCCCTGTTTTCAATTTAATCCCAATTTCAATCTCACAACCCCGTAGCCAAACAGCCCCCTATCCCCATTTAATTTAAAACCTGCGACCGACACGTGGTAGGGGCGGGTTGACCTTGGCCCGATCCGAACCCGGACCTGACCTAAACCAGACCCGAACAGTGCCCCTTCTTCCCGGTTCTCTCGGCGAGCCTCCGGTAGGGTTCCGGCGCCTTCTCCGGCGCCGACGACCATTTTTCGGTTAATTTCTAATATTTTTCGAATGCAGTTTTCTCCCCTTTTCCTCTTAGACTCCATTTCTAAGCTCGATTTTGGGTCTAGGCCACTCGAACGTCGCGAATAGAGGGAAAATAGTGGCTCCAGCCAACTAGTTTCCTCTCTATTCCATGCCCCAAAGCCCATTGTTTTCACTCCATTTTGACGCTAAGTGTTTTCTACACCTAATAGGGTTTGTTTCCTACCATTTAAATCAAGTTTGACACATAAAATGTCAACCTAATCCCCCATGGCTGTGACCTCCAACTGAGAATTTCTCTCTCTCCCCTTAGCCATTCTACTCGATTTCTTTTACAAAGATGTTCCATTTTTCATGCTCTATTACACCCTATATACAAAATAAATTAAACATGCGAAAAAGAATTTGGGACAAAAGGTGGCTCACCTTGGTTTTTTGGTTTCTCTCTCTAGCCGACCTCCCCTTCTCTCTCTTGTTTCACCTCAGGCTCAAGCTCCTTCTTCTCCCTCTGTCTCTCAGTTTCTCCTTCTTCTCTTCCTCTCTTTACTTACCTTTCCCACTCAGCCGTGCACACAAAGTATATATCACGCACACACACCTACCTCTCTCTCTCTTCTCTCTCTCTCTCTCTAAGATCAACTTAACCATCTGACCAGACCTGTACCTCTCATGCCCTGAATTCCCACTTCCACACACAACCACAAGCCTTCCCCTTTTGAGTGTGTAACACTCAACACATACACACACACACGGTACACACACGCACACTGCCCTATACATACACACATGTATATAATACATATTCACCCACTTACACATTAATTCAGATTATATATATATATATACATATTATTACACTCACATAAAATCATACACATATACATGCTCACATCACATTCATACAATAATAAAATAATAATTCTAATAATAATAATAATAATAATAACAAATAACCAAGAAAATTTTATAAAAAAAAAAATTTCCGGTTATTACATGTGTGGCCACCATATATTATGAGACGGTAATGGGATAGATAGAAATGAAATAATTGAAGGCCTGAGAAATAGGAAGTTATGAATGGGCTAGTATAAGTTGAGAAAGGGAAAGTTATGAATGAGATAGATCCAAGTTGAGAAACTGGAAGAAATGGATATTACAGAGGTTTTGTGATGGGGATTGTGTCTCCCTTCAGTTTTGAAACGTAATCCCGCACGAGTGGTTGTATTTCTCTATCGGGTTGGTAGCCCAAGAAGCACTCAGGTTTTATTGGGAGTCATTAAGTAGTCTTGAAGGATTGTGAAAGAAGTAGAAAGAAGTATAGGACTTGTCGAGGTCCGACTTATTGTGTTGTGAATTGTGCTTGTTATAGACATGGATTGTGTAGTGATTACACTTGTTGCCTTATCACATTATTGACCTGTATTGAATACATTGTTATTGAATATCATTGTTCTAATTGAATTGAATAGTAAATGGAGGTGTTTCGTGAGGTTTGTATAGGTTGATATACTTTAGGTATATTATCTATCTTATTATTGTTGTTGTACCACATGGAGTGGTGTCTTATTCTCTTGATTGTCATGTTTATATCTGTGATCTGGTTAATGATATTGTTATATGTTTGAGATTGCATATTTGAGATTAGGAATTGTCCTCATCGGACTTGCATTCGTTTTTGCACGTTGCATGCTTGTGTGTTTTGGGAAACCCTATTGAGCGTTATGGCTCACCCCTGCTGTTCATAGGAATGATAGGTACTGGACTGGTAGAGGACAGTTGTTGGAGCCGCACGAGATGGATAGAGACTTGAGTAGCATTAGTTTTAGATAATTGTATTCATTCATTATATATTGTAAAGGATGCTTGTACCCCTTTTTGACATATTGATCGAGGTATATTGTGTATCTCATTATTGTTGTTGTACCACATGGAGTGGTGTTTTATTCTCTTGATTGTCATGTTTATATCTGTGATCTAATTAATGATATTGTTGTGTGTTTGGGATTGCATATTTGAGATTAGGAATTGTTCTCGTCGGACTTGCATTAGTTTTTGCACGTTGCATGCTTGTGTGCTTTGGGAAACCCTACTGAGCATTATGGCTCACCCTTGTTGTTCATGGGAATGACAGGTACTGGACTGGCAGAGGACAATTGTTGGAGCTGCACGAGATAGATAGAGACTTGAGTAGCATTGGTTTTAGATAGTTGTATTCATTCATTGTATATTGTAAATGGTGCTTGTACCCTTTTTTGACATATTGATCGAGGTATATTGTGTATCTTATTATTGTTATTATACCACATGGAATAGTGTCTTATTCTTTTGATTGTCATGTTTATATATGTGATTTGGTTAATGATATTGTTGTGTGTTTAGGATTGCATATTTGAGATTAGGAATTGTCCTCATCAGACTTGCATTAGTTTTTGTATGTTGCATGCTTGTGTGTTTTAGGAAACCCTACTGAGCGTTATAACGCACCCCTACTGTTCATGAGAATGACAGGTACTGGACTGGAAGAGGACAGTTGTTGGAACCGCACGAGATGGATAGAGACGTGAGTAGCATTGATTTTAGATAGTTGTATTCATTCATTCATTCATTGTTATACACTATTGATGAATATTTTTAATTCAGTTGCACTTTATTATGATCTATTTAATTAAATCCCATTACGGGACTTGAACAAGTATAATCATGCCAATGAACCAAATCAAATTAAAGGAAAATGAATTTAAGAAAATAAACTAATAAAGAAATAGACTGTAATTTATTCATTTGGCTAGGATGATTAGTCTCAATCACCTTCCTATCTTATAGTTTGGGATCCCGATGACCTCACCAATCCAGTCCATCCAAGACTGGGGTGTTACAAGTGTTCTGGCCGTCTGCAACTACGCGTGGGGTAGACTACATTTTTTTAGTCACTTTATAGTGAAACCTGATTTCATTCCAGAGGTTCTAAGCTACACGCCATGCATCATTAGGAAAGTTTACGAGTCTATTTTCCAACAAAAAGTGGAAGGAGGTTTCTGTTTTACTAAAACTTGTTTGAGCTATCTCAAACATAGACATTCTTGGAAATGTGATTTTACAGTGAAACCTGATTTCACTCAAAAGATTCCATGTTGTATACCATACATCGTTGGAAAGGTATATGAGTCTAATTTCTAGCAAAAAATATGGTTCGTGATTTGGACTCCTGTGGAAAGAGATATTACCGTTTTACTAAAATGTGTTTGAGTTGTCTCAAACAAAGATATTCTTGGAAAGGTCACTTTATAGTGAAACCTGATTTCACTCCGAAGGTTCCATGCTACATGTCATACATCGTTGGAGAGGTCCACGAGTTTACTTTCTAGTAAAAAGGTGGTTCATGATTTTGATATTTAGCTAAAGAGAATATATGGTATATTCCAAAGGTTCCATGTTGCACACCATACTTTCCAGATCAAAATCCTTTTTTTTTTTTGCCAAATAGCCTACTTTACCATAAAACAGAGAATTAACAATTTTTTGACTAACAATTTTTTGACAGAGAATTTTTCAAAAAGGCTATATTTTTTAGTTGTGTATTCTTTTTAATACCTTTTTATTTTATTTTATCAATGTTAGAGTATTACCACTTTCCTAAGGAATAAAGATTATTTAATTTATTGTTAAAAATATGTGTAATATTTTTTTTATTGAAGGAATTCTTAAATTTCTCTATTCCGGGAGAGAGACATTTCTATATTCTAGTACAAAGAATATTCTCTGTCTTAGTTTTGTAGATAGAGAATTTTTTTATGAAAATTCTCTCTCGAAAAACACAAATATTTTTACAGAATTTCCTATACAATATGGATCTTGTTTGATAGATCTCGATTTTTAAAGCCCACATATTTATATTTTTATGCAAAACAGATTTATATGTTGTAAGTTATTTAATTTTAAAGTTTCAAAAATAAAAAGGCAATAACATGGCATCGCTGGAGTAGGTTAGAGTAGAAAAAAATTCTTCCCTCTGTGTTTTTATAGGGAAAGGCATTTTTGTCAACAAATTTCCTAGGGACTTTTTGGGTTGAATTATATGTTAACTAAGGATTTTATAGGGGATTTATAATGGAATCACCCTAGTTTTTACTTACACCTATGTAAAGGGGTTATTGTGGTGTTAGAGGGATTCATTCCTATCTTCATTGTCGCTTTTGTTATTCCTCTTATATTGTCTACTCTTGTATAAACTTTCTTGATATTCTATCTATTTTGTGTTCTTGTACTTGTGTTTTTTACTTTCATACTTACGATCCATCATTTTTATGGTTGTACCTCTTACAAAACTAGTTACAAGACCGATACTTTTGTTTCACCTAAAAAGTCTTTAGTGACTGGTTAAGATTATGTGTGGTCGTGCTAGAGCTGGATGGGCTTTCATATGATGCTAAATGTTTGATCCTTGCAATATGTATGTATGTGTGATTGATCAACCAATTGTAAAGAAGTAAGGAATCTCCATTCCTTATAGGTTCTCCTTACCTTTGAAAAATGAGGACTTTTAATATAAGGTGACTAATAAGACGAACAAATAAAAATATTGGATTTTAGTACAAAAGTACCTTCCATAAACAAGTAATTACATCCTTGAATATAAGTACAACAAAGTATAAATATAGGTTGTGTAGTGGTATGGTAAGTATAGATAATGAAAGAAAAAGGTGGTTGAGCTAGGCAACTACTACTTCGATTATGCTAGGCTAGGTTAGGTTAGACTGTTGTCACGGGCTTAATATTTCAACCCACAACCCGTGCGGCACTCAAGCTTTATGCCTTACTCGTGAACCCTTAAGTAAGCCTTAAGCACACCACCAAGATAGGAAAGAAGGAAGCACTCTTGAACACTTAAGGAAAGTGGACTTGTATTGCACAAAGCTTTACAACTCTTGGATGCTACACTTGCTTGGATGGTTTGGCCAAATGAGGCCTCCCCCTATTTATAGGTGGTTGAAGAGTTCTAGATATTTCTCTAGAAACTTCTCACCTCCTCAAATGGAACATTCCCACCTCCTCAAATGGAACATTCTAGATACAAGTATGTACATGAATATTTAAGAATTCTCTAGACTAATCTAGGTTCCCTTTTATCTAGAGCTGTGTATAATTCTTTAGAAGCTTCTAGAAACTTGCCCAACTAGGTGGGGTCTATTTATTTGTGTGCGGGCCGTGTCATTCTCCCCCACATATCCTTGCGACGTCCTCGTCGCGCCTTCGTCTCTGAAGCGTTGAATGTGATCCTTGAACTGCCACAAGGATTCCTCTGACTCCCAACTTGCTTCAGACTCTGGCAAGTCTTTCCACTTCACAAAGTACTCCGTGTACCTTGGAATCCCACTCCTGCGTACCTCCCTGTCAGCGAGTATGTAATCGACTTCCTTATCGAATGAGGTAGCGACGATGGGCGGGGCTCTTTTTGACTCTCCTCTACTTGGTTCCTCCTTGTCTTCATAGTATGGCTTCAAGTTACTTACATGGAAGACAGGGTGAATCTTAAGGTTCGACGGCAACTCCAAATGATAAGATGCCTTGCCCACTTTCCTTAGCACCGAGAAGGGTCCCTCGTATCGCCTCAACAACGCCTTATGATGTCCTCGAAACATCTTGTGTTGTGAGGATAGTAGCTTGAGCAAGACAAGGTCTCCTGTTTGGAACTCCACCGGCCTTCGCTTTTGGTCAGCCCACTTTTTCATTTTCTTTGCTTGCCTTCTCTAGATAAGTGAGGGCCAACTCTCTTTGGTCCTGCCAGCCCTTGACCGCTTTGTAAGCTGCGGGACTGCTCCCCGTATAGCCTGTCATGACTGTGCTAGGTGTCAAGGGTTGCTGCCCTGTGGCTAGCTCAAAAAGACTATGCCCTGTTGACTCTGAGCGCTGTAAGTTATAAGAGAACTACGCTACATCCAACAACTTTGCCCAATCCCTTTGGTTGGCACTCACATAGTGCCTCAAATATATCTCTAACAAGGCATTCACCCGTTCTGTCTGGCCATCCGTTTGGGGGTGAAAGCTTGTAGAGAAGTTCAACTCCGATCCCAACATTTTGAAGAGCTTCGTCCAAAACCGCCCGGTGAAGCGTTTGTCTCTGTCGCTCACTATAGACCGCGGAACTCCCCAATACTTAACCACATGCTTGAAGAATAACCGGGCTGCTTCTTCTACCGTGCAGTCCGTCGGGGCGGGTATGAAAGTTGCATACTTGGTGAACCTGTCAACCACCACAATAATCGACGCGCACCCTTCTGACTTGGGTAGTGCCACAATGAAATCTAGTGAGACACTCTCCCAAGGTCTCTTTGGAATGGGAAGCGGCTCCAACAATCCTCCAGGATGCTGCTGCTCCACCTTGTCTTGTTGGCAAACAAGACAAGTCCGCACATATGTCTCTACGTCATCCCTCAGCTGTGGCCAGTAGTAGGTGTCTCCAACTAAAGCCAATGTTCGATGAGTCCCCAGATGTCCTGCCCATTTGGAGTCATGACACTCTTTTAAGATTTCATTCCGCAAGCTTCCCCACTTGGGCACATAGATCCGGTTCCCCTTTGTGTAGAGAAGGTCCCCTTCTAGCCAAAATCGCCGTGTCTTGCCCTCCTTTGTAAGCTCTATAATGCTCTTGGCCATAGGGTCATGCTGCAAACCTTCTCGAATCCGATCCAAAAGAGGGCTTTGCGGGTGTGTCATAGCTGCGAACTCAGCCTTTCTACTTAGAGCATCTGTCACTAAGTTAGCCTTGCTGGGTTTGTACTCCAACTCGTAGTCGAACTCCGCCAAGAAGACCTGCCACCTAGCTTGCTTTGGAGAAAGCTTCTTCTGTGACTGAAAGTAGCTAGTGGCCACATTATCTGTCTTTACTACAAACTTGGAGCCAAGTAAGTAGTTTCGCCAAACCCGTAGGCAATGGATGATTGCAGACATCTCCTTTTCTTGTACCGTATAGCGCCTCTCCGTGTCGTTGAGCTTCCGACTCTCATAAGCTATAGGGTGCCCTTCTTGCATAAGAACTCCCCCAATAGCAAAGTTCGATGCATCAGTGTGAAGCTCAAATGGCTTGCTGAGATCTGGTAAGCTTAACACTGGCTCCTCCATAATTGCCTTCTTCAGTCCCTCAAAGGCATTCTGGCATCGGGCAGACCACTCCCATGTCTTGCCCTTCTTCAAGAGATCCGTGAGGGGTGCAGCCTTAGAGGAATACCCCTCAATGAACCGCCTATAGTAGTTGACAAGTCCCAAGAAAGATCGCAACTCCGACACTTTAGTAGGCGGATCCCATTCTTGTATAGCCGTCACCTTGGCCCCATCCATCATAAGTCTTCCATCCTTAATCCGGTGTCCCAAGAAGCTAACTTCCTCTTGGGCGAAGGAGCATTTTTCCTTCTTCACATACAACTCGTTCTCCCGCAGTATCTGGAAGACAATTCTAAGGTGCTGAACATGCTCCTCCAGCGTCTTGCTATATACCACAATGTCATCCAAGTACACCACTACAAATTTGTCTAAGTATGGATGGAAGATTTTGTTCATCAAGGTACAGAAAGTAGCAGGCGCATTAGTGAGACCAAAGGGCATAACAAGGAACTCGTAAGATCCGTACCTTGTCACACAGGTAGTTTTGGGCTCATCCCCTTTAGCAATCCACACCTGATAATACCCTGAGTGAAGGTCGAGTTTGGTGAAGTACCTCGCTCCTCCAAGTTGGTCAAACAAGTCGGCTATTAGTGGGATGGGGTATTTGTTCTTCACAGTCACCTTGTTGAGTGCCCGATAATCAATGCATAGACGCAAAGACCCATCATGCTTCCTTTGGAATAGCACTGGAGCTCCATAGGGTGCCTTTGACGGTTGAATGAAGCCTGCATCAAGTAAATCTTTCAATTGCTTCTTCAACTCCTCTAACTCCGGTGGGGCCATGCGGTATGGCGCCTTGGCAGGGGGCTTAGCCCCAGGCTCCAACTCTATCTGATGATCCACCTCCCTTTTAGGTGGTAGTCTTTTGGGCAACTCTTTAGGCATTACATCCTTGTACTCGGCCAATACCCACTCTATCTCCTTGGGCATCTCCTCTGAAGCACCTTGGGGGGAGTCATCCATCTTCAAAGCCGCAAGGTAGGTAGACTCCCCTTTCTTCAAGCCCTTAGAGAATTGCATTGCCGACAGTACCTTGGACTCAATCTTGGCTTGCCTCGTTACTGGAACCATGCAAGTTGTCCCTTCTTCAGCGATACACATGACATTGGAGGAGGGAACTGGGAAAGCCTTAACCTTGTCCATGAAGTCCATGCCAAGCACTATGGGGTAATCATCCATGGGAATGACTGAGAAATCTGCCACTCCACTCCATGAGCCGATACACAATTTTATCCCACGAACCACACCATCGATCGGTTTAGCGGCCGAGTTGACTGCTTTAAGCCACCCGCCTTCCTTGGTGATCTTGAGGCCTAGTCTCTTAGCTTCATCTGTTGCAACAAAATTATGTGTTGCCCCTGTGTCGACCAAGGCACGAGACTTGTTCCCATTCACCACTGTGTCTACATACATAAGTCCCTTGGTCGGGGCCTTAGATGCCTCAGCCTTAGTCTTCACAGCATTTAGCATCTGGAGTGAGCTCACCCTTGTCTCCTCTCCCGCATCATCTTCCTCTTCTTGCTGAGAAGCTAGGGC
This sequence comes from Nyssa sinensis, assembly GCA_008638375.1. NCBI lineage: Eukaryota > Viridiplantae > Streptophyta > Magnoliopsida > Cornales > Nyssaceae > Nyssa > Nyssa sinensis. The sequence continues at coordinate 23,331,799 of CM018039.1, read as the reverse complement.
ATTAAGGGCCTTTCTCTTGGGACAATCCCTAATGAAATGGGGTCCATCACAAAAGTAGCACGCCTTGTTGGGCTTGGACTAATCCTTACCCTTGTCACTTTTCTTGTCCTTCCCAGAGGGCGACTTCCCCAAGTCGGACTTCCCCTTGGCTTCCTTGTCTCCCCCACCTTTCCCATAGTTGCTCTTCTGCCCCTTAGCTTTGTTATCATTCTTTTTAAACTCTATAAGTGACTCCACAGCCGCTATAGCTGAAGACAAGGTCTGCACACTACGACGCTACAGCTCTTGCTTAGCCCAGGGTTGGAGGCCACTCATAAAGTAGACAAACTTATCTTCCTCGGTGATATCTGGGATTTCAAACAAGAGATTAGTGAATTCTGACACATATTCCCAGATAGTACCCTTGTGTTTAAGCCATCGAAGGCGTTCTTTGGCCTCAAACCGAGCATTCTCGGGGTAGAAGTGCAACTTAATATCCTGCTTAAAATCATTCCAAGTCTCAAGGGTGAACGTACCTTGCTCTATTTCAGTGCTTCGCCGTCGCCACCACAAGAGAGCATTGTCACTTAGGAACAAGGAAGCTGTCGAGATCTTGCTAGTATCATCCTTCACACGCAAGTGCCGGAGGTACCTCTCGATGTTCCATAGGAACGTATCCAACTCTTTTGCATCCCGCTTTCCGTCATAGGCCTTGGGCTTTGGAGCATCCACCTTTGGTGCCTCACGAACCACATGAGCCCGATTGACCACTGCCTCTTTGCATAAGGCCCAATCTCCCTTCATTTCCTTTATCTCCTCACGGAACGAGGCCAGCTCCGCAAACACTTGGTCGAGTTGGCACTGGAACTCTTGTCGAAGTGTGTCAGCCATGGAGTTCAAGGCTCCCAGTGCTTTGCCTCTAAGGTCCTCCACCGCGGCCTCTAGAGTAGCACTACTTGGGATCTCATCCTCTAGCTATATGCCAATATCAACCACGGCCCGTTCCATCCTCTCAAGCCGGGCCTCCATGGAAGCCGCCACGTCCTTCGACTTGGACCTACCCCTCCTACCAGTGATGCGAGGATCTTCCTTTTCCTTAAGAGTAATCTCCACAAGATCAGTGACATTCGAGGTGGTAGCCATCTCCGACGTTGCCTTAGTCACACACCTTGTAACCTTGGCTCTGATACCAACTGTCACGGGCTTAATATTTCAACCCACAACCCGTGCTGCACTCAAGCTTCACGCCTTACTCGTGAACCCTTAAGTAAGCCTTAAGCACACCACTAAGATAGGAAAGAAGGAAGCACTCTTGAACACTTAAGGAAAGTGGACTTGTATTGCACAAAACTTTATAACTCTTGGATGCTACACTTGCTTGGATGGTTTGGCCAAATGAGGCCTCCCCCTATTTATAGGTGGTTGGAGAGTTCTAAATATTTCTCTAGAAACTTCTCACCTCATCAAATGGAACATTCTAGATACAAGTATGTACATGAATATTTAAGAATTCTCTAGACTAATCTAGGTTCCCTTTTATCTAGAGCTGTGTATAATTCTCTAGAAGCTTCTAGAAACTTGCCCAACTAGGTGGGGTCTATTTATTTGTGTGCGGGCCGTGTCACTGTGCTAAGCTGAGCTAGGTTTTGATGATGGATGACGCAGAATCCTTTGCACTTCTTCAAATATGCTATTTGTAGAGCTTTTAAGTGGTGGTTGTAACTGTTATGCACATGTTTGACTTATCTCCATGTTGGCTATCTATAATTCCCATACGTTGAAAATAACTAAGAGCACTCCACCAATATTTTTCAAATAAATATTCTATTGGCATCTTCTAACAAAAATATAGACCAAAAAAATCTGTAATTATCTCTTATTAACTAAAATTATAGATTCCTAACTTAGAAATCATCTACCAAAAAAAGGTCTCTTCAGATTAAAACAAGATTGGTGTGTCAAAATTGAATTAGAAATTCGTGGGTTTAACCAATCAAATTATTCTTGAAATTTTGAGGACATAAATTTCACGAAAATTCCCAAATCATTCCTGGCTTTTCTTTTCTCCCCTTTTTGGGTATAGACCTAGTTTTCCTTTGTCATCATCATGAACAGTCTGGGAGATTAGGTGATGACTTCATCCTACACACTCATTCACCTTTAATTGACATCTCGGATTTTTCCATGTGGAAAAACCGACTTGATGGCTGCAAATTCCTGCCAATCTTAACGCAACTTAATTTGATTTAGTTCACTTGATAATTTTTGAAGAATCCATTTTATTTCAAGGTGATTCATTAATAATTCTATGACTTAATAATTAATAATTAATATTTTTTATAAAAAAAACCCCTTTATAATATTAATTATTAGAATAAAAAAATACACATGTATAGTTTGTGTGTGCATGTGTATATAAAAATCATTAGTATCTTTAATTTTTTTAGTAATCAAAAAGGAAATTAAGATTTTTTATTACTTAAATTAAATATAATACATATTTTTTTATGAAAATATTATCACACTTGGAAATGTATAAGCATATCTTATTTTTAAGCTAAAAATGTTTTCATTAATAAAAATAATAAATTTAATAATTAATACATTTTAAATCTTTAAAAATTATTTATTAATAGAAAGTCAAGAGATGCCGTCTAATTGCTAGAATTTGAAAAATATGTTACCTGACAAACTTTGATATACATAATTATAAAATTAGTCAATAGTACCTTACCATTAGAACTCTTTTTTTTTTTTTCCCCAGTAGTTTAGGGTTTAGCAAAGTTTGGAACCCCCAAAGACTTTGTTTGATAAGGGGCTTGCAGTTCTTGGAGTTTGTGCTTGCTACTTTTCATTGTTGATAAGAGTAGGTGGACGCCTCTTGGCGTATACTAAATGAGGCTTTTACAGCATGCAAGCGCACATCTCCTCAAAGTTGCTAATACATTATTGATTCTATACAAGTTTCACTAAAATAAGCAAGCACTAAAAATTTAACAAGCTTTCCTATGTCACTTGCATGTGATTCTTATCAGATGGGCAGAAAAAACAAATACTGCAGTCTATAGAAAGGGAGGGAAAGCTAGTACAGTTCCAACTGCCAACTGAATGAAAACCTACCAAGATTCCTCTCATCAGATGGTTTTCACCTTCCAAATGACTCATTAGAATGAGACTGCTGCACAGATAACTATGGGTAATCAAACTTGGAAGAAAGACTTGGCGGCAAAAGCTCTACACTCAAAAAATTTGTAATCTTGTTATATTCAGTAAATATTGAGACCAAAAAAAAATGTTATATTCAGTAGAACGAGACATTTGCACACTGTAAATATCAGATTCAACTTCTTTTAAATATATATATATATATATATATTATATGAAAGCACAAGAAGATCCACACGTGAAATAAGGGTTTATCAATCATTTAGAGTTGGTGGGACAAGCTAAGTAAGATCATCTTCATCCAGTGTTTCTTGCCCATTCGCTGCATCAGACTTCATTGCACTCACATCACCTGTAGGGAGCTTCCTTGCAAGCCTAATTATCTGCAGTCAGTCATTTCAGTTAAATCAATACAACTAATTAAAACAATTGCAGCATAGTGCATCGACAATAATGAAAATAAAAATAATGGTGACTTTTGGAGTTCTTTAGGAAGATTAGATAATGCTACTTCATAGTAGGAAGTGGGAAGTCTTTTTTCCATATGGAGAAACCCCAATGATTCTTTTCTTGTGCACTCGACATTTCTTACAAGCCAGCAACAAAAAGTAATGGGTCACAGACTGAAGAATGTCATAATAAAAACAAAGAACACAAAATTGTTGATTCGCTAGAGATACTTGAAACCAATGAAGATCACTTTTTTCTTTTCTAAGGTAGTCAGACATTCCTTAGAAGCCATCTCGATCCCAATATTTGCAGATGGCTGACTTGCCTTTCCAACCCAGTCATACAACCAATGTAAGACAGACCAAAAATATTTCAAAATTAACAAAACTGAGATTGACATTAAGAAAAAAGTAAACTGACAAAGGTGCTTCTTAAAAAAAAACAAAGAAAACAGAAAAAAGTAATTCAATAGGTTTTACATTTGTCTACCCGATTGGGATCAAGATGGGATCCCCATGACATTTTGCACCTATGTTAGGTGTGGGCGCAGGTCTAAAGTAATTAGGAATTAATTTTGTATTTTTCGGATTGCCTATATGGCCTTGCTGCAATGAGATAATTAATTTTGGTAGATTATTAAGTTATTGCTTGAATTTTCCTCCCGGCATTCCTCTCTCCACCTCGCCCCCCACCCCCTCTCATTTCTTCCCTTTCCTTGTCCTCTTCTTCTCTAATCTTTCTTCTTCTTCTTATTCTTCTTCCCTCTCTCTCTCTCCCTCCCTCCTATGCTTCTCTAAATTTCTACATCAACACCTTTCAAAACACACATAATGCAACACAGAGATTGTTGTTATGTTGTAATTTAACAAATCTTAAACTAGCTATATCTCAAAATTAATATACATTTAGTTCCAAATGAGTGGAGCAAATATACCCCAAGTAATATAGAGTCTTAATTGATTGCAACAAAATATTACAAACTAAAACCAAAGAATGAGATAATAGCAACTTGGAGAATTTATGTTGTATTTATTAGAGAAATATTCCATGCTAAGAAGCACGGATACGATACGACACAGACATGTGGGTACAACATTTATAAAAAAGGTAGGACATGGATACGTCAGAAACAGATCGAGTATATTTTTTATGTGACTGTATAATAAAAACCTATCATTATTTCATCATTCAGATCTTCCTTAGCTTAATGTTTGATTCTTGAATTGCTTTTAATTTTATGAGGTACATTAATTGTTATTTTGGGTGCCACATTATTCACATAAATACTATCTTTCATGTTGCTTGTAGATGTACCAAGTAAGCTCATCCTAGATAGACAGAAAGGAAACTGCGCTAATGACCCTAATTTACGACTTCTGTTACATAGAACTTTTCTAATATACCATAACTGTGAGTAACAGAAATGTCAAAATTTGCATATAAGTTGGTTTCCTTGTGCATGCAATATATGAAGCACGAATACATCCTATTTTGACTCACGTATATACACATGTTGGACGCAAGAAAAAAGTGTCCATTTTGTTCTCTCGTAAATTTTGGACACATCAAGCATGTTTTCTTGATTTTCTATCTTTCTTTTGGATTTTTTACCCTTTTTCACCTCTTCTTTTCCTTTTTTCTTGGGTTATATATGTGTGTGTGTGTGTGTTTTATGTAGTAATTAATAAATTTGTTTTGCAACGTGGATCACGGATGTTGATAATTAAATAAAGAAATTCTTGAATTTTTATTTAATGAATTTGTTATTTTGATATCTTAATAATATTGTGGTGTTTTTTGTGTTTTTGTACTAATTTTGAGATCTCAAACTAAACCAATCTTAACTTAAAATATCATCAAGAATTGAAATCTAGTAAAAACTGACAATCTATTGAAATACAACAATACAACCGTACCCACTACCCATATCTTAACAGTTCAACAACCCAGCAGATGATCTATCACTTACAAGCTACATAGTGGATACAGACAACTTCCAACATATATATTCATGTGCATGCTCTTGTGAAAAATTAATGAAGAAGAGGTGATTACTCCTGATACTGAGAGGTGAGAGTTGCTGGAAAATTGTGCTAAAGGGGTTTGTTCCTTTACCCATATAAAGATACGTCCGTCACTGCAATGCCAGTCAATCACTGCCATTATGCCAAAGAATGATATTTCTTGATAAACATGGAGATTAGATTTTAGGATTTTAATCTAATGATTTCACTTTTGCCCTCTCTTTGATAACTATTGAAAGTAATTTTCTTGAGTTAAAAAAAAAACTCATGGGCAGTACTGTCCAACAGAAGTTGAAAATGGGATCAGGATCCTTAATTCACAAATTCAGACAATTTAATTAAGAGATTTAAAATTTAGTTATTTATTATGGAAAGTGATAAATAATATCGTTACATTCTAATATTTTATTGGAAAAAAATGCCCTAAAATAGGGGAAGGAAAAAAAAAAAGGAAAGAAAGAAGAAAATGTAACCATCTTAGCAAGGAATAAAATATTGTTTACCAACAAATAAAATAAGGTTCAAAGAAACCAGGAGTTTGGGTGAAATATCAATCAACGAAAATGTTGCAGGGTGAATTTGAAATTTCTGAATATTTGAATATTTGTGTTAACTTTGTGCCGACACCACTTATAGACCAAGTCATGAGAAACTAAAAAAAAATTATTCACAGCCCGGATCATAAAAATTAAAATTTGTTCTATCAGCATCACTTGGCACAAATTTTACCCTTGTGGGGTTTCATGTTTGGCCAAAACTGGGTAGATTTGAGGATTAACAAACCTGGCCATATTTGTACTACAAGTCAAATTTCCTTGATCAGGCTCACAAAAGCAAATCTAAACACAGTTTTTTCAATGTGACAAAAGATAGGCTAATGAATGCAGTCACCAACAAATAACAGGGTCAAAAAGGTTCAAAAAGATTTGAAGCTTTTGGAAGAGGGAGTCAATTGAAGGTCCAATACTCGCATGTTCTGTTTGTAGATGATAGTATTGTATCCCATGAAGCAAAAGCAGACCAGCCCAGAATTTCGAGATGTATCCCCTCTATATTTTCAAGTGATGTCAAGATTGAAGGTGAATTTGGCAAAGAGTGAGCTTATTCCAATTGGGAAGTAGAGGTGTGGGAATTAGCAGGTATTTTGGAATGTGAAGTGGGGACTCTTCCAGTTACATACTTAGGTTTTCCACCAGGGAGCTTCATGCAGAGAGATAGGATTTAGGACTTGGTGGTTGAGATATTCAAAAGAAAAGTGACTAGGTGAAAGAGGCAATACTTACCAAAGGGTAGGAGGTTAACTCTTACTAAGAGTACTTTGTGGAGCCTACCTACTTATTTTATGGCATTATTCCCGATACAGCTTTCGTTGCGAAGAGACTAGAGAAGCTTCAAAGAGATTTTTTTTTTTTGTGGGTAGGTTTACAAGCTGAGTTCAGGTTTCATTTGGCAGACTAGGTATGTGGGCCTAAACAGAATGGAGGTCTGGTGTGAGAAATTTGATGATGTTCAACAGGCTTTATTGGTGAAGTGGTTGTGGAGATATGCTTTGTAGGAAGGGAACGTGTCGTGAAGTGTAGTTGAAGGAAAACATGAAAGTCAGAAGCAGGGTGTATAAAAAGAAGGGATCCTTATGGGATTGGATTATGGAAGAGTATCAGGAAAGGGTGAGATGAGTCTCAAAGAATATCCAGTTTCGTCTCAAAGATGGGCTATAACGTCCCATAATTTTGGAATAGCAAATAATAAAATAAATAATGCATTATAATATTATATAATTGATGAATAAGATATAATATTGGGCTAGGAAAATTTTGAGCTTAATTGGAATTAATTTAATTACATTAAAAGCCCATAAGGGCAAATTGGTCTTTGACCGGCATTAGGATCACATAAAAGTGTAATAATTGAAAGATGCTTCACTAATATCTAAATAAGTAGAAAGATACACACTAGGATGTAAATACGTGAGATGGGCATGAAATTACCAACAACAAAAGGAAGAATGAACATGGGCCTTTTAATTGAGGGCAAAAGAAACATTTGACCAAGAGGTGACTTTTTGGTCTTATACACACATCCAACACATACAAACACACACCCACACTTTTCAGAATTTTCTCTCAACTCTCTTTCACTCTCTCACGGCTAAGGGGGGCAAACCCCCTTTCTCCACCAATCTTTCTTCTCTTTCTCTTGATTCTTGGAGATTCAAGCCACACAACTACACTATAAGTGATACTGATGAAATAGCAGACCACTGGGGGACATTTGTGAGGAGATTCAAGCTAGGGTTTCAAGAGGAAATTTGGGGCTTTTGTCTTAAAACTACATCAAACACCAAACTAAGTAGGGTTTCTAATCCTAAGTAAAGAATAGGATGTGTAGGGCATTTTCATGCTTCTTCATGCATGTATGTAAATTCTTGTGTGTATTTTGATGGATCTGATGCCAACGTACTAACGAAAATGTGATCTCTTGAATTTGCATGGCATATCTCTTTATAACTTCTTCATCTACACTATAATCTCTATTCGATCCGAAGATGAGACCATGAGGAGGTCATTTGGCATGTCTATCATATTTTTTTTTGGATATGTATGAGCATGAATACTGATAAAAAAAAAAAATTGTATGAGCATGAATATTGCTATTGCACTCTAGTTGTCTGATAAAATACCTATGTATAACATTTTGGTGTTTTTGAACCCTTGGATGGATATATTGATGATTTTCTATGCACCGGTTGTTGAATACACATGATTTATAACAATTAGTGTCCACAACCCAAATCTTTCATTGAGATGGGGATAAAGTCTATAAGAGAGAAAGAAAGAGGGGGGGGGGGGGGGGGGTTGTAACAGGACTTCCTCCCAAGATGACCAAAGAAGTCTAGACAATATAAGGGTGCATGAGATTGGTGAAGGGAGGGTGAGTGAGAAGTTAGGGGAAGCAAGGATGGCCGTCTATCGTCCTGGCCAACAGGTATGATCAGGGTTCCCTCTCTTTCTGCTCCTCAAAAATGATCCCCTTTCCCTTTTAGAGAAGGGTGCTATTTATAGGAGTCCCATGTGTACGACGATTAGGGTTTCCGTCATTTGCGCTTGCCATGACGTTTGTCCTTTCCTCATTGGCCTGGGTATCTGATAAGAAGATTTCTTGATCAGTCAGTACCGAGCCCCTCTCATTAGCCTCCATTCCACTAAATTTCGTGTTCCCGTGGTAGGGCTACAACCTGGTGTATCACAGTTCGCACCAAATTGAACCAAGGGCCATGACTAGGTTGCTTGTTGGAACATGACCATGACCGCGGAATGGGGCGTGGTGCACTAACACCGCATCCCTGGATTGTGACATATCTTGGCTTGGAGGATCACCATAATCACGGGCCTAAGGCATGTCGCATCTTTGGAGCATGCCATAATTGCTGATCCGAGGCTAACATCAACACATATTGGTGGCTTTGGACACCCTCGGTTGTATTTATTCTTCTTGATTTTGGTATCTCTCGGGAGATGGTACTATCAATTGGTCTTTTTATGAGTACCTCGATGGTCTTGGTCACCTCGGAACATGTAATGTCATGGGGACTTGACTACCCTGGATACGGTCTTACAGAGTCTCTCTTCGGTCAAGGACCGTAAACCTAGACAGGGTCATTTGGGACTAAGATCGGGGTAGATCCAGTCCCTAGTGGAATTGATTGGAGTAGGGCCGATTCCACCATTAGGTCTAAGGTCATGTGGGATTGATATCGGAGTCAGGCTGACCCCTTGTCACAACTAATATTGAACAAATATACTTGGTAAATATATCTTTATGTTTGATGAATTTAAATCTAATAGAAGTACGTATGCATGCTTCTATAGTTCATCGTAGACAATGCCTATCACCGTTACACAAGCACATGCATATATGGTACAATATCATGTTCTCTTTTTGGTTAGATGTCCTACAAGATAGTTTATACTAACCCCTGCCAAATGCAGGGACGGACAAGGAGCCCACGGAAGAATGACCATTGTACTTGAAGCTCTTTTTTGGACATTTTGATGCATTGAGCTTTAGGGATTATCTTCTTACTTTTTGGACATTTTAACTCTCATTTTTGGTTGTAATTAAACTCCTCCTTGTGATTTTGTAATGGACCATGTGTTGGTCTTGTTGATGAGTTGTAGAACTTAAAGCTAGTGACATGTGATTAACTTGATACTATGTGAATCCTTGTATATGATTATGTTGGATGCTTGAAGTTCTTAAAATGAATGTGAAGAAATATATAATTATTCTATCGTGTGTTAAAATCTCATAGATTTGATGTCCATTAAGTTGGTAGTGATTGCATTGAAATGTGTAGTAGGAAGCTAAGATGCACGGATATGGACATGGGACACGATACGACACGACACGACACAAAGACACGTCATTTCTCAAAAAAGTAAGACACAACATGTTTGGGGTACGTTGAACATATGTTAATTTTTTTATATTTTGTATATAATTATATAATAAAAACCTAACACTATTTCAATTGAATAAAAAACACAAATCATAAAAATATTAAAACAACAAAGTCATTAAATAAAAAATCTAGAACTTCTTCATTTAATAACCAACATCCATGATTCAAGCTCCAAAACAAATTTAATAACTATTACATAAAACATATATATATATATATATATATGTATATATGACCAAAAAAACTGAGGAGAAGAGGAGAACCCGAGGAAAAATCCAAAAAAATAGAAGGAAAAATAGAAAGCATACCCAAAACGTGTACATAAGGTGTCCGAAATTAAGAAAAAAAATATAAATTGGACACTCATAGGAAGAACCACAAAATAGAAATAGGATTCAGTCTTGGGAGAAGGATCGGACGTCCACCTCCCAGATCCTCCCCACAGTCGCTAGGCTCAAACTACTAGAATTGACATGAAAAAGAGATTAAAGAACCAAAACTGTATTAAGTGAACGTCTGCCACGAGGTCTGTTCCCAGAGCCACTAGATCCAAGTTACTAGAATTGTAACTTTTGGAAAATGCGAACAAGGCGGACAACCATCGGGGTGCAAAGCAAACGACCGCCTATCTCCACTCACTGACACTGAACAGAATAGTTCACTGTTGACTTCCTGCACCACACTATAGTCACTAGCCTACCTTATTTACATTCAATGTCAGTTAACTAATTTAATATTTGTCGATTTACGTAAGACATTAAATGTAAATAAGGAAATACTCCTCATTTGGATTCAACAAAAATGATCCTAAGGCCTAATTCCTGAAGAAAAAAAAAGTTAACTCTCCCCTCTAATAACAAAATTTCAGATTTCTTGAAATTTAAGGCTTGATCACTAGCTAGTTGGGTAGGTTATCATTGAGCCAAAATTTATTAAAAATCATTTTTAGACTATTGTATATCTAAGAAACAAAAGGCAGGACTTTTGCAAGCCCAATTCAAAGTATTATAAATACCTATCTTTGAGGGCCATGGCATCACAGTGCCTTGGTTAAACCAAAATGTTTGGAGGTTCGGATGATTCCCACTGACTTAATTACTCATAGTGTTAATTATACATATTCTATGGTGATTTTCCCATCACTAGTTGGGTCTTTGGGGCCCGGGTCATGACATGGGCAGAGGATAAAGTTTTGGCATGGCTTGTGGTGTGGAGACATTTCCATAGGGCAGCCATTTTCGAGCCTTTTAAAGATTGTAGTGGACAGGCAAGCAGTGGTATCAAATTATCTGGGAAGGGAAGTGGAAGAATGACATGGGAGGTTCACTTCTATCGATCAGTCCAAGATTGGGAGTTAGAGGAAATAACAACCTTTTAGGGTGTGCTAAATAGTTTGGAGATGGAGGGAGGTGTGCAAGATGACATGAGGTGGCTGCCGCTGGGCTCTAACAGAAGAGCTTTTGGGTGAGTTCATTTGGTCAAAAGCTGCAGGAAGGGAACAGGCAACCACTCCCATGGAAGTCAATTTGGAGTGCAAAAGCACCCCCCAAAGCAGCCCACTTTGGATGAATTGCAGCTCCGGGAAAGATCCTCAGTATGGATAATTTTTGGCGATGAGGTATTATAGCTGTTAACTGGTGCTATATGTTCAAACAGGGTGGGGAAAAATTTATGTTGCATTGCTTGGTGGCGAAGGACTTGTGCCGTGTGGACTTCAAATTTTTCCATTTCTTGGGGTTCATTGGGTGATGTTGTTTTTAGTCCAGGAAGCTTTTGTTAGATGGAGAGGCAAAAAGGAAAGAAGGGGTATCAGAGAGGTGTGGCAAGTGGCGCCACATGTCTATGGTAGAACATTTAGCGAGAGAGGAACAAAATAACTTTAAAGGAATAGAATCATCGATGTGGGCTTTAATTATAATATTTTGTACTCCCCATATTTTTGGATCAAAGGAAGCCATTTTTTGTGTCTAGATTATTTGGGAGATTTCATAAATGACCTAAGACTATAGATCGTATAGTTTTTGTATACTTTATGTGTACAAGGGTTCCACCCCATTTTGGTGCCTTTTAATGAAATTGTATATACTTCAAAAAAAAAGTTGAAAAAGATTTACCACGTGGTCAAGATTAGATACGGTGCTTGACTGAGCCACACGTTTGATTTCTTCAACATCACCTTCAGTGTAACCAGCAAGAAGTTTACTAGCACAACGATTCTGATCGCTACTAAAAAATGTAACAATCCTGCAAAAGAGAAGCCACAAGCATTAGTCAAATAATAAGCATAATTCCTTTGATTTAAACAATGAAAATCTAATTTTATAAGAAAATAAGAATGTAAAAAAGAAATATATCCTTGTTCTATGAACACTTTAAAGTACATAATTTAGTCTTGGAAAATACAAAGGGAGCTTTTTGCAAAAGAAATATATCCTTGTTTTACGAACACGTTAAAGTACGTAATTTAGTCTTGGAAAATTTAAAGGGAGCCTTTTGCAAATGAGGTGAGAACCATCTTAAAATAATGCATATCTTATATTAGCTTAAGGCCAATAATCTTAGATAAATCATTAATCCCCACAAATCACACAAATCATTCAACATTGTGTTTAAAATGTAAGATACCAAAAAAAAAAAAGACTACATATGTAACAAAGACAACATTCTCTCTCTCTCTCTCTCTCTCTCTCTCTCTCTCTATCTCTATATATATATATATATATATATATCCCCTCCTCCCCCCAGTGGGGACAAAGAAAGGAAAAATATGTGGAGGTCCACCATTATCCTTTATTAGGGTTGAAACTTGTGAAAAGATAATATAGAAAACAAAAAGAGACAGGACAGTATTTTTACATGGTTGGCCCACTAGACACAGTCAATATTCACTATTTTCCACAACTCAATTGGTACAATTATGACAGGTATAGTTATAAAGACATGCATCCTCTTCTATCTTATATATCTCTATTGCACCAACCTGTAGAGATAAATGTAACCCTCATCTCTAGCGGGAAACAGGGCGAAAAAGTGTAAGGTTCTAATGAATGTTGACGGCGGAAGAGCATAACAAAGTTTATGGGGAGATTCAGAAGGTTTTGATTTGAGTTGGGTGTGAGAAATCAAATCTGACTCAATGAGGACACTGTACATGATTAGAAAATCTTAGCACACGTTTTCTAGACCCATGTGGGATGGGTCAAAAGTATATATGTGTGTGTGTGTGTGTATATATATATATATATATATATATATAGAGAGAGAGAGAGAGAGAGAGCTTGAAAAAAAAAAAAGACAGTTAAAGACATGACAGGTAATTAGAGGTGAAGTGTTGTGAAGCATTAAATTGGATGAATGACCAGAGATTGATCTACTAAGCTTGGTCTTGGATATCACATTTCAGATGTGAAACAGGACAGAAGGAAGTGGATTAGTAATGCCACACAACCACTTTCAATAATACAATTCCATTGGCGGTAACCAGGTTGAAGACCAGAGCAAAAAAATTATTTAAAGGCATTTGTGCCAATTTTGTAGCTATTTTCCCCAAGAACTCCCAATCTTGATAACATTCTCATTAGAAATTAGATGACTGATGAGGAATATATCCAGGGAAAAAAAAAATTAGAGCAAGTCTTGAAAAAGTGGACCATCTGTTGATTCTTTGTTCTTCCACCTCAACAGTTCAGATTATCACTTAATTATTTCATCGTCTTTGCCAAGGAGAATTGGAGAATGGGAAAAACAAAAACTGAAGGTCCGCGTGGAAGAATAGAAGCAGATGCACACACAGCATGGAAGAACAGGCCAGGGGCATAGTTAAAACAAGCCTCAAAAAGAGGAAATTTGTGGCTCATCTTATGGTTTGAAGATCAAGACACAGACACGTACTCGGACATATATTCTGTTGGCCTAAAGTTTCAGCTTTAGGACAAAAGGGTATGATAACAAAACCTTGATGAGCAAGTACTAATGGTTTGAATTAAGTATTTAATATAAATTAAGGTACACTGCATCAAAAAAAAAAAAAAAATCAAAGTGGTCACCACTCAGTCACACAATACCAAAAGAAAATGAATGACATCACTCAAACCTCAAGACTTCGTCATGATCAAAAGGAATTCAAGCTCAAGGCAAATATATAGAGACAAAGACTAGCACAGAACAAAGAAGTTCAGAAAATGAATGGGGGTGTGCCAGTAGTTAAGTATATATGCAAAATGATTTCACTTGATTGATCAATATGACTTCATATCCTTAGAACTAATAACCTTCGACTTGAAAATCTTAAAGAAAAGTCCTTGGGAAATGGAATAAGTTTTAGATTATGTTAAAATGGTTAATCATTCTAGAGCGAGTTTCATATTGTAAATCTGACTCAATGAGTAGTCTAATCATTATTGTGCAAAGAAGATTGTGAAAAGAGTGTGACCGTGTGAGTGCCCTTGTGAAGAGTGGTACACTCTTGTGATGTAAAGGTTTGAGATCTAAGTAGGAAGAGATTGGTTATAGTGGATTTGGAAAACCACAATTGGGGATAATTGAGGCATGGACGTAGGTGGGGAGTCAAACCACGTTAAAATCACGTGTTTGATTTCTTTCTCAACTAAACTTTTGTGGAAAGCTTGCTATACATTGTTGGCCCATTCTCTAATAGCTTAAGCTTTTAGATAAGTTAGATGTTCTAACATGCTAGAAGAGTGTTGGTTATGAAACGTCTTGGGTTCAAGTCCCTCCAGTTGCCCTTATTCCCCGTTTATTTTATTTGTGCAAAATTACACTTTGTTCTATTTCGAGTTTGTGTGTGGTTTGTGTCTCTCGACATGAAAGCTCAGAGTCGCATGTGAGGGGGATTGTTGAGAGCTTGATATACATTGTTGGTTCATTCTCTAATAGCTTAAGCTTTTAGCTGAGTTGGTGTTCTAACAACTTTGTTTTAAATATGATTGTGCAATGTGAATGTGTATACATTTCATATACATTATAATAAAATTTTGAAATAGAAACTTTCCCAAAAAGTTTGTCACATATCCTATTCACTCTTCCTCCAAGGTATATATTGTGGGAAAACAAGTGGTTTTAGAGCCTAACCGTCAAGATTTTTGAAATTTTGACTTAACCGTCAAAGAGAAAAGGATTATTATATACATTGTTGGCACCTTCTTTGCTGAAGCTCAATCCACAAATAGACCTCTTTTGTTCAATGAAATAAATTATACTAATTGGAATGTAAAGCCCCGTAAATTACCAAGGGTATTTTGGTAACTTTCTTGTCAGAAAAGGGATTAAATAATTAATTAAATTAAAATATGCTCAAAATAGTTATGAGATTAATTACATGGTGTTGTATATAATGTTGCCATCCTTCTTTTATTGGTGTATATGATATTGTAGACTTAAAATGTGATTACAACATTTTATTCGAGCTTGTGTGGGCCACAAGGCCACAAAGGCAGACTAAGAACACTGGGAAAACAAAGTATTTTTAGAAGCATAATTTGAATAAATGAACTAAGTATTTGTACACATGGCACCTTGGGATTTGTGCAAAGCTTCTCAATGAAGCTCAGAGGAGATTCCAATGTTTCTAAAAGATGGGTGATGTGGCCCAATGTGGTCCACACAAGTGGCAAATATAGGGGATGCTATGGTTTATGTGAGTGTAGTGTACATAAGAAATATGTGTAGTGTATGTATAGTAATTGTGATGGGACCAAAAGCAAAGACCCATCCCCTCCCCACCTTTTTTGCCAGCTTTCCCTCTCCCCATCACTGTTTTCTCTCCCCCTCCCAAAACTGGATCTCTCCCTCTTTATATATCTCTCTAAGGTGTGTGAACGATTTGTGTGTATATGAGTGTGTTTGTGTGTGTGTGTATTTTGTGGGTTACAAACATGGTGGAAGCTTGAAAGAAGTCATCCATGGTGTGTGTTTTTCTTGGATGAGATTCACTATGATGGGTCCTCCATCAATAGAGATTTACAGAGCTTGGTTCAAGCTTGGGGCAAAGGGACTTTGGGTGACTGTTTGGACTTAAAGAGGAGCATGGTTGGAGGTCCACAGCTTGGCAGCCATTGGAGGAGCCCAAAGCTCTGTTTTTTCTCTCTACCTCTCTCTATGAAGCTCCAAGACAATTAGGTAGGGACTTTTCTAGGCATTTCTAGGGATAAATTCTGCTTATGTACAAGTATTTATATATATATATATATATGCATGTATATGTATGTGTTTGTATGTGTGGGTAAATCGGGCTCCAACGTAGGAGAAACTTAAAATGGGTCACCGTCTGTGTGACTGTATGCAAGATTAGTGTGATTCTCTTGTTTGAAGTTTGCCGAGGGTGAGAATAAGGTTACTTGTATGTATGTATGTAGATGAGCGTGGTACAGTGGAGACCCACATCTGTGTTTTGGTAGGGTTGCTTGGGGTTTAGGCCCCTTTTCATCTCTGTTTTCCTTTAAAACGTTGTAGAAAAGAATTAGAAAGAGAATGAAGGAATGAGAGCAAGAACTGTTCACATCTCCACAAAGGAGATGATGAACAGTGCATGAAACACAAAGGGCTGTTTGTGGAGTGTTTTGTGAGTTTAAATCCATGAAGCCTAATGTGAAGGTGTTAGTATGGGTTTAAGAACTGACTAGCGATGAAGAGAGGAAGAAAGACGCAGGAAAAATGGAGAGAACAGTACCTAGGGCTGTAGGGCTACAGTGTGCAACAGTCTCCCTCTGAAACGGTATCATTTGGTCTGTTGCGTGGTGGGCTCAGTTGTTGTAAAAATGTCTTGGGCCTGTTTAGTTAGATGGGCTTTGGGCTCATTTAAAATCTAACGGGCTACACCATATGAATTAGGCTCGGGTTTGGGGTTTAAAAGAAAGTAATGGGTTGGGTTATGTTTAAAATGGTTGGGCCAGGTCTCATTTTAAAATAACGGGCTGGTTCATTTAAAATACTTGGGTGGGCGGTTTAACCAATTATGAATTGAGCTGGATCAGAACCAGAGTCTGAATTGGGTTTTAAAATAAGCACTAATGGGCTGTTTGGTGATGGAGATAGGGCTAGCTGGTTTTGGATGGTTCTGGTTCAATTTTGAACAAGTTCAAGGGTAAGAAGAAGTTCAAATGTGAACTTGTACAAGAGATAATATTATAAAAATGCCCCATTCATTTTATGGTTGGTTTAAATGCTATTTAAATTCCGATGGTACCTTGAGTTTTTGGGTGCTCTTAATTCAAATTTGAGATCCGTTTGGACAAATAGGGAACCGGGGTTGGTCAAACATAATTTAGTAAATGATGAAACACCCCTAATATTGTGTAAAGCAAATAAAAGGCTAATTAAAATTTGAAAGGGGTGCACCTAAGGTTTTTGGGCGTCTTGGATTCAAATTTAATGCCTGTTTAGGCAAATTGGGACTCGGTGTTTGGCCCACATAATTTAGTGAAATGACAAAAATGACCTTGATTTTGGAAAAGATAAATGAAAAGCAAGTAAAAATCCAAAAAAGGTACATTTAGGGTTTCTGAACCTTTGGAATTCGATTCTAAGGTCTGTTTGGAGAAATTGAGTCGAAAAATGTGTACCGACTAACGAGTTGTCAATAAATTACAAAAATACCCTTAGGGTTTTAAAAGTTACATAGAAGGCTACGTAACTTCCAGAAATGACCTCCTTAGAGCTTTTGGGGTCTTGGGATGCATTTTAGTATCCGTTTGCAAAAATGAAGACTCAATATATTTGTACGGGTGTGTTTGGCCCTATAGAACTTATGAAACAAACACTGAACCATAATTAATGAAGGCTGCGATGGCCAAATAAGTAAATGACTTCTAACTTAGAATTAAAACACGAGAATGTTAATTGGGGTTAAGTTAGATGGGTCGACTAACATGGATGAGGTACTTAATGCCTATCTGAATGGAAATTGGGTTGAGATGAGAACCTTAAGATAAAATGAGATAAACTGAATTACTAATATGCTTGAAATGATAGAAACACATGCTAGGAAACTATATAAATGCTGAGGCATGAGGACTTAGATATGAATTGTCCTTGTATGATGATAGTATGTGATACTTGATAATGATGGTATGTTTGGGAGTATGCAAGCATATTTGATTATGTTGACTGGGCATATTGTTGAAATAATTGCTAGTAGTGGATTGAGTATTGAATATTGAATCCTGATTCTATTAGCATTTTTATAAGTATGGGAATGGACATCCATACTATATTGTGAACTCTTATACACTTCATGTGTAGAATTGGACTCTATTGTTATCTTGACAAGTTATTACATACTTGTGACTATAGAACTACTATTCACATTGTATCATGGATGGACGTGGACATTTGGGCATACGGATATGAATTGTCCTTGTATGATGATAATTTGGCGGGGCTCGGTGGCTTTCAACTTCAAGTCGTAAACTTGCGTAGGTGGTCCTAGTTTCTATAGGGTTAGTAGCTTGTAAAGTAGGATAACGGAAACTTGGCATGGGGTGGAGTCGCTGGAAGTGGCTTCATTTGAGTTGAGAAGTGTTACATAAAGCATCATGATTATTGACATGCATTGAGCATGGGTGAGTAGCTTGGGACATCTTGGTGGTTGACATGCGTTGAGGTGTATGTATATATATATAGTCAGTGTGATTGAACAGTGATATGCAAGAACTGCTGATATATTTAGGATTCGAGTGTGGGATCTGGTTGATTACTTATGGAATGTTTCTATATGTGATTTATTGTGATACATGTGGTATTGATACTTACGATGTTAGTACTCTACATCATATTGTATATTGGCATGTTTCATAGTAGTGTCTATTGATTGACGATATATTGTATGCTATGTATAATGTTATTGTATGATTGAATTATGAATTGTCATACTAGGACCAACATTAGTTTTTCATGTACTATATGTTTTGGGAAACCCTACTGAAAGTTATGGCTCACCTATGTTGTTCATGGGAATGACAGATACAGGAGAAGTATGATAATGGAGGCAACTCCAATTCGAGGCGCATTGTAGCCACAACGCTGCTTGTGATGATGTGTATGTGTTCTATCAAATGTTATCACTAGTTGGGTATCCGGTGACATTATTTGTGTACTGGGTACCTATACCCTTATTATTATACTTTATTATGTATGCATTTGTATAATTGAACTTGTATGCGTGTAGTTAGACATGGACTCTGATACAATGACCTCATTGACTTTCTTTTTCTTTAGTAGTTGATTTGGTCCAACACTGGCTTAGTGTTGCCATGATCGTCAGGACTTGGATGATTAAACTTAATTCCATTTAATTTTATTACGAGACTTGAACAAGTCTTAAAAGGGAAAGGAATTTCTTATACTTATTTGTCAAAAAAAAAAAAAAACTGCTTTTTAATTAATTTCACAAAGCCTAACTTTCAATTAAGGGTCGATGATCCTAGATCATGACTCCGAATTTCGAGGTGTCACATAGAATGCTAGAATGATAATATTTCTTCAAGCCTTAAATTATGATGCATGGAGAGTCATAGTAAATAGACTATATGTTGCATCCAAAGAAGATGAAGGAACAAAAATTAGAAAGAAGAAAGAAAATGGGATGAAAATTATTTGAAACTAATTCTAATCAATGCCAAGGCAATAAACATATTATATTGTGCTCTTGATCCAAATGAATTTTATTGATTTTAATTTTATAACTTCACAAAGAAGATTTGGGACAAATTCGAGGTTATCTATGAAACAACCAATCATGTGAAAGAGTCTAAAATTAGCATGCTAGTACATAGTTATTAGTTATTTAGCAAGAAATCCAATGAATCCACTTCTGAAATGTTTACTCATTTACTAACATAATAAATAATTAAAAACTCTTGGAAAAATGTAAACTAACATGGAAATGGTGAGAAAAATATTACGTCACTTCCAAGGAGTTAGGATTCAAAAGTCATGGCAAGTTTAGAAAATTAAAGATCTCAACAAGTTCAGCATTGACGAGCTTCTAGGCTCACTCTGACTATTATGAATAATCATGAAGAAGAAAATCAAAAGAAGAAAAGTCTAGCTTTCAAATACTCAACTCAAAGTGATGATGAACAATAAGAAGAGAGTGATGATGATGAAGACAAAGCCTTGTGCAAAAGTTCAAGAATTTTTGAGAAAAAAAAAAGAAAAAAGATGATGGTGGGGAAGAGGCCATTCAAGAAAGGGGAGATACTCAAAAAGAAAACCCCTATATGCTAAAATGCAAGAAGCCCAGACATGTAAAAGCAGAATGTCCTTGAGCAAAGAAAGAGGGCAAAGAAATTAAGAAAAGGGCTCTAAAGGATGCTTGGGATGACTTGGAAGATAGCTCCGACGAAGAGTTTAAGCAACCAAGAAATAGCCAATCATTGCCTTATGGCAAGTGATGATGAGATATTTTCAAACCTTCATCTCAATATATGTAATTCCCCCTCGTATGAAAAACTTGAAATTTTTTTTGAGGAATTATATGAGGAACTTAGAAAAACTAGTTTTAAAATATTTCTTTTAGAAAGAAAGTTTCCTCACTTGTTAATCAAACTCTTGATTTGAAAATGGAAAATGAGGAACTTTCTTCAAAGGTTTAAGAGTCAACTTCCAAAGATCAAAAATTGAACATAAAAAGAAAAGTTTAGGACTTGATGAATATTGTAGCCAAGGAAAGGAGAATTTGGACATGATATTTGGCCACATCACTTGTTACTTATCTATTTGCATTCTTCCACTTCCCCCGTTTACAACGTCTTGATGATGTCAAAAGGGGGGAAAATATGAATTTGATGAGTTTGCTTTGATTTTATATGGTTGAATATCTTTGAAATGAAATGATTTGGCATAATTTGATTTGATAGTATTTACTTTGTTGATTTGTTATGGATTGATATGGTGAAGTATGAGTTGATAATTTTGATACGGTTTGTATGCTTAAGATATGATTGATGATTGTGAGATTGTTGTCTTATGGTCATGGATTTAAATCGCGGTCGCAAGATAGGACTTGGTGGTGGTGTAACAGGTATCGGGAATATCTAGTCATTTGTAATGGGAATCGGAAACTGCAACCGTGACTTTTTTTTCAAACACTAGCAAATCACTTAAAAATCACTGATACATATATCTTAACTACAATTATCACATTTTTGTATTTTAACAATTATTTTTTAGTTTTCTAACACCTAAAAAATATTTTCCTCAAAAATAACAGTTAAGAAGACATTTTATTATTTTATATAAGCTTTTAAAGTTAAACTAATAAAAAATAACATTTAATTTGAATAAGGCTACAACAAGTAATATAAATAATAAAAAATAATAATAATAAGCATAAAAATCAATTTAGTTGATTAGTTATGGAATAAAAAAAATTAAAAATTTTGAGGCCAAGAGGCCTTTTCGAGTTTGTATTGACCCAAATGTTTTGGTAACCCATTTCAATTTTTTTTAAAAATATTTTGTTAAGTATCTTTCTTGTATATAAATCTTATAAAAATAGAAATCATAAAAATTTTGTAGGAAAAAAAATAAAAATAAAAATTTAAAAGTAACAGAAAATTAAAGTTAAAAATTTGAAATAAAATAAAATAAAATAGTTATAATAGTCCTGTAACAGCTGTAATGGACCTGTAACAGCCATAACAATCGATATGTAACGATATCAGCCGATATGGCTATGAATTTTGATCATACCGATATATCGGCCAGTATCGGTATCGGAAGGGTCAAAAAACCGATACGTAACGGCAGATATGTAATGTAACGGCCATTATTTAACACCATGCTTATGGTTGACACAGTTAATCAATTAGTTGATTTGTTAATTTATGGACTGATAAAATTGATATAACTATGAGATTGATGCTTGTGATAGCATCATTGAGAAAAATATGTATTGATATGACTGAGATTGATGCTTGTGATAGTATCATTGAGATTGATGCTTGTGATAGCATAATTTTTTTGGGTAATGCCACGTTCCACAATGGAGTTACTTAATTCATGGATAGGCACATTTTTTGGAAGGAGAATGGGGGAAATTTGACGCATGACTCCACTTTGATTTTGGTGCATTTGGTGGGTTATTTGGAGGGAGAGAAACAATAGAGTTTTTGAAGTTGTTGAGTCTCCTATTTGGACTGTGAAAGCTTTGGTGTTGAACTCACTTCATTTTTGGATCTTAGGGGGTTCCTATAAGCACAACCATTCTATTTTAGCTCACGTGTCAGTGTCGGACACCGACACTCTTAGACACTATCCAGACACATGTCGGAAACTTGAAAAAAGTGTCCAAATTTTGTATTTTTTTTGAATTTCGGACACTTTCCGGATACGTAAGTACACATTAGTACACGTTTTCCTTTTTTTCCCCCTCTTCTTCTCCTCAGTTTTTTTTTTTTTTGGGTTATATATATACATATATATGTTCTATGTAATAGTTAGTAAATTTATTTTGGAACTTGAATCATAGATGTTGATGATTTAACTGAAGAAGTGCTTAAATTTTTATTTAATGACTTTATTATTTTAATATCTTGATAATATTTTTGTGATTTATGTGTTTTTATGTCAATTTTAATTGAAATAATATTAGATTTTTATTATATGGTTATATAAAATATATATATATATATTCAACGTATCCCTAACGTATCCGTGTCCTATTTTTTTGAGAAATATTACGTCGTGTCGTGTCATGTCGTGTTATGTCGTGTTCGTGTCCGTGTCCGTGTCCTATGTTCATATCCGTGCTTCTTAGGGGGGTTCTTCTTTGTCCATAGATTCTCTCTTTTTTTTGTATTCCATGAGTATGAAAATTTAGTATGTTTTGTAGTCGTTTTGTACATGGTGCACTTGATGAAATTATTACTTATCCAAAAAAAAAAGTTGCAAAGCAGTCTACTAATCTTGCAAGACAAAAATTAAGTTGTCATTCAACTAAGATCAATGGAGATAGTCGACTAAAATTACTAGGCCTAAAATGAAAAAATATTTTCTAGAAAAAGCAGTCAACCGAAAGTAAATATCAGTTTACTAAGTTTCCACTGAGTCCTGACTGATTGATGCTTTTAGTTGACAGATGTCGTGATACAGACAAGAATAACGTCTAGTTCAACAACCTTTTTCGCTCATTAAATGCAAGGCAACAACTATATTTGAAATGGGGCTTTAAATACTCATCCATTTTGACTTGCAAACAAAGAGTGCAACATAACAAAAGGATCTATATGCATTTATTGCGAATCTATCCCTAGAAATCAAAATATTGCATGAGCCATTAGTGAACCCTTTCTTGAGCAAATATTAATCAACCATTTGGGTTCATTCTAGAGTAAGCTTCAACTTGTAAATATGACTCATTCAGGACTCCAATCATTGTTCACTTGTGAAAAGGGTGTGGATGCCCTTGTGAAAAGTAGTGCACTCTTGATGTAAAGGTTTGATCTTCATTTGGAAAGAAAATTGGTTATAGTGTTTAACGACCTAAGCCTGATTACCTAGTAACTTGAAGAAAAGGCCCACATGACCCAAAATGCTTAAGTCAAGTGATTAGTAGTAAGGCATGCGATGTCTTATATACTGACCAAACTCTTCACACGCCACATACAGTCTTCGTGGGGTCAATTCAAATCTCTCTTATCTACCCATAAACAGATCCTCTAGGGGTTTCTACCCTCTAGGAGCTGGCTCTGATACCACTTTGTAACGTCCCCAACTTGCTGACCCGGTAACATGAAAAAATAGCCCAACCGCATGGCCCAAAACACTCGAGCTAAGTTATGAGTAGCAAAGCTTGTGGTGTCTTATACTTTTACCAAACTCTTCTCACCCAAATGATGTGGGACACCACAATGGATTTAGAAAACCTAAAGTGGGGATACATTTAAGCTGTGGACGTAGGTGGGGAGGCCAAACCATGTTTAAGTCGTGTGTTTGATCTCTCTCTCTCTCTCTCTCTCTCTCTCTCTCTCTCTCCCTACTTTACATTGTTTTAAATAATCGGTTATATGTGATTGTGAATGCCATACATTTCATATACATTAGAAAATAATTTTGAAATTTAAGAGTTTTTCGAATAGTTTGCTATATACCTTATTCACCCCCCCCCCCCCCCTCCCTCTTTCTCTTGGGTGTGTGTGTATATATATATTTATATTTGGGGAACATATTCATTTTGTATCAATTGAAATTTTATACCATACACAATAAAATTTTAGAGAGCTGTGTATTATAATATTGATCCAAAAAAAAACAGATCATGTTTATTTAGCTTCTGGAGTTCAAACATTGTCAGCATGTAAAAAAGAAAACCAAAAAAAAAAAAATCTGATATTCAACCTGCACTGGAAGAATTTGAACTTACTGGCTGCAGTCATTGTAGCATTTCTCTGCTTGCTTGAAGTCGTGAGCATAAAGGTACACAATGATTGCACTAAGATATGCCTGCATCAGTACAACGTATGTTAAAATATTTCTTCATGACATAATGCCTTAAAGAACTGATAGTGCTGAGAGAGAGAGAGAGAAGCATTAATCACTTGCTTGCAAGTTTGTCATAAGTTGACTGAAAAATTAGAAAGATAATTGTTTCACAGATTACTGAAATCATGCCATTATTGCACAACATTCAAAAGCATATGCCACGTATCATTCTCTGAGGTATAACATGACAAAAGTTTATTAACTCTACAACTTGCATGTGTGCATTGGCAACCAAACAATTAAGATCTATGAAAGGATACAGACACAAACCCTCGTGTCAAACATTAATGAGAAGCTAATATGATGACCCCAGCGTAAAGTAAATTGTGATTTGATATGAACACACCACCAGTATCAGTGGTTAATATCACTACTTTCTTTCTTCTTTCTTTTTTTTGATAAGTGGATGATATCAATACAACCTTCGTGGAAAAATTAGAGAAAATAAATAAATAAAACATAAGACTTAAAGATAATCTTTTATTCTAAGCTATAATAAGGTTTCATAAATATATTAGTGTAGTTAAAGGCGAAAGGCGCCCTTGAGGCACTAAGGCTTCACATTGTCTGAAAAGTGAGGCCACAAAAAAGCGTTGGCCAGAGTACAACAAGGCACTAACCAGTGTAGTTAAAGGCGAAAGGCGCCCTTAATGCCCTAAGGTCTCATAATGCCCGAAAAGCGAGGCGGCAAAAAAGTGCTAGCCTGAGTGAAGCAAGGAGCTAACTAATAAAAATAATCAAAAAAATATATTACATATTAGAAGTTAATTCATTCAAAGTTAAATAATATCTTATCATTATAATAACACTAAAAAGTTCAATCTAAAAGTTACATGTGACATATATAAGTGCTACAACCATTTTATGCTTTAGTGTTTTTTTTTTCTAAATTAATATTCAAACTTTTGTTATCTATGTAAGTCTTATTTGCTAGTCCTAATAATATGGAAGACATTATAGGTCTAATCTCACAAACATCGAAACTAATTCTCAAAAAATTAGGCCTATGTTGGGAAGACTTTCCATATAGGTGATGATCAATTTGGTTGATGGAGGGAAGATGTTATAGTGAGTAGGCTTAGATTTTGTGAAGAATGATGATGGTTGGTTATAGAAGATGAAATGTCAATCCTTACTTAAAATTTTTATGTATTGAAAGTGTTACTTTGTCCAAAACTTTGAATTTTTTGTAACATCTCAAATAATTTAACTTTTTATTAGGCTAGTTTTATATTAGATAATAATACCTTTATTACTATAATAGATTGGACAATAATACTTCTAAACTACAACTATGTTATTTTATATTGACATGCCTTTACAAAATTGTTAATTAAGTGTGTAAAACACTATAAACATACGGGACATTTAAGTAAAATACGTTACAATTAAAAAAACCTTCGCTCAGTCACCTCTCGCCTTACTTAAGGCGATAGCCTAGGCGTCGCCTCTTTAAAGATGCCCGACCTGTAACATATTAAAGTGATATCACTGAAAATCGTCTCACCCGATCGCCTAGGCGACGGGCGACAAGATGATCGCCTTTGACAACAATGGCGCTAACTAATTAAAATAATAAAAAATATATTACACATTAAAATTTAATTCATTCTAAGTTAAATAATATCTTATTTATAATAATTATTATGTAACACTAAAAAGTTCAATCTAAAAGTTACACATAATGCATCTAAGTGATATAGAAATTTTAAGCTTTAGTGTTTTTTTCTAAATTAATATTCAAAGTTTTGTTATTTACCCAAGTCTTATGTACTAATCCTAATAATATTGAAGACATGATAGGGCCAATCTCGTACAAATCTAAACTAATTTTAAAAAATCACGCCTATGCTGGGAAGACTTTCCAAATTGGTGATCAATTTGGTTGGAGGGAAAATGTATTATTATCGCGGGCAGGCCCCGATTTAGTGAAGAATGACGATAGTTTGTTAATTATAGAAGATGAAATGCAATCCCTACTCATAATTGTTTACATGTTGAAAGTTTTACTCTCTTCAAATCTTTGAATTTTTTGCAACATCTCAAATAATTTAAATGTTTATTAAGCAAGTTTTGTGCTAATGTTTGATAATAATACTTCTATTAATATAATAGATTGGACAATAATATTTGTAAACTGCAACTATGTTTTTTTATATTAATGTCTCTTATAGATTTGTTAAATAAGTGCATAAAACACTATAAACATAATGACATACAAGTAAAATACGTTGCAATTAAAAAGGCTATGGCCTGGTCACCTCTTGCCTTGCTTAAGGCAATTGCCTAGTCGTCGCCTCTTTGAAGATGCCTAGCCTGAAACGTGTTAAGACAGTAAGACTAAAAATTGCCCCTGCCCAATCACCTAGACAACGATGCGATCGCCTTTGACAACACTGGAACATATGTACATAAACTTTTAAAAGCACAGAGTGAATAACTCAACCTTATGAAGGGGAATCCCAGCCCAAACCTGATTCAGGCTATAGAATATCATCACAGGTGCACCCCAACCAATTATTTATATTACAATAATGTTCTGAACAAGTGTGTGTGTTAGGTCACTCATCTGTTGTAAGAAGTTCAAGCTTTTTCAAAGGATAGTTTTTGACTAGAACATTAAGCAAATGGAGAACAACTATTTTTTTCTTTCTTTTTCTTTGGGTAATTTATAAGAAAGGAGACATCTTACTTCACCGTAAACAATTGGAGAAAATGATATTTGAAAAGAGTACTATTAGTTTAGATGTCACTAATCTCATGCAGTTAGTATAGTAATCTTCAAAATCCATTGGAAAAATATAAATAAGTGATATTTAAATCTATTACCAATTTTACATGTACATCTGTGAATGTTGTCAAAAGCAACCTAGGCATTGTCTAGGAAATTAACCGAAAGCCACATCTTATGATATTAAGAAAGAATATGCGTTGCCTTATTAAATTTTTTCAGAAAGGTGACAAGTATTTCCATAATTAGTAAGAGAAATAGTAAAAGATGTAAGAAGTGAAACATGATAAGTTGTGCCCAAGAAGCACTACCCCTTGAATCACGAAAAAAGAAGAGAAAACCAAGGAGACTAAACTACAATAAAAAAGACCCATCGAATTGAGTTTGGGACTCCACTAAAAAGTTTGTACATGAGCACCTAAGAAGCACAAACACGACATTTCTCAAAAAAAAGTGAGACACAAATATGTCAAGGACACGTTAAAAATTTTTTTTATATGACCGTATAATAAAAATCTAATATTATTTCAATCAAAATTGGCATGAAAACACACAAATTACAAAAATATTATTAAGATGTTAAAATAATAAAGTCATTAAATAAAAATTTAAGAAATTCTTCATTGAATCATCAACATCCATGATTCGAGTTTCAAAACAAATTTACTAACTATTACACATAAAACATATGTCTTATATATAACCCAAAAAAAAAAGTAGAGAATATGAGAAATGGAGGAAAAAATTCAAAAAAAAAAAGGAAGAAGAAGAAAGAAAACGTGTCTAGATTATAAACTCTTTTTCACGTGTCCGGGACGTATCTGACACGGACACGAAAGCCAAAATATAGTGTTAATGCCTCATTGATGGTCGCCAAAAAGATATAGCGAAACAATAACAGATATTATATCCTTTTAAATCCCAAATCGTCTTTTTATGAGAACTAGTAAAAGACGCAAGTGAAACATGATAAGTTGTGCCCAAGAGGCGCCCCTTGAACCAAGAAAAAAAGAAGAGAAAACCAAGAAGACTAAACTGCAGTAAAAAAAAAAAAAAAACCATCAAATTCACTTTGGGACTCCACTTAAAAGTTTGCACATGGTCACAAAAAGATATTGTGACATGATAATTGAAAATTTTGATTCAAAAAGAAAAAATAAGAGTAAAAGAGAAGAAGAAGAGAAAATCTTATTTCTGCAATAGTCAACTGTACAAGATTCTAAACTATTAGAATATAATAAAGAACCCTCTATAGTAGGGTTACAAGAAGAAAACAACAGACTAACTACCCTTTAATAAGTAACTAATAACATACAATATTACTCTTAACAACCCCTCAAACTCATGATGTTGCAGTTAAAAGTATCTGACGTAGACTCTGGCATAACCCAACATATACCTAATAGGCCAATCAAAAGTCTCCAAATATCCAAGGTAAAGGGACAATGAATAAGCAAATGATTCACCGTCTCCTCATGGCACTTGCAAAGACAACAACGATTGATCAAAATCTGCCTTCTTCTTCGCAAGTTGTCCATGGTGTGGGAACATGAATCTTGTCTCGCCATTCTACTCACATTCAATAGTAAAGTGGTTGAACAAACTTTGTGGGGAAAATTGGAGATGAGTTCAAGTATCACTTTGTTGATTGGGATTCTACATGCAAACTAGTTAAGGAGTGTTGGTATCAAGAAGTTCGGACTGTTTAATTAGGCCTTTCTATGGAAATGTTGTGGAGATATGCCATTCAAGAGGAGAAACCATAGCGAAAAATGGTGGAAAGGAAGTTCAGTATTGATATTGGAGCTTGGACATCAACCATAAGGGGTTGGCCAAGCGGTAAGGACCTGAGGATAAGATCCAAGGCATCAACCCAAAGGGGTTGGCCGAGTGGTAAGGACCTGAGGATAAGATCCAAGGTCTTGAGTTTGAGTCTCCTCGAGGGGCCACTGGAGGGTTACCCGATCGTTAACTTCAGGGCCTCCAGGGATTAGTTCTCAGCTGTCCAGATACGAGGTAACTCAGGCTCGATTGGGCTGGGCTGGACGAGAGATACCCTGGATTATCAAAAAAAAAATGGAGCTTGGACATCCAGAGAGGTGAATGTTTCCTATGGGATTTGGTTTATGGAAGGACAAAAAGGTGGGTTGGGAATTCTCAAAATATATCAGTTTTGTTTTTCAAAAATGAAGAGAGGATAAGTTTTTTGCATAACACTCGGTGTGGGAATGCACCATTCAGAGACATCTTCCTGAACCTTTTTAGTATGGTTGTGAAGAAGGATGCCTTAGTTGGGGATTATCTAAGGGTTGATGAGGCAGGGGTGGCATCCATCAGAGACATCTTCCTGAACCTTTTTGCTTAACACTTGGCGTGGGAATGCAAGATTTATCAGAAACTACCAAGATTGGGAATTAGACTCTGTCGATACCTTTCTTGGGCTGCTTCTATAGACAGGGGTAGAGGGGGAGGCCTTGTATCGGAAAGAGGGCAAGTCCAGAAAACTTAGAGTAGGCTCTTACTATAAGCAAATATGTGGTGTTACTGTTAGAGAGCTAAATTTGGTGAGGGATGAATCTTCCAAATGCTCCTTAAAAAATATTTTGCAAATGCACCTGCTTAGAGGGAACTAGTAAGCAGGTGGGCCATCCAAGGTGTCCTTCACTTGGACAGCAGCCCCGGGAACCATTCTAACCATTGACAATTTGGGGATTTTCCTGACTGGTGTTATATGTGCAAGGCTGCAAAGCGAACAGTTGATCAGCTATTAATTCACTGCAAGTTTGCTTCAGATCTTTGGAGTATGTTGTTCTCTCTATTTGGAGTCAGTTCAGTGATGCCTTATTCGGTTTTTGATGTGATGTGGTGTTGGATACGGAGCAGCGTTTTTTAAACATGTTATAGTTCTCGATTATGAGGATGTTTCCTGATTCTTTACACCCCTTAGTAGAGATTATAGGTAACAACCTTACCGTTGCGCCAAGACTTGCCCTCCTTTGTAGATATTATAGGTGATTTCGCTTTTTGATAGGAGAGTTTTTTGGTTTGCTACAGTATGCTCCAGATATACACGGGCGGCACCTCTTTCGGTGGCTTTGATTATATAGTATCTCTCTCTTATCAAAAAGCAACCTTTTCTGATACAATATTGACTCCAAAAGTAAATAAGAAAATCTTTCACATTCATGAAAGGGCCTGTGGCCTTCAATGGGATGAAGAATCCATAAGATCCATTTTGTATCCATTAGAAGCCTACTTATACATCCAATATTCTATTAACTATTAAAGAGTACAATAAATTATAACTCTATGCATCATTTTTACACCACTCATATATTTGATAAGAGTTATTATTAACTTCATATGATGAGCATTTGTCCTGAAATTTCATACTTAGACATGTAATTAACAAATTTTTTATTATATGTGTGTGTGTGTTTGTGTGTATATCCTAATCAAAGACCAAAAATTTTCAGTGAGTCGCAACACTTTTCGAATTCTCGTCAATTTACATCATTGTCTTGCCATTTTAGTAGGTATACTAACCTCCTATGAAGCACGAACACTCTATTTTGGTTCACGTGTCCGTGTCAAATACGTGTCGGACACCAACACTCCCGGACACGTGTTGGACACTCGAAAAAAGAGTCCGATTTTTTTTTTCCCGAATTTCAGACACGTTTGGGACACTGTTTTTTCTTCTTTTTTCTTAGATTTCTTCCATTTTCACCTCTCCTTATGTCATGTTTGATACGGTGGAATGGGCATTCTAGGAATGTCTATTCTAACTTTTTCATTCCTTATTCTTGTTTGGTATGATTGGGAATGCCTATTCCCATGGAATGGGCATTCCATTAAAAATCATTTCAACATTCCTTTTGGCCCAAATTAGTAATCATTTTTCTATTCCATGTCATTTCCATTCCATTCCATATTTCATTCCATGGAATGACTATTCCATTCCTGCGTACCAAACATGGCATTAGTTCTTTTTTTGGTTATACACACACCCACACCCACACCCACACCCACATACACATACACATACACACACATATATGTTCTATGTAATAGTTTGTAAATTTGTTTTGAAATTTGAATCATGGATATTAAGGATTAAAAGAAGTTCTTGAATTTTTATTTAATGGTTTTGTTATTTTAATATTTTAATAATATTTTCGTAATTTGTGTGTTTTTATGCCAATTTTAATTGAAATAACATTAAGATTTTATTATATGCTCATATAAAAAATATAAAAAAAAATTATATATATTCAATGTATCCTCGACGTTTCTGTGTCCTATTTTTTTGAGAATTGACGTGTCTGTGTATCTGTGTCGTGTCATAGCTGTGCTTCTTAGTTGACCTCTAATATACTCAATTCAATTACTTTAGCCGTTGGTTTACATAACAAGATTTTTTTCAATCGTTGTTGAGTTTTTTCTTAATTTATACCAACCCAACCACTTCAAGGTTGGATTTAAGGGTGAATAGAAAACAAAAACAAATGGAGTTTGATGCCATTCAGAAAGCCAAGATCCAATGTGCACCTGTGTTCTAATAGATTTAACAATGAAATTGATGAGCTGTATATGGCTAGCAAGACTGAGTTACCAAACTTACTTCTGGCCGAAAGCGTGAAGAAAAATATCATAGTTGAAGCAGGTGAGTTGTTTGGGCCATTTAGGGCAGCTTTTACACTGTTTGCATTTGCAAAAGGTATCCTGAGAAACGTGCATGGCCATTTGGCCAAGCTTTCAAAACTACTTTTGTATTAATTTTGCTTCTCCAAATGCACAAACCTGTGTTTGTGCTTTTGGGAAGCAACCCCAAACACCCACTTTGAAACAAATATCCCACACAAAAAGAGTAAAAAGAAATAAGTTTGATCCCATGTAACAGAGGAACATAGCAAAATATATGAAACAAGCCTACAAGAATGAAAAACGCAAATAAAAAAGTATCACACCTTGCACTGGCTATAGGTAGCATTGCACTTGTCAGCTGCTAAGCCCCATCTCAATAGGAAAGTTGCAGCATCTGTATACCTGTGGGTAATGAAATAAGTAATAATATTGCCCAAATTTTTTGTTTAAATACACACAAATATTTTTTTTTATAAAACACACCCACTTTGTCCCATTTGGGACTCGGAACTCTCAACCTCGTCTTTGGGATGTGGAGGAGATACCACTCAAGCTATCTCACAGATTAACTATAGTTTAAACATTTACAGAAACTTCAAGGTGTTTTTTGGGGAATTGGAGGTCCAAATCAACATTTGATTGTGGTGCCTATGCATATCGCCAAAATTAAGATGACTTGCCCAGTTTACCCCACGCCTCAGAAACAAAGAATATAAACTTAGAACACATGCCAAAACTTGCAAAATTTAGTGTCTAAGATGCAAGAACATGGTGACATATATAAAGCACAGCATGGAACACCATAATATTTATAAAATATAAACAATATTGTCTATGGTTTTCATCATCTATGCAAGGAAAAAAAAGGCTTAATGATTTTAACAATGTTAGTTTTTGTTTTTCATAAGTTTTAATAAACGTAGTTTTAATATATTTGCATCCCTACGCTAAGCTTTCTAGAAGATTGCATATTGGAAGCCTGTGGACAGAACTAGACTTTGCACCTGTTTATAAATATGGTAAAATGTCATTCATAATTTGTAGAGCCATCAATAGAGGCTATTCCACAATGCAAGTACAGCAGACTATAGTCATACACCAATTGAGTAGAATATTCAAGTACTCAACATGGGCAATGCACAGGAAAAATGAATATGGAAAACAAGTGGATATTTGATTTAAAATATAAAGATTCTCATAAACAATTTGGGGGGAAAAGAAACATGCCCTTCCCACCTGCAATATAATTTTCAGTCCTAAAAGAAACATAATTGGTGCATATAATGATCCAAATCCAGTGTTGTAAAAATTTCACCAGGCTCTTCTCCACTCCTTAGTAATTAAGCTCTCAGGGAGCATAACATGTTATATGGACACTTAAATCATGTGAAGTATCTGCATCGAGATTAACATGGCATGTTTATGGGTATGGGATGCTATGGCACCCTAATGTGAAAAGGTCACATACCTAGTTTGCCAGAATTTCCCTAACAAATTCTAATTGTGTTCCTGAAAGTAAACCACTCATAACGGGAAATTTATGTAAACACATCCTTCTACCATCATCTGAGAAGAAAAACCGAAAATTGTGGCAATTCAACATTATCATGATGCCCCAAGATTTGAAATTAGATGAAAGGAACTCAAACACATACCCACTCCCAACACGTATACCCGATTCCACATACAATAGGAGTGCTGAATACTTTCCTAGAGCACCAGGGATAATGTCATTCTCCTGTTGACTAAACATCACACTAGTTGTCACATATCGTACAGATTTCAAGAGGATTCCCAGCACATGCAGTCATGTATCTTTCCCATGGTACCAAACTCACAAATGGTCAGTTACCCAGAAGAAGGTTAATACTAATGAGGTGCATCAAGCTAGGAGACTCAACAAAGCCCTTACCCAGATATGTGCCTCTCTGAAAAAAGCAGTAATGAAACTTATAGCCATTGCTTCATGCACTGCCTCATCTCTTACTCATTACAGTTTCTAAAGCCCTTACCAGTTGTGCGCCTCTTCGAAAAAAGTAGTGGTGAAATTTATAGCCATCACTTCACACATTGCCTCATCTCTTACTCGTTACGGTAGAAACTTTTCACCTTTCCCTGCAGGAGATTCATTCCATACTAGAAATTTTGTATGGATGTTTTGGTAGCGGAGATAAAGCTAAAGTTCTTTGCTAAGAAGGACGGATGCCACGGACACATAAACGGATACGACACGACACGACACAGACACAGACATGACATTTTTCAAAAAAGTAGGACACGGGTACGTCAGGGAGATGTTGAATATATATATATATATATATTATGACCATATAATAAAAACTTAACATTATTTCAATTAAAATTGGCATAAAAACATATAAATCAAAAAAGTACTATTAAGATATTAAAATAATAAGTTCATTAAGTAAAATTTTAAGAATAACTTCATTTAATCATCAACATCCATGATTAAGTTCCAAAACAAATTTACTAACCACAATATAGAACATATATATGTGCGTATATAACTCAAAAAAACAAAGGAGAAGAGAAAAGGAAAGAAACATAAAAAAAAAAAAAATTCAGAATGCGTCCAAATCCAAAACGTGTAGTAACATGTCCAGAACATGTCAAAATTCCTAAAAAAATAAAAAAATTGGACACTCTTTTTTCAATGTCAGACATGAACACGTGAGCTTAAATAGAATGTCTATGCTTCATAGGTTCTTTCCATTGCGCCTTTTTGTCCTTAATATGGATTATCTAGCATAAGAGTGATACATATGCAGAAACCTTATGCAATGAAGATCAGTATGTGAGGTGGTTTTGGGTCTCAATTAATTAATTAAATTAGATTTTAATTAAGAAATTATCCCACAGCATATGCGGATAGCCCCAAATAAATTTTTCTAATTAATTAGTTTAATTAGGCAGAAATCGTTGAACTAAACGGTAAATAGATTGTTCCTAAATATAAATTTAATACCAGATTCTTATCATAATATGGCCAAGTCTATATAAAAGATATTCATCATGCAAAATATCAAGCACAATAAAGAAAGTAAGAGCATAATAGAGAGTCTTACTTGGAAAATCCTCATGGAAATAAAACCTACACCTGTAAGAAAAATCCACTATGAATCCAATCCGTACAAAGATACACCAAACCTCGATAAACTAACTTTACTACAGTCTGTCGTACTCTTCTACTCTTAGTCAACATCCACGGTCTTTTTTGTTGTGATCTTTCGTATTGTCGATTGCGTCTTCACCGGCGATTCACTTCACAGCAAGTACTTCTACCAC
Source organism: Nyssa sinensis (assembly GCA_008638375.1). Taxonomy (NCBI): domain Eukaryota; kingdom Viridiplantae; phylum Streptophyta; class Magnoliopsida; order Cornales; family Nyssaceae; genus Nyssa; species Nyssa sinensis. The sequence continues at coordinate 23,296,533 of CM018039.1, read as the reverse complement.
CAATTTGACTTCCATAGATCAACACTCTACCGTATCATGGTAACAAGCGAACCTAAGACTCAATCTTAGTATGCAAAACGCACCACAATTGTCTCTATGACAAAAGGACTATATGAAATCCTAGTCTAAATATGAATTTAGGCTAAGGATTCAAAAAAGCAATAAAATACCCAAAAAGGCTTGATAAAGGCAGCCACCCAAGAACAAAATAAGTCTCTCTATATGTTCTCTCTTGTAAGCTCTATGAAAAATTTTGCAATATGAGTATTTGTAAGCAACTCAAACCCTGGCAAATTCGGAATAGGATAATTTCCTAAATTTACCAAAATTTGGACATGTGCTCGGACGGTCAAGCCTTCTCTGTTCGGACATAGCACTCCATTCAGACGAAGTAGGGACTTTGTTCGGACAAAGGACCAACTATTTTTTACCAGAATTTCAAAATTAAACTAGTTACGAATATTGGTAAAAAAACTAAATATCCATGACATAACTTAGTCAATTTTAAGCCTATAGTCAAAACTAAAAGTGTCTGACCTATGTTTACTTTTAAAACCAAAGTTCAAATAAAACTTAATCACATATACATCCTAAAAATGATCTAATCATGAATGTAGGATATCTACTGTGATTTACCTTTTTGCGTGATTTGAAGTTCCAGATTGAACTTGTATGTCTTCTTCAGTTTCACAAACTGTAATTTGAGTCTGGTATGATCAAGTCTTCAATGTAGAAATTGACTAACGATGCAAGCTTCAACAGAACTGATCTAAACCTAACAATTACAAACTCAATATAGACTTTTGGAATGAATTGCCAACATATCATAACCAGAGGGAAATTCTACAATTATATCTAACTCAAATTTCCTAACAGTATGGCATTCACGAGAAAATGAGGTATGTTTAAATTATTTTTTTATAAGAAAGATTATATTTTTTATAAAAAAAAAAAAAAAAAAGCCCACTAAAGGCACACTGCTTACCCAAAAAAATGGGGGGAAACTACAAAAAAAAAGGCTTAATTCCCCCACCTCCAAAAACAAAAACCTCTATAAATGAATTAATACAAGACTGGTAAGACTCAATCACCCAAAAGTACAGAGATTTTAACCGCCTATCTTTTAATCTAGTAAGTGAAGTTACATCCTCCTCAAAAACCATATTCTTTCTTTCTCCAAATACACCAAAAACAAAGTTATAAAGAACTAATCTCCACACTTTTCTAAGACTACATTAACTCGAGCCCCTTGCTACATTTTCAACAATTCCACCACCATCAGAGGCATCATCCAATAACATCCAAAAAGAGAGAGAACATTCCTTAAATCTCTAGCAACCAAGCAAGCAATGAAGGATTAAGTAATATCCCCACACCATTTTTCCCTCCAAAACTTTATCTTCCCCCCACTGCCTACCACAAAGGCAGTGAATTTAAAGAACTCCACACCTTTTCTTATGGACTGCCAAAGACCCGCACATGCTCAAAATTTAAAAATTAAAAGTTCCAGATTTGGGACAGAATGAGTGTCTGGCTTACCTATATATATATTAAAGAAGAAAAAATCGAAGTACATGACAAGGACAATAAATCCTTCTCAGAGCCACACAACAAAGGTGATAGACTAAATCAACAAATGTTACAGGTATTGTGGACCCAAACCATAGCTTTTCCCCCTCTCAGAAACATACCTGGCTCTATACGTTTGTAACTTCAAAAATAAATAAATAAATCAGAATATAATACATGAAACTGTACATTCTTTTACCAGTTATGACTTTTATAACAGTATTTATTTCAGAAACTGCTTCCAGAAAATGATATTTGCATTAAAACCAACTAAATGCTGGAATTTGTGAAGCAAACAGTAGAAAATTATGAATTATTGAAGAAAACAACAGAGGATTCACATTCATCTCAATCGTTTTCTTTTCTACCTTTTTTCTGATAGATCACAGTCATCCCGTCTTATACAGTGAAAATAAACCAGAAATCTTAACATGTCCAGCAATAGCTATTTTCACATTGTGTCTTAGGTGAAAGAAAAAAGATTTACTTACTTCTCAAGCTTGATATAAACACTTGTGGCAGCACGGTATAGATCAAAGGCCATTTGTTCCTTGCCATCCTCTTCTAGAATAGCACAAGCATCAGTGTACAACTGAATAGCTTCATCAGGTGCAGCATCCTCCAAAACACTGTAACAAATGTGATATTCACAATACTTATAAAAAACTTGTTAATTTGATAGGTACGGTACAAAAAACCATGAAAAGAGAAGGTTGCAACATAGAGAAAAGTCTCTTGTTCCTATAATTTACATAATATGAAGAGGATTAAACAAGCGAAAGAAAGCCATTTAGAAAGAACACATGCATACACAAATGCAGAGAGCCATCTCTCTATCTGTTGATGTTGACCTCAAGAAACAACTTCTTTTCCAACAAACAATTCTTTTCCAACTGACAAATGATTATAAAATTATTGAACAATCTCCTTTCTTAACAAAAAAAGGAAAGATGAAAAAAAAGAACATATTTGAGCCAAAAAAGGAACAAGAGATAACATCAGGATTGTTGATGAGATCATGAGGTTTTGAGACCTCGTATACTCATAGAAGCAATCCTTTTTAGATAATGTTCTCATTACAGAATTACAGATGAGGTGATGAAAGACTGTAAGAAATCTAATAGAGAAGGGGTTGGTGCTAGAAATGGACTTTAAGAAAGCTTACTGTCAGGTAGGTTGGGATTTCTTGGATTTCATGCTTTTTAGAAAAGCTTTTGGCGCTATATATGGAGGAGGATGAGAGATTGTGCAAGCTTCACCAATTTTTGAGAGATTGTGGAAAAGGTTGGATTAGAGCTTCTAGGAATGTTTTTTTTTTTTTTATAAGTAACAAAAAATATTATAATTATTGAGGCACCAGGCACCAAAGGGGTGCATCCATTTACAAGCAACTCCATACAATACAACTATGCATTCATAGAATTCAAGAAAGAAACAAACTATCTATAGACCATGTCAAGCCCCCTGATAACCAAAAATAAAAGGTTCTCAACACGATTGACTTACATTCTATATAAGAGATTCCACTCCTTCGAACAATCTTCGTATTCTTTCCTTCCAAATAAACCACTATACATAGAGGGACCATCCGCCATACACCACTAACTCTTTTTCTTACACAAGTTCCTCTTCACGAATCCAAAACATCCAAAGTGGAGCTCAGTGTAACCTAATGAACACAAAACAATCCAATCAAAAGAACCCAAATTATAGGAGTATTGGGACAAGCTAACCCTTTTAACCCAACTTATTTCACCCTTTTGGTTGATGTCCTTAGCAGAAGAATTTACAGAGCTGGCGAAGTTGAAATCATCCAAGGATTAAAGGTATAGCAGGCAATATTTTTCTAGAATGGAGAACTCTGAGTTGTAATGTCTGTAGTGGGACAGCCCTTGCATAATTAAGTTCCTTTGGAAGGCCATCCTGGAGCTCTGAACTTATGGGATTAGTGATTGTGAGGGTGTCCAAACATCTTGAGGGATGGCAGAAAGTATACATTTTGTTAGGTGATGGAACTATTCACTCCAGCTTGTCTAGCCAACTTTCCTATTTACTTATATTCTCTTTTAAGATGCCTAGGAAGTCACCTCTAGGAGTGAAGAAATCCACAGAGATTTTTGTGGTATGGTACTGGAATTCGAATAGGGATCATATGGTAGATTAGGGATATTGTGTGTAGAGTCATAGACCTAAGTCTAGGGAAGCAAATTAGGATTGGATAATGTGTCCTTCAAGAATGAAGCTTTCCAAAGGAAACGGTTGCGAAGATTTCTTACAGATTCAAAAGTAAGGTGGTTATAAACTAGGATAATCGGTGGATGCTAATATGGCTATTATGGTATTACCCAAGGGCACACTTGTTTTCTTGTAATTTAGATCCATTGTTGGAAATAGATCTATAATTTGATTTTGGGAAGACTGGTGATGCGGAGACCAACCTTTCAAAGAAGTTTTCCCTCATAGTTTCCCTCTTTCTAGATCAAAGGGGGTTTTGAATCCTCTTTATACAATGTCTCCAGTGAACACTAATTGGAATCTCAAATTGTATTAAAAATTTTAAATGATTGTTTTGTCTGACCTTGCTTCTTTCCTTGTGCTGTTAAATGATGTTTACTTATCTCCTTCCTTTCCTAACAACAGATGTTGGTGCCTTGAAAGCAATGGTTCCTCTAGTTCTGCTTCTTCTTTTTGTTCTTTTCTCAATAGTGATGGCTTTACTCACTTTGAGCCTATATTACCTACAACGTGGATCGTTATGGTACTGGGAATGGGAACGTAGTATGTTAAAGGTAGACATCTTTGGATCACTTTGTAGGAACGAACTATGTTTATTTGGAAAGTGATACACTTTTTGATTGTATTTGTAATAATATTGGTATGTATATACACCAAAATAATTTCAACGAATCCAAGCCATTATAAAATAAAATTCCAATAATGTGTGTGTCTTTTGTATGATTTTTTTGGGACTTTTAATATTTTAGATTGGAACGCTAAATCTTACGTTCCAAATCGCTAATGATCCATGTTTTGGATCATGCGATCCCAATTCACAATTCGCTAGGAGAGGAGCAAACCATGCTTTGAGCAATATTATATATTTTGGAAAGCTAGGTCCCCCCAGCCCCAACAAAGGAAGAGAGAGAGAGAGAGAGAGAGAGAGAGAGAGAGAGAGAAGAGAAGAGAAAATTCTAGGCTTTGATTTGGGCTGTGGCAGGCAAAAAGTTGAATAAAAATGAGATGCTTCAAGCCAGAAGACTTTGGAAAGTCGTTAGCCATGAAAAAATGTATGATATGCTTTAGTTAGTCATGAGACTAGTGATAATCTCTCTTTGTGTGTGTGTGTCTATATATATATACTTAGATATATCTTACTTATCAAAAATATATAATAGCATATTCCGTTGAAGGAAATATGAGCCATTAGCACAATTGACAATGTTAAATTGATCTCAACATGGATAATCAGCAGAAGAGAGGACAAATTTTGGTGAATTGGTGTTGTTTGTACAAAAACAATGAGGAATCAGTTAACCATCTTCTCATCTACTACCAGTTCACTACGGAAATTTGGATGCTTTTGATTTGTTTATTTGTTAACAATGAGGGGTTTATCGGTCCTAACATCATGGATGGGGAGATGTTTTGGTAGGCGGATGGGCAGAGCTTGGCGCATAATCCCCCTTTGTATTTGATGGGTCATTTGGCAGGAGAGGAACAATCAAATATTTGAAAGTATTGAGTCCCCAATCTAGATGGTAAAGCATTGATGTTGGACTCCCTTTATTTTTGGTTGTCGGGGGCTCCCACATGAAAATGAATTCTTTTGTATCTTTTTGGCTCTCATGAGCATAAAAGCATTGAGTGTTTTACACATGGGTGCAACCCATGGTTACCACAATTCACTCCTCCCCTAGTAAATTGCGAATTAGGATCGCACGATCCAAAACATGGATCATTAGCAATTTGGAACGTTGGAACGCAAGATTTAGCATTCCAATCTAAAATATCAGAAGTTCCAAAAAAACATACAAAATACACACACATCATTGGAATTTTATTTTATAATGGCTTGGATTCGTTGAAATCTTTTTGGTGTTTATATATACATACCAATATTATTACAAATACAATCAAAAAGCACATCATGTGCCCAATAAACGTATTTCGTTCCAACAAAGCAATCCAAAGAAGCCTACTCCTAACATACTATGTTCTATAACAAGTGACGATCTACGTTCCCGTTTCTGTTCCTCGTACCACAACGATCCACGTTCCAGGTAACATTGGCGCAACCCCTTGGTTCTTCTCAAAGAAATAGATCTTACTCATCAAAAAAATAATAATAATAGTCTCAACAAATCATAAAATACAAGCTTAATTACTGCTTTTTTACAATCATTCGAAGTGGCATTATTTTTGTGGCTAAATCACATTGTTGGATAACATATTACTCCCTCCATCAAATTTAAGAGTCCCTTCTTTCTTTTTTGGGATTTCCCAAAATATGGGTCCAATTTGAAAAGTCAATGTACAACATATTCTGAAATTCTCAGATTATCCTTTTTAACCAACTTGATTGAAGTGAATGTAGTAATCAATATGAATGGAGGTCAATTCTGTAAATTTATACTTTCACTCAAAAGTGAAAACATTTGATGCTCGTCTCCTTAAAAGGTTAGTTTTTTCAAAAGGGATTCTTAATATGGCAAGGAAGGAATATATAAAACTCGAAGGAGCCATTCAATTTTAATGAGCCATTTATCCTGTAAGGTTTTCACAATGTGAATATTAAGAATGTTAATTAGTAATAAATCACCCCAGAAAAGTGTCCACAGAATATGAAAACATAAAATTAGAAGAGAGCAAGAATTAAAGCTACGATACGAAGAGGGTAAATTAGTAGCCTACCGAGCACCTTTTGTAAGAGCATCTGATGCAGGTTGTGACCTCCCACACTCATTGTATAACTCAGATGCCCTTCTGTAAAAGTCAGCAACTTCATTCCAGTTGCCTAGTTCCTTTGCTAGAGACGCAGCAGACTCCATATGCTTAGCAGCATCCCAGGGTCTGGTTTGCTTGTCAAGGATCAAACAATACAGTAAAACATGGGAAAAAAAAGAGATCAAAAAATAATAATTGGATGGGAAAAACAAGTCAAAGAAAACAAGGATACGAAGAGAGCATCTCTTGTCCTTTTGAAGCTTTCTCAAATGCAATTTTTGCTTTCTCACAATTCTTGGCAAGCCTAAACCCATTACCTACAAAAGAAGAACAATGCTTTGTGAAGAAATCCTGAATATCACAAAAGTGCACTATCTATTGTTCCTTTTATTTTTTCCTGGTAATAATGATAACGGTAAATTTACACTATAATATTATATTAAAAAATTATTCAAAAAAGTAATACCTATCTTTACCATGATATGTTACCAAATTTTCTTACCTGCTAACGTGGCTATTCCGGTGCTAATGAATGCAACCTCTTAGTATATACAGGTGCTAGTTAATTCAGCCTCTTAGTACTAGTCAATCAAGTTTCTTGGACTCACCTAGCATAACTAACAGCACCAGGCTGAATTCACTAGCACTCAAACAACCACGTCAACAGGTAAAAAAATTTGGTAAAATGTTATAGTAAGCACAGCGTTACTCTATTCAAAATTTACTAGAGCATAAACATTTACGTACCTGCCTGCTCATACAAAACAGTGGCACTCTTCCAATCTGCACTCCACCTTGTTAGACTGAGTTTTGTTCTATGAATATGGAACATAGAAGAATCAGTTTTCATTAAAAGAGAAAGCTAACACGTTTTATAGATACAGGTTGTTTTTTGGACCTACCAAACAAAAATTTCATCTTCCTCATTGGAAAAAAAAAATCTAAAGGGGAAATCAATTCTTCCATTATCAACTTAACACAAAGAGAACATGTGCATATAATAATTAAAGCCAGTCAACCATCACAGAAACCCCATATATTGCAATCAACATCTCTTTATTTCATTCAATTTAGAATATAATTCAATACCTATCACACATAAATCAATAAACAAGATACATTGTCAGTCTATGCATACACTATTCAAGTGATTCGCATTTTAAGATAAAACCTCGCTAAGATCTTTTTTTCTTTTCCTAAAAATAAGAGAATACACCCACTAATATGTATGTCCTTGCAAAGAAGATGAAATAATCTAATCATTTTTTTTTCAATCACCAATTATCAACTATTTGTTTTTTTCCTTTTTGATTTCTCAAGGATTTCACTTGTTTCAGCATTCAATAGATGCTTCTAGAGATGAAGATTGATTTGAAAGATATGGGGAATATTAACTGGGAATAACATCTCTTTTTGTGGCATAGATATAAAAAAGATGAAGCACTATATATGGCAAAACAAATTTCAATCTTCATTAGATCTTTTGGCAACTCAATTCAACGAAACCTTTCTTCAAACTTTTTGGGTTTAGATGCATGAATCCCGTTTCATCGACCCACCCTACCTAGGGCCAAGCTTAGGTCAAACTGTCTATTGTCACCTCCACAACCTACAACCCTTTTGGTCTTCACCAAATCCTTACAAAGCTTCGATGTTGATGAAGTACAAGGTATCTAAATAGACATTGATCTCAAAAGAGTTCAAAGGAATGTTATGTGAGTGAAAATCAATACCTAAATAGAACAAGTTGAAATCCAATATTAACCAGGAATAAATCCCCAATAATTCAAGTCACAAGGTGCTGTACATATGATCCTAAATAGATTCGTTACACCAATCAACAAAGAGTTGATGATGTCATTTACTTTTCTATTGTTTTGCTTTTCTTTTCTTCTTCGCAGGCATGCATATAGCCTAACATCTACTGCTAAGGGACTAACATTGGCACGTTGACTAAAATTTTACACCATAGATTAAGACTGCAAAACCAGTATGAAGTTTCCAGTTCTAGATTGTGATATAGATGTGCTCATGCCCCTACACACAACCAAAAAATATAGAAGGTACAAACCTGTGTACTGCTAAAACTATCAAAAATAAAAATAGATTTTTCTATCTTTTTCTTACTTTTCGTTTTTGGACCTCTTCTAACCGATTTGGGAAATTATTATCGGTAGCTGGATCATTGGAATAAAATTCACTCTCTTTCGTTAAATTCTATTCTAAAATTAAAAGATTTTTAACAATCACTTCACCAATCATATACTTTTATGCATGTTCTACCAACATATTTTTCATTGTTAATCATCAAAATTAATTATTTTATAATCATACAAATCATTTAAAATTCACACATTTATGGAGATTTTCACTTCGACGTCTTTTTAGTGCTTAAAAGCCCTATCAAATACATATACCAACATATTTTCAGTGCACGGAGAACAAAATGCTGAAATCATTTCAGCTAGTCGCAGAATCGTATCATACAATCGGGGGGACGAGAACTGTGAAGTTGTTTATGTGCGCATACGTAGATACATATATGTAAGCAGACAGAGAAAGAAAGAGACTGACAGTTTATCAGCTTTCGCAATCAACTTTTCGGGATCGGAACCGGCCATGGCTTGAGTTCGTCTTCCGTCTTTGAAGATGGCGTACAACGCACCCCGTCTTTATTGTGTTTCTGGGCGCCTCCCTTACAAATGGTTTTCTCTACAACCGTTGAAATCAATTGTCTACCTCCAATAATCTCCTGCCACCTTTCAATTCGTACGGCGTGCCATGCTGCACCTCGTACCATATATTTGGTACGCTGAAATATAATAAAACAAAAATAAAATAGCATCAAGAATAAAATAGAGTAAGAATAGAATGAGAATTATTATTCTATTTTTTTATTTAACTGAATATCTAATAATGTAATGACAATTAGATTCATGTGTTTGGTTTGAACCATCAAATTGTTAGAATGAAGTTAATATTAAATTAGATATTCAAAGTACTTATATAAATTTTAAAGTTTTCATGTACGTTTAATAAAAAAAAAATTCAACTTGCATATTTTTTATTGGCAAAAAAAAAATTAAAAATTTTGGTAAGAAATAGAATGAGCATTCCATGACTTTTGATAAAAAATAACGATTCTAGCTTCTTTGAAAATAATCATTTCATTTGAAATAATCATTTCAACTTAAAAGTTTAAACAAATACAGAAATAAAACCAAACATGACCTAATAGATTTTTACGCCTTTACAAGATTTACTTCAAGAAGATGAGGAATTGCAATTTCTCCTTTTTTTTCATCAATGCAAATTTTTTATTATTTTCTTGATTGAAGTCTTTTAAAAAGGCCTTGGATAAAATTTTAAGTGGTTAAAAATTTATTATCTTTTAAATTTTTATTTTTTAAGTGAAAATGTGTTTTTTTAGAAATGTTTTAAGAGGTATTTTTCAAAAGACATAAAAATGTCTTTTTAAAAAATTATCTTTAATTAAAAAATTAAAATAAATATTTTTAAAAAAAATACTTTTAAAAATTATACCAGTCCAAAACATTGTATGGGTCATAGAAAATTTAACAAATAAAAAAAAACCTGCATTGATGAGGTAAAAAATTTGAAGGAATTGTTTGTGCTCTCAAAAGATTAAAGAAAAATTAAATTCATTTTCCCTTGAGATTTTTTTTCTTTTTTTTGACAAATATATTATACTTGATGCTTTTTAAATTACCCTTAAATAAACCAAAAGACGAATCACTACTGATACTTTTACATCCGGTCACGGTTTATTGTGGACTATGTTTACCACTAAATCTTATCGAGGCCAAATTTTTATTTTTTTCCTTCTCTTTACCATCCTCCCAAATTCTAACACACAAATGTATACAAATATCATGACAACGAAAGCACCTTGAAACACTTCCAGTTGAAAAAAAAAAAAATCAAATCATCACTTTTGTCAGTAAAATATCAATTAGTCTTGACGAAAATCGGATATTCGCATTCTGATGTAGCAACTTTCTGAGATAGAAGACAAGAGTGATACAGCAGTGGCATATCCATGGTGTCCATACACTGGGAGCATTGAAATGTTGATCAAATTGATTTTGGGTGTTGATTTGAAATTGGGTGATAATTATAGAAGTTTGTACAGATTGTAATATATACACACACACACATATTCAATGAAATTTGTATAAAGAAGGATGATACTTGACATTGATGACCTTGTTTGTCTAATTTTCTGTCATCCGAATGGGGTTTCTCTACATCTTCAAAACATTAGAACTATGTGGCCATCAATCCAAATGGGTTTCTTCATTCAATGTTGCCTCTGATGTCAAAAATAGCAGAGCTTGAATTACTCTCTACCCTCTTCTTCAATCACATCGGCAAAAGCCATAATTGGACACCCAGTTTCACCAAACCCGTCTGCTTTCCCTTTTATTCCTTCACTCCTTTCAACTAAGCCCCTCACTTAAGAATCAAGAAAACAAGGTGAAGCACGTTACACAGTTGTTTACTACCATACCAGTGAATTGAAACCTTATAAAGCAAAACGGCAAAACACATGGTATTTTATACAATACTATATTTATATATAGAGAGAGAGAAGATAACATGAACCCAAAATTAACACATTACAAAGACCACCATGAGTAAATCAGATTCAACTAATTTCATGTGCATATATATATATATATATGTGTGTGTGTGTGTGTGTGTGTGTGAATGTGTTTGTAGACACGCGCGCTCACGCATACGTGCATATATATATATATATATGAGATGAAAATGAAGTTAATATTACAAGAAAGAATTGAAATGAGCGTGCTTTACCTACTTACTATTATCACGATTGAGTGGTAGAGAACTATCGTGGTTTAGTAACAGAGATTTAAAGGGAGAGATTTAGGAATGAGAAGGATAAACAGAAAAGGGGTTGAGACAATGGTGGGAAAGAGCTAACATATCCTAATCTATGAATTTGGCAAGGCGATATATACTTTTTTCTTTTGTTAATTTTTTTCCAATGGCCAACAATGAGTTTTGGGAAACAAATTAAGAAAATTAAGAAAAAGTTTAATTTAATTAATAAAAATATGAAGGTTAAAATATAATTTAATACCTTTTATTACTTCTATTTTTTTTCGACAAACACTAACAAAATAATGTAGTGTGAAGTGTAATTTTTTGAAATCTCAAGAAAAATGAATGTAATTTTTAAAAAATATTAATAGATGAATATAGGACATGTGCGAAAAAAAGACTTTGATGTAAGCTCGTTTTATTGTATTTTTTTTGTTACATTTTATGACACCATAAAAACCCATATATAAAAACTGTGTCATAAATCATAATAATAATAGTAAATGCGGGAGGTACCATACTAGCTAAATTAGGTGCTACTCAGCTAATATTAGTGCACACATATGTAGAACCATAATGCAAGGATATAAATATATATATATATATATATATGAATACATGCATAAGAGATACATATGTAATACATATGTATAAATATATTATGTATGCTTAAAACATAATATATGTCAATATATATTGTATATATTATGTATGCATATCTATCTGTCAATATATTATGTATGCATAAGATATATTATACACATATATTATGTATGCATAAGATATATTATACACATATGTCTATAATAGATAGATATATATATATATGCATGTATGTACACATGTATAACCTCTACAAAGACCCTTAAAGATTAATAAAAGTTTAACTCTACAAAAAATGCCCCAAATTTTATATATTTATAATATAATCAAACTAGAAGTTTAAAGTAAATAAAAATCTGATTTTATACAAAAGTCCCATAAAGACTCCATGAAAATAATTTAATTCTAGAATTTTATTCGTATTATAGTCAATTTTTTTTTGTTGTTAGCTATTAAGATAAAAAAAAAATATGTAAAATATTTATTAGTAAAGTTTTATTCAATATATAGATCTCTCTTATTGAAAGACAAATAAATTTTATACTATAGAAGTTGAAATATAATATATATATATATGTATATGTATATGTATATATATATATATATATAAACTGAGTTACAAAGAGCCAAATTCGATCCAACAGAATTGAGTTACAAAGATCCCATAACAGGTGTTTGTGTCACATCCCGACTCTCAAAGACCCAAGGATGGTCCTATGCAACAAGGTCAAACCATATAATAATTCTTGTACATTTCATCCATTCTATAATTAGCATAGTTTTACTTGAATTTTTATGACACATATATTCATTACACATAATTCCATCTATCATTTCCAATTGTTTACCAATATACATTAATTAAGGAATTATACTTTTTAAGTCAATTTACCATAAGTCAAGAGAATGTAACATCACTAGTTTTGAGCACTTCCTTTTACATATACAAAAAAATATAAGTCTTGACTTCCATAACCTTAACCCTTACATCAATAAGTTTGTAAGGTGAAACATATCCTTAAAAAAAAAGAGCAAAAAGATAAAAATGGTGTCCATCTAGTCTATGTCATCAAGGTGCCAGCTCATTGCCATTCCTTGCATTTGGTAGGGTCAAAACAACAACTCCAATAGAGATTCTAAAATAAGGAAGGTTAAGTTGGTGCGACATGTAGGCAAATGAGATGTGACATGTCAAACAAGTGCCCAACCAACATACTCACACAACATAATTATTTTATTCATCATGCTCCTAACAAGCTATTGATAATTCAGTCACAAAAAAAGCTACAATGAATAACAAGCATGAATAGATATGAGGTCACAAGAAAAATAACTGAACACACACCAGTTATTATTTTCATTCCGCTTTATTTCTCTCAATCGGTCCAATTAACCTAGTTCTAGTTCTCACTCCATGAGAATAATCAACTAATAGCCTTCGATAAAGCGTAACACTTCTTGGACTACTAACCCAATGGAAAGACACCACCAATAGCGCAAAGTTCCAATTCGAAACCAAAATGAGACATCATCCCCATTACAACATATCTCTAGGTAATAATCGCAATCTCACAAGTACTCAAATCTCTCTCATCCATTAATTGTGTCTTTTCAGTTTATCTCTATCCATAGTTCCAACAACCTCACAAGTTATCTCAATTAAGGTTAAACCATTTTCCAATAAGACATATTCACATTCAAGTTATAATCACACTTAAACACAACAATGTTTCATCATTCTTCAACAATAATATGGAAAGAAAGCTACAAGTACATGGCATTCATCATTTCCACCGATAATCAACATGTATATGACAAGAATAGTGTAACTAGATAACCTTTGATATTTTCATTATGGTCCAAAACATGGCATGTATGTGTATAGGCATAAGGCATGAAGACATAGAATCAAATGAAATGCATAATGTATTCATGTAAGCACTTAACCATTAACCTAGGTTAGAATCCTTACCTCAAAACCTTGAGAGAAGTGGATTTGTGTTGTGTTGTAGAGAGAGAAGATTCCAAGATCTAGCTTTAATCCTTGTTCCCAAACCTAATAAGAGATGATGCTGCACTTTTCGGCTCGCAATAAGTATGGACTCCGTGACCTGTAGAACACTCAGAAAGATGATCAGAGGACCACCGGATTGGCTCCGGCGGTAGCCGCTCCGATGCTTAAGTAAGTAAAAGAATTGGAAGATTGTATTGAAAGCCAAAGAATGAGCATAAGAAATAAGGCGTACCTCTAGGGTTTAATTTATAAGTCGTGGCTTTCCTAAGTTGATTAGGATTCAACGCTATGAATATAGGGATTTGATCATCGGAGATTGCAGTTACCTTGTGTAGCATTGCATAAAGATAACCATAGAAGGTAATTCCCTTGTTGAAGACTGCTTCCTTATTCCCTGCTCGGCACCTGCTAAGGCGGTGACGAGTTCTGGATATATATGTTCTGAAGGTGTATATTCGGTCTCTTCCGACCTGATGTAATGATCTGTATGCTTGAGCTTTTAGTCATTGGCTGAGTGAGAATCATGTTGGCCAAGCATGAGTCGGATTATGGTCATACGTGTCAAGTGTTGATTGGCCTATTCTTTTATGGCATATCAGTTACTCCCCCCCCAAGTCCTAATTTGATGCCAGCAAGCAACTAGGGCTGAGCCTTTTTTCGGAGAGTCACATGTCCCGTCTGTCCGCCTTCCAAGGCAACTGTTGGGGCGCCATTTATTGCGCAGCCGGAGATTAGGTCTTTTCAAGGTCATCATTGTTCTGAACCGTCATGGCGTTTGGGTTTGGTGGGTCCCTTCTGATACTGTGCTTTATAAGTACGGGATGAGATTTCGAAATGACCTTTTCCCCGTCATTTTCACTGTGCCAGAAGATTTCATCCACCATTGTTGGTCTGTGCGACTTTGAAGAATACTGACTTCCTGAGTTAGAACAGGTTCGACTGATTTTTCCTTTTCTCTCGCTTCTTTCTTCTTGAATCCGAGAATGATGTCTGCTTCTTCTGAATCCCCAATTGTGAATGAGGGAGTGGGAAGTCCTTCTAAGATGGCTGTTCCGTCTCTTGTGGAAAATGTAGGTAACCCTGCTCCCGAAGATATTGGGGAGAGGCCTGTTGATCCTCCCACTAGTCCTGGAGTTAGGATAGTTGATGCTTTTGAGGAGCCCTGAGACAGGGCTGGGGAGACCTCTGGTAGGTCTTCCCGTAGAAAAGAGGGTGAGAGTGCTGTCACCCAGAGCCTTCTGGACGAATGGAGGGTGAAATTCAAATTTCCCTCAAATGTGACCTGCAGAGTGCCAGGCCCCATGGATCGTCCCCATAATGTTGAAGCCGGGGAGATTTGTGTTTACCTTGCTTGGTTTGAAATGGGCTTGAGACTCCCATTGCCGGATTTAATCAGGCAGTTCTTTTGTTGGTACAAGCTCTGCCCTGCCAATTTGAATCTCAATAGCTGGCGGCAACTTCTAGGATTTGTGGTGTTGGGACACCTAAACAAGGTGGATGTGTCTCTGGACTTGATCCGTAGTAACATGGATCTGAAGTTCAAGCAGGCAGAAGGCTTTTTCTATATGTCCTTCAAGAAGGGGTTCCGACCCCTGTCCTTTGTTCCCACTTCCAATAAAACGTGGAAGAAGTGGTACTTCTTCGTCGGAGAAGGATGAGAGCATGAAGGCTTTCAGGAAGGAGAGGCCTCGTCGTTCCCTCGTGTTACGGGTCATAAGGGTGAGGCTTATTCTTTTAGACTTACTTTTAGCCTTGTTATGCCTTCCGAACTGATAAACTGATACATCTTTCCTTACTGTGTGCAGTTAAGAGTGTTTGGAAGAGGCCCGATTTTACTGAAGCACTGCGGGATCAGTACCGAGTACTGCTTTCGACTCCTGACCGGGCTCATTCTGTCATTATAACTCCAGCAAACTTGATGGCTGCCCGTAATGTGGAGCTTAAGAAGAGGTTGACGTCGAAATGGGCTGTGCCGGAGGCCCTAGTGGTGGGGGAGTCTTCCTCCCGAGTTGAGCCTGATGCCCCCCTTGAAGTAAATAGGAGGAGGTTGATTTTTGGCTCTCCTAAGCCAGCCCCTGCCGAGGCTGAGAAGGAGGCCGAACCTGCCGTCCCTGTTTCGGCTGCTCCTCCTACCTCTTCTGGTCCGAGCAGGAGGACTAGGAAGGGGAAAGCACCTGCTGCACCGTCCGAGCCGTTTAATGAGCCGAACTATCAGATTGCCAAGAGGGCATTTGATCAAATATGGGCTCATGGCCCACACCGATACAGAGGGGATGACCCCTCCAAGTTGATGACTGAGATGATGAATCTCCAAATGAAGGTAGCTTCTGAAGCTTTTTCTTGACTTTTCTGTTTGTCTATTCGTTCAGTCTAAACCATCTGTCTTGCTTTGCATAGAGTATGCATAGCTTGGCTGCTCTGATGGTGACCCCCATGGGCCTTGAGGAGGCCGAGAAGTTGAGGGCTGAAGTGGAAGAGATGAGGATGGAGCTTGGGACAGCCCGATCCAAGATTCAGAGCACTGAGGAGGATCTGAAGGAAGCTACCACCAACCTTACCGTGGCAGAGTCTGAGAGGGACATATATGCTCAGAAGGTTGAGGGGCTTGAGGCGGAGTTGGTTAATCTCCGGAGTTCCTTCGATCAGAAGGTTCAGGAGGCAACTGATCATGCCAGGGCTGAGACTGAGATGATATTGAAAGATGAAGTTGAACAGATGAGTGATGAGCTGATCCTGTTCGATTTTGAAAGCTTCTGAACTAGATTCCAGATTCAGTTCCCAGGCTTTGACGTTTCATCAATTGTTCCCCCTGAACATACCTCATCTCGTCCTGATCCGGACAAGACGGCTGGGGCTCCCGCCCTTAACTTGGAAGAGGACGCAGGCCCTTCTGGGAAGTCTTGAGGCTTCATGGGTTTTTATTTTTGCTACATCCTTTTGATGAATGTATTCTTTTGATCAATAAAATTGACTTTCCTTTAAATTCTGCTCGTGTTCTTTCCTCCTGTGCAATTTTGTTGCAAGTGTGGCTGCTCTGAGCCTTTCGCATGTTAAATCAACTGTCCAGCAATCAATAGTCGCTTTTCGAACTTCGATATTTGTTATTGAATAGTGAATGTAGATTAACTTCAACTGTCTCATTATAATAAGATAAGAAAGTAAGTATAATCAGATAGACAGAGCTTGATAGGGTAGGAGTAGGCTTCTGTAGGGCTTTGAGATAAACTGCTCTGAATCAAGAGCTTGTGGAGATAACCAGGCAGCTTGCGCTTGTAGTTATGATGCTCGGCATGCTGTGTTCGAGTACTCAGGTTCGGGATATATCCGAGCTGTTCGGCCTTTGTCATATGACTGGTCTGTCATTAAATAGTTAAGATTGGAAGATCTGAATTTTGAATAGGGGGTCTATACATTTAGACTTTGTTCCCCTCTCTGTCAATTCGGGAGCTTCAGTGCTGGATTGTGGTCTTTGTCTAGAGAGTTCTGTACCCTGCCTCTTGGTATATCGAAGAGGCATATTTAATGCACTGTTTATTTATTCGATCGTCGTTTAGGATTTCGAGGCCACTCTCTTTTTCACCATTGCGACGGTTCAGTTGGGTGGCTTTTGGACTTCAAGGGTCTATATAAATGGAAACAAGGGCACACGGTTGCGCTCAACTTTTTGATTTCAAATTGTCCCCTTGTGAGAAAGACTTCATATGCTGCCGTAGTTTTGCCACTCGCCCGGAGATGATGGGTGATTCCTTGCCTGAGTTAGGAACGATTAAACTGTGGCCGAGAGTTAACCTTCCCCTATTTTCAGTCTCCAAGGAAGGATTGAAAAAGGTACAAGTCTTCTTGTTTCCTCTGGCATCCGGTCGAGATTCCTCCGATTGGTGGTGACCCCTCCTTGATTCAACTGAGGCCTGGAGCGTTGGTGATGAAGACGAGGGTGAATTGCCTCCTCTTCCTTACGTCTCGTCAGAGATCCTTGCTCCAATCGGCCGGGGTGTGACAACTGCTTTGAGGGAGATGAATGTGGGCTGCCTCCTCCCCCTTGTGACTTGGCAGAGATCCTTGCTTCAATCTGCTGGGGTGTCATGCCGATTACAAAGGTGGAGAATGAAAAGTCTCCTAAGGCCCAGAGCCCTCATCATCCGTTGGTCATGGAGTTGATGATGATGATGATGAAATAGCCTGGGCGCTCCTTGATGCAAATTGGGGTTCAGGGCCCCTTCCTTTCAAATGGAGCCGGCAGCGGCGGCGGTAATAGAAGTTGTGGACCCTGTGCCCCTTTATCATCCCGTGAGGGAAAGCCAACATGTTGAGAATTGTAGCTTCTGTAATAGCTTCTGTAATAGATTCTGTAATAGCTTCTGTAATAGATTCTGTAATAGCTTCTGTAGTAGCTTATGTAGTGATGTGTTTGTACTGATGTAAATCTTCTGATTTATCAATAAAATTGAATCTCTTTTTCTCAGATCTGATGTCTTTGTATTCGATTGTGCTTTTCTGTAGTTAAAATACTTTCTCGTGCACTTCTGAATGTTCTGAGAGTGAATCAAAGAAACTTTAGAAAAATGCTTGAATCAAAGTGTTTTACTCCTGATCGGTACCATAGTACTTGTTGTTTGTTTGACAGATAAGCCAAATAATATAGATATCAGATTTGAGGTGTTCCGATCTAAGAAACTTTAGTTTGTAGATGTCCGGGACTTCTGTCTTTGGATGGACTGGATCATAGAATTTGCTGATCGAAGACGGACCAGGCTCGGAAGGCCTGTGCATTAGAGTGGTCCAGGCTCTAGAGGCCTGTATATTTAAGAAATAGACCAAGTATTTAAGACCTGTATACTATGGACCAGGCTCTGAAGGCCTGTGCATTATAGATGGACCAAGTACTGAGACTTGTATATTTATGGACCAGGCTCTGGAGGCCTGTGTATTAATAGATGGACCAAGTACGAAGACTTGTACATTTATGGACCAGGCTCTGGAGGCCTGTGCATTAATAGATGGACCAAGTACGAAGACTTGTACATTTATGGACCAGGCTCTAGAGGCCTGTGCATTTATGGATGGACCAAGTATGAAAACTTGTACATTTATGGACCAGGCTCTGGAGGCCTGTGCATTAATAGATGGACCAAGTACGAAGACTTGTACATTTATGGACCAGGCTCTGGAGGCCTGTGCATTAATAGATGGACCAAGTACGAAGACTTGTACATTTATGGACCAGGCTCTAGAGGCCTGTGCATTAATAGATGGACCAAGTACGAAGACTTGTACATTTATGGACCAGGCTCTGGAGGCCTCTGCATTAATAGATGGACCAAGTACGAAGACTTGTATATTTATGGACCAGGCTCTGGAGGCCTGTGCATTTATAGATGGACCAAGTACGAAGACTTGTACATTTATGGACCAGGCTCTAGAGGCCTGTGCATTAATAGATAGACCAAGTACGAAGACTTGTACATTTATGGACCAGGCTCTAGAGGCCTGTGCATTAATAGATGGACCAAGTACGAAGACTTGTACATTTATAGACCAGGCTCTAGAGGCCTGTGCATTTATAGATGGACCAAGTACGAAGACTTGTACATTTATGGACCAGGCTCTGGAGGCCTGTGCATTTATAGATGGACCAAGTATGAAAACTTGTACATTTATGGACCAGGCTCTAGAGGCCTGTGCATTAATAGGTGGACACTTTATGGAAGTAAAAGAAAACCTCTCTACTGATAATACTTCCGTAAGTGTTCCACATTCCATGGCCTAGGAACAGGCTTCCCAGCCATGTCTTCTAGCCAGTAGGTGGTAGGTCGAACAACCTTTGTTACTTTGTAGGGGCCCTCCCAGTTTGGTGACAACTTTCCCATGGTAGGATCCTTGGTGTTTTGAAAGACTCTTCTTAAGACGAAGTCTCCAACTTGAAAACTGACTGTCTTGAGTCCTACCTTGGATTTGTTGACCATTCTCTATTGATAGGCTTCCATCCTGATGCTGGCCTGATCCCTTCTCTCTTCGAGCAAATCCAAGTTTTCCATCAGCTACTGATCATTGGATTCTTGCTCAAAGGCCTCAGTCCTCAGGGTTGGCATACCGATCTCAACCGGAATTACTGCTTCTGTTCTATAGGCTAGTGAGAAGGGAGTTTCAAAGGTGGGAGTTCTTCTGGTTGTTCTGTAGGCCCAAAGAACCCCAGGGAGTTCTTCTGCCCACTTTTCTTTGGCTTGTTCCAACCTCTTCTTTAACCCGTCAAGGATTGTTCGATTGGTGACCTTTGCTTGCCCATTTGCTTGTGGATGGCCTGGAGAGGCAAAGTGTTGCCTGATGTTGAGATTTTCGCAGAATGCCTTGAAGCCTTTACCAGTGAATTGTGTCCCATTGTCCGAGATAATTACACGTGGTATACCGAACCTGCACACAGTGTTCTTCTAGGTGAAGCTCTCAACTTCCTTTTCTGTGATATGTGTTAAAGGCTCTGCTTCGGCCCATTTAGAGAAGTAGTCGATGGCTACCAAGAGGTATTTTCTGTTCGGAGGGGCCCTTGGTAATGGACCCACGATGTCCATCCCCCACTGAGCAAAGGGCCAAGGGCTAGGAATCGGGATAAGCTCATGATAAGGCTGATGTTGGTACGGCGCAAATCTCTGGCATTTGCCGCACTTCCGAATATATTCTTTTGCCTGCTTTAGCATGCCGGGCCAGTAGTAACCCTGTGATAGAGCTCGGTGGGCTATAGTTCTGCCCCCATTATGATTCCCGCAGATTCCCTCATGTATTTCAGCCAAGACATATTGTGACTCGTCTGGAGCCAAGCATTTTAACAAAGGTTGAGAATACGACCTTCTGTAAAGCTTGTTGTTCAGGATCAGGTACCGAGCCGCTCTGATTCGGATTCTCCTGGCTTTGTTTTTATCCTCTAGGAGGAGCCCGGATCTTAGGTACTAGAGGATTGGAGTCATCCAGTTCTGGGGCTGTTCATCAATTTGAGCAACTTGGGCTTCCTCAATACTGGGTCCTGGCTGAAAGGAGATTTTTACTGTGGAATTTGCTTCAGACTTGAGGCGTGAGGCCATGTTAGCCAGAGCATCTGCTCTGCAATTCTGGTTTCTCTCAATCTTCTGGATAGTAAATGTCTGGAAGGAATGCTTCAAGTGGTTTACCAGTTCGGAGTACCGGAGCATCTTGTTATCTTTAATGGCAAATTCTCCCAAGACCTGGCTCACTACCAGTTAGGAATCAGAGAAGACGTCGAGGTTCTGAGCCTCGCATTCCAAGGCAAGCTTCATGCCTAAGATTAGGGCTTCATATTCGGCTTCATTATTAGAAGCTTTGAATCCCAGGCTGACTGCTTTTTTTGACGTGAGCCCATCAGGGGACTGCAGTACCAGGCCTACCCCTGATCCTTGATCGGTTGACGATCCATCAATGTACAGCAGCCAGGTTCCCGAAGTTTCGGTGACTTGTGCTTTGTTCTGAAGTGCCGGGGTGAACTCGGCTACGAAATCAGCTAAGGCCTGCCCTTTGATGGAGTTTCGGGGTATATATGATATGTCGAACTCCCCTAGCTCCACAGACCACTTTACTAATCTTCCCGATACCTCAGGTTTCCTCAGTATTGACTTCAGAGGATAGGCAGTTGGGATCTCGATTGAATGGGCCTGGAAATAAGGTCGAGGCTTCCGAGCTGATATGACCAAGGCGTAGGCCAGTTTTTCTACTTCTGGGTATCTTTTTTCCATGTCAAGTAGCACCCTACTGACGTAGAATATAGGCCTCTGCACTCCTCTGTCCTGTCTAATCAGTGCGGAGCTGACCGCGTTTTCAGAGACTGCACGGTACAGGAGTAGCTTTTCTCCCTGTATTGGTTTTGACAGGAGCTCTGGAGAGGCTAGATACTCCTTTAGTTTTTGAAAGGATTTCTCGCATTCTTCCGTCCACTGCAAAGTTTTGCTGCCCTTCAGAGCTTTGAAGAAAGGTAGGCAGCGATCAGTGGATTTGGATATAAATCTGCTCAGGGCTGCAATCCTGCCATTTAGCGCCTGAATTTCCTTTTTGGTTTTTGGCGACTTTAGCCCAATCAGGGCTTGGATCTGAGTGGGGTCTGCTTCGATACCCCTTCGAGAGACAATGTATCCCAAGAATTTTCCCTTCGTAACTCTGAAGGTACATTTCGAGGGGTTGAGCTTCATCTTGTGCTGTCTGAGGATATCGAAGGTCTGGGCTAAGTGCTGGAGGTGGCTGCCTTTCTGAAGACTCTTTACCAGCATATCGTCGATGTATACCTCCATGGTGCTGCCGAGCAGTGGGCTGAACATCTTGTTCACCAACCGTTGATAAGTGGCTCCAGCATTCTTCAAACCGAAAGGCATTACTCTGTAGCAGTAGAGTCCTCTTTCGGTTATGAAGGCAGTCTTCTCTTGATCTGGAGGGTACATCTGGATCTGGTTGTATCCAGAGTAGGCATCCATGAAACTCATGAGCTCATGCCCCGCAGTAGCATCAACCAGTTGGTCTATTCTTGGCAATGGAAAACTGTCCTTGGGGCATGCTTTGTTGAGGTTTGTATAATCAACGCAGACTCTCCACTTGCCGTTTTTCTTCTTGACGAGCACGGTGTTGGCTAGCCATTCGGGATAGAATACTTCCCGTATCATCCTGGCGTCCAGCAGCTTTTGGACTTCTTCGTTTATAATCCGATGCCGTTCAGGAGCAACCGACCTTCTCTTCTGTCTGACTGGCGGGTGATCCGGATCTACCATCAGTTTGTGAGTTATAAGATTAGGATCTATTCCCTCCATGTCTCTAGTCTCCCAAGCAAAGATAGAGAGGTTGTCTTTTAAGAACCTGACTATCTTTTCCTGCTCGGTGTGTGTTAGGTCTGGGCCGATGTACAAGTAATTCCCCTCTGCTTCTGAACTGACCAGTACTTTAATGGGCTCGCCAACAGGTTTGGCTCGGCTGTCGCGTCCCCTTGGGCTCAGGGGTTCTTCAATGTCGGATGGGCAATCTTCCACCTCGGGAGAGTGAGTGAATACCAGATCTGCACAATCCCGAGTGTGCTGTAATTGCTATTTAGGAGCCTTTTCTTTGAGGGCGATAGCATGGCACTCCCGGGAGGTTGGTTGACACCCTCTGACAGAGTGAACGCTCTGATTGTGGACGTACTTCAGACACTGATGGAGGGTCGAAGTGACTGCCCCTATCTGATGTAACCAGGGTCTTCCGATTATGACGTTGTAGGGAGACTTCATGTCTAACACCATGTACTCCGAGATGGTGGTCTTCTGCCCTTCACCCTCTCCTATAGTGGTAGAAAGGTCGACTCTCCCCAATGGGGTGCTGAGGTTGCCGTCAAAAGCTGCCATCACGGCAGTGGTGGGCTTGACGTTGTCATGGTCTATCCCCATCTGTTTGAGCGGTTCATAGAATAGTATGTTGACGGAGCTGCTCGTATCGACCAGGACTCTCCTGGTCTCAAAGTTGGCGATTCTGAGGGTGATAACAAGGGCATCACTGTGAGGGCAGTGTACCCCTGCTAGGTCTTGCTCGGTGAATTGGATCTCTGGTGCCGGCTTGAGCCTCTTTTCGACGTTGGAGATCTGTAATACGTTCGGGGCGGCTTTGGCTTCCCGAGCGTATCTCTTTCTTACCCTTTTGGACATTCCTGTGACAGGGGAGTCAGCATGGAGGACGTAGATGACGTGGTTGTTCTGCCTCTGAGGCTCGTTTCGTCCCTCCCTCTGCTCTTGCCTCTGTTCGGGCCTCTGGTCTGGCCGCTGTTGAGGCTTGTCTTCTTGGGGGTTCTGCCTTCCGTCCTGCTTGACGAACTCCCAAAGACGCCCCTTCTTTATGAGCTGCTCTATCTCATATCGGAAGGTCCTGCATGTGTTAGTTGTATGTCCATGATCTTTATGGAAATTACAATACTTACTTTGGTCCCGCAGACTGGGATCTCCTTTGATTGGTTCCGGCCACCTCAGGTTCTCCCGATCTCGGATCTGCCGGAGTACCTGGTTCGGTGTGGTGTTCAGAGGGGTGAAGTTGGTGAACTCCCTTGGTCCGGAGTTGTACACAGCTCTGGGTGCTGTTCTTTTCTCTGGGCTCTTGGCCCTCTTTTTGTTGGAGTCTCTTCTGTGATCCTCCTTCTTGTGGTCCTCCCGTTTTGGATTGTCCCTCTGGGTCTGATTTCTACCCTTCTGGGACGTGCGGTTGGCTTCTTTAAGATTGATGTATTTTTTGGCCCGATCCATTAATGCCACCATATCAGTTGGAGGGCTCTTTGTCAAGGAGTCTTTGAACCCACCTTGGGCAAGCCCAGCAGTTAGGGCTGCTACAAGGAATTTCGGGCTGCAGTCAGTGATCTCCGTGAGTTCGGTGTTGAAGCGCGCAATGTAGGCTCGGAGGGATTCCTCCCTGGTCTGCTTGACATTCAGCAGGAATTTTGGCCCCCTTCTGAGCCTCCTGCTGGTCATAAACCTGTCCAAGAACTGTCTACCGAGCTCGTAGAAGCTGGTAACTAAGTTAGGAAGGAGGTTATGGAACCACTTCAGAGCAGTTCCCTTCAAGCTGGTGATGAACGTTCGGCACATGAAGGCATCAGAGGCTCCGTGGAGGGCCATCGTATGCTGGTAATGAGAGAGATGATCTCCTGGATCTCCAGATCTATCGTACAGGGTGAACTTGGGCACCATGAACTTTCTGGGCCTCTCTTCTGACACGATGGCGTGAGTGAATGGGGTGGCTAGCCTTCCAAGCAGCCTGGCCAGTTCGTCTTGTTCTGGAGGGTTCTGAGGTCCTCCCAAGGTAATTGTCCGGTCCATCGACTCGGCAATTTCCTCTACCCTCCGCGGGTCTTTAAGTCTGACATCTTGTGAACCCTGCCTGACAGCCTCGGCTTCAGGGTAGTAGGGTTGATTACGCCCTTCGGACGGAGGAGGATTTCGAACCGGAGGGTTTGGTGCTGCATGAGGAGGCTCTTGCGGTGCCGGGTGTGCTCCCGAGGCCCTTGGAGTTGGGGCTCGAGTAGTGATCCGGTAATGGACGTCAGGGACGAAGGCGGATGTTCCCCAGCCAGGGACTGTTGATGGCTGCGGATCTCGGCCAGCGCGAGGAACGCCTGAGGGGTGCCCAAGCTGGTTAGTTGGAGCCTGCGCATGAAGTTCTTCGTTCTCTGTAGCAACAGGAGGTTGCGTTCCTACAACGAAGTTGACCGGCGGGCTAGGAGAACCCGCTGCTTGGTTCTGCGTGAGTGTTGCTAGTGTTCTAGTGATGGCAAGCAACTGCTCCTGTACCAGTTCATTGTGTCGTTTTATTGCTTCGATCTCTCGTCGCATAGGATTAGCCGCTGGCCCCCTTGTGCGGGGAGCAGGCGGCTGACGTTGAGCGTTTTGCGAATTCTGAGTATTCTGTCGTGGTCGGAGATTTGGTGCCATGGTTTTCTGGTGAGGAAAGAGTTGAGTTTATGAATAGAGCACTTGGAGATTAGTCGTTCCCACAGACGGCGCCAAACTGATGCTGCACTTTTCGGCTCGCAATAAGTATGGACTCCGTGACTTGTAGAACACTCAGAAAGATGATCAGAGGACCACCGGATTGGCTCCGGCGGTAGCCGCTCCGATGCTTAAGTAAGTAAAAGAATTGGAAGACTGTATTGAAAGCCAAAGAATGAGCATAAGAAATAAGGTGTACCTCTAGGGTTTAATTTATAAGCCGTGGCTTTCCTAAGTTGATTAGGATTCAACGCCATGAATATAGGGATTTGATCATCGGAGATTGCAGTTATCTTGTGGAGCATTGCATAGAGATAACCATAGAAGGTAGTTCCCTTGTTGAAGACTGCTTCCTTATTCCCTGCTCGGCACCTGCTAAGGCGGTGACGAGTTTTGGATATATATGTTCTGAAGGTGTATATTCGGTCTCTTCCGACCTGATGTAGTGATCTGTATGCTTGAGCTTTTAGTCATTGGCTGAGTGAGAATCATGTTGGCCGAGCATGAGTCGGATTATGGTCATACGTGTCAAGTGTTGATTGGCCTGTTCTTTTATGGCATTTCAAGAGATTTGCACTGTTCATTTTACTTAATCAAATTAAATCCATAAGAAAATTGAAGAACTAGAAGAAAAAATGAAAAATCCTAATTACCCCTTGTTCTCGAAAAAACCCTTGAATTTCTAGCTTTCAATCAGTGAGATTCTTCTTAGAGATAAATCCTTGTGACATGATGTGTTTATATGGCTTAGAAATCCATGAATAACCAAGAAATTTCAAACCCTAATTTCCCTATTGGCTTCAGAGGTTTGGAAAAGAAGAAGAAATGATGTTTCGTGAAAAAATAGCTTTTGGTCTATAACATAAAGTGAACTGTCGGATGCTCATTCGAACGAATAAGGCCTCGTTCAAATGAGTGTTCCTTCATTTGAACGAGTATTGAACAAAGGTCGGACAAAGGTTTTTGGATGCTTGTTTGAACGAACTTTCCTTCATTTGAATGAAGGTCCAAGACTTAGCTTCCCTTCTGATTCTACACTTCATATCTCTTTCCCAATTCATTCCACGTGCATCATCAGTACTCCATATTACATTTTTCCAGTTTTTCCCACCATATTCATATGTTTGTTATTATCATTATCATGCAAAACTAATACTATTTATTATTTATTTATTTATTTATTTATTAATTTTACGAAACGTTATAGTTTAGTTATAGGATTAAAAGGGAACCAAACCCAAATTAAGAATACTCTGATCTAATTATTAGGAATTTTGGGAATTGGTCTGTTTGGTCATGAGTATAAGGAACTCAAAGTTTTGATAATTGCAATTAAGCCCCAATATTTTTAGATATTATAAATTCACCCCTAAACTTTTGCTAATTACATAATTACCCCTATATGTTTTGAAAATTAAAAACGTACTATAAGTTTTTATAAAGTATTTTAAAAAACACACATAACTTTTTCATATAGTAAACTAAAGTAATTTTTTTCGCCAGAAAATGCTATTTTGCCTATTTTTGACATTTTAGACTCAAACACGATATCAATTTTAGCAAAATAAATTCGGAAGAAATAAATTTTATATTGTTTAGTTAATTGTGAGTATCTCCTAATAAATTTAATAAGAATCATAGAAGAGTAATAATAATTTCAAAAGGGCATATCCTAATTTTTTTTGACATCTTAGACTCAAATTTGATGTCCATTTTGGCTAATTAGGTCACGAGAATTATGACACGTACTTCAGTAAACTATAAAAATGCCTCTATGCATACTTTAGCTACTAAAAGTGTGGCACGAATTCCAAAAAACACATACCCTAACATTTTTAAAGGTTTTAAACTAAAAAATAAGGTTTATTTCTACAAATTAGATTCCAGAAAAAACGATTCCTTATTAAGTCCTAATCGCATAACAAGGAACTTATCCCTAAAACTACATGTACCAAGGGACTGAAATCACTGATGCATATTGAACAAAAACAGAAATGCACTTCAACATTTAGAATAACATAGAATCAACATCAGGGAATAATGAATTTAGTGACATCTGTAGGACCCTCGGCAGATGGATTCAAGGAGAATTAACCCTTAAGCACTCAAGGTAAGTAATCTAGCACTCTGAAGTGGCAATATTTTACAACTTTAATTTTTTAGATCTCTAGAATTTCCAAATTATATTTTTTAAGAATTTCAAAAACTTTGTTTTATCAATTTGCGATGCCATCCTTAATTTTAAAGAAAATAAACTGACTTCTTAAAACTCACTTTTGTTGTGAATGACATATCTATTAGAACAAAATATATAAATATATAGAGATTTTTTTGTTCGAGAAACATTCTCTTATGATATTTATTTTAGTTGTGTTTTTTTTTCTCTATTTTTTTTTTTGTTTTATCAATGTTGGAGTTTTACTACATTTTTAAGGAATAGAGATTTTTTGATGCATTATTAAAAATATATGTAATGATTTTTTTTATTTAAACAAGACAAAAATTTCTTTATCGAGAAAAATTGCTTTGAATAGAGAAATTTTTTAAAATCCACTTTTAAGCCTCATTGACATTTGCTAACAATTCACAAAGTATTCTATATATACTTTGTTTCATTTTGTTGTGAATGACAGGTATATTTGAACAAAATAAAGAAATATATAATAAAAATTTGTCTAAGAAATATTTTCTATTGATTTTTTTTAGTTGTGTGTTCTTTTTTCTATCTGTTTTATTTTGTTTTATCAATGTTGGAGTTATAAACACTTCATTTTGTGACCCTTGATTGTATAGGGTTAGTTTTTCATCTTTAGAAAGTTTATATAACATTTCTTACCTAGGGGTATTTTAGTAATTTCATATTTTGGCCCACTAGGGGCATTTTGGTCATTATGCCTGTAATATCCCAACTCAATTAGGCAAAGTAATTTATGTTAATGCCCATTTTTATGAAATTAATTATATATTAATTAATCAGACATCTCAAATTGAAATTGGTAACCCGTGAATATTAAAATTAGTGCACAAAGTGCAATTGGGCAAACTAGTGCAATATGTGAATAAAACAAATTTAATCAAGAATTTGTTGATAAATACAATATATTTTTGATATAAGTAAAACACGATGTAACGTATCAAAAATAAAAATTAATGAGATGAAAAAGAAGCACGCAAAATAAAAAACATAGCAAGAATACCAAGAGGTTTTTAGGACAATTGAAATACAACTTCAAAAATTCAAGAAACACACCCAAAATGCCAAACAAGGCATAAGAATAGGAAAAAAAAAATGAAAATAAGGCCAAAAGTGTTAGTCAAAATACTTGAACCCAAGACCAAAAAAGGGGGAGAATTTTATACCCAAAAAGATTACCAGCTGAGCTACAACACATTTGTGTTATATATCCCACAAGATATATACGTAACCCATATTAAGCCCAAGTTTGCATGCTCAAAAGCTGATGTGTCAACACCTCATTGGACCACTTTTTCTTCCAATTGGAATTCATGCACAATCTGAAATATATATATATATATATACATATGCAATGAGTGAACATTGTGTGTGATTAGAAACCGAGATTGAATGTGTGTATGTGTGCATGATTGTGACAGACGGCTATAGAGAGAGAGAGAGAGAGAGAGAGAGAGAGAAAGTAAAGAAGAAGAAGAAGAAGGAAGAAGAGGAAGGAAGGAATGAGGGAGAAGATGAAGGGTTGTGCATGCGAGGACTACATACCAGCCATGCATAGGCTCAGAACCATACCTTAGAAGAGAGGGGAGGAACTCACTATGAAGGTATACACTTGAGCTGAACTTTCTCTCTCTAAAACTAACTGTGTAACTTATTGTTTTATAGTGTTAGATTGCATGCATGTGTATTATATTATAGAGGGAAGAAAATAGAAAAAGAATAGTGAGGTTTGGACTTGAAAACCCTAAGGAACCCTAAGACCCGAAGTTTGTAAAAATTGAGTTTTTGATCTAAATTGGTTAAAAATTTAAACTAATTACAAGGCTCAAATGAGCATAAAATGTGGATCATTCTGTAACTTAAATCAATTAAAATGGTCAAGAGACCAAGGAGAAAAATCCAAATTGCATATATGGTCGGGTTTTGAGAGTGATTGAGTTTTGGAACTCTTTGTTGGGTTTTAGGAACGGGGAAATACTCCCCACATTCCCAGAAGTATATAGGAAGAAAAAGAGGGAGAAATCAGTGGTTAAAACCTCACAAAATAGGAAAAGATTGGCTTACCGGAGTAGCCATTGTAATGGCCTTGTTCGACAGCCAAACACCCATTAAATCCGTTTTTGAAAATAGATATAAGATCTCCATGAAAAAATGGGTCAAACCCTGTTGGAAAAGTAGTTAGAAGTGGTCAACGACGATCGCCAGTGCCGGAGAAGGCCACTGGCGATCATCGTCGACCACTAGAACCTTCGTCGGAGTAATGGGGAAGAAGAACTGTACCAGGTCAGGTCTCGGGTCAAATTCGGGTCGGGCCCCGACAGAAATATAAAATGGGTTTGGACTTTTAGTGGGACGGCGTCATGTGGGTGTTAAGGTTTTAAAATTAAATTGAGCTTAGGTTTGTTTGGTAACGAGAGTAAGAAATTCTAATTTGATAATTAGAAGCAGAATAAGATAGTCTGTCCTTGATTTAATCTCTTATCTGCTGTTTGGCCTACCAAAAATCAAAAAAATAAAGGGAAGTCGCAACTCCCTAGATTCAAAATAAGGACCTCATGCACGTGAGGTCACGTGAGGGTTTTAAACTCCACGCGTGAACCACTATGACACTTTGTCAAAATATCGACTGCATATATATATATATATATTATAGAATAAAATAATTTAATTAATTTAATTTGGTAAAATGTTCGCGTTACCCAAATAAAATAAAGGGGTAGTGTATTCTATTTTTTTCTAACGTTTTGGACCCAATGGTGAGGTCCGTTCTACAAGATGAGGTCCCAAAAATTTAGACACATAAAAATATAAAAAATACCATTTTACCCCTAATGATACCCAAAGCCAACTAGAAGTCCGTAAAGGTCTTAATTGACTTTCTTCAACGTTCTGAACTCAACGGTGGGGTCCCT
This sequence comes from Nyssa sinensis, assembly GCA_008638375.1. Classification (NCBI taxonomy): domain Eukaryota; kingdom Viridiplantae; phylum Streptophyta; class Magnoliopsida; order Cornales; family Nyssaceae; genus Nyssa; species Nyssa sinensis. Next base: position 23,265,942 of record CM018039.1, on the reverse strand, counting down.
CTTGCCAAATAAAATACTTAAAATATAGATATGTGACACTAGCCATTTTTAGGACACTTTAAAGGTACAACGAGCTACCAAGATAGGGTAAAAGAGTCAACTAGGTTACGACCTAAATTGCATAAGTCCATAGACTTAAAACACGATCCATAAGACTAAAAGACCACAGATCCATTAATAAAATCAAACTGAGTCCATGAACAATATTGAACTAAATAATGTTTTCTGATTATAGGATCATCAAAAGGAAAGGAAAATGAGGTTTGATTTCTTTTGTAAGAAGGAGGAACCATTTTTGAGGTAAGTAAACTCGAACTCTAATATGTGGTATTTCCTTAGCCATGTCGCACTTATATTTTCTTGATGTTGCCAATTTGTACTTTTATACATACTTGAAATTTATTGATTTCATAATTTTACACTTGTACTTCCTTGTGGATATGTTAAGATTTCATTTGTCAATATCTTGATGTGATTGCTTGCACATTTCTATACCTTTGATTTGGATATTGGAAACTACTATGTTTCTTATTGTTGAGAATTTGATATTCCACGTATATGTACATTCCTTGTGGAATTCCGTTAATCATGATATTATTATGAGTGTTAGGAGTTATTTTCTATCACAACATTCATCTTAATTCCATAGATATTGATTTGGACCTACGAGTCGGTGATTGGGAATGATACCCAACACTTAGTCCATGGAGGGCATGATATATGATAAGAGCTCTAGTGCTATTCAGGAACTCGAACGAGGGGTGAACCTAAATGAGTGTTTTTGGGGGTAGTCGGGCCCTATTTGTTGATGCATCTATTTTGTTAGTATCTCATGTCTTTTATTTGAATAATAATCTAATGATGCACTTTTTGATTGTTGATACGATTTGCAAGCTTATATGTGGACTCAATTTAATATCTTGTGATTTGTGATAGCTGATTATTGTATATGCTAAATCCCTATTATTAATTTCATGCCCCGAATTCCAACAAACCCGAGGTGCGACTATCAAGACGAAAGGGAAATAAAATAATAAAGAAATAAGGACAATCACATGCATTCCATATACTAACCCAATTCTTGTTCTAATACAATTCATAAGGTCTTGTCCATTAATTCACAACATACAAATAACAGGAAACAGGCTAGGGCTTATGCCCTTGTACAACATCAAAACACACTCTACAGGTCAAATATAATGCTCAATCAAAGCATCTCCACGTCTCGCGTAGCCGGAGTGTCATATGAAATGGTGACCCACGAATAGGTCAGCTCAACTGTTGGTACAATATAATGCTAATGCAAGAAACAAAATTAAGGGCATGGCATGTGCAAGTGTACAGTTATATCTATATGGCATTCAATATCATCAAGGCAGTATATGAATAGTATGGAGTATATGAGCAGTATGCGTGACACACCTATGCAACTCTATGCCCACCCATGTCTCGCTTTACGAACCTTCCCCGATGGCCTGCAAGTACCATGTATGTCTCACTTCACGGTCCAGAACCCGTCAGGCATGCGAGTACCTAGTGGCCAATTTTGGGTTTTTCACCACAGGATCTACGCCCTCATAATGCACAGCACCACGTGCTCAACTCACATCATGTCCAAGGAATCACACTATGCCAATATGCTCTGATTCTACCATGCCACAATGCAATCTCAATAAAGCATCACATCCATACATGAAGCATGCTTTAAGTCACATATTTCATAATCATCAACGAATCTCAAAGAATATAATCCACACATTATACTAACACATGCGATATACACATAGTCATGATTCACATTCATCACCTAACTTTCAGAAAGATAGCATGAAACACATAGGCATGTGAACAATCAAATAAACATGTGAATTATCAAGTTAACATGGCAGTTATTCCTAAACTTAATTCTATTTCTTACTTAGCACAATATATCGTACCTAATGGGTTGGTCTCAACCCTAATAAATCGTACCCGCGGTGTGGTTGGACTACAATGAAAATACAGAAGGTCAAATCACCTTCTCTTTGCCTTTTCGTGTTCCTAAAAGCATGAAATACAACTCAGTTCAATTGTTACTTGAATTATGCTATTCATCAAATTTTATGTCTTCATTTTATGAGTTTCTATTTTGCCAAATTAAACTCTACTGTTGAGTCCAGAATGCCGAAGAAAATAGGTTAAGGCTTTTGTGGAATTCAATTTGGACATCCGAGCTAAAAAAAAAGGGCAAAACGGTCATTTTGCATTTTTTATGGATCCTTACATCTTGAGACCTCTTTTCGTAAATTTGACTCTACAGTTGAGTTTGGAATGGTCGAGATAATAAAATTTCACTATTTGTTTACTTAATTCAGAGTTCGTTTGACTGCGTTTCAACTCAGGGGCATTTTGGTAATTTTTAATATTATTACGGGTCTTTTATTTTTTGGGACTCCATCTCATAAAACAGACCTCACCATTGGCCTCAGAATGGCCGAGATAGTCAAAATACACTAATGACTTATCCCATTTGGACTCCAGACTATTTTGTGATATTTAAATAATTAAATTAATTAATTAATTTAATTTTATTAATATTTTATTCAGGGGGTCAGATTGTAATTTCTTAAGAGTTCTGGGGTCAAAGTTGGATTTTCGAAAGTCTTAGGGGTCAAACTAAATTTTCAAAAAAGTATAGGGGTTAATTCGCAATTTTCAAATTTCTTATTCCTAATTCGGATAGCCAAACAGTGGATAATGCAAAACAGGGATAGGATATCCCTAATTTCAATTTAATTCCAATTTCAATTTATTAACCCTGTAGCCAAACAGTCCCAATTTTCATTTTAATTTAAAACACCAGGCTGACACGTGGCAGGGATGGGTCGGCCTTGGCCCGACTCGAACCCAGACCCGACCCGAGACCTAGATCAGACCCGACTGTACAGTGTCTTCTTCCCCATTTTTCCCGTAGGTTTCTGGTAGGGTTCCAGCGCCGGCGACCATTTTTCGATGGATTTTCCAAGTTTTAAAAACACCATTTTCTTCCATTTTTCAAGGGAATTCTATTTCTAACCTTGGTTTTCACTTTTACCCATTAGAGCTTCAAGAAATAGCTCCAAACCGCAGCTCCGGCCAACTGAGATTTTTAAATTTCAAGGCTTTTTTCCTACTGGTTTAGGTTAATTTAAACCCTAGACGGTTTCTGCACCTTAGGGGATCATTTTCCCACCATCCAAATCAAGTTCAACACATAAAATATCAAAACCCATTCCCCATAACCGTGACTTGCAACTGGGTCTCATTCCCTCATTTCTCAACCGTTTGATTCAATTCTTTTTCCTAATTACTCCATTTTTCATCCTCAATATGATCCTACCATTTAAATAAACTATCATGCTATGCATATAGAAAGTTTAGAGAGAGAAAGTAAACGGTTTAAGAGTATTTACCACAACAATGGTGTCCTCTCTCCCTCTCCTTGGTTTGCTTCTGGTTTCCTTCTTCCTTCTCAGAACTCTATCTCTCTCTCTCTCTCTCTCTCTCTCTCTCTTGCTTTCTTTTTTATTTTCTTTCCCTCTCAATCTCAACGGACACACACTCATATACACTTAAGTATGTGCACCCTCTCATGCTACCACTTGCAACCAACCCCACTGTTCTGACCTCTCCTCTGTTCAAGCCCTCACTTCCCTTCACAAACAGCTTTGCATTAAATGCAAAGTTGACTTCTGTAGTTTACATATATATATATATATATATTTATATATATATATATATCTATATCTATATCTATATTATATTATATGCCTCACACCTACCTATAGCCTCAGCCGACCTTGCTGGCTCACACCCACACACGGTAACACACATATATAATTATTTGGATGTATTTAATATACTCATATACACATACTTAAACAATCTTTAAACATACACACACATATAAGTGCATACACATGTACACATACATCATACATAATCCATACGCATCACATATATACATACACCCCATACATGTATATTATATTTATATATATGTATGTATGTGTGTGTGTATACATATATATATATATATATATATTTCACTACTTATATCTACACACATTTAAAAATAATAATAATAACAATAATAAAACAAAAATTTTGAATCCTTACAATTAACTTGCTAAACTGTTTACATCACTTTTTTCAAACTACTTTGGGATGTGCCATTTGGACCCACGAGTCATTCTTAGTGACTTACTCTTTTGGTGACTGGCTATTTGTTATATCCTTTGCTTGCCATTTCTTTCTATTTTTCTATTTAAACTAAACCTGACCCATGGCAGAGCGAGGGAATTTACGTACTGAGCTAAGTTAGCTTGCTCCAAAAATATATCATTTTTTTTAGGAAATGACGTTGAATGAGGATCATAGGGTGTTCACTACTAATAGGCGTCCCTTTTTTGCTCACAGACAGTCTTCCACATGTAATGGTAGATTTTTGTTATAAATTATAATAGACTAAGTATGTTATAGTCTTTTCTCTCCCATGAGTCCACGTATTGGGGATGGCTTTTTGTTTAAGGATCTGTAATTTAAGAATTACTTTTATGATGGTTTGAAAACCCTGTTAGGATTCTAGTATTTAATTTTCTAATTTGGTGATATTATTATTGATCCTTTATTAGAATTTGTTAGGGACAGCTCGAGGGCCACCCTCGAGACCCTTAATCCTCATTGGGTGGATTTGGGGTTGTGACAATGCCCAGTAAGGGTAGTTTGGTCATTTTGTCCACTAAGGACATTCTAGTAATTTTGCCCACTAAATGATAAAGAGAATTTAGGAAAGTTTGATGTAAAATCCGATGAAAGAATCTTCATAGGATATTCTAACATAAGCAAAGCATATAGAATCTTTAACGTTAGAAGAATCTATACATGTTGTGTTTGATGAATCTTATCCTCATGTCTCAAAGAAAAATGCAGATAATGATGATGTACAAAATGATTTAAATATAAATCAACCACTTTAAGAAAATAATGAAAATCATCAATATCTTAAAGGTGGAAAAGAAGAAAAAGAAGATAAAATAGAAAATGAAATGACAACTCAAGATGTTGGATTAGACCCTTCCAATGAATGGACGTTTGTCAAAGATCACCCTAAAGATCAAATTATTGGTGAAGCAACTCAAAAAAGTTACTACTAGAGCATGATTGAGAGATATATGCAACAATTTAGCATTTCTATCTCAACTTGAACCTAAAAACATTTAAGAAGCTAAAATGATGAATCTTGAATATTGGCTATGCAAGAAGAATTAAATCAATTTGAAAGAAACAATGTTTGGAACTTAGTTCCTAGACCTAGAGAACAAAACATAATTAGAACAAAATGGGTCTTTAGAAACAAGAAAGACGAAGAAGGAAACAAAGCTAGATTAGCAGCCCAATGATACAACCAAGAAGAGGGCATTGATTATGAAGAAACATTTGCTCTGGTTGCTAGATTAAAAGCCATAAGAATGCTACTTGTCTTTGCATGCCATAAAGGGTTTAAGATCTATCAAATGGATATAAATAGTGCATTCTTGAATGGATTCATTTATGAGGAATTATATGTTGAACAACTTCCTGAATTTGAAAACCATGAAAAGTCAAACTATGTATACAAATTAGTTAAGGCTCTCTATGGTTTGAAGCAAGTTCCTAGAGCTTGGTATGAAAGACTTAGTGGTTTCCTTACTAAAATTGAATTCACTAGAGGAAAAATAGATTCCAATTTGTTTATTAGAACAAAACGAAAAGAAATGTTCATTGTGCAAATATATGTAGATGACATTGTATTTGGCTTAACAAATGAAGATTTATGCAAGGACTTGGCCAAGTACTTGTAAGATGAATTTGAAATGAGCATGATGCGAGAATTAAATTTCTTCTTAGGATTACAAATAAAATAATCTAAAGAATGAACATTTATTAATCAATCTAAGTATATTAAAGAACTTCTTAAAATATTTGTAATAGAAGAAACAAAACTCCTAAGTACTCCCATGAATGTTGTTACTAAACTTGAGAAAAATGATAAAGAAAGTGAAGTTGATATTTAAAAATATAGAGAAATAATTGAAAGTCTCTTATATCCCATAGCAAGTAGACTAGACATTATGTTTAGTGTATGATTGTGTGTAAGATATCAATCTTGTCCTAAGGAATCACATCAAAGAATCGTAAAAAGAATCTTTAGATACCTTCTAAGAACAACTAATATAGGGTTACTCTATCCTAGAAACACCTCCTTTAATCTATTAAGCTATTCGAACACTGATTTTGTCAGTTACAAGATTGATAGAAAAAGCACAAGTAGAACTTGTCACTTTTTAGGAAACTCCCTTGTATCTTGGTTTAGCAAAAAGCAAAATTTAGTAGCCTTGTCTATTGCCAAAGTAGAATATGTGTTAGCTGGAAGTTGTAGTGCTCAAACTCTATATATGAAGCAAAAAATTCAAGATTTTAATGTTAACTATGATATAATACCAATTAAGTATGATAACACTAGTGCAATTAACCTAAGTAAAAATCCAATCTAACACTCTAAAACTAAACACATAAAAATTTGACATCATTTCCTTAGAGATCATGTGCAAAATGGTGATGTAATCGTTGAATTTATTGATACAAACCATCAATTAGTGGATACATTCACCAAACCACTCCAAGAGGAGATATTTTGCTTCATTAGAAGAGAACTAGGAATGATTGACCCAAAAGATTTGAATAACTAAGTGATAAAAATCACTTCTACTCAAATTAGTCGATTGTCTTCACAGACAAGTCGACTGATAATGGAAAATAGTCAACCTACTAGTTGACTAATAGTTGAACTAGTTGACTAAATGGATAAAACAATCGATTGGTCAAGAGTTTTAGAAAGGGAGTTTTTAGGCACTTGTTAAAACAGTCGACTGTCCTAAAACTAAGGCAAAACCAGTGACTGATGGTGAAAACTAGTCAACTAATTTGGTCAAATCTATAAATACTGAGCGATTTTCAAAACATTTTAAACTCGCGTTGTTGATACTCTTCGATATCTCTCTCTTTCTCTCTGTCACTAACCTCTCAAAAATGTCAAAGTTTTTCCCCAAACCTCTCAATCTCTTTTCCATGGCTCTTAAAAACAAAAACCCAACTTCCAAATCCCTAGGAAAATGCCTTAGAGAGGATTCCGACGCCGAACACCGAACAAAATCTCGCTGTCATGCCCTAAGTCCCCAAAGACCCGGGTTTTGATCGACTCCCTATGGTACATCTAGTAATATTTAAAGTTCACCCTACTTGATCTTCAATCCATGAATTATACTATTAACTACTTAACTATTATACATTATTTATTGAAGCCCCATGCATAAAAAAAAGTCATATTCATTTAGGATACAACCTATGGTTCATTTCTCTTTTTTTTTTTTTTTTCACTAAACAGTTTAGCCCTATTTGAAGCCCCATATCCCTCAACTCATAAGACCTGATATCTTGAGCTTTTTAGGATGTGTTCTAAAATGAGTTTAATTTTATTGAACTTTGGAATTACTTAAAAATACATCCGGTAGCTCAAATTATTAATAAAAAGGTGAAGACAGGTTTGAATTGCTCTATTCACACAGTAGGGCCACCTTGTTTAAAACTTTGTACTTCCCAATTTATAAAACCTGATATTATGAGCTATATATTCCATATTCCATTATAAGTCTAGTTTTTATAGAACTTGGAAGCACTTGAAAATAGTGCCTGGTGTTGGGTTCGTAATCACATCAGAAGCGATTTTAAAAATCTATTTGGATATTTTTCTTTACATGAATCATACAATCTTGAAAAGAGACGTTAGAATTACCTTGTTCTTAATAATCTAGATTGTTGAAGAAGACTTCTTGAGAAGATTAATGCAATCTTTCTTCTCTTTCTCCTCTAGATCTTCTCATCTTTTCCTTTAGGCAAACCGTATTGCAGGAAAGTCAGCTGCCTCTTATTTTTGCCTAGCACAAAAACTTCTTATGATTAACGACTCCCTACATATCATATATAGAGCTTAGCCTAATCAGGGCAAGAGAAGGGATCTAGTGGGTCCTACTAAGTTAGGTCCTAATTAATCAATTAAATCTTAATTATCTCATAATTAATTTTAATTGACTAATTAATTTTAATTAATTCTACTATATAATTGAAATTGCATTCCAACTTAGTAGAATAGAGTAAACCCATATACACTATACTTTTGCAGTGGGCCCCCTACATGGATATTTATAATCAGGATTATACTGTCAAATTAATTTTTTAATTATTTTAAGAACCTAATTCAATAATTATTAATCACTTGCAATTGGTCATCATTTCAATAAACAATTTACTGAAAAGACCGGATTTAGATTTCAGTGATTAACCCATTGAATTAACACAAAGGTGATATCCATCTCTCTAACATATAGAGTGTAAATTCCATCTTAAGAATATGTGTTCCCACAGTCTAAATAATGACTTCCCAAGATACCGATGTGTTGATCTAAAAGACCCCACTCATTGGTAACTCAAAGTTATCATTATTCAAAACTTGAGTTCACCATCTTCTCAAGATTAAGAGCTTACTGCGAATAGTAAATAAGAAACTTATTAATGGTGACAGTTCCAAATAATGCATTTCTTATAATGATCAAGTTCAGTGTATTCCCAATACACCAATAAAATAACCCCAGAGTCCACTACTTTGATGGTTGAGATAAACGACCTTATCACATAAAGGTCAACTGTATTACAACTTTACAGATAAGATGTTTAGTCTTATCAATAGCCATGAATAATTCTAGAATTACTTATATAAGCAGTTCATATCTCTTGTGTATAAATCTCATTTAGACACATGAACCAATCCTAATGACAATTCAAAGACTAATCATCTCATGATATAAAGCAACGTCCAAACATATGGTAATATAAAACTCAATAATAAATCAAATCTATTAAATAATAATAAAATGTCTTGGATATGAGGGCATACATCCTAACACCTAGAACTTAAGTTATGGACTGATTTGTAAATAGTTGTCTGATTCTGCGCAGGTTTCTTAAAAGCAACATAACTCCCTCAATATTTGCCTAATTAAGATCATTGTTGAGCATTTGAAAGCTAAGACATGGAGGTTTAATTTTGTAAAATATGAGATTTTAATTCCATAGAATGTAGGAGATATAGTCTTTCAAAGTGGGCCGTTCTACATAGCCTTCAACAAAGATGCTAAACTCATACCAATATCATTTCACATCTAGTTATATAAAATTTAAACTACAACTACATGTTCATTTTTAAAAATAAATACACAAGTAAATAAGCTTCTCACGAAAACTTCATGATGTCTAAGTGAACAAAATAAAGGTCATTCTAAAGGAGATTTCAATGGTTCTTCAATTTCTACCCAACATTACCTATTTCAAATATATACATGTTCAAGAGTTATTCAAAAATGAACACAAATACATTCTTCACATGATGGTCATCCAACTATACAAAAATGATATCTTCCTAAAAAATAGCTTGGTGATAGTGTTCCTTTAATTTACGGTCGTTTCCTTGCCCGCTCCTGGATTTAGTAGGGGTTAGTTTAACAAATTTAATAGAAGAAATCTAAACATAGGCAAGAACATATGGTGGCACGTGCTTGTGCACGTGTAATGACAACCAAGTGCTCATCAAGCATGCTTTGTCATCAATAAGAATTAAAACCAAAAACTAAGTTCTCATGTGCTAAAGCATATAAACATTACAAAGAAGCATTATCAAGGAAAGCAATGTATATTATTCCAAAATTTAAGGTTTCATTATACTCAAGTTCTTTCAATTATTCAAAGTTCCCATTTTCATCTCTTAAGTCTTAATCCCAAGACTATAATCCTAGTCGGCCCTTAGTAAGTTTTGTGTGCTTTAGAGGCTACTAACCCAATTGAGATTGTCACGCCCCAAACTCCCACGAACCCAAGGCGCGAATAACGAAGCCAAAAGAAAATAAAATAAAGGGTAAAGGACAATCTAACGGGTTCAACTTAGCTTACATTCATTTTCGTCAACATACATACAACATGTAAAGCACAATCAATAAAAGCATTCAACATGTCATTCGGGCTTAAGCCCTTACATCTCAAAATATGCCCCCAAGGGCCAAAATCATTCTAAGCTCATGTCTCCTCCACTCTGCAAGACTCCCTCAAGTCTTAAGTGCCGGGAGCGTCATCTGAAATGGTGTCCCACGAATGGGTCAGCTCAACTGCTGGTACAATATAATGCTAATGCAAGAAACAAAATTAAGAGCGTGGCATGTGCGAGTGTACAGTTATATCTACATGTCATTCAATGTAATTCATACAATGTACTAGCAATAATCTACCTGTCATCCAACTCATTAACATGATCTAAGGCGTGGCATGTGCAAGTGTACAGTTATATCTACATGCACAATTATAACCTACATGCCATCCAATTCATCCATACAATGCATTAACAAGATTCATCACATATTCATGAATTTATTAATACAATGCAATGAAAAGATGCGTGACACACCCATGCAACTCTATACCACACCCATGTCTCTTCACGGATCACTCCCGTTGGTTCAGGTACCAAATGCAATCTCATGTCCCTTCACGGATCGCTCCCGTTGGTTCAAGTACCAAATGCAATGTCATGTCCCTTCACGGATCGCTCCCGTTGGTTTGGGTACCAAATACAATGTCATGTCATGTCCAAGGAATTACATTATGCCAATATGCTTTGATTCTACCATGCCATAATTTAATCTCAATAAAGCATCATATCCACACATGAAGTATGCTTTAAATAATGTATTAAACAATAACATTCAAATCAGGAGACCCTTTCGTGAAGGTTACATGCCACACATAGTCCATTTAACACATGCTTTAAGTCACATATTTTATAATCCCAACAATTCTCAAAAACATAATCCACACATTATGCTAACACATGCGATTTACACATAGTCACCAAACTTTCAAAAAGATAACAAGGGGCACATAAACATATAAGCAACAAAACAAATATATGAAGCATCAAGTTAACATAGTAGTTACTCCTGAACTTAATTATATTTCTTACTTAGCACAATATATCATACCTGATGGATTGGTCTCAACCCTAAGAATCGTGCATGATGTGTGGCTAAACTAAACAATAAGAATGTAGAAGGTCAGACCGCCCTCTCCTGTCCTGTCGGTGTCCCTAAAATCATGAAATATAACTCAGTCTGTTGCTACTTGAATTATGCTATTCATTTTATGTTTTTATTTCATGAGTTTCTATTTTGCCAAAATAAACTCTACTGTTGAGTCCAGAACGTCGAAGAAAATAGGTTTAGGCTTTTACAGAATTTAATTTGGACATCCGAGTTAAAAAGGGCAAAATGATCATTTTGTACTTTCATGGGTTCCTATTTCCCGAGACCTCTCTTCATAAATCGGACTCCACAGTTGAGTCTGGAATGTTCAAAAAAATCCACTATCTTTTTATTTTAATCGAGGTTCATTTGACTGCGTTTTGACTCAGGGACATTTTGATAATTTTTTTTAAGGGTTCTACGTGTCTTTTATTTTTCAGGACTCTGTCTTGTGAAACGAACCTCACCATTAAATCCAGAAGGTCCAAAACAGTAAGTTTTCATTATTCATTCGACTAATTTATGTGTCGGAATTTAATTTGAAATTTATTAATTTAAACCACTTATTTAAATTAATTAGTGTAGTTAATAAATATAATATTTGAGCCTAAACAGACCACATGTGCCTTGGTGGCACAGTGAGTTAAGCTTTTCACCCTTTCCCCCTTAGTCACAAGTTCCAGTCTCTGTCCAAACCATTTTTACAAATTTGTTTTTCTGTTTTTTTTTTTTCATTTCCTATACCCTTTCAAGTCAATCATTGGATAGCTTCTCCTTTTCAATCAAACACCTCCCAAACTCAAATTTAAAATTTTTTTCATAAAGTAACAGTGTCGGGTAGCCATCTGAATGGGTGGGTCGGGTCGAACCCGACTCGGTTTGGCCCAAAATGAAAGAACACAAAACTCAGCCGTGATTCCTTTCTAACATGTTCTTCCCTGTAAGTTCTGTTTTCCCTCTAGTTTTTAGATCGTTTTTCTTGATTCCAATTTGAAATTCAAACCAATTTTTATGCTTAAAGAGATCCCAAAAATTAATCTAATCATTCATGCTCCTAAAAATCCAAGATTAAGGTTCAGTATCATACCCTATTGCGCAGCTATGGCCCAACGAATTTCCCCCAGGTCTGTCGCTTGCTGTTACTGCCTCTCTCAATTTTTTTCTAGGTCTGCTGCATCAGGTTTTGCAAATCAGCAGCTCCAGCTGCACCATTACCGAACGTTCCACGACCACCATTTCACCTGCCGCACGTTACACGCACAACATATCCACCACCTGCCGCCACTGCTTCATTTCCTTGTTGCTGGAGTGTTGCCACTGCTGCTCCACTACACAAACACACAAGCACGTACATACATGTATTTCACACACAATTTCCCTGCTCTAATCCATTACAAGAACCCAATCATACCCTTTACTGCTTCTGCCTCTTTGCTCCACTGCTACACAGCACCACCACAAACACACACCGCACAGCACAGCACGCACTGCACCTACTCCAACGCTGCTGCTGCTGCCGCTTCATCTCCCTCTCTGCTGCTCTCTCCTTTCTCCACTACTACAACATACATATATATATATATATATATAAATATATATTTTCCTGATTGTCCCTGCTACATACCACTTTAGAACCTAATTTAAACAATCAACAACCCAATCCCTCAAATGGAACAACTGCTCTGTTTCTGCGGCTGCACCATTTTTTCTCTCTCTGTTCTTCTGTATTTCATTTTTCTCTCACTTGTTGCAACGCTACAGATACACATGTAAATATATATCTTTTCTCCTTTTTCTTTTGTACGCTACACCTGCTGCACACCACCTACACTGCTACACACTCATATATATATATACATAATTTGATTCACTGCACCATCCCACCTACTTCCTTTCCTTTTTCTTTCTTTTCTTTTACATGCAACCTGCTGCACATCTAAGCCTACACTACTACACACCTGTACATATATATATATATATATATATATATTACTTTCTTGGTTGTTGGACCACTACATAACACACATGTATATAAATATATATATATATATATTTACAACTTGCTGCCGCTTTACACGCCCCTCTTTCTTGACTTTTCATTTCTTCTTTTTCTTTCAATTCTTATCCTGTTTCATTGCCTCACATGATATTTATATGTATACTATATAATATAAAAGACATACATTACACTTCACTCACATATACCATGTCAACACACACCAAACACATTGCACACTTTTCCTTTTTGATTTCCTTTCTTCTTTTTCTTTTGCTTGTTTGTTGTCTCACTTGAGATGTAACACCCGACCCTGATTGATTAATAATTAGTTACTAATTATTAATCAAAACCGACGTAAAGAATAATTAAGAAGCTAATCGGGAACCTTATGATGGTTATGACAGACCAATTAAGCATATAAGAAATGAGGGCTTAATGCCCGAACCTAATTACAAGTTAATTAGGTGAAATGATGTTATTTTAACACTAAGAAAACTCGAGTTAGCGAACTACGAAAATTCCAAGAGATTAATAATCGACACTAGACCTTGGAGATTGAAGCTAACCTAAATAGGAAATGACCGGAAGCAACCGCGTCGAAAAAGAAGTAACGGAAAAGAAAATATTTAGAAAATAGCCAAAACAGTTAAGTGTGCCAGCCAAACAGGGCCTAAGCCCAAAAGTGAAAAAATACCCAAAAGTGAAGCCAAGGGGAATTGAACCCTTGACCAAGTGGGGCAAGATTTTTACTACCCAAAAATTTACCAAGTAAGTTGCTACCATCTTTGTGCCCATATATGCAACCCAATTATATTTAAACCCAATTTAGCCAAGGCCACCTCCCAAATTGGCCAATGGCCATGCATGCAACACATCACCACCACATCACCCTATGCACCCTAACCCATCATCACCCTACCTTAGAGCACTTGATCTCACCTTTACTAATTACTTTACATGCAAAACCCAAAATAATCATTTTGGTTCAAATAAACCAAATAAGTAAAATACATATGATCCTATGGTGTATGGACGGCTGAAGTAAAGAATTAGAAAGTGAGGTGCAGTTTGAAGTTTTAGAGAGAGAGTGAGTTAGAGAGAAAGTGGAGAGAATCTAGAGAGAGAAAGTGAGACCTTGTGTGTGTATATGTGTGTGCATGCACATGAGTATCACCAAGTGTACCTAAAGAAGTCTGAGCAACCCTAAGGAGCGTTGAGAGGGCCTGAACCAAGCCAAAGAAAAGAACAGCCATTGTCAAAAGGTATAAACCCAAAATTGTAAAATTTTTTGTGTAGAATTTTGCTACTGTTTTTGATGTTTTGAGCCTGAATAACTGCATGAATGATACCTAAAATGTAATATCATGAATAAGGCATAAAATTAGAGCATTGAATCGACCCTAAAACACCCACACAGTGCACATCCGCCATGAACGGACCTCAAATTTTGCAGGTCTGAACCGACCATCGTTGATCAAATTTTGGCCTGTTAGAACTTAAACTAGACCCTTCTAACATATCCAAAACCTAGATGCGCGACCCCAAAGACTCGGAATAGACCATGAAATCACGAGTTGCAGGTTCGGGTTTTAGAACCCAGCCTCACAAAAACACGATGAAACCTGATTTTTGGAATGAGGATTGAATCCCCATGTCATGAGGGTCACATAGAACCAAACCCCATTAAAAATGGTGAAGAAACGAGGGTTTACCAGGGAGTTACAGGTTCGGGTATTTTGTATGAAACTGGACGTTTGGGTTAGTTTTAATGTATCAGATGGATGCCAAAAGGTTGGCCAAACCTCTAGGGTCATAGAACACCAAAAAATAGAGAGAAACACCTCTCCAAAACTCACGAAAATGGAAGAAAAGAAACCCAGGAAATTACGGCAACACTGGTGAAAATTGTGAAGAAGACGACAAGTCGACTCACTATTTTAAATCGAGTTGGATGGGTTAACTCAGGACACGTGTAGGGAGATGGGACAGTCCACCGCATTATTGGCACGACGGCGTTTCACCATTACTTTTAAATTTTAAAACGTTAGGGCTAACATCATCATGATGTCAGCATTACACGAGGAACCGGTCCAAACTGGATGGTTCAGTAAAAATCTGACCGGTTCACTTAAAATTGAATCGAACCAAATGGTTCAGACTAGAACTTTAATTATTTAGATTTTGACCCCCAATAGTTTCACGGAATTTGGTTCTGGCCCAAGTTTAAGAAAACTCTTTCACATATACCCCTGAAAAAAATAATTTAATAAATAAATAATTAATTTAAATTATTTTATAAATAAAAAAAATTCCAAAAATGCCCTAGGCCATAAATAAAGCAAACGAAGTCCAAATAAATTAAACGAATAATGTATTTTAACTATTTTGGATGTTCTGGACCCAACGGTGGGGTCCGTTTCACTAGATGGGACCCCAAAAAATTAAGACACGTTAAAGTATAAATTACCAAATTGGCCCTAATATGCCCGATGTCCAAATAAGACAAGTTATCAGTGTATTCTTATTATCTTAGGCCTTCTGAGATCAACGGTGGGGTCTGATTCATGAGACGGGACTCCGAAAAATAAGACACGTGAAATGACCAAAATACCCCTAAGGTACCCGAAGCCAAATAAAAAGCCAAGAGGGTTTAAATTGACTTTCTTCGACGTTCCGGACTCAATGGTGAGGTCCGTGTTATGAAATGAAGTGTAGAAAAATATGCTACGTAAATATGTAAAGCATAAAAATCAAACCTTACAATTTAATGAAGCTACCGGAAGAGTATACATTAAGAGAATAACGCTTAAGTTAAAAGCTAGGATGTGATAAAATCTAAACATAAAATGAGAACATCAATAAGAGATATTTGAAGTACCTAGGAAGTTAACGGATTATTTATGAATTGTTTTAGGAACTACAAAGGAGAAGGAAAAGGCAGTGCATTATTAGCACCAACCTTAAGGACTAAGTTGAGTAATTTTGCATTTGAAGTGGAGATTTAACTCCATGGATTTGAAGATGTTTTAAACTTCAAAATGTCTGAAGCATTGAATGTTAAATTCCATATTTCATGATTCCTGTTTTAAATATTCCGTTCTTATAAATCTTATTATGACATGCTCAATGACTAATTTCTATTATTGTCTTCTTTAAAAGTATTTAACATGTTTACATATTCTGAAGTTCTTGTTCCAAATATTTGAAGATTTTATCATGAAGTCATGAACATTATATTTTAATACTCTGGAAAAGTATTTATTTCAAAGAAGCCAAATGACAAATATTTTGCAAGACAATAATAATCACATAGTCAGGATTTTGGGTTTCTTCGGAACTTAATTGACCTGTCATGTGAAATGCCACATAGTCAGGATTTTGGGTTTCTTCGGAACTCACTTGACCTGTCATGTGGAATGCCTGGTAGCAGGATCTAATTCCACAAGCAATGAGATATCTCCACGTATACGCAAAATGGGAGTCTGGTTTGAAACAGATTCCACTAATGAAAGTGAAAAGATGACAGATGCTTTTGAAAATGGAAGCAGGTTTTACCCTCATTTTCACTATGCATGTTTATATGTTTTGAAGTAATGCTTTTGAAAATGGAAGCAGGTTTTTACCCCCATTTTATTATGCATGTTTAGATGTTTTGAAACGATTAAGCTCTATTTAAAGAAATGCATGTTTAGCCTTGAATACTTTAAATGTTTCAAAGCTATCTTTATGAAGAATGCATGTACTCTATGTTCAAAGTATACAAGCAATTGGTAGTGAGTATTTTATAAACTCTCACGTGCGAAACCACTGCCAATTGAAACCCTATGACAAATGCAAGAATTACTTATTGGGCTTCTCGAAGCTCACCCCATTCCCTAACATTTTTCAGGTACCAACGATAAATAGGAGCCTTGCTCCATTTTGGGATGACGATTAGTAGCTCCGTTATGATCACGGACTTTTGGAAGAATTAGCACATGTAGTTGGATAGATTTTGATGTAATAGATTTTGGGGGATATGTACTTAAGCCCGAGAGGCAAACGGATATGTAATATGTATAACACTTTAGAATTTTTATTATGCTCTGATGTTATATTCATGTGTACCGCTATGAAGAGCGACAGTATCGGATGGATGTGCGAAAGTATTTTAAATAAGAAAAGAAAAGAAAATTTTTTTTACGCTTCCGCAAACCACATGTCGCACATCTATTCGATACCGCTGCTTATGTGAGCCTTGCCCTAAGGCCCTCGGGCTGAAGGGTGGCGGTCCCGACACGAGATCCGCAGAGGGTGGGTGTCGGGTCGTGACATGAGACATTATATAATATATGCATATTATATAAATATTACACACACCATCAGTACACACCTGTACACATATATACTGCCATTTGCATGCACACGTCATGCCACACACACTGCCACACGCAACACACACAGCCTTTTTGATTTCTCTTCCTGTTTCTTTCCCTTCTCATTTAATGCTTGTGTAATGTGTCACATATATATATACATATATATGTATACATTATATCACACACACATACCAAACACAATCATGTTGTATTTTAATTTTTTTTTTGGTCTCTACAGAGACATACGACCACCCGCGTGGGTTTATGGCTCGGAAGCCAAAGGGAGACACCATACCGAACACTAATCAAAACCCCGAGTAAGCGCAATCTCACTATGCTCAAAATTACAAAATTGACGTGCCCAATCTTAGCTCCATGTTCATTATTTTCCAAGTGTTCGTTCTCACACTTCCAAAGGCTTATGATTCATGTTTGTGTTCACAATTCATTATATTTTTATCATAAGGGTTAAGCATTTAAGTAACTTCATCAAATTTTTATAATTTCACATCAATGATTCATTCAAGCAATTTCACAAACACCTTGCATGCCATTTACAATATCAAGCACAATACACATAAAACTCCCTTTATGATTTCACCAATCAAACCTTTTCGCATTCTATCAGGAGTTACATCAACATCAAGATAGGATAAAAACCATTCATTTCATAGCAAGAATTCAACTAATATATAAATTTTCAAGGTACATGTAACATATGCCCAAAAATACAAAAATTTAGAATTTTATGGAAATAAATGAGATAAACATGCAATGAACCTACCAATATACTTCCTATACCTAGGTTTTGAAATCCCCTACCTCCATTCTTCAAGTAGTGGTAGAAACCACAAATGTGTTCTTGATGGTTTTGGCTAGAATCTTCAAAATCCTTAACTTCACTTGGTGCTTGTAGGTAGAATAGGATTTGTGCTTCTTCAATCTTCCAAAAGATGTCCAAATCCTTGACGAATCTCTTAATTTTCTTGCTTTCCCCTTCTTCTTCTCTTTCTCCCTTTCTTTCCCCTCTTTTACGCAAATGTGTGTGTATGTGTTTTAAATGTTTAGGGATTTTGGCTATATAAGCCAAAAGCAAGACAAAATGTGAAATTTTCTTTTTGCCCTTCCTTATTTCTTTTCCTCATTTTTATTTCCAAGCCCATTTTAGTCATTTCATTTAAAAAATTTTAATTTCTTCATAAAATTTTGCATTATTATTATTATTATTATTATTATTATTTATAATTTAGGAAAAAAAATTCTCCGGGGTCTTTACACTCGCCATGACACCTAAGTTTTCCTCAACACCAACATCGTATAAAAGTTCAATGATGACATCAAACATTGACACATCAAGTACGGTAAAACCATTAGCACCCTTTTTTTCGACTTCGAATCCATTCTCATAGGTACTCACTTTGATTATCTTGATTGGACCAAATTTCTCTCTTGCTCCAATACTCAATACACCTAACTTGTTCAATTCTTCTATGCCTATTTTGAGATGCCAAAGGGTCTTAATGCTTCTTCATGGGTTTTTGACCATCCCATCTCTCGAACTTGAAAATGTCTCTGAAATCTTCAATATCTCTCAAGGAGATTTCCAAGAGTTCACTACCAATACTTGGGTAGTGCGTGATGGATTTGATTCTCTCATGGCCATATAACAACTGTGTGGTAACCCTAACATCACCGAGGCATTTAAACCTAATTACTCCTAACTCACCTTCGAATCCCATCTCATCCACCACATTATAACCTACAACATTCTTCCACGTGCTAGTGGACAAGACTTTGTACGAGATTTTAGCCCTAAAGGTTTTCAAACAAGGGCATCTCAGTAATTTTGATGATCATAAAATATTATCCAATGGACTAATGTTTTATCCAAGTGACAATGCAAATAGGTCATCTAGGTCAAAAAAGATTGTTGACCAAGAAAATGACAAAAGTCCGTTAAGCTAAACGATTCCACTCAAGAATATGCTCCAAAGCAAAGATCAAAATAAATGGAATTCTCTCAAGATGATTCAAGAAAATTGGACGCACTCAAGCCTAAGGATTCAAGTGAAGTCTTTCATTTTCCTTATTTTGGGTTTTAAGTAACATTACGATTAGATTGATCATTGGTTGTAAACTCTTACTATTTAAAATGATCATCTAAGAACCAACCTCATATGAATTTTTAAAACAAAAACATTGCCATAACTTAAGTTTTGTTAGATCAAAAGGTTTTGATAAAAGTACACTGAGAAAGATAAGATAGAATACACTCACTATCTAAACTAGTCGAACAATTCATAGAACCAATCGACTGATTCTTAAAGCTTATTTGTTACACTACTCAAACTAGTCGACTGATCCTAAGAACCAGTTGACTAAGTGATGTTTTACAAAACAACTTAAAGACCTATTGTCTAAATCAATCGACCCCCAAAGAGATTCAGTCGACTGACCTTTTAAGGAAAAATTAGTGTACGAACAAAGCCAATCGACTGATTCATAAAACTAGTCAACTAGATGACCAATTGGTGAATTTCTTGAGCACACTATCCAAATCAGTTGACCTAAACATAATATTAGTCAACCACTTCTCAAAGGCAAAAATAGTGTACAAAAAGAATCAGTCGACTAATCCTTAAAACTAGGCGACTGATTGTTCTTAACCAAATAAATCTCAAACCCTCTAGACAAATTAGTTGACCAATCCTCATTGTAGTCGGCTGGTTAATGATTCAGTCAACTGATTCAGTTGATCTGGCAATCACAAATTTAAATTTTGAACAAACAAAAAGGGGGGAAATGACTCTTTTTGAAATACAACGGACATATACTTTAAAGGACTATAAATAGAGGTTTTCTTGGTGTCACATCTCGAAACCCACCCTATGAAAATTTGGGTAGACGAGTGCACTTAACCAAATCCATACAATTTTCACATCACAACAAACTTGAATATTGCAGCGGAAGTAATTACACATCTTACATTCATCCTTCAAGCATCTAGACATAGTAATATCTTTTTTTGAAACATTACATTCATCAACATTACTTTTATTAATATTACATCAAATACTTATCACAACGTTGTCTTTGCTAGTCCTTGATCATATCAATTGTGGGTCCCATATCCCACATTCATAACTCGCACATATCTGAACTTCATACTTACACTAATTGTGAGTCCCATACCTCACGTACACTTCTAAACTTCTTACTTGCACTAATTTTAAGTCCCATATGTCACGCGCACTTCAATTCTTTGCACTTCACTATAGTTGTAGGTCCCATACCACATTTCTTATCAGAACTTCATACTTTCACTTCTTTACTTGAAATATCATGGGAAATATCCATGTGAACTTTATGAAAAGCTCGTGATTAATTTTAGTACCTTGTAATAGGTTTCTCAACCGATAGCATTTTAAAGCAGAAAGTATTTTATGATATAAATATGCTATCGACTAATTACATTTTGATACAAAACACGGATATTTGAATCATAAAGCATTTAAACACATAACTTGAAACAATAACTTAAAACAAAAACATTTCAAGATGATTCAAGCAAAGCACATCATTTCTTAAACACATGGCAAAATTGCCATCTGCGGCACAAAATATGGACATTTAGTTTTTCACATAAAACAGAATGCATAAACCCTTTATCAGATCCAAAGTGTAAAACACTTTACTTATAAAGCACGAGGACTAGAAATCATTTTCATTAAACATGAAGGTAAAACCATTTATTGTAAATAGGGAGTGTAAAACACTTTACTTATAAACATGAGGATTTGAAATCCTTTTCATTAAACACGAGGGTAAAACCCTTTATCATAATCAGGAGGACAAAATATCCTTAATATAAAAATGTGGGTTCAAAAATCTTCTTCTATTTCATAGCTTGTCATCTTTTTATTTTACATGAGAATCTGTATCGATCTAGACTCTAAGCTTAACATGAGGTCAATATTTTATACATAACCTAAACACGAGAGATCTCTAGCCTTTTGCAGGCATTTAAAGAGTGAGTCCCGAAGGAAACAGTAAGCATGAGTGCTTATGCATTAATTATCTTGCACTATCAGTTTACAAACAAGAAGCATTTAAAACATTACTTTCTAAATAGATTCTTTTCAAGAGAACTTAAACATAACTTGACTAAAAGACACTCATTTTGCAATTCACGATAGCAATTTCAAAACAGAACATGAAGTATGCTTTAAATAGGAGTCATGTAAATAATATGAATTTGACTTAAAATATTTTAGAAGTCATGGAGTTAAATTCTCCATTTCAAAGTCTCGGATTACTCACCTATGATCCAAAGTTTACACTCCTTTCCTTACTTGTTTACTTTACTTGCCTTGACACTTGTCTTATCCTTATTTCTTTGTTGGTAATCCTAAATTATGGTTCAATATACATTGATTTCATATCAGTATACATGCCAACTTAATCTTTGCTTACTTAGTGTTCTTAATATCTTATGGACTTGATCTTACTGTTTAGAATTCCCTTACGGTCTTTAGTTAAGGTTTCCAACACTTTGTAGTTCATAATGTGCTTTACTTTAGCCTTTAAAGGCATTTTGGTCATTTTCCCTTTTATATCTTATATCATTCAATTCGTCGTCTGCCTAAACAAACTTCATTTTTTGAGTCATTGCGGTCCTTAAAATATTAATATAGGTCTTTAAATTTCATCTATACTCTTATGGTAGTTTCATTTAAGTTTTAAAGACGTATTTGGCATTTTTTAGTTTGTTACTTGGTTTTATTTTCCTTAAAAAGACATCACCGTTAGGTCCGGAATGTCGAAGATAATCAATTTAGGCTTTTTCGAATCTTAATTTTCCTTTCTATGACTTATCTTAAGTTTAGGAGAATTTATTGTAATTTTTCACTTTCACATGTTCCATTTTCGGTACTTCGTTTACTAAAATGGACTCCACTATTGAGTTCAGAATGTCAAAGAAAGTCAGAATAGCCCCTGTTTGACATTTAACTAGATTTTGCATCATTAAGGGCATAATGATAATTATGACATTTTACTCGTTTAAATTTTTGGGACTTCGTTTTGTAAAATGGACCCTGGCATTGGTTTTGGAAAGTTAATGCTAAGGTAGGTATTTTCATAGTCATTGGGGTTCACTTAGCAACTTAATTAATACATTTGGATACAACTGAAATTATCCTAGTTTGTCTGTTTATATTTTTGGAGATCTAATTTATAAATTAGACTCCGCAATTGAGTCTGAAATGTCCAAAAATATTGAGTTAGACTCTTCTTGCATTTTAATTGGCCTTTGTTTGACCTATTTTTGGTCTAAGGGCATGTTAGTTATTTTCTTTAATTTAAAAAGAATTTAAAGATAATTCTTAATTATTTTTCAAGGTGCTTTCGTAATTTTTATAAACTATAAGGGTCAAATTAAAATTTTAGGAAATCATATAACTGAACCAACTGGTCTAGGGTTTTGGTAATTGAACTAGACCAACTTGGTTAAAGACGAATCGGTTCAGCCGATTCAAGACGTCATCTATGCGTTAGCATGACATCAGCCCCTCATTAATTCAAAACGATGCCATTGGTTTAAATTAGGATTTGTTTCAACACAGGTTATGTCACGCCCCGAATTCCTGCGAACCCGAGGCATGAGTAACGAAATCGAAAGAAAATAAAATAAAGGTAAAGGATAATCTAACGGGTTCAACTTAGCTTACATTCATCTTCATCAACATACATACAACATGTCATCTTGGGCTTAAGCCCGTACATCACAAAATGCGCCCCAAGTGCCAAAATACTCTAAGTTCTTTCTTCTACTAAAACATCACCGAATCTCTCGCGTAGCCGGAGTGTCATCTGAAATTGTCACGAATGGGTCAGCTCAACTGCTGGTACAATATAATGCTAATGCAAGAAACAAAATTAAGGGCGTGGCATGTGCGAGTGCACAGTTATATCTACATGTCATTCAATGTCATCCATAAAATGTACTAGCAATAATCTATGTGCCATCCAACTCATTAACATAATCTGAGGCGTGGCATGTGCAAGTGTACAGTTGTATCTACATGCACAATTATAACCTACATGCCATCCAATTCATCCATACAATGCATTAACAAGATTCATCACACATTCATGAATTCATTAATACAATGCAATGAAAATATGCGTAACACACCCATGCAAACTCCATATCACACCCATGACTCACTTTATGGACCTTCCCCGACGGCCTGAGTAACCAGTATGCACAAAACCAAATGCTCAACTCACACCATGTTCCGAGGAATCACACTATGCCAATATGCTCTAATTCCACCATGCCATAATGCAATCTCAATAAGGCATCTTATCCACATATGAAGCATGCTTTAAACAATGTATTACACAATAACAGTCTAATCACAAAATCCCTCCATCAAGGGTACATGCATACATAGTTCACTTAAACACATGCCTTAAGTTACACATTCCATAATCTCAACAATTCTCGAAAATATAATTTACACATTATGCTAACTCATACAAGATACACAATCACGATCCACATTCTTCACCAACTTTCAAAAAGATAATAGGAAACACATAAGCATATAAGCCATCAAGCAGATATGTGAATCATCAAGTCAACATGGCAGTTATTCCTAAACTTAATTCTATTTCTTACTTAGCACAATATATCGTACCTGATGAGTCAGTCTTAACCCAGGAAACCGTACTTGTAGTGTAGCGGATCTAATAGTAAGAATGCAGAAGGTCAGACCACTTTTTCCTTGCCTTTCGGTGTCCCAAATTTTTTGATTTTCCTTCAGGCGCTGCCTCTCTTTTCCTTTTGATTTTTCTTCCCTTTGGCTCACTTCCCAAACTACTGGTAATTCTCTCTGTCTCCCTTTCCTTGCTCACTTTTCCCCCCCTCTAACCCAATGGATACATACTCATATACACCTAAACATGTCCACCCTCTCACGCCACTGTCCAGGCCTACAGCCCTTCCCCTATCTCTGACTTTCTCTCTTTCTTTTGCTGTACGCCTACCTGCACCGCCCCCTCTGTTCTTATTCTCTTTTTCTCTTTTCCTTTTCTGCTACACGCAACTTGCTGCGCCTACTTCCTGACTTGCTTTTCTTTCTTTTTCTTTTGTTTTTTTCTTTTCTTTTCTTGTTTCACTTTTAAACACACACGTTGTACACCACTCACCTGCCGCACACCATGCTTCTTTTTTTTTTTTTTTTGACTTTCTATTCCACTTCTATTTTATTTTCTCTTTTCATTTCAATTCTCTTTCCTGCTTTTTCATTTCCTGTTTCTTTTCTTTTCTTTACTTTCATGATATGTCATGCACACACACACACACACATATATATATATATATATATATATATTATAATATACATATACTCACCTACCTGTACCTACACGCCTCTTTTTGGTTTTGCTTTTCTCTTTTTTTTTTTTTTTCACTTTTTCCTTTCTTGCTTCTTATCTCACTTATTATATTATATGTATTTATTATAATCACACATCACACATTCAGCACACTATATTTGACTTTTCTGTTCTACCTTTTTTTACTTTTGATATTTGATGTACATTTTATATAATAATACATAAGACACACACACACACACGCACTATACGTACACCATGTAGCCCACATTATTTGACTTTTTCTTTCTACTTTTTCCTTTTGTTTTCTTTTCATCTTGTTCCTTGATATTAGGCATCCATTATATTATATATTATATAAATATCACACACACATCTCTTGCACAACAAATATAATAATAATAATAATAATAATAATAATAATAATAAATAAATAAAAATTCTCATTTCAAAAAAAATTTTCAAGTCATTACAGGTTAGGACTCGACCCATATCCAGGACACTGTTTATCTCCTTCCTCAATTTTTTAGTAGGGTTCCGGTCACTTTTTTTGTCGCCGGTGACCGAAATCTACAAATTCAAAGTTCTAAAACTCCTTTTTTTTCCACTATTTTGGCTCGTTCTTTCCATTAAACATCTTCTAATCATCATTTGGGTTCATTTGGGACTGATTTGGTCCCTTGAATCACATTGGATCGACCAATTTTTCTCTTTCACATTTTTCGGCCACCACTGAAATTTCCATATTTCTCATTCATTTCTCCACCAAAATGGTTTATTTTTGAACCATTGTGCTCCATGTTCAAAGGGCTACAACCCCATGGCTTCAAAGTGAAGCGTTTCATTTGTTTTCTAGGGTGGCTTGATTATCCCCTAAACCTGCAACTTCCTATAAAATGCTCATTTCTAAGCCAATAAACATGGTTCTTTTTGTCACGCCTCGAATTTCTGACCGAAACCCGATGTGCGACTGACGAACAGAAAGTAAATAAAATAAAAGATAATTAAATAGATTTACGAATTTATGACAAATTAAATCGAGTTCTTTAATTTTCTAAAAATTTCGGCAGCACCTCCTTTGTTTTTCGAGCCTTTTTCCCCCTGATAATCACAATGCATCATATATATACAAACACATCACAATCCATCCTCATTCGATGGCCACAAATCTCACAAAATTTAAATGTGCATCGTCTAATTATATAATCCATCATATATACAACTACACTTAAACTTAAGAATCATCGACTCCCAATTCATTACACTATACCAATATCATCTCCATTCTTTTTCTTTTTTTTCTTTCCACAATATACAAATTTTCTACAAGACAAGAAGAAAATAAAGTAAGGAGTAATCTCAACGGAATTGACTAGACATGCATCATTTTCCATCAATACATATAGAAACATAAAATACATCTCACAATTACATTGTTCATAGGTCATTTGGGCTTAAGCCCTTACATTACAGAACATGAGTCCCACGGGCCAAAAATATAACAAGTGCTTCATCCTATCAAGGTATCATTGAGTCTCAAGTAGCTGGAGTATCCTCATCTGAAAAATGTTGCCCACGAATGGGTCAGCTCAACTGCTGGTATGATGAAGTACTAATGCAAGAAATAAAGCTAAGGCGTGGCATGTGCAAAGTGTACATTTAGATCTAATGTCATTCAAAGCATCGCAGTAATATATGAATGGTATGCATGACGCACCCATGCACAACTCTATGCCACACCCATGTCTCGTTTACGGGTACTCCCCGATGGCTACGAAGTACCAATGCAATGGCCAATTTTGGGTTTTTCATCACAGGATCTACACCCTCATAATGCATAGCACCACGTGCTCAACCCACGCCATGATCTCAAGGATTCATCATATGCCAATATGCTAATGCAATCTCTATGAAACATGGTTTCCACAACATAACATGCTCGAGACAATAATACATAAATCATCAGCTGATTCCACATGCAAGCATATCTCATATAATCAACTTAAACACATGTCATGATTCACATTCATCATTCACTAAATTTTCATAAAGTACAAGTAACATGTAAGCATGTGAACAACCAACTCTAAATCATCAAATAAGCACATTCCACATAAACACATAAGTCATTCCAGTCATTCATAGAACATTCCTAACTTAACTTCATTTCTAACATTAGCAAAACACCATACCTGATAGGGTTGGTCACAACCCTACTAAGTTGTGTCCACTACGTAGTCCAATCAACTGATGAATGACTCAGTCCTCCTACTGTAGCTGTTTAGAGAGTTTGAGGTTAATCTTTAGTCCACGGTTCAGGAGTCGAAGAAAACACATCAGCAGGTTGATCGAATCGGCCAAACATTTTAAATCCGGTTTCATCAGCTTCTTCAGCCTTGACCCCATACTCAAATTGGATAATCGAATCACTACATACATTCCTCACCGTGCCATCATAACAGATAATAACATCGCGAAGGATGGCCATTAAGTTTTTGAATAAAGTTCCAGACTCAGTCAACCCTCTAGATGAACGGACAATAACTTCTCTGCTTGAAATTTGAGTGAGCCATCTTCCAACTGTAACTTTTCCAACCAGGTTGCAATTCCAACAACTTCCTCATATGAATCAGTCCCCTCTATCATCCATCCAATTCTAATCACAATTCGCCCTTTCTAAGCCACCGTTTCAACCCATGAATACCAGCCGCAGAACTTGATCAACAAATCCACTCCAAAATCACATCAACAAGACTAGTATTTAAATTTCTCACTAAACTCAATCCATCTCAAACAGCAGGTGTTGCAGCACTCCTGCAGTACTCACATTCACCAACTATTTGAATTTGGAGCTCAAGCCATCCAACACCAGGCATCATTCACACTTAAACCTTTCCATTCATCATAGCAATCACAAACCAACAAGTTATACAAAAACCACACCTCTTGACCCAACGTGATTTTGCCCTTGACATAACTCCAATTTGATTCTCAATTTTCGATCTACACCTGAACCACTCCACAAGTTCAATCGCTACATACATACGTACACATAAACACCACCTCGTACCATAACTCCCCTAGCCGTAGCCATTCACGATTCCGAGCTACAACCGTAACATCTAACCCGCTCAATCTCCTGCTCTGCTTCAAACCCAAACAGCCACACACACATCAACCAAGACATTCACAATTACAAAACATCAATTCCATTCCCCAATCCAAGCTGCCGTAACCTTCCTTACACTGCCATCAATACATCCACAAATTCAATCACCACCCGACAGCCGTAACATCCACCAATACGAACCCTCAACACCCATGACAGCCATCGTAACCCATTCCCCTGCCCTCCAAGACCAACTCAAGGCCATTGTCACAATCACACCTTCACCAAACCGTAGCCACCTTCAATACACAACACACTGCTTCGCCACATATATACGTACATATACACACAATAGCAACCCAATCAAAAGGAAAGAAATGGAGACAAAACCTGTTCACCTGCTGTCACTGCAACCCCCGTAGTGCCCCTCACAAATCGCACCATCCACACGCAAATCTGGACCACAACTAGCACCGTTCTTTCTATAATTTCTCTCCCACAGCACCAACACGCACACATCTACACGCCTATATATATATACACATATACCACCTACCGCAGCTTCGTCCATGCCAATACACCCGTGCCGTCATCCCCAATCGACCATCGCGAAACTCGTCTGTCTTGATCGGAACAAGGGGTTTCGCCAACTGCTGCTTCCCTCCTTGCGATATTCGGTACAGAGTTGAGAGATCAACTCAGCGATGACTCCTCGACAGATTCATCCCAACCCATCGCTGCTGCTTCGCGTCCCTCCAAACCGCAACACACAGCCCCAATCGCCCTAGGAAATCCGAAACCCGTCGCACTCCGTCGCCCCCTTGTCTCGATCCCCCTCGCGACCACCATCGCTTCTTCCTTTCCTTCTTCTTCCTCTCTTTTCTTCTCCCTTTCCTTCTCCCCTGTTCTGCCGTTCTCCCTCACCCGAGACCTGCACCGTCCCCTTTTCTTCTTTCTTACCTTTTCTTCTTCTTTTATTCATTTTCCACCACACACCCATATACACATATCTATATTATACCATACTTTACATTTTATTCATATATACCATTATACATATTTTTATTTTATTTTATTTTATTTTTCATATATCGATTACGAATGTCAACAAAGTTGGCATAAAGCCGGCTCAATATCAGTATTATTTGTTTTACCGTCTCTGGGTGTCCGTTCGCGTCTTACGTCATATTTTATTTATTTATTTATTATTTTTTTTTCAAAATTTAAATTAATTAGGAATTAAGGACATTCACATAGCATTCTAAAAAAAAAAATTTTATTCCAAATTTTTGAATCTTTACACCTTTTGTATTGTTTCCTATTTCCCCTATAGTTGTGGTATCTATTTACAAAATAAAGTTTGATTTAAGTTTTGTTGGAACCCAAGCTTCGAATGTCCATTAATGGTCGTTTTCTGAGTTCTATTGTTTGGGTTCAGACCTTGTTACCTCTCTAAACTATTGTATAACATTAATAATATTCATATATTGGTTCTAGCTCAATCATACTGAGGTGACTGTAAAAAATTTCTAGAGAAAGGAAAAATCAAGGTTTCAAATTACCTTCAATAGCAGTCATTCCCTAGCTTTTTGGGCTTGTTTTTGAGCTCCAATGGCTTGTATAGAAATCTTTTTATAGTCTCTAACCATTACACGCAACATGCAACCCCATCTCCCTTCTTCTTATTCTTTTTTTTCCTTCTCTCTCTCTATTACCAAACACATTGCTCCATTTACATGTAAGTCTGATTTTGTTTTGGGGCCTCTCATACTCATGGCCTAAATGTGATTCATAATGGGTCTTAGTCATGTAATTTCATTGGTTGGGAGTTTGGTCCACTAAGGCGATGACACTTCACTTCTTGATGGCATTTTTCCAACAACTTTCACTTCATGTACTTTTCTTGTGGTCATTATAGCACAAAAGTGCTAGTAGTCTAGTGGGTTTACTTTTTGGGTACTAATCATTGCTTGTACAAGGTGTAAGGTTCAAACCCTGGGCCAACCTCTTTTGGCCTCTTTTTGCTCTTTTCTTTCATTTATCATGCATTAACTTCTTTAATTGTTTTTTTTTTTTTTTGTTTACTAGTTCACTAGCTAACATTACTTTTGTCACAAGTACTACTCTTCTTCATGTTGTCAACTTATCATAACTTTTGTCATTTTATTGACATTTTAGGAAGTATTGTTTCCTAACATTAAATATGGTATAATTATATACTAATGATATTAATATCTTTGATTGATACTAATTACTATGTAATTAGGTCAGGGGTGTTACAGTAGGGCTTTCTAAGCAATCACTTACAAGCTTACACTTTTACATCTTTGTTATTGACTTTAGATCTAACATCTTCCAAATCTAGATATGAAAGTTATACTCATCTTAAAAACTTAGAGCTTACACCTGATCTATTTATAAAGAGTAGGCATCTTATTGCACCAAAACTACTCTAGAAGAGAGTGTTATTTGGTAAACATCTTTGTATCATCTCATTGTAGTGAGAATTGTGGGTAAGTGTTACCCGGTGAGGCAAAAGGGTCCTATATTTTGCTTAGATAAAAGGGTTACGATTTTTGCTTTGTAAATGTTTGGTCTCTACCTGCAAGAAGGTTACAATAGTGGAAAAACTCAAGTGGGGATACTTGAGTCAAGGATATAGGAAGTTTTCTGAACCTCGTAAAACTGTTGTGTTTGCTTCCTCTTTCTTTCTCTTGTTTATTTATTGTGTATTTACAAATTTTATTTTTAAAGATTCAAAAAGAAACCAATATTTTTCAAAATACCCTATTCACCCTCATTTTAGGGTAAATATTTAGGCAACACCCATGTCCTAAAACTCTCTATTAAATTAGGGGTGATTTAGTAAATATAGGTAGCATTTACTTGCCTTTATCATTCCTTTGAAAGTGCCTTCCTTGTGCACAAGAACTTGCCTTTATCATTCTTTCCTTGTTCGAAGGAGTTTCTTTAGCGGCCTCATAGCAATTTCCTTTCTTGTGCGTACAAAACTTTCTAATATTATTTTCTTGCACATTAAGGCTTAATCTAAGCTCTCCATCTGTAGGATTCCTTATGAACCCTTGGATCAAACCTCCACATTTTTCCTATAAATAAAGTCCCTTGGCCACCAAAATCAAAGACAAAAGAATTAAGAGTCATATTACTACTGCAATAATCATTTCTCTTCTCTCTCAATATTTTTGAAACTTTGTTCTACACAAGCCAGAATTTTACCCAACACAAGGCGAAGTTCTACACAACTAAAGCCAAACTCTTGTCTGATTAGCCGCAAATAATCAGGTACGCTCCCTAAACCCTTCTATTTCTTTTTCCCAATTCAATTTATTCTACCACTCTTAATAGAAGCAATTGAGTTAGAGAACTGCATTGACTCTAATTTTGTTATTTAAATGGAAATGTAGGACACCTCTAGGCCCAAGTTTATTTAGTCTCCTCTCTTTTCTTATATTATTACTTAGTCTTATTATTCTTCATGTTCTTCTCCACATCTCTTCTTACCCGAGTCACCATCTTCTATTGAAGCAAGTGATGGGTTTTAGCCCGTTACCTCGCATTCTTTTCTCATTGAGAATAGTGAGGGGTAACTTGTCGGCTTCAATCACTGTTGGTAGAAGCAAGCAAAGGGATTTTTTTTTTAAAAGCTTTCTTTGTCTTAATGTTATTAATTTCACTTTATTTATTCATGCAATCATTATTTTCTCTTTTCTTTCATTTATTTATGTCATGCAATATAAGCCTTGTGGATGAACACTAGAGGCTAGTCTATTCGGACTGGGTGGGATGGGTGCTTAACCCCTTCCTATCATGTACCTTAGCTCCCAAATTCAGAATTTTCTTGTTTATTGTAGACTAGTTTGCTTTACTTTTTGACCAATGTCAAGGAGTTTAAAATATAACTAAGACCAAAGCATTATAATTTTTAATTATCTTTGTTATTTCCTTTACATTTATTCTCTATGGGTTTAATCGGATTTGCTTGTTATCTGCTTAAAACAAATTGGTGACACCTTTTTTTATTCATATGCACCCAATCCGAAATAGAGTGTTCCCTCCCACATTCAAGGTGTAGACAACCAGGGTTTTTCAGACGATGACACTCACATAAGTATGACCACTTTTCTAAGGAACGAAGAAGTTTTGATGCATTAATGAAAAACCAGGTAACAACTTTTTCGTTTTTACTGGACAGAGAAATTTCTATCTATAGAATGAAATTTCTCTATTTTAAAAACACAATTTTTTTTACCCAACTTCATATACAATAAGGATCTTGCTTGATAGATCTCAATTTTTATAATCTAAATATATATTTTTTTATGAAAAATAAAATTATATATTGCAAGTTATTTAATTTTGAAATTCATAGGAAAAATGGTGTCATGCCCCTGACCTGTAGGGCTGGACTAAGGGGTCATTGAACCCCGATAAGGTGCGTAATAGGACTAACCATCCTAGTCAAGTATATAAAATGTAGGTTTTTTTTTTTTTTGAATTGATTTGATTTCCTTTAATTAATTTCTTTTCAGTTCCTTGATTAGACTTATTCAAGCCTCGTAACGGGATTAAATGAAATTGATTAATATCAAAATAACTATATCATTCATCCATCAACAGTCTACATTATGGTAGTGTTTAAAGCTGACTCCACGGTCCAATATATATATATATATATATATATATATATATATACATCCCACGCATATGAATATCTAAGAAGGGTACGGGCACCCTTAATAAATATAAATGGATAAATACATGAATGTAATTAACTACTATAATAACTTCAGTCCATCATATACTACACCTGCAGCTATCTTTCATCAAATCAATACTTACCATTCCCATGAACAACAAGGGTGAGCCATAATGCCCAATAGGGTTTCCCAAAAACACACAAGCAAGCAAAGGGCAAAAACTAATGCAAGTCCGAAGAGGACACACCCTAAAATCCTGTATGCATCACAAGCACACACTATTAACATATCCCAAGTACAAGCATAAGTATAAGCACCAAGAAGATATGGCACCACTACATGTGGTTTCACAATAATAGTTAAGTAGTCAGTATATAGAGTTCGGACACATAACATAAGTAAAAACATTTAATTTCACGAAGCGCCTCCATTTCCTATTTTAATGCCACAAGAACAATGTATACAAGCATACAACCAATCACAAGATGTAAGTACAAGTTTACCAACCCCACCACAAAGCACCTCCATTTCCTATTCAACGCCGCAAGAACAATGTATACATTCACAGCTAAGCAACCATCCACAATTATCATAGTATCACAAACTAGTAGTATACAATCCATCAATAATCATAAGGAAATATCACATGAGTGTAAAGAAAAATAATCTCAAATAAATCAATTCACAGCAAAAAGGGATAAAGCCTTATCTAACTCATTCCATTCTCTCAATAATCTTAATCCCATGAGTATCCACCTAATTTGGCTCCTAGTAAGCCTGAGTGCTTTATAGGCTACTAACTCGATGGAGACAAACGACCACCTACGTGGGTTTACGAATTGCAAGCTGAGGAAAGACACCATTCCTATCATAAATGGAATCCTGGGTAAAGTAAAATCTTACCACACTCAAGAGCACACAAAAGACGCGACTAATTCCCATCCTAAGTCATTTTTTCATAAGTGTTCTTTTGCACAATTCCAATATCTCAATCCACCCTACAAACAATGCTCATCAATATCAATATCTTCTCAAATCACACACCACTCAGATATGTTCAACAAGATGTATATCAATATCATCAACATCCACAACAAACACTAACAACCATAAGAGAAGATATATGATTTAACAAATAGATACAAAAGTAACAAAGTTCATATATATATATATATATATTTGTCCATGATAGAAATAGAAACGACAATCAACATTAATATGGTGATCACAATTATCTTATAATATCATACAATGTCCAACATCATGGCAATCAACATAATAATCATTTTCTATTGACAAATCAATCATAAGATAATCACTAGTACTAACAAACATCTCATGTAGATCATATAACAAGTATACACATTAACAAGTCAGGACATTTCCCTAGTCTCAATCATCATTCCACTATCAGGAGACATTACATGTATCTTTCATAATGTTGTTAAATTCTCTACACCCTCATTGTTCCATTCCCGAAACCACCACTACCATTAACACTAGGGTATCTCATTAAGTTTTAAGATTTTTTATGGCTAATTTTACTTTAGCTTATACATTGGGTACCCGTTTGCCTAAACGGATATCAAAACGTGTTCCCGGGTTTCAAAAACCCTAAAAATCAAAGCCTTATTATATTGTTGCTAAGTCATTTGACTGTCTTTTAAACCCATAAGGGCATTCATAGTTTACCAAACAAGTTACGCATCTACCGAGATGTCATCTCTCCAAGACGGATCCTAATATTGAATCTAGAAGACCCAACAATCCTAAAGATGGCCTCTTTATAATTTATTAAAGCTTTCAGGTATCTGTTCCATGCCTAGGGGCATTTTAGTAATTTTATATTTTCATATGGGACCACCTCGAGTCCCCATTTTATTATTTTGATATCATATTTGAGTTCCTAACATCCAAAAATATTAGAAACGTCTCTTCTGAATCTTAATTTGGCTTTCAATTGCTTAACATAAGTTTAGGGGTATAATTGTCATTTCTCACTCTATTTGGGACCATTAATGGGTCCCAATTTGTTCAATCTGATCATATATTTGAATTCCAAGCATCCAACAACTTTGGAATAGCTCATTCTGAATTCTAATTAACCTTTAAGTTGCTTAAACTATCATGAGGGATATTTTTATAATTTTTTATATCCATGTGGGACTGCCCCGGGTCCCTGAATGTCCAAACCAACCCCGTCATTGAGTTTGGAGTGCCCAAAAACCTTAGGCATGCCCTCTCTTTCATTTTAATTGCATTTAAAATTCAGTTTAACCTACAAGTGGGTCTATTTATAATTTCTTCAAAGTTGTTCACTGATTTGTGATTTCATCAAATAAATCAATCTCTTTCTAATTTACTTTAATTCAATTCCTTATTCCCGTTTCTAAGCAAGCCTAAACCAATATAAATTTCAATTTCTGGAATAGGGATAACTCTATTCCAGTTTCGGTCAAAATTTAGGGTTTCAATGTAATTCTAATCAAACAGCCCCAAAGGTTCAGCAGTGCCACAGATTAAACCCGAATCCATCCAGACCCAACCTGAATCCCCATCTGACCCATTGACCAGACCCTGTCAATCATTGACCGATCAATGCGACCCATTGACTAAACGACCCGCTTGAATAGTGCTTCTTCTCCAGCAAGTTTGTCGAAGTTCCACTAGAACCCTAATTTTTTTAGTACATTTTTCTATGATTTTTCTCTATTTTCCATTCTATATTCCATTTAACTTGTTTTCAAACAATTTAAACTAAGTTTCATGAATCAACCGTGCCTAAAATAGGAAATCTCAATTTCTCGATGAACTTAATTCCCGATCAATTCTCCAACGTTTCATATCTCTTTTCGTCTCAAATCTT
Organism: Nyssa sinensis; assembly: GCA_008638375.1. Classification (NCBI taxonomy): domain Eukaryota; kingdom Viridiplantae; phylum Streptophyta; class Magnoliopsida; order Cornales; family Nyssaceae; genus Nyssa; species Nyssa sinensis. The sequence continues at coordinate 23,230,308 of CM018039.1, read as the reverse complement.
TCCCAAAACCTTTCTAGTTTCCCCCTACCATTCTATACCAATTTTACTGGTCAAATGAGTGAAAGATGGAGGACCCACTTCGGTCTCTTTCTCTCTCCGCAATGCACATATACGTATCTACATATACATATACACATTCTGGAAAAACACACATAACCAGTCATATAGAAGCTCAAGAAGTCAACAATAATCTAGAGAAGGTCTAGAAGAATCCTTACCTCCATAGTTTCGACTTAGAGAGAGATAATCCATAGAAGAGAGAGAGAGAGAGAGAGAGAGAGAGAGAGAGAGAGAGAGAGAGCTTCTAGTTCATCCATGACAGCTCCATTATCCAACCTTCTTCCTTCATCTATTTCTTCTTTTCCTCTTCTTCTTTCCTTCTGATTCTCTTTATTTTATTTTCTTCTTTTTCTTCTAGTTTCGGTTCTTCACTGTGTATGTTACACACAGCCACATACACACTCAAACACATTGTATTTCATACACAGAAACACATACTCACATATACACACAATGCGTCACACATACCACTCTCACACACTCACAGTTCTCTCACACTCAATCATATACTCAAAATCTCACTATTATTTTTGTTAGAAAGTAGACTTTTAGAGATTTCTAGTGATATAAGATTTGTAGGCTAATTCATTAGGAATATATTACAATTTTAGTTTGAAAAAACTTAAAATGCTGACTCATAGAATTTCTCTATCTTACAAAAAAGCCTCAAATTTATATCCACAAAATGAAATTTCTTTGTTTTTAAAACAAAGTTTTTTGGACAAAATTTCATATGCAAGGATCTTTTATAGATATAGATTTTTAGAGTCCAAATATATAATTTTTTTTTATTGAAAAGCATATTTATATATTGCAAGTTATTTAATTTTAAAATTTGTAGAAATATGGACGATGACATGGTAATACCCCCCCCAGCTGTGATTTTTCATTGCAAAAGTTATGGTCATTTTGATTTTTCATTAGAGGAACTTACTCGTCCTATAGGCGCGATTGAGAGGTTTCCATCCCTTGATCACTTGATTGGGGTAAAATCTCTTACCTATCCCTTCCTATCTTTCTCGTTTTCATTTCAAACTAACCCTATGTTGAGAGTTTTGTAAAGACTCAATTTTTTTTTATTTATAAAATATAAAATATTGACAATAATGTGATTAGAAAGAAAAGTAATGCATGAGTGAATTATGTAATATATATACATAACTTAAAGGACAATTAAGACATGATTAAATAAATTAAGTATTCTTAAATCAAGTAAAAAGACCAAAAGGGCCATGGGATTTAAAAGAATTGAAAAGAAACCAAAGGAAAAAAAGGCAATTTTATCTCAAGGCACTTTTTACGTCTTATAAGAGTAAACCTCTTGCACTCTAAACACACACCAAAAACACACACTTTCACGTAAAAGAGAGAAGGAAAAAAAGAAACGGGAAAATTAGGGGAAAATATTAGGGTCTAAAGAATCTCACTCAAATCAATAATAAATTGGGACACTCTTGGAAGATTAAAAAAGCATAAGGTCTTTTTACTCTAAAACCTTAAACCATTGGTTAAGGCTTGTGAAGATTCCACCCAAATCAACAAGACAAAGTTAAGGTTTCCATCACTTAAAGAAATTGAGGTAGGGACTTCTAAACTCATATAAAAGGCATGTGTATAGGTAGATTTTACCATTCATCTTCTCATTCCATGACATGCATGTACTTGCTTTAGAATAATTGACCATGTGTTGTGTGTGGTTTAAAAACCTTGTTTTATGATAGTCTATTTTATTAGAATAATTCATTGTCATCTTAGCTCTTGGTTGATGCTACTCCCGATTCAAACAAAATTCTGGTGAGGGGGCATTCATGATGTTGATTCTGTGTAGAATGTGTAAAACTATACATTGCTCACCAAGTGTTTGTGAAATTGTCTACATGATTTATTGTTGTAAATTTATGATGTTTGAATGTGGTTGTGATGATATTTAGTATATTGTTGAGCTAAACATGAACTTTGGGAATGATCTTTGTTTGAATAACCATGAAATTATAAGAATGAATGACTTAGAAAGAAATGATATTTAGGCTAGAAACTAGTCACGTCCACTGTGTGCTCTTTAGCATGGTGAGATTTCGCTTTACGTGGGGTTTGATCCATGATAGGGATGGTGTCTCCTATCGGCTTGCAAGCTATAAATCTGTATGGGTGGTTGTTTGTCTCCATTGGGTTACTAACCCGTAAAGCACACGAGCTTACCGGGGGCTTCTAAGTGGATAGTCTTTGGGTTGCGAACTTTGAGAGCTTGAGACAAGTGAATAAAGCATAAAACTTAAACCATTTTTGTTCAAGTATTGATGAAACTTGATAACATTATTCCTTAGAATGATTACTTGCATTGGATTATAAAGAAATGGATATTCTAAATTCAATATCATTGTTCTCTATGCACATTTTAGCAATCATTTGTATGCCACTACACCTGTACATGCATACATGGATCACCATGTGTTTTTCTCTTTATTTAGTGGTTCCTATTGGGGTAGCTGCATTGACCCCTATAAGATGCAAGGGTGAGTAAAGAAATGACAAGAATTTGAAGAAGTACCGATAAGCTATTTTTAGAGATATCATTTTTATACATTTTGAACATTCCTCCTCACGTGGGATCACATAGATGTATTCTTCATTTTTGGGAGTTGTTATGTATGTAAATTCATCTTGTAATAGACTAGATATTTTTCAACTTGATGTATTTTAAACTTAGAGATAAGTTAATAGTGTAAACCATATGAATCAATTGGCTCATGTTGAAACCATAGTTGAACTTGAATGATTTAAATTAAAATCTTTAGATGAGCTTCATGATATGCAAATATATATATATATATATATCATGTTGGGCATATAATTTGATATTTGGAGATGAAATGAATGTGAAAGTGTAGTGAAGTGATGTTTAGGAATGAAGTAAAATAAGTGGGCTAAGGGAGAGAATCGAAACAGGAAAAATTTACTAATTAGGAGCAAAGCAGGGGAGCCATTGCTAATCAACACTCTGAGGTGACTGATCGGCACGTAGAGGGAGAAAAAACCCACTCTTTGTGTGTCAATCGTCACTTAGAGAGCTAAAGGGCGTTTTGGTATTCTCTTGTTATTTCGACTTTTTGAACTAATTATTCTTCACTTCAAGTAAGCACTATGACAATTCTCTCTCTTTTAAGGGTGATTACTCATCCATTTTACGTAATTATCTTACTTAAAAACCACTTGGGGTGTGATTTGAACCTCACCTCTAAGCGTCACGGGCTCGGAAGGAGACAAGTTCGAGTAACGCGAACCATTTATGAGGAGGCATATGTCTATACCAAAGCCTCAAAGCACAAGGTGGCCTAAGTCACTGCTGAATCATGGTGTAAAGCCACTTTTCGGACTGATATGAACATTGTGAGGATTTATTCATGTTTTGGCACATTTACCTACTACTCGCTTTTTGGTATCGATGCATGAATTGATTTTTTTTTGTCTTTCAAGACACTGTACTCTCTTGCTTCGAGAGAATGAGTCAAGGCCCTGCCTAACTCAGTGGTGGGATTCCTAAGGATGGACCAATTAGAAAGCTCTTGTTCTTAACCGACTAGGTAGAGAAGGGCCTCAAGATAGGTCGAGTAAAGTGATGAGGAGAACACTACGGATGAGGCACTTCTCCATCAGACTCGACGTCAGGAAGGAGCATGACAAGGTCGCTTGTTAAATTGGATTGTTTTTTGATGACTTTCAGTCATAGACAATGTAATTTCCTTTCAATTTTTTGAATGACTAGATTACATTTCAAGATCAATGACATGAATACGCATGCCTTTCACACTTTCATAGCTATGATAAACTTGACACACAAATAAAAATTACATCCAATGTGCTATGGCTCGCAAAAAAGGACAAGATAGTGAAAAAGACTAAAATCGAGTCAAATGCCCAAGTTTTTCTCTGTGTGCCGATTGGCACATGAAGAAGGGGTTTCCCTTGTTTTTGTGCCAATCGGCACTTAGACTGTGCCGATAGGCACAGGGTCCTATTTCTCCCAATTTTGTGACAGTAATGTTTTTTTGTGTGTTTCACCAAAAATTAGTCTCCAAAACTGACTTAGCAACAAATTTTTAATATTTTTAGGCTATAAAGGGAGCTCTAGACTTCCCAACATGTATCTTTACTATGTTTCTAGTCTCAATATCCCTTATTTTTCCTTTTAGTTTTCATGGATTCTATAGTGATGGATATGACTGCTTTTGACCAATAACTTCATTCATGAATGACCTCGTTCTTTGGTTTAAAGAAAATAAGTTTTGGAGAATTAAAACTGAAGTCTCTTCTCCTCTTTGTCTAGGCTATAGTGGATTGGGCACTATGAAGGGTATGTGTTCGATTTTGGGATCCCGTTGATTACTATTTTGGCTTCAACTAGGAGGGACTATGTCCAACTTTTGAGGAAGTTTGTGTCTCTTTGATGTCACTATCCAAGGTAAGATGATTGCTCCTATCATTAAAGGAGAGTATTGTTCCTCCTTATCTTCCTTGTAAGACTTAAGCTAGGAGAAAGCAAGCACTTTGGTTCAAGGGGAGACTTTTTCTTTGCTCCGTATAATGGAACTCTTCACGAATCAAGAGATTTGTAGTACTAGATTGAGTGCCTTCGTAATATGTACTATTTTATAATTTCTAATCATATAAGAGCCTGATAAAGCTAATACCCGATTGTCTTGGCCGAGACTTCAAATGATTTAGACAAGGTCCGTAATGATCGATTCGCTAGCTTTTGTGGTAGCTCCTTCTTGTTATGACTACATGAAAAATTAAGGTTGTTGGAAAACTATACTGTAATCCCTTACGTCTCAAAGCATTATTGCTCAAGAAAACAATGGGTAACAAGGGATGATGAATAGGGTTGGTGTGAATTTTTTGCACAACTCAGCCCTTTTGAATTTGATTGGTCTACATTCCATTGCAAAGTAGAGCTCATCGTCTGCGTTCTCTAGGCTATTCATACATATGTTTGATAGGCTTGAGAGAATCTTCACTCTATTACCAATTAGGATATTGCACTAGTTCGGTTGTGATCAGATTGTTCCAAAGACTTGGGGTCCTCATTTATAGGTGCAAGAGTTGACTCCTTCTATGGCTACCAAATTGTCCAGCTCTTGGCAAGGTATTCATACCTCTAATTTGAAAAACATATATTATTCCAGTTAGATGTTTATAACAAGAGGGCATTTGAAATGGCTTTGGGATGAGGTTGGTGAGAGGGCAGAGCTTCGAGCGACATTTTTTCTTGAAGAGGTTGGGATAGACATTAATGTGGATATTGCCTTGAAATTTGAGGTGATTGCGGCACTTGACAAAGATATTATCGAAGAAGAGGTAATAAGGTTAGAATATGAAAAGGAGTAACAGATGAGGCAAGAAAAAGGAAAGATAGCTAGTTTAACCCCTTTTTACTTTGAAAAGGAAATGAGAACAATCAAGTGGGACATGAGAGATGGGTTGTAGCTATGGTGAATTTGAATTTCACCATTTTTCTATGGAGATGGACCTATAAAACAACTATTTTGGCTTCATTGAGAAAGAAACAGGTCGATGTTTTAAGTTCAAAGGAAAATTGATAAAGAAAGTAGAGTGAGTATCCTTTAGTGGTAATGTAATTTTTTTTCCTTTTTTTAGCTATAGTTAGCTCTAGTTAAACTTTGGCCAAATCATTTGGGCTTTCACTAGTTAAGAAATAGAAGATTGAACATTACTTTTGGATCAACAGTAACTTCGTGAGCTACTTACATACCCCCATATTGCTTGTAGCAATGAGTGATGGGGTCACGTTGTCGTAGTTCAAATACAAATATTTAGTTCCTAGACATGGTATTTCTTGAGCTAATCAAGGTTGGTAGGTGATGAAAACTAGTCTCCGTTCATATTTGCTAGCTATACTACTCATCTAGTGGCTATAGACTTGATGACAAATGAGCTACTCTAATTGGACCTAAATTTTCCTCACAAGTCAAGTACCGATGTTCTCTTTTAAAACCAAATCTCCTACTCTTAGACCTCTCTTTTTCACCATCTTGTTAAAGGCCTTGGCTATTTGTCACGGCCCGAGCCCCCAAAACTTGAGGGTGACCCTATAAGACAAGGTCAAACATCTAGTAATCCTGTTCATTCCAAACCACCCAATGATTAACATATTCTCACTTGAATTTTCATGGAACATACATTCATCTCACATAATTCCATTCATCATTTCCAAGGTTTTACCAGCATACATTAAATCAAAAGTGATGCTTGCCATACCAAATTTCCATGGGTCAAAAGGGCGCAATATTTCTAGTTTTGTGTACATCCTTGTACATATACAAAAATATAATTTATTGGCCTCCATGGCCTTAACATGTACTTTAAGGAAATTTTCAAGTTAATTACATCCAAAAATAAACAAAAATGAAAAAAAAAGATGTTCTTCTAATCCATGTCATCACGTCACCATCTCCTTGTCATTACTTGTATTTGGTAGGGGTCAAAACAGCAACCCCAGTAAAGATTCTAAAATAGAAAAATTAAGGCAGTGCTAAATGAATACGCGTGACATGTGTAATGACTATCAAATATCCATTTATCATGCATATGCATCAAAAACCAAGATATTTGTTCAACCTCATGTTTTAGATAATCAATTCAATTCAATAGTGTAAGAGAAAAGTGATAAGAAACAATCATGGGGAAACATTACGTAATTCATAAGGAAAAACAAGTGTACGTCATGTTACCATAGATTGAGTTTCCACTCAATTTCTCTCATATTAAATCCAAACACTCCAATTTAATTTTTCTACTAACTCCCCAAAAGGCCTGACGCTTCACGAGCTGCTAACTCATTGGCAATGCGTCGCCACCCACGTGGGGTTACAGTCCGTAACTGAAGGGAGACACCATCCCCATCATAAATGGAACCACTAGGAAATAGCAAAATCTCACTAGCACACACTCTCGCTATTTCACAATTTAAGCTTTTTATGTAATTCCCAATTAAGGCATCACAATTCTAATAATCTCATATCCCTCCTTATTCAGTTTATCCTACAAAGCATTTATCCATATTTTGTCATTCATTTCCATTTCACATTTTCTATTATCATCAATGTTTCCCAATTTATTTACAAACATACCAAAGAGTAACATCATTTGATCGTTTATCACCAAAGTACAATAATGATAACACAACTTAGTAACCTTCAACAATTCAACTACTTCTCTCAAGCATGAGAAATATAGATATATGGCATGCACAATTCCGTCATTCATCTTAAGCATGAAAAATGCATCCATACATGGTATTTAATGGCTCCATCATCTAACTCAAGTATGAGAAATACAAATATACATGGTATTCATCAATTCTATCATCCAACTCAAGTATGAGAAATACATATGCACATGGTGTTCAACAATTTCATCACTCATTTCAAGTTGTTACATCCCAGACCCCACCCTATGCAGATTAGGGATAATGACTAGTCGGTTAAGCATCTCATCAATACATTAACCCTTTCGTAACATATTGATGACATGTCCAACCAAATGCATTTTTATATATCTAAGTAGATTGCATCCAATCAGCTATTTATGATAGGTTAACAGATGGTTGATGAACGAAAGGGGGAAATTGATATGAAACATAAACTTCAAGGGATGTTAATGTAATTTCTCAAATGTCGGGGGATCCATGTGTATTTTAATTGAACCTCGGGGGAGGTTAGTGTAATTTATATATATATATTAAGTGGGCCAATAGAATAATCGTCTATGAAATCTAGCCTAAGTAGACCAATAAGATTTAAGAAAAATGAGAGTTTATTCTTAATAAACTCTAAAAGTGCTTATGTCTAAGTTCAATGATTCTCTAAAAATGGCAATGTCTAGAGCATTGATCTAACTAAGCTCTATGAAAGAAAACTTCTAATACATACATACATACATATTTATATATATATATATATATATATATACAGACCAATAAGATGTTGTCTACTGAATGTAGCACAAGTAGACCAATCATAAAATACCTAAATGACACATGGGCTGACACGTAGACCAATGAGAATGCATGCACGCCTAAATGAAGTAAACGATAAGATTTAAGATAAATCTTATTTAATGCATATGATAAATCCTAAAAATGGTAATTATCACTCAAGATTAACAAATTTCCCCTGAAGGTTGTCTGGCATTTCATCTTCCTTTATTTTCAGAATGGGAAGCTCTCTGGTCTTTCCTTCAAGTTTGAGTTTTGATTTTATAGAAGAACAGTAATAAAAGAAGAGCGTTAGCTCCATTTGTTGTTTGCATTGCAAATTTTTTTACTCTGAGATCTATTCCAACATTTCCAGAGGATTACATTAAGGTTTGGTTAAAAGATGGAACTTACATCAAAGATTATCTATTCAGATTCGTTAAATAGTTTGCGAACTTCAAATCGGGGGCATCTCCTTCAATATGTTACCCCTAAGGCATGAGAAATGACCAAATTACCCTCAAAGCATGAAAAATTTCCTAATTTGCCACTAAAAGACTCAAATTACCAAACTACCCCCAAATGGGTAAAATCAGGCCTAGCAAAATGGGCGGATTTGGGCGAGTTGTAAATATGTTGGGTCAAATATGGGTTAAACCTAAATTTGACCCAAATTGAATGGGTCAAATATGGGCGGGTTAAATATAGGTCAAGTTAACCTATAACCAACCTATTAACCCATATTTGATCTTTTATTTTATACCCCATCAAGTCTAAATATTTTTTTAATATGTAAAAGTATCTCAAGTCCTTAAAATCGTGTGAGTCAAGTTTTGACTCATGACCTTTACTTAGTCTCAAAATGCTTATTTCATGGCATTAGATCAACAATCATTAACAAGTGATATTCATATTTGATATGTTGAATCAAAGTAATGTATTTTTAATTGAAAAAGAACAAAAATATTAATTAATTTATTTTTATTTCCAATGGCAAGAAATAAATTAAAGTAGCAGTTTAATTAAATTTCAAAAGAATATTAATATGGATAATTAAGTTCAATAATCAACTTTGATAGTTTCTTGTACAAGTTTGAAGAAGACTTCATTTTGTAAAACATCATTTATTGTATGTATGCTTGTGTACATATGTGTGCCTGTATACATATATGTTTGTGTGTATAGATATACATATACATATACACTAGTAGCGGACCCGTGCTTTGCATAGGTATGTCATGAAAATTGCTAATGATGTTATTAATAGTGTAATATTAAATGAAATAAAGTGGATAATTTGAAAAAAAAAAATCTATTTTTTCGTATAATTTGTAAACCTAGATGTCATTACGTGACTACACTTTTGTTTTAGCTTAAAATGTGTGACTTTCATATATAGAACCAGTTCTACCATTAAGCCAACAAAATAATTGCTCTTAACCATGCTTATAAAGAATGTCTCAAATTTTATGTGTTCGCAGTATAGTCCAATTAAAAGTTTAAGTCAATAAAAACATAATTACGTAAAGAAGACCCATAAAAAGTCCAAAAAAATTTAAATTTTATTAGCACAATTGTTCGCTTTTGTAAGAATTCTAGAATTAGAGTTTTATTGAACATATACATCTTTCCTATTAAAAAATTATTGTAATTTTATATTAATATTTATATATATACACACACACACATACATACATATATAAATAAAATAAAGCATCAAAAAAATAAAAATAAAAAGTCTCATTTAAAATTGTCGCTTCAAGTCTGAAATTGTCATGAGCCGACCATCTTGATGAATACAAAAAACCAACCAAGATGTGGGACTATTATAATACCTGGTGATTGCAAGAATATCTAACTACATGGGATTCCACCACCTCACCAATCTTCCTAAAAGACTCATGAGATGCCGATTAAGAATAGTTATAATCTTCAAGTGAAGATGAAGCGTGTGGGAATACCAAATGGTAAACTTGTAAATAACTAATGATAAAAAGGTAACACTATCATTTTAACCCACACGACCAACTCACGTTTTTTATATAAGTATAGATACACCGTTATTGTATTGTCTCATAATATATCTAGGATTGCTTAAGTTTTTTTTCTCCTTGACAATATTCCTTTGTGATTCTTTCAATGGGTTCTCATTTGATAACTCGTCGAAGCCCCCCTCCAACCTGTTCATAAACCCATTTTTTTACCTATATAAAGGATTGGTTTTCTCACCCAACCTATATTTAGCCCATATTTTAAATGAATCCACTCAAAACCGATTAACTACTGGGCGGATTCATGGGTTTGGGTAAAATTTGCCACCCCTAGGTAAAATGATGCAGAAATTATAAAAATGTCCTTTAAGTGACTAAAGTGAGTTAGTAGGGGTAGGACTATGCCAAAATTATCAAAATGCCCTCGAAGGGAAAAATGGTGCCAAAATTACTGAAATATCCCTAGGAAGTGGGAAACCTCTAAAATTTATCGAAGTATCCCTAAAGGGGTAGGAAAATGCTAGAAATCTTCGAGAATGCCCTTAAGGACTAAAAGATGTGTAAAATTATAAGACTGCCCTTAGGGGTAAAAAAAATGTGTGAAATGACCAAAATACCCCTAGGGACTAAAACAGGTGTGAAATTACCAAAATACTCATAAGTGGAAAATATCGTGATACTCTATTAGAATCAATGGATTTCTCTAAATATGCCATTAAAATGATTGAAACATCATCAGAAAGTCGCAAAATTATGATTTTGCCCATATACAATCAATGGTCACAAAATGAGGTGTCTACACCACCTTCTGCTGAATTTAAAACATAATCGACCTACCACACAGACAAGGCATACATAAGTAAATTAAATACACCAGCTAGAGATAATTATTTTACAATTACATCCTGTGCAACTCATATGATACATCAACATATCACATACTATTATCAAGAAATTGTATTTGATAATCTTCTGTTGACAGCATTCTCATAAAACCTCAAATTCCTGGCACATGTCATTCTATAACACTATAGCTTACCTATGTGTTTCATAATATAACTATATTCGCATGCCTCTAAAGGCGGGTCATAAATGATATTCCTTTAACTTTAGAATCTCATCTCTGATACTTAACTAAAAATCTATCTCAAGCCTATCTAGCTTCTACAAGATTCTTCTTCGCTTAATGCCTTTTTGTTTTGTATCTTACTTATGTCCTTGTTTTAATTTTATTTTCATTAGTATACCTAAAAGATGGACAGAGAACAAGGTGAGCTAAACAAAGCTCAGTTAGTAAATCTAGCAAACTGGCATGGGTTTTTTAAACTAGGTTTATCAAGGGTTTTTCATGTAAAAGCAACTTGATTTCATAACTTGAAGTTGACTATGTCATGGTTAAAAGCATTTGATAACAGTATGACATAAAACATCTCATCAGAGTCATTTATAATAATGTTGTCTTGAACGCATAAATAATCTTCCATGAGAATCCATAGTCATACTAAAACAACTTGTGAGAAATAATCAATTTTCCATGAGGATTTATAAACAATGCTATCATGATAAATAATTCTTTGTTAGAAATTTTAGATAATTTATGTGGGAAATTTTTTTTCCAAAAAGTTGTAATTCTTTAGACAATATTTGTTGAATCAGTGTTGAGTTATGTAGTTTACTGCTAGTCATATAGTAAAGACTCAAGACATCTCACATCTACAAAAATAGTTAAAGAAGTGTGCAATTCGAAAGTATGTGTTCAAGCATATCATGCATTTTCACTAGGCACTACATTTTAGAATTGTGATTAAGTTTAGATATGAACTTTACCATGGTTAATTTGACCTTAAGTTGGAATTAGTTTTTACAATAGGCTAAGTCTACTTTTGGAAGAAAAGTTTGTAACAATTTCTAAACTTATGTTTAACATTTTTATAATAAATTATTGAGAAAATAGCATGTCAATTTTCATTGATCAAATGTCAAATCTCAATAGCTTGATCGTCTGAACGAAGGGCATCCTTCGTCCAAATGCATACTGAGGTTTGAACGTCGTTTTGGTCAAGTTTTCTAATTTTGTGCACAAAACCTTCTCCCATTGGGTCTACTTCTAATAAAAGAATTTTTTTTTATTCTAAATAGTGTGTTTTGTTACATATAATATAAACCGTATCCTCTTGAAGCATAGAGAAATCCTTTGCTTCAATTTTTATTCATATAATCAGTTTTATAACAAGGTTGTGAACCTTGTGATTGTGATTGTAGAGACATGGAAAATTGAGAATAATTTTTTTTTTTTAAAACGGTAGAGAACTGTTGACGACACGCTGACACGGGATGGCACGTAGACCGAGGTAGACTGGTTGAGTAGTGTAATGCCAGTTGTGAACCGAGCCGTTAAAGCCCTCTATTGTGACATTTTATAGACTGAGCGATTGTGGGAATGACAACGGTTTATTTTATATAACCAGAATCGGGTGACACCCAGGCAACCCGGGATTGAGTCTCGCGATGCGTACGAGCATGCATTCGCATGTATGCCTAGGCCCTAAGATATCGGTGTACGTGCACATACTCGGAACTCAGTGCATACACATGTATAAGAATATATATGCACAAATAATGTGTGTATTGTATATGTATATGTGTATAGTGTAAGGTATGTATATATAGGTATAATTTAATTAGAAATGTAAAAGAAATGAAAAGGGAAAAAGGGGAGAAAGGTTCCGTGAGAGTGTGTGTGACAACTTGGTGTGCAAGTAGGTGTGTGTGGCTGTGCACTTCCGTATGAGAATGTGTGTAATATAATATATATATATATATGAAAAACCAATGGAGCAAGCAATGCATTTAATGCAAAGCTGCATTGGACAAGAAAAGAAGTCAGAAAAGGGAGTGGGGAAAGAGAGAGAGAAATAAGGGGCTGCGGGGGTTGCGTGTGGCTATGTATATGCTTGTGTGTATATTGGGTGTGGGTGTCGGTCAGAGAGAAAAAGAAAAGAAACCAGAGAGAGAGGCTGTGCTGAAGAGACGTGGGCATTGAGAGAAACTCAGAGGGTGAGCCAAGAGGAGGAAAAAAGAAGGGAGGAGCTGCAACAAGGAGAAACCTGAAAATAGGTATGCCCAGGTCTAGCTTCTGTTTTATTTTTTTTTCTAGCATGATGGTCGATTTAAATCGTAGGGCCTTATACGGTTTGAAAAATGGAGTCTAACGCAACAAGAATCACTTAGAATAGTTGAGAAACCAAGTAGAAATTAGCAGTTGCAGGTAGGGGTTGATAATCGGTTGGTTGGAAAAATCTGTTTAAAAACTTGGTTTGAATGATGAGAAATCGTTCCTATGCAATGCAGGAATCCATTAGAGATGAATAGGGGTCAAAACGGTTAAAAATCAAGCTTGAAATCATGAAAACATGGTTGGCCGGAGCTACGGTCGTCCTCAGATTCATGGATGTTTGATGAGTGAAATTAAAAACAAACCTTGGAAATGGAATCTACATGCAAAACAGAAGAGAACTTCATTTTCAAAACGTGGAAAAGTGACCGAAAAATGTTCGCCGTCGTCGGAGATGGCGACGGAACCCTAGGGCAACCCTACCGAAAAATCGGGGACGAAGGGGGACTGTTCCGGATCGGGTCCGGGTCGATTCGGGTTCAGGTTGGTCTTGGGCCGACCCACCCCTGCCACGTGTCACCTTCTGGTTTTAAATTAAAATAGGAATAGGGCTGTTTGGTTGTGGGTTTATGAAATTAAAAATTTGAATTAAATTAGAACAGGGATATCCTATCCTTGTTTTGGGATTGATCCCTGTTTGGCCAACCAAATTGAGAATAAGAGAATTGGAATTTACAAATTGACCCTTGGATTTTTGGAAATTTAAAAATTGAAACCAGAACTTTCAGAAATTACGCTTTGACCCCTACACTTTTAAGAAATTACGATCTGACCCACCAGATTAAAATATTAGTAAATATTAATTAAACTAATTAATTAATTAATTTAATTATTTAAATATTCCCAAATTAATCCGGAGTCCAAATGGGACAAGTCATTAGTGTATTTTGACTATCTCGACCATTCTGAGACCAATGGTGAGGTCTGTTTTATGAGACGGGGTCCCAAAAAAAATAAAAGACCCGTGATAACATTTAAAATTACCAAAATGCCCCTGAATTGAAACGCAGTCAAACGAACTCCGAATTAAGTAAACAAAAAGTGAAACTTTATTATCTCGACCATTCCGGACTCAACCATGGAGTCCAATTTGTGAAAAGAGGTCTCGGGATGTAAGGACCCGTGAAAGTACAAAATGACCGTTTTGTCCTTTTTAGCTCAAAGTTCCGAATTAAATTCTGCGGAAGCCCAAACCTATTTTCTTCGACGTTTCGGACACAATGATAGAACTTAATCTAACCAAATAGAAACTTATAAATTAAAGACATAAAATTTGATGAATAGCATCATTCAAGTGACAAACCGACTGAGTTACATTTTGTGGTTTTAAGAGCATCGAAAGGCAAAGAGAAGGCAGTCTGATCCTTCCACATTCTCACTGCTAGCCACTACACTACGAGCGCGGTTTATTTGGGTTGAGACCAACCTGTCAGGTACGATATATTGTGCTAAGTAAGAAATAGAATTAAGTTTAGGAATAACTGCCATGTTGACTTTATGATTCGCATGTTTGTTTTATTGCTCAAATGCTTATGTGCTCCTTGTTATCTTGTTGAAAGTTTGGTGATGAATGTGAATCATGACTATGTGTATATCGCATGTGTTAGCATAGTGTGTGGATTATGTTTTTTTTTAGAATTGTTAGGATTATGAAGTATGTGACTTAAAGCATGTGTTAAATGGACTATGCATGACATGTGACCTTGATGAAAAGATCTTCTGATTTGAATGTTATTGTGTAATACATCATTTAAAGCATACTTCGTGTGTGGATATGATGCTTTATTGAGATTACATTATGGTATGGTGGAATCAGAGCACATTGGCATAGTATGATTCCGTGGATATGACATGACATGACATTGCATTTGGTGCCCGAACCAGCGGGAGCGATCCCCGAAGGGACATGATATTGCATTTGGTACCCGAACCAACGGGAGCGATCCGCGAAGGGACATGATATTACATTACATTACATGAGTTGACATGGGTGTGACATAGAGTTGACATGGCATAGAGTTGCATGGGTGTGTCACGTATATTTTTATTGCATTATATTAATGAATTCCCGAATGTGTGATGAATCATGTTAATACATTGTATGGATGAATTCGATGGCATGTAAGTTATAATTGTTTTGAATCTTATTACTGCATTGTATGGATGAATAGGATGGCATGTATGTTATAATTGTGCATGGAGATATAACTGTACACTTGCACATGCCACGCCTTAGATTATGTTCATGAGTTGGATGACATGTAGATTATTGCTAGTACATTGTATGCATGATGTTGAATGCCATGTAGATATAACTGTACACTTGCACATGCCACGCCCTTAATTTTGTTTCTTGCATTAGCATTATATTGTACCAGCAGTTGAGCTGACCCATTCGTGGGACAAACATTTCAGATGACGCTCCTGGCACTTGAGACTTGAGGAAGTCTTACAGATTGGAGGAGATATGAGCTTAGGAGGATATTTGGCCCATGAGAGCATATTTTGTGATGTAAGGCTTAAGCCCAAGATGGCATGTTATATGTATGTTGATGAAAATGAATGTAAGCTGGGTTGAATCTGTTAGATTGTCCTTTATTTCTTTATTATTTTATTTTCCTCTTACTTCGTTAGTCGCGCCTCGGGTTCGGTGGAATTCGGGGCGTGACAGTGATTCTATATACCCAGTGTCGGGTTAGTACATGTAGGATCATATAGAGGGCCTAACACAGACTTTCATTACATGGGCTTTGCACACTACGAAAGGTAGTGGATGGTGGATGGTGCTTGGATTGAAGTATAGAAAAGTAATTGAGGAGTTGCAAATAGACTAGCAAGTAAATCGCTGAAGGTGATAGGTTAGTTGTTTATGGGTTATAACTTTGTGGACTTGTAGTTTCTTTTCTTTTTTATTAGTAGATCTTTTGCAGCTTAGTGTGGGTTTTATTCCCTAGGAGAGTTTCTATAACATCCCTGATCCCACCCTATGCAAAACCTGGGAATGCAACCCATAATATCGGCATAAAATTCACCAAATTCCTAATTCATGTCATTTAATAACAACCAAACTATACATTTCAAAATCAACTCTATTTATAGATATTCATAGCCTGATCGCAATGGTTCACACTGGCTATAAAATTCTTTCCAATCCAAATTCTATACATACCAAAAATCACCCCCGACTCTTTGTTATTGTAATTAACTCGCGTTGCCTAAGATTGAGCCTATCTAACCTTACACTTGAAAAACATGTTAACAATTTATCACGAGCTCGATGGTCCTGTGAGAATTTCACAACATGCCAAGGGTTTGAAAACTATTTGTATAGTTCTTTACTAATATATATATATATATATATATATATATATATATATTCTTTAAGAAATAGAGATAGTCAAATCCAAATAGATGTCTAGTTCAAAGTACAGAAAATTCAATGATAATGTCAATGTATTTCCAAAGCCAGGCCAATATTCGAGAAAAATAACTCAATTCGATAATCTTAAGTTGATATCATTATTCAATAATCAATTGTTCAAATGCAATTCAAAATCCATGCTATAACTTAATCATATATCATAATCCAATATTCCAATTTAGTAATCCAATATTTGATGAAAATCATATTCGATATCATAGTTCAATGTTCCAGTGTTCAATATAAATCATACTCTATATCATAGTTCAATATTTCAATGTTCAATGTAAATCATATTCTATATTACAGTTCAATATTCCAAATTTTAGTGTAAATCATATTCAATATCATAGTTCAATATTCCAATGTTCAATGGGAGATTCAAATTCGATATGTTCAAAGTCATAATGTAACACCCCCGACCCGAGGATGCCCGAACTTAAGACACGTTTTACGAGGATTCAACAAATAGCCTAGAAGTTATTAGGAGAAAGGACCGAGGATCGGGAAATATACAAATAAGTATATTGCAATAACATGATTCTATTATGTGTCATAATAAAATAGTAATATACCTACAATTATATGTGTATATGAACACATGCGAAATACATGTGTGTATAGCCAAAATGTGTAAATAAATATAAGTATGTATAGATATAGATATATATATTTATATACAAACATATGAACTAATACAATTACATATTAAATAATATATAAGTATTTTATATATATATATATATATATATACGGCTGCCCTATACATACATCTACAATATGTAAACTAAAGAGAAATAAAAAAACCAAAAGAAATGAAAATTAGAAGGAATGAAGTAGAAAAGATTAGAAAGCAATATAGAAGCATATATAAGGAGGGAGAATTAAAAAGAAAGGTTGAGAAAGAGGAGAGAGAAGAAGTGGCTGCATGCAGCCATGCAACTGTTCTCCATGTAAAAAAAAAAAAAATTGATGAAAAAAGAGAAGCAACCAACAGGTGGCAGTGCCACCGACTGTAAGGTCGGTTAAGAGAGGAAGTAAAGGGGAAAAAGAGGAAGTGTGAGAGAAAGAAAGGAGACTGAGGCACAAAAGGAAGATTAATATCGCCAAGAAATGTCAGATTGTCTCTGTTAGACCTTTTATATGCAAAGCCCCTATCGTCCCAATGGGGCAACTTATGAAGGAAGAAGCAACAAGGAAACTTGCTGAAGAAGCGTTGAAAGAGGAAGAAAAAAGGGAAGATATTGAAACGCTTAAGGACATGCTTCGGAGGTAATGTCTATTTATAAATAAAGCACATAAAGTAAATAGATATGTAATACAACTCTAAATCCCTACGTGTTAGGCTGATTTTAAACAATAAAACCTATCATCGAACTAGGCTTACTCAGTCTAAGAATAGATTAAGATTACAAGTTGATTTAAATGCATGTGAAATTTATGAAATTTTCATAAATTATTTTAGGTTGAAAAAGGGCAAAGAAAAGGCACAACAATAACGCTAACCCAGAAGTGAAGGTGAGTAACCTTGTATTTGAAGTGGAGATTTAACTCCATGGATTTGAAGAAGTTTTAAGTTCAAAATATCTAAAGAATTCAAATATCAAATTCAATAATTACATGATTCATGTTTTAAAGTATTCCTGTTCTTATAAACCCTGTTGTGACACGCTCAGTGAATGGTTTCTACTATAGTTTCTCTTTAAAATATATTTCAGCATGTCTAAGTTTTAAATGCCAACGTTGTTAAATATTCTGAATTTGCATATTCCAAGTATTTGAAGATTCTATTATGAAGTCATGAACATTATGTTTTGAATGCTCATAAAAGCATCTATGTGAAGAAGTCATGTGTTAAATGTATTTAAATGCAAGATAAACTGTGCATAAGAACCACGAATTTTGTTGGGTTTCTTCGAAACTCAACCACGATATGAATAAATGCCAGGTAGCAGGATCTAATCCCCTAGTCATGAGATATCTCCACAAAAAGTAAAACGGGAATCTGGTTCGAAACGGATTCCACTAATAAAAGTGATAAGGTGTTGTGTTGAAAATGGAAGCAGGTTTTACCCTCATTTTCACTATGCAAATCTAAGTGTTTTGAAGTTCATATACTCTAATTGAAGAAGTACATGTTTAGCTTAAATACTTTAAATGTTTCAAAGCTATCTGTTTTAAGAAAGCATATATTCTATGTTCAAAGTATATGAGCAATTGGTAGTGATTATTTTACAAACTCTCTTGTGCTAAACCACTGCCAGTTGAAACCCCATGACAAATACTGGAATTACTCACAAGCTTAGATTAGCTTACCCAGATTTTTATCCGACCTCCCTTTCAGGTAACAGAAGTTATCCTGACCCTATTTTGTGATGAAGATGTGAAAGCCTTGCCCATTTTGAGGAAGGGCATAGGAAGTTTTTTACAGGGTAGTATGGAGGTACTAAGACCATATCTTGGTCACTTTTGTATAGGCAGTTTATAGGATGTATTGTGGATTGTAGTTATCACTTTTTGTTATAGTAAATGTTGGAGAGTTATGTAACTAAGTCTTGAAGGACAAATGGATATGTATTATGTATAAAACTTTAGAATTTTTATTATGCTCTGAATGTATAATCATGTATACCGTTCTGAAAAGAGGCAGTACCAGGCGGATGTGCGAAAGATTTAAAATAAGAAAAGAAAAGAAAAAGTTTTTCACGCTTCTACAAACACAGGCCGCACCGCCGTCCGATACTGTTGCTTATGTGAGCCTTGCCCTAAAGCCTCGGCCGAAGGATGGCGATCGCGATACAAGATCCGCATAGGGTGGGTTTCGGGTTGTGACATATAGGCTTAATAAAACTACTTCAAAATCATATATCATAATTCGATAGTTCGATGTTCAATCATGATTCAAATTCAATATGTCCAAAGTCGCAAGTTCAATAATGTTCAAAGTCGTATGTTTATATAAAACTACTTCAAAATCAAATATCATATATCATAGTTTGATAGTTCGATGTTCAATCATGATTTAAATTTGATATGTTCAAAGTCGTAAGTTCAATAATATTCAAAGTCATGTTCATATAAAACTACTTTTATGGCTGGTAAATTAAAACATTGCTAACTGAGATCGAGATTCAATGGAACTAATTCATAGTGCCGAACTATGCATCTTACCACTAATATACCCTGTGGCTAGGGTTCGATAAAGTCATAATATGTTTAGCAACGGCAAATCATAGAAGTCTAAGCAAATCAAAGTGCATCAAAATCAAATCCAACGTCAATAATGTCCAATAACAGATCTAGTGGTCAAATTAATTTTTCTATGTTCAATAGTAAGTCAAAACTAAATATTAAATGAGTAGAAAACATTTACGGTCCCACAAGATATCTTAATATCTAGGTAGATCACAAGGTTTCAAGTAATAAGTTAAATATAGTTCAAGTGTATTTCATATCATAGTTAGAATTCAAGTGTTCATATTTCCCAGAATAACTGATAAGATATTATATCAATGCATTGCTTTCAAATTCCATTGAGTACACACACACACATATATATTATATAACAGAAATCATAATCGAGTTCAATACATATATCTTTATTCGAAATCTGCCTTAACATGGCATAAAACACTCACTTTTTGTCCTTAGCAATTCATTTTTCCATATTTTTCCTCATTGTCATTATCCCTTAGTCATTGTCCCATTTTCAACCTTTTGTGATCCTAAAATCATGGATCAAATATCATCAAATACTTAATCAAATCATATCTTAGTCTTAATCATGAATTTCTTATTCTTTTTAGCTTGAATGGACCTTATTTTTGGAATCAGAAGCCTAAAAATCCTTAAGATTGACCCTCTTACATTTTTGGATTCATCTCATAGCTTATCAGTATATCAAGGACAAAACTATAATTTTATCTTTTCGTATGTCATATGTTTTGGCACTCAATTTGCTAAATTAGACCTCAAAAGCCATCAAGTAGCTCCTGTGTTGCCTTACAAACTCATTTGGTTAGCTTATTCTATCATTAAAGGCATAATTATAATTTTACATTTGTGTATCTTACTTTTCGATGTCTTGTTTGCTAGAACAAATTTCATTTTTAGGCTCAATAACCCTAAAAACCTTGGGGTAAGTCCTTCTATTGTGTTCGGAACCCATCTGGTAGCTTAATTAAGCTTTTAGGATGTAATTATAATTTTACACTTCATTGGTTCACATATTTTGGGGTCTATTTTGATGGAACAAACCCCATCATTGAATCTAGAATATCAAAAAACCTTAGGTTTGACTCTTCGGAATCCTAGATAGGCTCTAAATTGCCTATTTTATGCATAAAGGTATAATTAAAAAGTTTTTCAATAAATAAGAGGGTCAAATTTGCAATTATTTTCAATTTTTAGGACTATTTCGTAATCTTAACAAAATTTGGGGGTTAAGTTGTAATTTCTAAAATTTCAAGGGTAAAAAATTAATTTTCTAAAAGTTTAAGGGCATAAATAAAATTTTACAAATTTTTTTGGGCCAAAACACAATTTAAAATATATATGGGGTCAAAATGTAAATAATGAAATTAATTTTAAAATTGAGGGCTAAACAATGTTTAATTTGAGAATCTGGAATAAGGTTATCCTCATTCCATATTTCTCGGTTGTTGTATTCTCAATCAATTTCTTAGTCACGCAACCAAGCAGTCCATTTTGGGTTTTTAAAACATTAAAGCCCTACTTAAAACAACACAATTTTAAAGGTCTTTAATGTCAAACAAGGCCACCTCACTAGATCAACTCGTGACGTGGCCGAGTTAACTTGGTCTAGCTCAGTTAAAAAGTCAACTCGTCTCCTTTCTCGCACTAAGGTTACTGTAGCCTACAACCCTAGGTTTTTCAAAATCAATTTTTTCTATGATTTTTACTCCATTCTCCCTCAAACTTATATCAATCATTATCTGCACTTGTCTAAATTAAATTTTTAAGCCCTAGATTGCATTAAATCTCCATGGATTTGAAGATTCGACCATGCATGGTTTGAACCTGCAACTAACTGGTTCAAGGCCATTTCTCAACCAAATTGCAAGGTTCAAGTTGCGTTATTTTTATTCTTTGAAAGAGCTCTTGGTCCATGTTTATGCTTCAAAGTTTCATGTTTGTTTTGAAAGATTGGATTTTGAACCTCCAACTTGGGATTACAAGCTCATTTTTGAGCAATTTCCTCTTATTTTTGTTGCATTATGCAACATTTGACCTTTAATTTGAGGTCTAGTTCTTAGAATGAGGTTTTGTACAAGGTTGACTTCTGGATCTATTTTAAAGCTCCATTAATGGCAGTTTAAGTTTACCTAGGGTTTCTCAGGGTCATTGACCCATTTTCTATGTTAGACTTATTTAATACACATACAAAAACTAAATGGAAGCAAGGGAATAGGTCGGTAACCTTCTATATGCTTGTTCCTTTGATGTTGCTTATTCTTCTCTTTCTAAACCCACTATTCTTGCTTCTTTTATGCACGAAATAGAGACTAAATTTTTTTAGTTTTTTGTTTGGCTTTGACAGAGGTTCTCAAATAGGAGAGTGGGACATCAATATATATATATATATATAAATTTTGGGTTGGTTGGTCTTGGCAAATGGCCATTGAAATCTATCAAAGATCTATACATAGGTGACACCTCACAAAGGCCTGATAAGATTTTTATCTCTTTGAAGAGGTAATGGATTTGATAGGACTAATCCCATCATTACATGTAATTGTGTGTGTGTGTGTGTGTGTATATTCTTGTATATAGGTCTATGTTGTCTTGTATGTATTATCTCATGTGCATAAGTGTCATACAAACACACATATGTCATACATACTTATTTATTGTATATTTATACATTTCAATATACATATCTTGATTATGCATTTTTGTATCATACGATTAGCCCTGAAAGTTTTCAACCAATGGCATCTCAATAATTTTACTAATCACAAAACATTATCCAATGGACTAATAGTTTATTCAAGTGACAATATAAATAAGTTATCTAGGTTAGAGAAGATTGTTGACCAAGAAAATGACAAAAGTCCATCAAGCTAAAAGATTCCATTCAAAAGTATGTTCCCAAGCAAAACCAAAACAAGAGGAATGCTCTCATGATGATTCAAGCAATGTGGACCCACTCAAGCCCAATGATCAATATGTCCAAGTTTTGACAAAACATTTAACTTAAAGTTTTGAAAGATCAAAATGTTTTTACAAAAGTACACTTAGAAATAAGTTAGAAGACACTTATTATCTAAACTAGTCGACCAGTTCTTGGAACTAGTCAACTGATTCTTAAAGCTTATTTGTCACACTGATAACACTAGTCGATTGATCCTAAGAACTAGTTGACTGAGTAATGTTTTATAAAATTATGTGAACACACTGTCCAAATCAGTCGACTTCCAAGGAGATTCAGTCGATTGTCCTTGAAGACAAAATTAGTGTACAAACAAAACCAGTCGACTTAATGACAAATTGATGAATTGCCTAAACACAGTCTAAATCAATCAACCTAAAGGTTATTTCAGTCAACCACTTCTCAAAGGCAAAACAATGTATAACTAAAACTAGTCGATTGATACTCAAAATCAGTCGACTAGGTTATTCTTAACCTAAATGAACCTCAAACCCTTTAGACAAATCAGTTGACTTAATCAATCGACCAATCCTTATTGCAGTCGATTGGTTGATGATTCAGTCGATCTGATAATCACAAATTCAAATTTTAAATAGACAAAAAGATGGAGAAATAACTCTTTTTGAAAAACAACAGTCATATACTTTAAATGGTTATAAGTAGAGGTTCTCTAGGTCTTTCTAAGCCATCCCTTATAAGCTCACATTATCACATTTTTGCTATTGACTTTAGATCTACTATCTTCCAAATCTAAATCTAAAAGTTCTATTCATCTTAAATACTCAGAGGTTACACCTAATCAATCTTTAAAGAGCGAGCATCTTATTGCAACAAAACTACTCTAGAAGAGTGTTATTTGGCAAACATTTTTGTATTATCTCATTGCGGTGAGAGTTGTGAGTAAGATGCGACTCAGTGAGGCAAAATGACATTTTACTAGGATAAGAGAATTGCGGTCTTCGCTTTATAAAGGTTTGGTCTCCACTTGTAAAGAGGTCACTATAGTGGAAAAACTCAAGTGGAATACTTGAGTCGAAGACATAGGAAGTTTTTCGAATCTCGTAATTGTTGTGTTTGTTCTTTCTCTCTCTCTCTCTCTCTCTCTCTCTCTCTCTCTCTGTGCTCTTGTTTATTTACTGTACATTTATAACATTCATTTTTTAAAAACAAAAAGAAATCAATATTTACAAAATACTATATTCACTCCCCCCCCCCCTCTAGGATAAATATCTGCCCAAAATAGCCTTAAAGATTTTCAACTAAAAGCATCTCATACCATCATACACCACATTATGCTTCACACTCAAATCTATAATTTATTTACTCATAAGTATCAAAATTTTACCTTTTTTATTTTGTGTGTTCAACACTAGTATAGGATTTTTGCCATCTAATTTATCTTAATTAAATTCAATGTAAGTATTCCCAAAATATTTAGGATGAGATATTATAGTTTCTCATGTAATTCTTCGTGTCGTTCATATTCTCAATAGTTTATTATTACGATTTGATGCTTGATACACTTGGATTCATTGTTTACATAAATTAAAAAGAGAATTTCTTAAATAGTAATCAACCTCGTATAATTAAGTTTTGCAATAAGTAGGACAATGATAATGATTAATTAAACCTAGCCTTAGTAGGTCTTATTTAGTTAATTGGTGAAATTTTGCACGTTACACTCACAATTGGTATCATAGCTAATTCTCATAAGAATTTAGTTTTGACAAAATTCTAAAATTACGAGTGTCTGAAAAATCACATTACCTAGATAGAGTCTAATTCAATGAGCTCAACTTCAAGTAGTGATAATACTAGTAAAAAATTATATTTTGAGTTAGATGACGAATGACTATAGAATGCCTATAATGCTATGGTTGTTGAATGTATTAGTTAAAAAATGATTAAACAAGTTAATGGCTATGGTCAATGAACTAAAGATAACAAAATATACAATTAAATTCGAATTGTAATAAGGAAACCGTAAAACTTGACAAAAGTTTGATAGGTTCAAAATTCCCTTGTGATAAGATTGAATAATAAACCAAAACAACTACTAAACGAATTTCCTCTGGTAAGTCTAACACTAGTGAACCAATTGCCAAGAAAGAAGTCCCTAGATCTTCTAAACAGTTCAAAATCTTGAAAGAAAATTTATTTCTATTTGTCACCACAGGGGAATTGAAAGTCATATTTGGTCATTTTGTTATCAATTTTGATATCATCAAAATTTCAAAATTAAACAACAAAAGAAGGTTCAAGATAAACTCCACATATTAAATAAAAAATCTAGAAAAATAAATGAAGAAATAAATATACTGAAAAATGAGACATTAGGAAATCTATCAATGAGTTCAGCAAGAAAAAATACAAAGTTGGATAAGTCTATGTCAATCTCACCCACCCAAAAGGGCAAGAAATAAAGAGGTGATAAAGTCGATATAGGTAAAGAAAGAGTCGGTCAAAGCCTCTGTGGTACAAACTTGTTTTAAAGCCACATCTACATGGTTGTTTAAGATATGTGGCTCATAATAGAACACAATTCTGTTATTTAGAAAAGTGTAAAGGTGGAATAGTTATAACAAGGGATGGAAATAAATGTAAGGTAACTGGAAAAGATTTGATTAACATACCTGGATTCCCTAAGATTGATGATGTCCTTTATGTTGATGGACTTGAAGCAAATTTAAGAAGTATTAGTCAACTATATGATGCTCAACAAAAAGAAGTATTAAAGCCTTACTACAAGAGAACAAATCAAATCACAACAACTAGAACATCAAAACTTTTACAAATGGATCTAATTGGAACAGTTCCTATAGAAAATATAGGTAGCAAAAAGTATATTTTGGTAGTTATTGATGATTTTTCTAAATGGACTTGGGTTAATTTTCTTAGAGAGAAAACAAATGCCTCTAAAATACTAATAAAATTATGCAAAAGAATTCAAAATGAAAAATGATATTTGATTACTAGAATCCTAAGTGATAAAGGTAGAGAATTTGACAAGTCGGAGTTTACTAACTATCTTGACTCACTAGGGATTTGCATATGAACTCTTAGTTGCTGACACTCCACAATAAAATAGGGTTGTTGAGAGAAAGAATAAGTGATTCAAGAGATGACTCGAGTAATACTTAATAACAGTCAATTGGCTACAAATTTGTGGGCCGTCGCAGTAAACACTGCATGTTGCACCATTAACACCGTTAACAAAGTATACCTAAGACTAGGAACACTAGTGATTCCATATGAGTTATAGACTAGAAAAAACCAACTATTAAATATTTTAAAATTTGTAGTAGTTCTTGCTACATTCTATGTTTGGGCCTTTTGTTCTTAAAGTCCCTAGGTTGAAAGCGGTTCCTACTATTAGAGTTCTACTGTTGAATCAATTATTATTTTCAATTAAGCTCATGTTAAGAGGGTTTTCATTTTGGGTTTTGGTTGAAAATCTGTGTTTCTTCCACTTTGATGAGTTGATTGCTTGAGTTAAGATCCAACTCACCTTTTTTATGTACAAGACTTTAAGGCTGCGCTTGAATAGTGATTCAGATATAATTTTTTAAAAATATTTCTAAAAAAATTGTAATTAATTTTTTAAAAACTGTAAAAATATATTTAAATATGATAATCTACATTTTAAAAATTTAAAAAAATTAAAACAAATAACTTGTCAAACGCGTATCCCACATTTTGAAATTAAAAATCTATTTTTGAAAACATAACTAAACATAGATCTTCTAAGGGTGCGATTTTTCCTTAGTTTCAGTGACTTAGATGTTTAGGGATAAAGAGGTTTAGAGAATTAGATCACTATAAAATTTAGCAATTATGTCACTATATAATTTAAACGTAAATTAGCACCAAATATAATTTAAGATACAACTTTATAATAAATCAATAAACTAAGTTTTGTATGATTGTTACACTCTAGAGTCCTTATAGATTTAAGTTGTAACTATCACCTTAAATGTACAAAACATAAACAATTATACTTTTTCAAATTTTAAAAGAAGAGTAATTTAAAATGTTTAAACAGTATTGCAATTCTTAAAAAAAAAATTCAATTTTATTCAAACGTTGGGACCTTTATTTTTATTTTTTTCCAAATTGTTTTTCTTTTCAAACTAAATAAATAAATATATATATATATATATATATTAACGAAATTAAAACCAGTTGCTATAGATTGTTTGAAAATTTTGATAGCACTTACAACAGATTGATTATAACAAAAATATATACAAGATAAACATGAAACGATAGAACCTATGTATATCTACTGCAGATTAATAGAAATTAAGATAGCGTGTATCATAATATAAAATTGTGCAGATAAGTGAGATAGAGAGAGTTGGCCTGAGGTGCAGTAATGCCATCTTAAAGCAATTGCGCCCCGCCCTACATGAATGACAACTACTCCAAGATACAACCTAAGGTACTTTCAGCATGTCTCCTCAAGGCTCACATGAGCTCGGAGAAGGGACGAACTAGCCTTTCTCAAATTGTCCAAAAATACAATTGGTTAATGAAAACTGATACAAAAAATACTAGAGAAGAAAGATTGAAATTGAAAAAAAATCACACAAAGTTGAAGATTGGATGCCCCAAAGACCTCAATATTCTTAGCCTTTCATAGGCCAAGATTACAACCGCACCATGCCACGCATGCACGTCATGAGCCGAGCCGAGCCGGGCTGGGCAGTGCGCGTGTTGTGTTATATCCCAAAAGAGGCTCAACTTATTCAAGTAGTCCATTCATTGTAATTTTATATAAACTCAACACGCCTCTTACTCACCTATGTGGTACAAGAGAAGTTTTAGAAACTTCACAAAACTTGAAAAACATGTGAGTTTTTACTCGAGTTTTAACACCCTTCCAATTAGCAAAACTAGCGAGGGAAACGTTCATTTGCTCTCTCCCTCTCTTCCCCCCAAGGGTGAAGAAATGATTTTCAAAGCAAATAACCGAAAGGCAGAATGGAGGGGAAAGAAAAACACTGTAACCATGCACATAATCTATCCCATTATGAAACCTGCGACCAGGAAGAGAGAGAGAGAGAGGGAAAATCAACTCACTTAATTATCACTATGCAACCACTATATCAACATTAAAAAAGATGCTTTGGCATTTACATATCAATGAATCAAAAAATTGGACAACTTCACAACAAAATCACAAGATTGAAACAAACTATATATATATAAGAGAAAAGGAAAGAATTATCAGCACCAAGTCCTCAGCTAGTAGTAGTGTTATATGAGATTTTAACAATGACTGATAAAGGAATGTTGATAACGTGACCTTGGTTTCCAAAGAGTCCGATTCTTCCAAAGCTTGCAACAGAGCTGTTCATGGCCGCATTAAAGAATACACTCAATACCTGTTTCTCGCTACTTGCAATAAAAAATTGAGTTGGAGTCACCTTTACAGAGACACCATAAGGAGCACTCCAACCCACTCTATATGTCTCATTGCTGGCAATGTTACTCACTGTTCTTTGGACCATTCTAGACTGGTCTAGTTCTGATATTGTAATTGAAGGCAAGTTCAGGTCTGTACCATTCATGGTAGAAACCCCACAGATCTGACCAGTGTAATTTAGAACCACTGGTGCTGATCCATTTATGGCACAGAGGAACAACACATAATCATTGTAACCTACAAAACAAACAACATCAAAGTTAGAATAACTTAAATTTAGTTCATAAGCAGTAGAACTGATGGCAATATGGTAACACAACTAATGAACTCAGCAAGGGAACACATAGAGGTTTGCTTAATGAGGAATTTTTTATTATTATTATTATTATTGATAAGTGAGTTTTCTTTTTCTTTTCTTTTTTTGTGTCTCTGTGTGTGTGTGTGTTGGGGGGGGGGGGGGGGGGGGGGGGAGGGTTAGTTTTGCAATTACTAGGCCACATTGATAGAGGCTTCATTAATGAAAGACAGTGGTGTCCATAAGAGATATCTTCCCTGTAATGCATGTTCTATAATGCTTGTTGCTTCCAATTCCTCAAAAATATACTATCTTCATTTTACTTAATTACAAATACTCAACTTGCAATACGCGAACTCAAATAATGAAATTAACTTCACTAAAACGTGAACCAACGTAGACATGGCAAAACCATCGCGTTGCCTTGAGAGTTGCAACCATGCAAACAATATTTTGTGGGATCACATGCTGGCTATGTAGATCAGCAAGTGATTTTAGGTTGATAAAGGTCATTTGGTTTGCACAACACTCATAAGGGGAACATGCTCTAGTGACAGCCTTTCCAGAACATTGATCCCACATAGAATCTCTCAGGGTGTGAGAGCAAGAGGGCTTCAAATAGGTGTCATTAGAATATCCCCCCAACCCTGCTCCCCCTATTTACATGCGCGCACACATGCATTTGCACACAGTGATCATTACTATCTGTTGGATGCATGACATGAGGAATATACAAAGACTTTACACTCCAAATGGGAGTTTCCACTCCCTTAAAATGATTTTCCAACTACCCAGCAATGAAAAGCGGCTTCATTTGCCATGCCTCCCTCACCCTTCTTCTCATTGTACTGCCTCTCCACATAGCAAGAACTTCTATTATAGACTGAGGCATCATCCACTGTACTCTGAAAAGCCAAATCAAAAAAATCCATATCGTTCTAGGGACTGGCCAATTACTCAAATGATGATTAACCGTTTCTTTGTAAGATTTGCAAATGCAAAAACAGTTCACAATGATCTTACCTCTTCTTTGCAAATTATCGACGTTAAGATTTTTCCTATGGAGATGGGATTTTATATCCAAATGTCCATCCACCTATTCATCACTCAGAGGAAGAAGGGATTTCCATTTCGGGAGACCAAAGTACCTGTGATTTTGAGAGGAAGCAAACCACTTGTAGTAGATTGGATAGAGAAGATTTGAAGAATATGCTGAGACTCGTCAACATACCAAATGCTAAGAGCAGATCACCACCTCTATGCCCCCAAATCAATCACAACCATAGTCTCGCTCTCCAGCTTCCTCCTCTTCTCTTGTGTTGTCCTCATTAGATAGTTAAGTCTCTTGTTACACCATTCGATATCGATATTACTGCTATAGTGATATTGAGAGGGAGCAAGCCCCTTTAGAATGGATAGAGAAGATTTGAAGAAATATGCATGGACTTGACAGCATTCTGAATGCTAAGAGCAGACCAACACTTATGTGCCCCCAAGTCAGTCTCACTCTCCAGCTTCCACCTCTCCTCCTATATCGTCCTCATCAGATAGCAGGTTTCTTGTTACATTGTTCAGTGTTGATAGTCCTGCTATTGATGATATAGATATTCCCAATGACATTAGAAATGGAGTTACATATTTTTGTTGCTTATGACTCTTTATGTCTTTATTGTCTTCTATGTCCCTTCCACCGGGGATGAAAGATGCGCTGTGGATCCTAACTTAAAAGAGGCCATAAAGGAATAAATGAGAACTCTTGAAAAAAATGAGACTTTGGAGTCAGTGTCACTTCTAACTGTGAAGAAATTAGAAGGTTACAAATGAGTGTATACAATCAAGCAAAAGGACAATGGACAATCAACAGTTATAAAGCTAGGCGAGTGGTGAAGGGATTTACTTAGACTTATGGCATTGACTATCAAAAGACATTTGCACCTATGACAAAAATTAATTCTATTTGAGCTCTTCTATTCTATGCAGCTAACTGGGGTGGATATGACACCAGTTGAATGTTAAGAATGCATTTCGTCACGAAAACCTTGAGGAGAAAGTTTATATAGAGATGCCCCAGCTTTTTAAGGAAAGGTATGCAAGTTAAAAAACAAGGCTGTGTGGTTTAAAACAGTTGCCAAGAGCCTGGTTTGACAGATACCTTAAGGTTATGATAGAATTTGGGTACAAATAGAGTAATGCAAATCACACCGTTCATCAAAAGGAAACAAGATTACAACCCTTATAGTATATGTTGATGACATAATTGTAATTGGTAATGATACAGATGAATCATTACTTTCTTGGAACAGAAGTTTCTAGATTAGATAGAGTTATTTGATCTCCCAGAGAAAATACATTTTAGACTTACTCAAAGAGACTGGTATGCTAGGCAGCAAACCAGTAGACTCAGCCATTGAGGCCAATCATCCTCTTAAGAGTGGGGGGTGGTACTCAAGTAGACAAAGGGAGATACCAGAACCATTGGGAGACTAATATATCTAACACACACTCAACCAGACATAACCTATAGAGTAATCAATCACTTCATGCATGATAATCGTACTTCCCATTTAGATGTTCATCAGAGAATGCAATTTCCTATTTAAGAATTTAGAAAAAAGACTCGTATCCATAAGTTGGAGGGGCCATTCAACAAGGTAACCAAGCCCAGGTATCCTGCCATTGAGGTACCCCACGCTCTGCGTGTCATGACTCATGAGATGTGGGGCGATCTAATCGAAGGCTCATACCTCATTGACCAAGATCACAATCCAACCTAGAGTAAGCCAAGGAAAACCAATCTCAAAAGGGAAATGCAGAATTCTTTACTAGGACTACATTTTTATTCTTTTACTGCGTATGAGATCATATTGTGAAAACAAGTTAGCTATCAATATCGCTCACAATCCAGTTCAACAAGATCTGATGAAGCATGTAGAGATTGACAAACATTTCATCACAGAGAAACTAGATGAAGGCTTAATTTGCATGATCTTTTGGTAAAGTTAGAAGATTGGTTAGCTGATGTGTTCGCTAACGGGCTTAGCAACTGAGTCTTTGATCCAGTTGTATAAAAGTTGGGCATGAGAGATACATATGCTCCAACTTCATTTTGGGGGGGGAATAAAATATAATACTTGGAAGATGTCCTCCAAGTGTTCTCTTCTGTTCTATTATTATTGAATGTTTAAATTTTAGAAGTACGAAATAGGGATACCATGAAAAGATGTTCCACTAAAGTATAGGTTGGACAAGACTAAGTCAAAAACTATTAACAACACACTATGCTAATGGAATGTGTCAAGTGAAGTGCGCTTGAGCACTGTTAACTAATCTAGAGCATAACTTAGGATTAAGTGAAATTAAAAGACTAAAACCTAGAATTGAACTAATCCTAGGTATGCCTTGAAAAGTGGAACGTGCACGTTAGACCAATGAACTCAAAATTCTATATCCTATTTGGTCTTAAGAGAAACTAGCATAGGCAAAAGGTCCTTTACAGATAAACTTGACCTACCTATACCAAAGTGATAGGTGCCCCAATACCTCAGGATACCGGACTAAAATTAGGAAACAAAAATGTTTGGTTTAAGGTAAGCGCAAATATAGGCAAGAGGGCAACTATAGTCAAATCTGATCTAGCCTATACAAATATGAAAATAACTCCCCATACACACTTATAATGATTTGCTCCAATACATTCATAGTTATGAGAGTGTCTACATATATTGTACTAATGGAACACGTCTCATGTGTGTGATTGGTCTGTGCCTTTCTGTGCATGGGTGCACCCCGTATTCTTTGGTGCTTATAGTGAATTATTACTTATCAAACAAAGAATTAAGTCTACTTGCATTGACATAGTTATATTTATATGAATTGAGTAAGCATCTTTGTGAATTGACATAATTTTGATAGCAAGTAAATTGACAAATTGAGTTTACTTGAGTCAAAATAGTTACATCTTGTTTGATAAGTAAACCAATACACAACTCTATTAGAAAGAAATTGAAGAAAGGGATTAGATCCAAGCAGAACATAATTAACTTAAGGCACAATTGAATAAGTAAATTCATGTAAAGCCTTTAGATGAAAATTAGAAGTCATATTTCACCCCCTCCTTCCTAGGACATTCACGGGGGCAATATAAATGGGCCGGGCATCCTTGAGGATTGGTTGTACCCTAGATGGGGCAGGGGGGCAGGGAGGTTTAGTAAATAAAGGCCTTAATGGAATATATAATTTGGACTGCTTCTGAAAACTAGTCACCAACTCAACATAAATGTGAGAAGGTGAGCAATCTAAGTATGCTAGCAAGCAAGAACAATTGTTGCCAAATAACAAAGGTAAACTGACAATGTAAGGTGAGGTGGTCAATTGACTGGCATATGAAACATTTGGGGAAAGAGACATGTAAGCTCTCCCTTTTTCAAGCATATCAAATATTTGAACCTTTTGATGGGGAAATTTTTTTTTGTTTTTATTGAAAATCAATTAGAGGAGTGAGTTAGTTGCTAGAAAATATGTAAGTAAATGCAAACACATGAGGTGATGCCATTTCCATCTCTCAACAGACAAAAAAGCCAAAACATAGGTCCACTAATAATGTTTATATTAAAAAAGAGGGTATCTTATGCAAGGAATAGCTACATTTCAAGAGTGCAAACAAACCTAGTGGAACATTTTATGCAAGAGAATAGCTATGCTTTCAAGAATGCAAATAAACCTAGTGGAAAGATAGACGTCCTTGGGAAGGAGAGAACCAATATCCTCGATCTCATGACTTTTAAAATCACAAGACACATTGAAGTTCCAAGAAAGCTGAAAGCAATGAAAATGCAAACACTTGCGATAATGCCCATTTCCATCTCTTGAATGGCAAAAGAGGCGAGACAAAAAAATTTTAAGCGGCAAATAGCCAACCGCTAGGTTCCCTTAAAAAGGAAAAGAAGCACCAATTACATAACAGAATAGCTATGTTTCAAGAGTTCAATAAAACTGGTGTCACTGAATCTCCAAGGGCAGTAATGGGTTTTGCTATTTTGATGGATTGCATCTAAACAGTTTTGATGTTGACCATACTAGCATGAGATAACCAAACAACAAAGCCACTTCCTTGCAATCACATCAACCAAAGCATGTCTAAGTATCCCTTAGGGCAACAAACCATGGTTCAATTTACTAAATGGACTATTTTTGTAATCAGAAGTAATTTCTTTTGTATTTTCAATATCTTTTTCATATACACATTCTAGGTATTTATAATACAATTGAGAAGAAGAAAAGGAAAGAGTAAAAAAGGAAAAAAAAAATCTTCCTACAATTTCTCTATAGAGAATAAATCTTCCTGTAATAACACCACAAATTAGAAATTTCCACACTCCCCCTCAAGTTGGATCGTAAATGTTAATCATATCTAACTTGCAGATGATCTCGTCAAAACTGGGCCGAAATAGCCCTTTGGTAAAGATATCCGCAGTTTGTTCTTTTGTAGAAACATAGGTCATGCAGATAATTATGTTCTCAACTTTTTCCTTGATAAAATGTCTGTCCACTTCTACATGCTTGGTTCGGTCATGCTGAACTGGGTTGAGAGAAATATTGATGGCTACTTTATTGTCACAGTAAAGTTTGATTGGGAGTTTTTCTGTGACCTGTAGCTCTTCCAAGAGTTTCTTTAGCCACAATCCTTCACATATCCCTTGTGCAGCAGCTCTAAATTCGGCTTCAGCACTGCTTCTGACCACTATAATTTGTTTCTTGCTTCTCCATGTGACCAAGTTTCCCCATACATAGGTGCAATACCCAGTAGTGGACTTTCTATCTTCTATTGAACCTGCCAGTCGGCATCTGTGAGGACTTCAACTTCCTTGCGTTCTAATTTCTTGAAGAACAGTCCTCTACCTGAGGAGCCTTTGAGATATCTGAGAATCTTGTACACAGCTTCTAGGTGAGTTTCTTTTGGTGAATGCATGTCTTGGCTCACCAGACTAACTGCAAATGCAATGTCAGGTCTAGTGTGAGATAGATAGATTAGCTTGCCAACTAGTCTCTGATATTTGTCCTTTTCTACTGGATTTCCCTCATCCTTTGGATTCCTTCCTGCTTCGATAGGTGTGTCACTTGGTTTACATCCAAGCATGCCAGTGTCGGTTAGAAGGTCAAAAACATACTTTCGTTGAGAGACACTAATACCCCTTTTTGATCTGGCAAATTCCATTCCCAAGAAGTATCGCATTTGGCCCAGGTCTTTTACTTCAAATTCAATAGCTAGGATTTTCTTCAGTCTCTCCATCTCCACTAAATTATCCCCAGTTAGGATTATATCATCAACATAAACAACTAGAATTGTTTTCATTCCATCTTCAGATTGCTGGAAGAACACAGTGTGATCTGACTTGCCCTTGCTGATATCCTTGACCCTTTATCACCTTTGCAAACCTATCGAACCATGCTCTAGGTGATTGCTTGAGACCATACAGAGACTTCTTGAGTTTGCATACCTGATTTTCTTCTCTCTTCTTACAAAATCCCGGTGGTATTGTCATGAAGACTTCTTCTTCAACTCACCATTTAGAAAGGACATTCTTAATATCAAGTTGTTAAAGAGGCCAATCCAAGTTGATTGCTAATGACAAGAGGACTCGAACTATATTCAACTTTGCCACAGGTGCAAGTGTCTCTGTGTAGTCAATACCATAGGTTTGTGTAAACCCTTTTGCGACAAGGCGGGCTTTGTAATGCTCGATTGTCTCGTCAGCCTTGTATTTCAAGGTAAAAATCCATTTGCAGCCTATCGGTTTCTTCCCTCTCAGTAAATCCATCACAACCCAAGTCTCATTTTTCTCCAACGCCCGCATCTCTTCTAGTACGGCATCCCTCCATTTAGGGACCTTCAAGGCCTCCTGAATATTTTTCGGAATTCCTGTTCTATCAAGGTTTGAAGTAAAAGCACGAAACTTTGTAGACAGGGCATTATAAGATATGAATTTCGAGATAGGGTAGAGAGTACATGACCGAGTTGATTTTTTGAGAGCAATGGGTAAATTAGTATCAAGAGACTCCGTTTCATCATTAGACGTAGAAGGAGACTCTTGGTTACTTGGAGCTATCACCGGAGCCAACTCTCTTGGTGCTTTAGGTGTGAGATGATCCTTATACCTTGATTGAGGCCTCCGTGAATAAACCAGTATCTCCTTATCCTGTTGTTTTCCTACATCGCCTCCTGAGTGCAAGTGTCCTTCTGTAAATGGCACATTAGAACTAGGATGGTGCAGGCAGGTTCAATGTTTGGGATAGGCTTAGTAAAGGAGAGTTCAAAATCTAATACCCGACCTTCACTCAGATGCTCCCCCTGAAGGGAGGGCTTGTGGAAGTAAGAAGTGTTTTCAAAAAAGGTAACATCAAGGCTAACAAAAACCCGTTTGGTGGATGGATCATAGCACTTGTAACCTTTCTGAGTAGGAGAATACCCAATGAAAACACACTTAATAGCTCGAGGGTCGAATTTATGCCAATGGTGGGAATGGACATGAACAAAGACGGTACAACCAAACACTTTAAGAGTTAGACTAGATGAGAGGCGAGAGTGAGGGAAGAATTGCTTGAAATGTTTGGAGGGGTGTAGCCAAAGAGAGAACACGGCTGGGCATTCTGTTGATGAGGTAGGTAGAGGTTAAAACAGCATCACCCCAAAACATTTTGGGCATATGCATAGTGAAAATCAGGGCACGCGCAACATCGAGAATGTGTCAATTTTTTCTATCGGCAACTCCATTTTGTTGGGGAGTGTTGACACAAGAACTTTGATGAATGATCCCATGCTTCTAAAAATAATCACCCAAAGTAGTATTAAAATATTCGGTGCCATTATCAGTGCGCAGAATTTGAAGTTGTGCCTGTAATTGGGTTTGGATCATGGAGTGAAAATTGATAAACACAGAACGAACATCCGTTTTATCCCTTAATAGGTAAACCCAACAGATACGAGTATGGTCATCAATAAAGGTAACAAACCATTGGGTATGAGTACGATTAATTATACGAGAAGGACCCCACAAGTCACTGTGAATCAGAGTGAACGGCTTGGATGGTTTATATGTGGATGGCGGAAAGGAAGTACGGTGATGTTTTGCAAGTTCATATATTTCACATTGAAAATCAGAGAATCCTCTATTCGGAAATAAACGTTGTAAATATTGAAAATTAGGATGACCCATTCGAAAATGCCATAACAAAAATTCACTATCCTTAGAGACAGATGCAGAATCACAAAAGGAAACGAGACCCGGTTTTCTCACATCAGCGTCCTCAAAGTAGTAGAGACCAGCACACTCCTTAGCACTGCCAATCGTCGTCCCCGATGATAGGTCCTGAAAAAGACAATGAGAGGAAAGAAACTTAGCAGAGCAATTGAAATTTTTGGTCAACTGGCTAATGGATAACAGATTGCATGATAACTTTGGAACATGAAGAACAGACTGGAGTGTAATAGAGTCACAGGGACGAATACTCCCTTTGCCAGCTACAAAGGAGAGGGAACCATCTGCAATTTTAACCTTAAGATTACCAACACAAGGTGATTATGAAGAAAAAAGGTGGTAAGAGCCAGTCATGTGATCAGAAGCACCAGAGTCAATAATCCAAGGAGTTTTTGAGTGAGAGGCAATAACGAGAGAGCGTAAAAAATTACCTCGGTGGGCTAATGAACCAGACGGAGTAGGCGTGGAAGACTAACCAAAGGGTTGGAGGCTAGAAAAAAGTTTGTAGAGCTGATCCAACTGGTCAGAGGTAAAGGCACTGGTCGGAGTGTGGTTGACTTCGGGAGAGGGCTCGGCCTGATGGTCAGTAGTAGCGTGATAGCCACGAGTGCGATGATTCGGCCGTGGTTTGCAGTCAACAGGCTTCCCATGGAGCTCCCAACAGGTGGCCTTAGTATGACCAGGCTTATGGCAATGGTCACACCAAGGGCGGCCTTTGTTTTGTTTCGGCCCAGACCCAATCAGGGGGCCTCTTTTGTTACCAAGGCAGACACTTCAGGCCCAGCAGGAAGAGAGTCCTTCAGCATCACTCGACGCCGCTGCTCTTCACACCGCACTTCCGAGAAGACTTCACTTGTGGAAGGCAGAGGTCGTCGACCAAGAATACGGCCACGAACATCATCCAAGTCACAGTTGAGTCCAACAAGAAACAAGAAAACTCTCTCAGTTGCGAGTTTTTTCTTGTAGCGAACACTATCGCCAGAGCACTCCCATTCATCATCAAAGTTGAGATCGAGTTCCTGCCAGAGAGCCGTCATCTCCATGAAATAATCGGTGAGGTCCTTCTCTCCTTGCTTCATCTTCCATAGTCGAGTCTTGATGTCAAAAATCTAAGAGGAATCCCCAACATTAGAATATGTCTCTTGAACGGCATCCCAAACGTGTTTCGCCGTCGGCAAGAAAAGGTAGGTCTTTCTGATGGCAGGTTGTATGGAATTCACTAGCCAAGCAGTCACCATAGAGTTCTTAGATGTCCATTTTTGCAGAGAAGCCGCCAGTTCGATTGAGGCTGGCTTAGATGTCGTGCCAGTAAGGTAGCCAAGTTTGCCTTTGCCGTTGCCGTCAAGCACGAGTCGAATAAACTGAGCCCATTCACAGAAGTTTTTTCCATTCAGCTTCTCCACTGTGAGTTGAAGAGGCGAGAGAGAAAGGCCACTAGAACCCATGGTGGAGAGAACGTCAGCCTTGCTACTGGGACCTTCGGTCATGGATTGGGTCTAAGGTTATTGGGAAATTATATGAGCTGGAGGTTTTTTTTTTTTTGAATGGAATAGGGTTGAAAATGAAAGTGGGTTACTGGGTTTAAAATGAAAGTGGGTCACTGGAGGAAGACAGAGCCCAAGTAGCCAGTTTAAAATGAAAGTGGGTACTGGGCCGCGACCAACTGGAGAGCCCACGCAGAAACCATCAATGGCCGTCTCCGAAAGCGATCGATCGTGCTTGAACAGAGGCGATCGATCGATCAAAAAAGTGAAGAGTTTGGGAACGTGACACGGTCAATCGAAAAAGCAGACACGATGAGGAGCTAACGCTCGATCTGGAGATGGAACGACTCGAAGGTGTTCTGCGATGACGATCAAGGATACATGATGATGGACAGAGGCTCGATCTGGAGATGACTGACGAACCGAGGATGTGCCAACGCGATGAAAGGGGCAAGCCACAAATCGACAGATGAAACAAGGATCGATGGTAGCACAGATCTGCGTCGGCGATGGAAGAGCCCAGAGGCAACGAAGGCGAGCGGATGAGGGGTGTTTACCACTGATCTACAGAGGAAGAAACGATCAACAATGAATGATGGACAACGATCCCCTCAAAGACGGTGAGCTTCTCTGGCTCTGATCCCATGTAATCAGAAGTAATTTCTTCTATATTTTCAAAATCTTTTTCATATACACATTCTAGGTATTTATAATACAATTGGGAAGAAGAAAAGGAAAGAGTAAAAAAGGAAAAAAAAATCTTCCTACAATTTCTCTATAGAGAATAAAATCTTCCTGCAATAACGCCACAAGTTGGGAATTTCCACAATTTTCCCTCCTAGAAAAAGGGCAGTCCCAGTACAAGAGGCTTCTACCACTACAAGTCTAAAGAGGGTTAGATGTACGCAACCTGATTCATGGAAACAAAAAAGCTCTTTTCATGACTCGAATCCATGATCTCCAGGTCACAATGGACAAACATACTATTGCCCCAAGGCCTGCCAACTGACAAGAACTTCAAACAAAGGAAATAGGCAAGGATGGTTCCAACTCCTATGTCAAAGATGCAAGTTAAAAGATCTAAAACTTTAACATTTTTTTTTATCAGTAATAAAACTTTAACATTTAATTGATACAAAACTGAAGAACAAGTTTTCTCCAACTTTGGGGGACTTGACATGATCAAGATCAAGGAATTATTTAGGGCACAAACGATAGTACGTTGGCCTTAAAGAAAATAAGACTTTAACAGCTTCGTAGATTTGAATTTTAGGTTTGGAAGTGTCTTCTATATTTTATTAAGCTTTGGGAGTCATTAGTCAATTTTTTATTTAGTTTTGGGTTTATTTTATTTTTAATATGTTAGCTTTCTAGTAATTTGATTAATTTTAGGGCCATGTCAAGTTTTTGCAATGGATTTTATTTCAATTTGGCATTGGTTTCATTTAAGGCTCAAGTTATTAATAAATTTAGGTCACTTAGAGCTGAAAAAACATAGGTCAAAGTTACTTAGGGACCAAGTAAGATGAGGAATTAGTGATTCCTTTTAGAGAAACAAAATAAAGATTTTAAGTTCTTTCCTTTCTCATCTCTTTCTCTCGTTCTTAGGACTTGATTTTGAGCCCTAGAGCCCCTGGAACTTGAGCCTTCTTGCTGAAAACTGCATAAATATGCTCTAAAATGGGATATCATACCCATTTAATGTTAATTGACCTTGGAGATCATTGAAGGGAAATGAACTTGACCTTGGAGATCTCATAGCCAAAATCACAAGAATCATCAATGAGATTGTGAACATTTTCTGTTGATACATAAGTACATACCACATATACACACACATGCTTACCTACACACATATACATGTATGCATACTTACAATTTACTGGATGATCATAATTGTCATTTTCAGCATGGTTCCATCTATGAGATCTCTGGAAGCAGCACTTTTTCTAAAACTCCATACTAAAGGACATTCGTATAAAGGCAGAGAGACTTACTCAAATCAAAAATAAGACCTGGATCTAGTGCTGCAGTTGCATTCACAAAACCACTTCCCATGTCAAAAGGTGTTGCAGGAGACTGGTTCATATCTGGGTTAGCATAAGCACGCTGGGCCATTATGGGTCCCCTATTCTTGTCATAGAGAGAAGCTGTAGTGGAAAGTGCAGATCCAATCGCTGGAGGGCTGAAAGTGGGAAACTTCTGCTTAATCAGAGCTGCAAGCCCAGCAACATGAGGAGCAGCCATGCTTGTCCCAGACATCATTGCAAAGTCCTCGCCTACAAGTTTAGAAAATTATTTAAAAAATTATTAAAATTATGTTTTAGAAAAACTAGCAACCTTTGTCATTTTATTGTATTCAATGTATATGCCTTTCTTTTTTTTGGTGTGTTTGGATACACATACCTTGGAATTCATCTGAGTCAGTGCTGACAGAACTCCAAGCTGCCCATATAAAATTTCCAGGAGCAACCAGGTTTGGTTTCAGTATATCTGCATCATCAAGAGAACTGTCCTCTGGATCTGGTCCTCTACCAGAGTAATACATGATCTTTGGAGCATAATAGCTGTAGTTTTCTTTTAGTCCACCTGAAATGCATGCAACAGCCCCAAATTTAACAACTTTGTTTGTAAGTCCATCTCTCTCCAAGGAAGAATTGTAGTATTGAAGCAAGATCTGCCAAATAGATTACAGAAACATCAGTAAGTTCCCACACCCACACACACAAAAACAGAGAAAGGGAAAATCTGATTTTAAGTCCTAACCTCCACCTCACTTTCACCTAAATCACTAAAAGTTGTAGAAAGTAACATTTAAATAGATTTATAAATATGCATGCATGTGAGCATGCCATAGCCTGCAACCACACAAAGAGCACCTTGGAATTGTCTAGAGATGGAATTATAATGCCAGGCATTCTCATTGGCAGAGGGTTAAGCTGAAATCCAATAACAAAAGGATCCATGTAGAACACAACACCAGCTGCGCTGAGGTTTTTGGCTGTTTGTAAGGCCTGTTTGATGTTGGAAAGTCCAAGCACAAAACGGATTGAGTAGCTACAAATCAAGAGGTTCCCTTGGACAAGATCCTGATTCAAATTACTGGAATCTTGGCATTCACCAACATACATATCATTCACATCCGCTGAGTCATTCAAAGCATGAAGTGCAGAAACCAGTGTATACATGGTATCTTTATCTGTTCCAGCTGAACAAAAAAGTACATTACCACATGATTATATATCTGCATGTAAATGATAAGCATTTAAGCCTCAATTTCCATCAAAAGGTTTACCAACCAATTTCTTTCTCAAGATTAGACAAATATTGGCAACAGGTAAATTGAATAAGTGCTAGCATAAGAGTAATGATGCCAACAAGTGAATTCAGGACCGGATGCACTAAAATCTGTCGTGGAACAATGGTAACATTAGTTCCGTGATTTCTTCGGGGCCAGATTCAAAAATGAAATTGATGCACCCAGATCGCGACCACCACATACTGCTTGAGAAGTTGGTAGTTGGTCACCAATAACTCTAAAATG
The DNA here is from genome assembly GCA_008638375.1 of Nyssa sinensis. Lineage (NCBI taxonomy): Eukaryota > Viridiplantae > Streptophyta > Magnoliopsida > Cornales > Nyssaceae > Nyssa > Nyssa sinensis. Next base: position 23,188,490 of record CM018039.1, on the reverse strand, counting down.
ACGCCAAGGAGTAAAAATCTAAAGCTAGAACACTAGTATAAATGAAAAGAGGGAAACAAAATAACTAAGAGAACTTAGGGTTGAATTGGACAATTATACTGCATCTTAAATTTGAATGTAGCAATACTTCTCTAAGATGTTTCCATTTAAGACATAATACATTTCTCTATTTTATCTGTTGTGTGAATCAAAAGGTGTAATTCCATTTACCACCAACCACTACTGTGATATTTGTATGTAGAAAGCCATCCAAACATCCTAACTGTTATTTCTTATACTAATTCATGGTTTTGGATGCCAATTTTTGGTAAACCAGCATGTGCAACATGAGATCCAAATCTGGATCAGCAAACATAGATTCACTGTAATTATTGATCGGACCCAATGCCCTGCCAATCAAGAGCATTTGACGAGCATCTAACCCCTTACATTTAAAAATTTATGTATGAAGTGTGTAAACATTTTACTAATTCCAAGTTTAACAAACTTAATAGTATGGTGTTTACATAAATGCTAGGTCAGGTGATCAAATTAGGTATCATAGGGTAAGTATTGATAATCTTATTAATCATTAGTTTCAATATTGCTTTAAAATTCATTGAAGATTTTAAAGAATTCGCATATGATGGTATTATTTTGGAAAAAGCTTTTGGTTCTAAAAACTGGGGCAAATAAAAAGTATATGCAGAACACAATTGGCAAACCTTTTTTGTTTTCACACTGCTTCACAAATTCCTGAAATTAAGAAATTCCCCAAAATGGGACTACATAACAGATTTTTCACATTTTCAAGAATTTAGGTCCACTTAGAAACATATAACAGCCATGTTTTAAAAATTCTCATCATTTTAATTTTGGAAATTTTCACAACATAAAATAATGGGTTTTGTTACATGATACAAATCATGCCTTTACTTTAAGACCTTCATAATGTGATCAACCAAGAAACTATGAATTTGTTGCATGATCTTGCAAAAAGAAAATAGAAAGAAACAAATCAATCACTATGGAACAACGTCTTACGTGCAAGTCCAACTCCAGGAATGGTAACATTGTTGCCAAGAACTATAGAGTTACTATAGACCCTGTCATGAGTGGCAGCACCAACAGTGAAGATCCATGGACTGAAGGAAGAAACACTCTTAGGCGAAGGTCCGGTATTGCCCGCTGCTTGCACAACAAAAATACCAGCCTTTGCAGCTGACAGCAAGGCCATGTCAATGGGATTAAAGAAAGTAGCAACTCCAGGGGGGCGCTTGTTGGGAGTTATTGATAAGCTTATAATGTCGACTCCATCCTGAGCTGCCTGTGAATGCAATGATGGCCAGTCAGAATGAAATACAGTGCCTTATATGAATAGTTATCTGTAAGTATGGCTGTAATCACAAAGATAGGCTTGGTGGGTATACAAAAGGATATCATGCTGGCTAAGGAAAAGAGGAGGTTTAATGTACTATACTCCATCTGACACAGGGAATAATATACAATGACATACCTCAATGTCTAAAGCTACTTAAAATTAGACAGCTAAGCCTACTGTTTGAATTAGTATTTACAATTTTCTACGGCAGTTGCGCCATCAATCTTCCCAAAGTGATATTGTTAAAAAGGAAGAAAAAAAACAGAGAGAAACAGACCACCATCAAATCTACAGGCTTCTTGGTCCCTCGGGACTTTTTTAGCATGAATGTATGCCATGCACATGTGCACATATAGATTGAAGTTGGAACACTTTCAGGTGGTTACATCTCTACTAAGAAAAGATTTCCAAGGTATGACCACTTAGATCAAGGTTTTACCTTTCATCATCAGATGGGTTAATAGCCCGCTTTTTTTTAAATAAGTAAGTGGCCCTTGAGGTGGAAGTATAGCCCGCTATTGATACCAATATGCTTTAATGGTGACTAGTACTGAGATGTTTTGGACAATCTTATTGAAACCAACCAATACCTTTCTAATAGATCACCAGTTGCTCTAAAACTTAAGCTATTAGAGAATGGGCCAACAATGTATCTCAAACTCTCAACACTCCCCCTCACGTGCGACTTCGGACTCATATATGAAGAGACAAAGAAACCACAACAAATGCAAATAAAAAGATTTGAACCCAAGACCTCTCATGCCTAAGGCTCTAATACCATGTTAGATCACCAGTTGCTCTAAAAGCTTAAGCTGTTAGAGAATGGGCCAACAATATTTATCAAACTCTCAACACTTTCTAGAAATTATTTCAAAAAATATATGTTATAACAACTAAGACAAAGTATAAACCTGTAGATAAATTTAAAATTAAAGAAGCAAGAGGGGTTTTAAAATTTATTAATCCAAATAAAACATACTACAAGAAACATAGTTAAGCACAAACATATATAATAAAGGTCTGTTAGAATTCTATTGGAACCCTTGCAATAGATCATTGGCCATTACTTAGGAAACACTACAAAGAGAGTAGTTCTCTTAGAACATTCGGATAATTTTAGGATATTCAGAAAATTCGAGAATGGGTGTCATCGTAATTTTCATATTTAATGATATAAATACATGAAAAGGTGTACGGATGAGACAACTCCTTCCACCGTATTCTGTAAATATTCCCCTCTCCTCTTTTTCTTCCAGAAACCCTTAAATCACAGATTCTACACATTTGAGCTTGGTATCAAAGATGCGATGGATGCCCAAAAGACATCAAAAAACACCTCGAAAGGCAAAAGTATGCCCAGTCCAGTGCCAACATTATCGTCAGTGTGATAATGACATTGTCGGAAGTAGACTCAACCAACTAGAGATGAATGAAGAACAACTTGTATATTTTTTCAAAAACTCACTGTTTGTTTTTAATTATAATTTGAAATGGGCTGAATTACATAAATAGAAGAGAGAACAACCAAGTCTATGTAATTTTCCATACAAGACTTTTAGACTTCTCTATATTGACAAACAAGTACCAATATATATTAACATAACCCAACTAACAATATGTAAATACCAAAGCTTCGCAAAAAACCAAGGCTTATTCATTTTAACACTCCCCCCCTTAATGCCTTGTTGTTTGACACCCATAATTTCTCTCAAATATTGAAACTTTTCTTTGGGAAGAGCTTTGGTGAAGATATCCGCAACTTGGTCTTCGGTCTTGCAATAATTGAGTTGAATATCTTCATTTTCCACGGCCTATCTAATGAAGTGATGCTTGATTGCAATGTGCTTTGTGCGGCTATGGTAGACGGGATTCTAGGTCATAGCAATGGCGGATTTGTTGTCACACCAAATTGAAGTAGCTTCTCCTTGCTTCTCACCAACATCTTCTAAAATTCTCCTTAACCATATTGCTTGAGAAGTTGCCAATGATGCCGAAATATACTCGGCCTTCGCGGAAGATTGTCCCACGGTTTGTTGTTTATTAGAAGCCCAAGAAAATATACCGGAACCAAGAGAAAATACATATGCAGAAGTAGTTCTCATATCATCAATACATCCAGCCCAATCACTATCACAATATCCAAGCAACTTTGTTTCAACATTCATTTCATACAAAATTCCAAAATCAAGAGTACCTTGAATGTATCTCAAGATTCTCAACACTCTTTTAGCAGCCCCAAAATGAGTTTGACTTGGCTTGTGCATAAACCGGGACAACAAGCTTGTAGCATACATGATATCCGGTCTTGTAGCCGTCAAGTACAATAAGCTTCCAACCAAACATCTATAAAGTGATGCATCAACTTCTTTGCTTCCATCTTCCTTCAATAATTTTTCATTTACAACCAATGGAGTAGCAACCGACTTGCAATTCTTCATTTTGAATTGTTCAAAAAGAGTTTTTGCATACGTCTTTTGGCAAATAAAAACACTTTCTTCTCTTTAATAAATTTCAATGCCCAAGAAATAATGCAACAAACCCAAATCACTCATTTCATATTTTTTCATCATCTCCTTTTTAAAATCATGAATCATCTTTTCATCACTACCTGGTAAATACCAAGTCATCAACATAAAGAGAGGCAATAAGAATACCGGTTTTACGTTGTGTCTTGATGTACAAGGTTGGCTCACTTTTGCTTCTTTGAAAGCCTTTTTCGATGAAGTAAGCATCAATCTCACTATACCATGCCCGAGGTGTTTGTTTTAGGCCGTACAAAGCCTTTTTCAACTTGAACACCTTCTCTTCTTCACCTTTTGCAACAAAGCCTTGTGGTTGCTCTACATAAACTTCCTCACTCAAAACACCATTTCAGAAATCCGATTTTACATCAAGTTGATGTAAAAACCAACCCTTTCGAGCTACCAAAGCAATAAGAGTTTTAATTGTGTCAAGCTGAGCCACGGGTGCCAAAGTTTCTTGAAAGTCAATTTCGGGTTGTTGAGAATACCCTTTTGCCACAAGTATTGCTTTGTTCTTTTGAACAGATCCATCCGGGTTGAATTTTGTTTTGAAAATCCACTTCACACCAATTACTTCTTTGTCTCTCAGCCTCTCCACCAATGCCCAAGTCTTGTTCGTTTCAATCACATAAATCACTTCTTCCGTGGCTTTTTTCCATGCCTCTTCTTTAACTGCATCTTCAAAATTTTCTGGTTCAACAACACAAAATTGCAACTTGCATACACATCACTAAGGCTTCTCATTCTTCTTGGAGTTGAACTTGGAGATGAGGAAGTTGAGCTTGATGAAGAAGTTGGAGATGATAGTGAACTAGTAATTGGAGACATTTCTTGTGGAGCTTCAAGAACATCTTCGCCTTCATTTTCTTGATTCTCTAATTCTTCATTGAAAGTAATGGCTTGAACTTTCTTCTCTTTCCAATCCCAAGAGGCCTTCTCATTAAAGAGAACATCTCTACAAATAATCACCTTATTCTTCTTCAAATTAAAAAGTCTATAGCCCTTTAATTTTGTGATATAACCCACAAAAATACATTTTTCACTAGCTCCATCAAGTTTGTGCCTCACTTCTTTTGGAACATAAGCAAAGCAAATGCAACCAAATACCTCCAAATGATTTTCGGATGGCTTCCTCCCACTCCAAGCTTCAATTGGAGTTTTATTCTCCAAGGCTTTGGTTGGACATCTATTCATCAAGTGGACCGCCGTATATACCGCTTCACCCCATAAGGACAAAGGCAACCCCTTCTCATGTAGCATTGACTTTGCCATCTCAACAATTGTTCTATTTTTCTTTCGGCCACTCCATTTTGTTGTGGAGTGTGTCCAACGGTCAATTGTCTCTCCATGCCAATATCTTCACAAAATTTTTCAAATTCATTAGAATTGTACTCTCCACCTCTATCACTCCTCAAAATTTTCATAAGATGACCACTTTGCCTTTCAACAAGATTTTGAAATTTTTTGAAAACAAGAAAGACATCGGATTTTTTTCTAAAGAAATATACCAAAGTCATTCTTCTAAAATCATCAATAAAAATTATAAAATAATTGTTACCCCCATGAGTTGGTGTTGTCATTGGCCCGCACACATTGGCATAAACAAGCTCCAATGGTGCTTTAGCCCTCCATGCCTTCTCTTTTGGAAATGACTCTTGGTGATGCTTTCCAAGAACACAAACTTCCTTCACTTCTTGTACAATTGGTAACCCATACACAATGTTCTTTTAGTGGAGATTCTTCGAACTTTGAAAATCCAAGTGTCCAAATCTTTTATGCCAAAGCCATGACTCATCAACTATATCCATCTTCAAAGCAACATTTTTGGAATACGAGAAAGTGAGAGGAAAGCTCCTATTTTTCTCCATCTTGATTTTTGTCACAACTTGATTTTTTCCTCCTTTTTCATAAATCTTGCAAGAATTTTCTTCAAAGTGAATGGAGTACCCATGCTTTACAAGTTGCCCAACACTCAATAAGTTTTGCTCCAAACCCAGAACAAGTAAAACATCCAGAATATATTTTGTTCCTCTCTTTGTTTCAATGGCAATAGTACATTTACCGTTTGCTTAGACCAAGGCACCATTTCCCATCGTCACTCGAGAATTTGAAGAAGCATCCATCTTTACAAAAATGTTTTTGTCTCTAGTCATATGATTACTACACCCACCATCAAGAAACCAAACATTATTATTTTGCTCTGTTGCCGCTTGACAAGCATAAAACAAATTTGCTTCACCTTCTTATTCTTCGGAGAAATTGGCTTGTTGATTTTTCTTCAATCGGCAATGCTTTTAAGCATGACCAAACCTTTTGCAATTGTAACATTGTGGTTTACCCCGAAACCAACAATCTTTATCAACATGACTACTTCTTTTGCTAATTCTACATTTTTGTTGAGTGGAATCCACATTTGCACCTCTTTCAAAATTACTTCTTCCTCTTCCTCTTGCATTTCTTCCTCTTTCTCTTCCTCTTCCTCTTGCGCCATTTCCTCCTCTTGAAGATTCACCTTTGGGTTGATCAAAATTTGATGGATTCTTCTCTTGAGTCTTGGAGTTAACATTGAGATTGGATTGACTCTTCGGAACGCCTACTCAACCGTTGCTCAAATGTCTTGATTAAACCCATTAATTCTTCAATACTCAAGTTGGTAATATCTTTGATTTTTTCAGTAACGGACACAATAGAATCATACTTTTCCAGCAAACTAATTAGAATCTTTTCAACAATTCTTTGATCCATGATATTTTCACCATTGGTCTTCATTTGATTCACAAGCTCCATGAGTCTAGAAAAATAATCTTTCAACAACTCATTTTCTTTCATTCTGAGATTTTCAAAATCTCTTCTCAAGGATTGAAGTTTCACGGTTTTTACCTTCACGGTTCCTCTATACTCTTTTTGAAGAATTTCCCATGCCACCTTTGCTTTTGTTGCATTGATAATCCTTGGAAAGATTGAATCGGCCACACCTTGTTGAATCCAGTTAAGGGCTTTTGCATCTTTCTTCCGGTGATCCTTCAATTGTTGTTTTTGAGCATTTGTCAAAGTCGTCGTTTCTTCCGGTTCTTCATAGACATCTTCAATATAGTCCCAAAGATAACAAGAGAGAAATATTGTTTTCACCTTCACACACCAAAAATCATAGTTTTCTCCATCAAAAAGAGGAGATGAAGGTTGGACTCCCAATATTTGGTTGCTAGAACTTGTCATTGTCTTTGCCTTTGCCGAGGTTTGTTTTCCCGTTGCAAATCGTCACGCCCAGTTTGTTATTGATCTTGTACAAGCTCTGATACCACTTATGTTGGAAGTAGACTCAACCAACTAGAGATGAATGAAGAACAACTTGTATATTTTTTCAAAAACTCAGTGTTTTTTTTTTATTATAATTTGAAATGGGCTGAATTACATAAATCGAATAGAGAACAATCAAGTCTATGTAATTTTCATTACAAGACTTTTAGACCTCTATATTGACTACTCTGATTCCAATACAAAACAAATACCAATATATATTAACTTAACCCAACTAACAATATGTAAATAACAAAGCTTCACAAAAACCCAAGGCTTATTTATTTTAATAGACATGCTGATGTTAGCATTTTTCGGCAACAGAAACCTATGGTTTGGGTGGTCTTCCCATACTGATTCTCATGGAGATTTTCCCAAATTTTTTGAATCTATCTGAACACAACTTCTCTATTTTCAAATATTTTCAAGAAAAAATGGCCTATTTTTCACAATCTACTGATTTCTCACAACTTGGAGGTTTTTTTATGCTTCTACGCTCTGGGGTGCAACTGGGCCTTAGGAGGGTTCTTGCAGTGACTCATGGCCGTTTGATTCACATTTGATTGGAAAAAGGGAGAATAAAGGTGTCTATTGGTTGTGTTTATTTTACAGCTGGACTATTTTTGCTTTTGGATTGTTGAGTATTGTTGCAAGTGCCATCCTAGCCTGTAAGTTGGTTATAGCTAGCTTATTTTTGCTTCTTGTTAGAGTTCTTACTTTATTTAAGTGGGGGTAACATTGTAATCTTGTTTCATCATATTATAATCGGGAGTATGTAGACAGAAAGAAAGAGAACCCTATTATTATTAAAAACATCTATCTCTCTTCTTTTCTCTTGTCCTCTTCTTTGAACCCTATATTAGCAAATTTAACTTGGTATCAGAGCAATAATTTAAGCCCTAAAGTAGTCAAAAACACAGTAGAAGACATCAAGAATCTACAGAAGCTTCTAACATTAGTGAATAGTCGCTAACATCATGCTGACATCAACAGTTTCCGATCGGGGAAACCTAGGTTTCAGATCGCGATCTGAAGGGGAGTACAGTGGTGATTTTTCCAAACTTTTTCAAGGTCATTTGGATAGTTTTCCGATTTTTCGAATTTTTTTCTAAAAAATCGATCATTTTTTTCGATCTGCAAATCGGGACAGATTTGAACAAGTTTGTTGCTTCAAATCACATCTAAATGATGTGTCTTGGACTTTCTATTGCTGCTATTGATGATTCACACTCGATTGAAAGTGTTTTGATGGTGTTTTAGCAAGTTTTGGTGGTCGGCTGTATGTGTTAGTGTGCGTGTGACTTGCGACTAGTCTACTACAGTGTGTGGGGTTGCTGATTTCCATGTTTCTAAGTTGGTGTGGTGTGTTTGAAGGTTTTGAGTTGGTGGTTCTTGTGTTACAATAGATTGTTTGTGACTATGAAGTGGTGTTGCAGTGGTCCGTCTGCTTTAGCCTACCTTCTTTGAGCATAAATTTTGTTATTTATATCTATAATCTCAATGAATGATATTAAAATCCATTCGGTAGATGATCCGGTACGATCTGTTACGTCGGTCAAGCTAAATGGCCATAACTATCATTCCTGGTCTCATGCTATTAAGGTGTTCCTGTGTGCAAAGAAGAAAATTAAGTAGCTCACCAAAGATCCCCCTCCTTCAGATGATAAAAAATCAGAAGATTGGTGAAATGAGAATTCTTTAGTAATGACTTGGTTGTGGCTTAGCATGGAGCCATATGTAGTGTCTAATGTTCAACTTCTTGATACAGCGAAGAAGATATGGGTATCCCTTGAAGAGATGTATTCTTAGAAGCATAATGTATCTCAAGTTTATCAGCTTTTTGAGCATATGTTCAACACTACACAAGGTGAGAAGTCTCTTGCCGAACATTATGGTAATTTGAAGGCACTATGGGAGGAGCTTATGCTTTATCAGCCATTGAGTACAGATTTAGAGGTTCAACGTCGTCAACGTGAGGAGTTTCAAGTTGCCTTATTTTTGTCTAGCCTTAATTCAGACTATAGTGTCTTCAAAGATTATATTTTAGCAGGTGAGAAGCTTCCAAGTTCTGCCAATGCTTACTCTCGTCTTCAGCGTGCTTCTCTTACTCGTAGGTCTTTTTCTTTTTCCAGAGAGTCATCTGCTCTTGTTTCTACTAATTGTAATCGTGGTGGTCGTAGTGGTGGTTGTGGTAGTGGCTACCACGATGGTGGTGGCCAACGTTCCCACCACGGTGTTGGTAATCGTGGCGGCCGAGGTTCCAAACGAGGAGGACATGGTGGGCAGAATGGATGTGGTAATCGCTCTGAGTGGAAGTGTACTTATTGTGGTGGTACAGGGCATACTGAGGATTATTGTTGGGATAAATGGGGGAGGCCCACCCATGCCTAATCAAACGTCTAGTGATACTTCTGCTGCTAACGTGCCACAATCTTCTACAGATGGCCCATTGCTCCAGTATCTGGTTCTTATGAAGCCATTACTTCACAACTTAGTCAGCTCATCCAATAGTTGTCCTCCATTTCTCCTCATTTGTCTACCTCTACTGCTACTTTAGCTAATGTAGGTAATTCTGCATGTATGGTTGGCAAGTCTTTTGCCCCGTGGATTATTGATTATGGGGCTAGTGCTCCCATGTCTAGTATTTCTTCTCTATTCACTAATTTTCGTCTTTTAAAATCTCGTATTGTGTTAGCTTATGGTTCTTTTCGACTAGTGCTTGGCACTGGTGATCTACATCTTACTGAGTCTATCTCATTATCTTCAAGCTTATTTGTGCCTAATTTTCCTTTTAATTTGTTATCTATGAGTCAATTAACTAAATCATTACAGTGTACAGTAACATTTTCTCCATCTTCTTGAGTTCAAAGATCTCAGGACGAAGGTGATTGGTTTGGGGCATGAGCGCAATGGTCTGTACTATTTGGAGCCTAGAGAATGCATTGCTACCTTGAGTGTCACAGTTTCTCCTCTTCAGTGGCATTATCGTTTGGGTCATCCATCGTTGCAAAAGTTGTGTCAAGATGTTCCTAGTTTGAGTTTTGTATCTATTTTAGAATGTAAGGCTTGCCAATTAGGCAAGCATCATCGTAGTTCGTTTTCTCGTAGTTTCGGAAGTCGTCAATCTAGTCCTTTTACTATTGTGCATTCAGACATTTAGGGTCCCACAAGAATAAAAAGTATTTCTGGTTTTCATTATTTTGTAATTTTTGTGGATGATTTCTCTTGCATGACTTGGTTATTTCTTATGAAAGATCAGTCTGAATTACCTAAGATTTTTGTTACATTCTATAATGAAATCTTGGGCCAACTTGATAAATGTATCAAGATTTTACGTTCTAACAATGCTTGTGAATATACTCAATCTTCTATACATGATTTTTGTGTTGAACATGGTATTATCCACCAGACCACCTGTCTACACACATCTCAACAAAATGGCATTGCCGAACGCAAGCATCGTCATTTATTAGATGTTGCTCGTACCTTACTAATTAATATGCATGTGCCTAAACCATATTGGGCTGATGTTGTTCTTACTACAGTTTATCTCATTAATCGTATGCCATCCTCTGTTTTGGCTAATAAGTCCCCATTTTCTCTCCTTTATCTGAATGTTTCTCCTTTTAGTCTTACCCCTCGTGTTTTCGATTGTGTTGCATTTGTTCACTATCTTGGTCCAGGTAGTGATAAATTGTCTCCTTGTTCCATTAAATGTATTTTCTTGGGATATGCTCGTACTCGAAAAGGTTATCGATGTTATGACCCTATCTCTCATCGGTATTATACTTGTGCAGATGTTACCTTTTTTGAGTTGTCTCCTTATTTTTTAGTGATTGGTTGCCATCTTGAGCCTGCCATAGTTCCTTCTCATCAAGGGGAGCTTCCATTGCCAACGTGTTTCAACCTTGAGTCATCCTCCTCTTCGGTGATTAATCATCCTCTCCAGGTTATCATCGCTCCAAACATTGAAACATCAACAGGTTGTGCCATGGGCTCCTGCTCCTCCACAAGCACCAACTTCCATTGAGGTCCTTTCCTCGTGCACCATCTGAGTTCCCTTCCTCTTCTGAATTGCCCATCGCCCTGCGAAAAGGTACTCGTAGCTTGCACTCAGCATCCCATTTCTAACTTTATCTCTCTTCATCAGCTATCCTCTTCATTTCAGTTGTTTTGTTTCTTCATTATCTTCGGTATCTATTCCTAGTTCATTTTCACAGGCTTTAGCATCTACTGGATGGAACCTGGCTATGGATGAAGAGATGGTTGCTCTTTATAAGAATCTAACATGGGATCTTAATTCTCTTCCTCCTAGCAAGCAGCCTGTGGGTTGTCGTTGGGTTCACATTATCAAGATCATCCAGATGGCTCTATTGAGAGTTTAAAGGCTCACTTGGTTGCTAAAGGCTACACTCAGACATATGGCGTGGATTATTGTGAGATATTCTCCCCGGTTGCACGCCCAAATTCTATTAGAGTTCTTATTTCAATTGCAGTGAGTTTTAATTGTCCCCTATATCAACTCGATACTAAAGAATGTATCTCTGTATGGGGATTTAAAAGAGGAAGTTTATATGACTCAACCGCTAGGGTATGTTGTTCCAGGAAAGGAATAGTTGGTATGTAAGCTAAGGAAAGCTTTGTATGGCCTGAAACAGTCTCTGAGAGCATGGTTTGATAAGTTTAGTATGGTTGTACTTCAGTATGATTTTCAGCATTCGACTTTCAGATCATTCTGTATTTACTTGTCTTTCCTCATCAAGAATTATTGTGCTAATAGTTTATATGGATGATATTATTATTAGTGGTACTGACCCGGCAGGTATTACCAGCTTGAAGCTTCATTTGAGTAAACACTTTCATACCAAGATTTAGGTCACCTTAATTATTTTCTTGGAATTGAGGTTGCTCGATCCAAGGTATTAGTTTATGTCAGCGGAAGTATGTGTTGGACTTACTTGCCGAGACTAGTACTCTTGGTGCTTGCCCTATTGATACTCCAATGGATTCCACTGTGAAGCGGGATGCTAATAATGGAGAAGTGTTTGAGAACACTGGGCGATATAGGAGGTTGGTAGGTAAGTCGATTTATCTCACTGTGACATGCCTAGATATTACTTATGATGTTGGTGTAGTTAGTCAATTTATGCATGCTCCTCGTAAACCTCATCGGGAGGCTATTTGTTGTACTCCCCGGTATCTCAAAGGAGCACCAGGTAGGGGATTGTTATATAAGCCGTCATCATCCTTATCCATTTTTTGGGTTTTTTGATGCTGACTGGGCAGGCGATAGGAGTGATTGACGGTCTACTTCTGGTTATTGTACTTTTATTGGCGATAATCTTGTTACTTGGCATAGTAAAAAAACAAAACGTGGTAGCACGCTCTAGTGTTGAGGCTGAGTACCGTGCCATGACTCATACTATGTGTGAGATGTTATGGGACCGAGCTTTACTTTGTGATATAGGTATTGATGAGATGTCGCCTATGCCAATGTATTGTGACAATCAGGCAGCTATCTTCATTGCCAATAATCCAGTGTTTCATGAACGGACCAAACACATTGAGGTTGATTATCACTTTATTCGGAATCTCATCATGCAGAAGCAAATTGTCACTACATATGTTTGGTCAGGGAGCACAGCTGGGTAATATTTTTACAAAGTCATTGTCTTGGCCCACTTTCAATGGTTTATGTTCCAAGCTGGGCATTTATGACTTATATGCTCCAGCTTGAGGGGGAGTGTTAGAGTTCTTACATTATTTAAGTAAGGGTAACATTGTAATCTTGTCTCATCACATTATAATTCGGAATGTGTAGACAGAAAGAAGGAGAACTCTATTATTATTAAAAACATCTCTCTCTCTTCTCCTCTTCGTTCGAACCCTATATTAGCAAATTTAACTCTTCTGATCTTCTCTGCTGGGTACTGTTGCTTCTGGTATGGCAATCCTAGCTGACTTTGTTGAGTATTTGTGATTCCTATTGTTGCATCTGGATCCTGTTCACCAAGTATGGAATTGATATTGGATTGATTAAACATGTCCAATATTACCTCGAGCACCATAAGTGGTCAAGAGAACAGAATAAGCTCAGCAAAATTGGATGAAACCAATTAGTTAGCCTCGTCACAATCTTTTTTATGTCAATTCAAGCTCATGGACCGCTTATTTGACAGGAGATTCTAAAAAGCCAAAGATTACTAATGCTACCTATTATTTGTGGATTTCTGAAAATTCACTAAATATGCGGTGTAGGACCAGTAAGAGAAAGAATAGAGAAGAGAAGAAATACAGAGAAAGAGAGGAAAACCAAGAGAAAGATACGAGAGAAAATCCGAAGTCTCAATATTCAATTCAATAATCCATAATCAAAAAGTGCCTGTCTCAAAATATACACCTTTATAAATAGCCAAACCCTAAATAAACTTGCCAAAATAAAATAGCTCCTAAAATAAATTAAGTCCTAAAATAAAAAATATATAAATAAAAACCATCTAGGATCAAAAAAGAATACCCATGAGGTCCTTCCTGTCCCCCATAGTTTCTCCTCAACTCCAACAAGTTAGGACGGTGATCATGTTCTACAAGATCAAGAAATTCTGCAACATGATCGGTGATTCATGCGTTGTAAATGAAATGGAGGGGAAAAAATATCGATATTGAGGAAGAAGCAACACCAATTGTCTAAGGAAAACTTGTTCTCCACATGAAAATCCATACCCATATTCAATGATAAGTCAAGTAAACATACACTAAGGCCCAATTTATGAACAAGACATACGAGGCCAAAGGTTTGAACATGTGAGGGATATGAGGTTGCTCTTATTAAATTAATGTGACTTGTTATGCAATTTTATAGTAATCTTTTACTTTTCATTACCCAAAACAATTCTATAAGGCATATCGGCTCAAAATTAAGAAGCACGGACACGAGACATAGATACAACACAACACGGATATGCAGATACAACATTTCTCAAAAAAGTAAGACACGAATACGTTAGAGACATATTGAATATAATTTTTTTATATTTTTTATATGACCATATAATAAAAACATAACACTATTTTAATCAAAATTAGCATAAAAACACAGACAGCACAACCATATTATTAAGATATCAAAATAACAAAACTATTAAATAAAATTTCAAGAATTTCTTCATTTAATCATCAACATTCATGATCCAAGTTTCAAAATAAATTTATTAACTACTACATAAAACATATATGTGTATATATATAACCAAAAAAATAAAAGCAAGGGAGAAGAGAAGAAAAAGAGGAAAAAATCCAAAAGAAAAACGTGTTCAAAATGTATCCCAAACGTGTCCGGGACGTCTCCAAAATTCTGAAAAAATAAAATAAAAATTGGGGACTCTTTCTTTCACGTGTCTGACACGTGTCAGGGACGTATCCGAACACGTCTATGTCCAACATGGATACATGAGCCAAAATAAAGTGTCCATACTTCATAAGCTGAAAATCATGTTGGGCAAAAGAAATTGTAACGTGTGACTCTGATTGTATTGACCACATTTCTATCAATACAAAATTTCAATAAATAATCTTTCTTAGGGCTTAAGGGAGTAGAATTGACAGGTGCACTATCACAAACTAAACTTTTGTGGAACCCCATCTATTTGATAAGTCCATTCAACTAGATTGTTACAATTTGTTAGACAATGAGGAAGGATACACAACTAAGGGATTATGACAAAATCAGTGACAATGTTTATCATTCTCCAATGGAGGCAATTCAAGTAGTTCTTTTGGTCTCTCTTCCTAACAATTCTTTGACACAATAGTGACCTCTGGTGAGTTAACAATTTCTTCTAATGGACAACGAGGGATATTTTATCCATTAAATCTTTCTTTTGACTAGTCTCACTCACTTCTTTTTTAAACTCGTTTTGGGACAAAATGGGGAGGTGTTCCTTAGTTGGCACCTAAGAGGAGGAATCTTTTTCTTTACGTTTTACAGGCTTTAGCAAGATAGATTTACCATTACACCAAATGATATAAGTATTTTATTTTCCTTTAATCACACCAAAATCATCCATCCAAGGATGACCAAGAAGGATAGGACCAACACTATAAACTTTGGGGCCACTAATCACATGACAAAGTTCATTTAATCTTCCTCTTTCTTAATACTCTATGTACACTTGCAAGTTTACCTTTGCTCACATATTTACATTTGTAAAGTGTTCTCTATTCCACCTCTTCTTCTCATCCTTGGATCATTTGGGGGCTGATCACATTCTAGCAGATGGCTCCTTGTCATTTGTCTTAGGAGTCTATTCAATGTTCTTTGTTTTTATTACTCTCTTTAGTGTTTAATGTCCCAATTTTTTCTTCTATCAATTAGTTGTCTTACAAAGTCTTTAAATTGTTCAGTAACATTTTTCCTACCCATTGTGTTTTTCAGGAGGTGGAGACAAGAAAAGTGATTGACAATGATGGGGTATATTGTAGTTTGTATCCACTATAAGTCACATACTCTTGTATTCCAGAAGATTTTTCTAGCAAGGCTCTTCAGGCAAAAAGAACACATGTGCTTCAAGAACTACATCGATGGCACAGATGTCTATGACATCTGTCTTTTGGTGGTTTAAGAAAGTTTTTTTCCTTTGTTAGTTAAGTAGTATACTAAAATCAAGGATCAAAATTTCATTTCGTAGTGTTGTTTCAATCACCCAAAAAACAGAAACATTTCGGAAACGTTTCAAAAACATAGTAAAAACAATAATAAAAAATTAAAACGTGAAGAAACACTTGGAAACACAAAGTAAAATATATGAATGTATGAAGATAAATATTATAATTAATTAATTGAAAATGTTTTATGATACATGTCCATCCACACAAGAAGATATTAGGGTGAAACAGAAAAGAAAAAAAATGTAAATATAAATTAGTCATTAATACCAAATAAAAAATAGTATAAAAAATTTAGAGGTAATTTTTTATGCAATATGAAATTATTATATATTTGTTATAAAATATGTAAAATTATTATAATTAAATATAGTACCATAACATAATAGATATATACTTTGTAATATCTACGAATTAGACAATTTGACAAAAGTTACATATAAAATAATAAGTAAAACAAACAGCAATTTAAACCTATTATAATTAATAAGTATTAAATATATTGCTTTTATCTACATTTTATTTCCACTACTACTTTTTCTTGTCTACTGCTTTTTGGAAAAAAAAATACATTTTTGTAATTTTGGGTCTTAATCCTTCAATCTCCTCCTTTATTTGAAAAACAAATGGATATTATATCAACTTTTAGAATTGTTGCCTAATACGAAAGAAATGCTTTGGTAAGTTTCCACGGAAATAACTTTTTTTCTATGAAAACATGTGAATTTCGGTATTCCAGTAGTGTTTTGTTTGTGTTCACTGAGAAACGGAAACGTTTTGGCCATTTCGATGGACAAGAAATGAAATTTTGATCCTTGACTCAAATTAGTTTATTTTTTATGCTTGTGAGTTTGTGAAGCACAAATGAAACTCTTATCCCAGTCTAAACAATAAAAGCACTGCACTGTCTATGGTTATTCATTCTTGTGAATTTTTTCCCATCTCAGATTGTTACTTTCTCTGGTTATCTTTGCTTTTTAAATTTTATTGATTGCTACCTTTGAGTTACATGAGTTTATTTGTTGCACAATAAAAATGTAAGTGTAGGTTTTTTCATTCAATTGTATGCAAGATGGGCATGAGAAATATATATGCTCCAACTAAAGTGAGTTGAGTGTTAGAATATCGGGATAATTTAAGATAATAAGATATTTAGGTTAGAATATTTATCTATATAATTTTTATATTTAATGATATAAATATATGGAAAGGTGCAGGAATGAGACAATTCATTCCATCGTATTCTGTAAACACGCACTCTCTCTCTCTCTCTCTCTCTCTCTCTCTCCTCATTTGTAAACCCTAAATCCAAATATTCTACACAATTCAACTACTTCAAAGATGTTATCCATAATCTCTTCCACCTCCATCTCAAGGGATTTAAAGTTCTCCCCTAGATAGCTTGATCAAAAAAATCTCTTTCCTCCATATTCATACTCATCAAAATCTCCATCTTAGGGTGTCAATAATGAGCTCTAAGGTTAGTACTTGTACACCTGCTTTCTCTAACACCTATTTCCTTACTACTTTGTCCTAACTTTCTTATGATATACTTGTATCAGTGACTCCTGTAGAAATATATTCTATTAAGTGCAGATCCAACATTGGTCAACATCTCCAACCTTGGGGAGGTATCACGTTATTTAGAATTGCTTCAAAACATTAGCACCATGAGTCATGACATTTGCTTGCCATCATCCACCCTATAATTTATACCTTATGGGATTTGGACATAATTAAGTTTGATTGAAGTACAATAATAGCAACAATAACAAATTAAAGATAAATTACAAGAGTCCTAAGATTTGAGATTTTTTATAAAAAAAAAAAAACAACTGAAATTTTTTTCTTTACTTTCCACTAAATTAAAGATCTAAATTTTGATGTTCAAGAAGCAACAACTTTCCTTTATATAGAGTTGGGACATGCACAATAAGGTCAAAGGAGGTATAATTAAGTAATGAAAAAGAAAAAGAAACTAGAAAAAAGAAAGCACGAAGGATATACAGAGCCCATGTATGTATGTAGGAAACAAGTAATACAAATAATGAAATAATACCAAATGATATGAACAAGGTCTATCTAATTAGCCACTATACATATCAGTTAATAAATTGAAAATTGATATTTCCTAACTAACTAAACTACATATTATGTGTTAAAGTAACAAACAAGCATAAGAATAACAATCCCCAAGGCAACTCTTTGCACAGATACATGATACATCCTTCTACTGTACAACACCCTTATTTCACTTTTTCACTCCCTTTCATTCGTGTATGACTAAAACTCTAAATCTCAAGATAGTATCTTCTACAGTGATTATTCCAATTCATTTTCAAACTTTAAGCCCTCATTTATTATTCATTAAAACAGAGTGAAGAAAGAGAGAATATTAACAAAGAAAAAGTATAACATGATTCAGAAATTCACCAAAAAGGAAAGTCATGAAAGATTCAATAAACGTCTCTATCATAATGATGAAATGAAAGAGAATGAAAATGGGGAAGGGGAAGGGGAAGAAAGGATGTGAGAGTAAAATCTCAACACTCTCCTCAACCTTTGGATGGAATTTCAACCACTAAGAATTGAAGATTTTAATGGAGTCAAACACAGAAGAAATATGAATATCACCTTACCATACAAGTTCCAAATAAGTCCTCACAACTAGAAAAGAAAATTTCTTCTTCATTCCACTCCAAATGAGGGGCTATATTGCCTCAGATGATAGGCATCAAAACCTAAATTGAAATCAAATCAAGCAGAATGGAACACAAGTGACACTACAAGTATCCAGGGGAAATTTTGAAGGATCTAAAAATATTTGCATACTTCACATGATATCACAACTAAAATCAGACAAAAGAACCAAAGGGGCCCTTGGACTGGATCTTAAAAGGGAAAGAAAGAAGCTGGGCTTTAAATCGCAGTCGTGGCTGCTGGGGAGTTCACTATCCCAGTTCCCAGATCCAAAATTTTGTTTCGTTTCATTTCCATCGAGACGGCCGAAACGTTTCCACTTGCTAGTGAACCAAAATGAAACACTAGTGAAATACCGAAATTCACATGTTTCCATAGAAAACAAAGTTATTTCCGTAGAAACATACCCAAACTAACGAAAACATACCGAAACAGTGGAAACAGTTCTTTGGTATCAGCAATACTTCTAGAAGTTAGTAAAAGATAATATTCATTTGTTTTTTAAATGGAGGAGGTTGAATGATTAAAACCCAAAATTATAAGAAGATATTCCTATTTTTCCTCAAAAATAATAGACAATGAAAAGTAAAAGTAGTGAAATAAAATGTAGATAAATAATTTATTTTAATACTTAGTTACTAATTATAATAGGTTTAAATTACTATATTTTTTACTTATTATATTATATGTAACTTGTGTCAAATTGTCTAATTCATGAATATTGCACAATACATATTTATTAATTTATGATTTATAATACTTTTACATATTTTATAGAAAATATATAATAAATTCATATTACATAAACAAATTAGCTCTAAATCTTTTATACAAGTTTTTAATAAGTAAATAGTTATTTGGTACTAATGACTAATTTACATTCACATTTCTTTTTTAAATTTCACCCTAATATCTTTGGACATGTACCCTAAAATATTTTCAATTAATTATAATATTTATCTTCACACATTTATATATTTTACTTCATGTTTCTAAGTGTTTCTATACATTTTAATTTTTTTCATTGTTTCCACTATGTTTCCGAAATGTTTCCGTTCTCTAGGTGACCGAAACAACACGACGAAACGAAATTTTGATCCTTGTCAAACACCAGAGCAAGAATTTTCTTTTGGTTGCACAATTGCCCCCAAATTTTAGTGATATGCATGATTCAATCAGACAATCCCATAAATTTGGGTTATTTAATACTTCGATCAACTCACATGGGCAATTAATTTTTTATTGATTTTTCATGTCATCGCCCTAAGGAAATACCTATTTTTTTCTTTTAATTTTTCATTCCTTTTGCTTATAGTTATTCTGTTTTTTAAGCTCAAAAGAGAGTTACAAAGGCTTTAAACACTAGAAATAAAAATAAATAAATAAATAAATAAATAAATAAATAAAATAAAAGAAGGTGGGGAATGGCCAAATATAACCATTTAAACATTCAGTCTGCCAAAGTTATAACTAATCCGTAACCGCCGCTACAGCCCTAACAGCTACATTAGGAACAATATTGCAGACCCTGAAAGTTGCAAAAGCTACTGACACCATTATGTAACAGCATTATGCAACTTTCGTGGCTGCTTTTTAAATCCATGGCATTAAGTGATCCAGTACAAAAAAGGAAATAATCAAATGTGCCATGCTCAACAGAATACACCAAGAAAAATTTAAAATTAAGTGACCATCAACGGAAAAGCAAGACATATTGACATATAAGGTCTCCATTGGACTGAACCATAGAGTACTAGGTTCTGAACCGCCTTGAATGTGAATGAAAAGCATAACAGAAGGAAATTCTCCTAAAAATAGATCAAACTGCAAACAAATGTACCTGGTCAATGGCAGCAACAACATCTGCAGCAAAGCCTCCAAAGCTCCTGTACAGTGCCTTGTAAACAGCAATGCTAGAGAAGATTGGCATTTAGTTAAAACATGAACTAATAGCTTTAAAAAAATTCATAAATGTCTAGATAAAGGCATGTTTCGTTCGGGGCTTCAAAATGGAAATCCTGGTGTCCCTAAAGAATCTTCAAATTCAGTCTATGTACCAAAGAACTTCCAAATATTTCAACAATTAAAATGACAAATATGCATTGGGATATGTCATCTTATGCCGTGTCAGTGAATCTTAAACGCTATGTGGAAGTGAAACTGAGCAAAGCAACAATTTGCAAATTTTGAGAAGGGAGAGATTGTTTAGATGAAGTTTCAAAAATACAACGTTAAAAACACACACACACACAATGCCAAGGCAATTTCTGCACCACTTTTGTTTGTCCCATCATCAGAACCAAGAAACAGAATATGAATTACAGTACAATAGA
This sequence comes from Nyssa sinensis, assembly GCA_008638375.1. Taxonomy (NCBI): domain Eukaryota; kingdom Viridiplantae; phylum Streptophyta; class Magnoliopsida; order Cornales; family Nyssaceae; genus Nyssa; species Nyssa sinensis. The sequence continues at coordinate 23,167,614 of CM018039.1, read as the reverse complement.
CTACAATAGCCATATATTTCCAGAAAGAAAGTTAATCAAGTTGCTATTACTTGACTGAATAACTATATAAACTATTTTTCATGAACTCTTTTAAATTGCACACAATCTTTGTTGAGATTCTTGAGATGCTGGCTTCTATATTTCCAATAAGTTTCTGGCTTGAGGGATAATATGTGCATAAGTGAGTTGATTTCCGTTGGGGAGGTGGAAGGATGTGGCTTGGCAACTACTCTGAGGTGTCAAGTTGGGTCCTTACTCATTTCTTATTGTAGGTGGTAGGGATGGCCTATCGAAGATGTCAGAGATGAAATAGAGATTATCGCCTCACAGAGTCTGTGAGGAGGTTACGTGGGTGTGTCAGAGAGTAGTAAGTACACCATTAATGACACTAAAGGATGAAGTGGTTATGGGGAGAAGGTATGGGCCGACCAAGAAGAAGAGATTCTAGGAAGGAAAGGGACAAATTGAATCTTCCCTAGTGCATTGAATGCCAAGGAGATTATCTAGAATATCCTTCCTAGGACATTAATGGCAGCCTCTTAAATGGAGTTCAAGCTTATTGAATGCTTGTCTCTCTTCTTGTTATTGTCCTCTTTGCTTTAGGGATCTTTGCCATATTTATAGGCTGAGAAACACATGCCAAGAGTGTAACACCCTGACCTGAAGTAGACTATGATTGTGAAATTTAGTCACCATAGGAAGAATGTGAAATATCAATTAAATAATAAACTAGAATTATAATCCAATTAGCCAATTAGTCAAGAAACCAAGACATGGAAAAATTTATGGCAAACATTACTATGCTCTAACTAATGATGATTAAAACACTAATGCAAAGAGTAATTAAAAGAAAGGAACCCATTAGTATAGGAATGGCACATGAAGAAAGCATACAACATACGTATGTAAATATATACAAATATATAAGAAGTCAACTTACAACTTCTAAATTAGAAACAAGGGGTTAGATCTGGATTTCTCCACTAAGGAAACAGAAAATGAGCAGACCATACTATCACCATGCCAAGGGTTTGAAGGGGATAGGTCAATGGGGGTGGAGAAGGCAAGTGTCAATGCATGCTTAAGAAAAATTTGCTATAAATTCCTCCCTCCATATACCAAACCAAATTCTGGAAACTGTAGACACTAAGAGGAAGCCGTTAGAGAGAATTCGAGCTTGGTAGAACTGGAGCACACCAGAGCTAGAGAGAGAAAGTAGAGAGAGAAAGGAAGAAGAAAAATCAGAAATCAAGCATCAAAGAGGTTAGAGTTCTTATTCTTGAGTTTTTTCAGTTCCTTTACAATTTATAAGTGGTGTGTCCAAACTTAGTTCACAAGGTAAGAGTGACATCTGGCAGTGAAATCTAAAAGATACCGTCCAGATCTCACTGCTCAATGCTGAGTCAAACTTGAAAGGATGACCCCCAAACCTCATGACTCAGTGTTGAGGTATACAGACAGAGAATAGGTTATTCAGAAATATGCAATAATTGACCAAGTCAAAAAAATCGAATCAAATCCCTATTTCATGGGAAGATCTCAACAAGAAGATATTCATCCTCTATAAAAGGAGTAATACCTCAACCAGAAGAGGTACGCTTTTCTAAAAACCTTACACTCACTCTTGGTAGTTCCTTATTCAAGCTACTAACTTGACCGTCAGAGGATTCTTCGCCGGAACTCCACCGGTGATCTTCTAATCCCATCTTTGCAGATAACTTGGAGAAAGGATTTCGGGCATCGATTATCGAAAACAAAAAACGACATCATCAGTTTAGTGCCATCTGTGAGAACTCGACAAAGTTCTCTTCTTCAATAAAATCTATCAAACAACCAAATGACTTGAAACTTGCGACCAAGGCAACCTGTCTCGATCCGAGCACCGGCTCCTGCACCAAGGCAGGCTGATGTGCGTCAGCCTCGTCCAAACACAGCTGATCAAAGGATAAATACCACGGCTCAACAGATTGAGAATCTAAGCCAAACCATGGCGAATTTAGTTCAAAGTCAGCAAGCTTTAATCGCACAGATTCAACAACCGCCACAACCAGTCCAGCCGCCACAGCCAGCTCAGAATCAGCAGCCCCCATAGCCCGTTCAAGACCAGCAGCCGCCACGGCCGATTCAAGACCAAACAATACCCCAGCTAGCTCAGAATCAACAACCTTTGAATGGACAGAACGACAACGCACCTCTTGGGCAAGAGCCACCTCCTCAGCAAATAAACCAACTAGAGAACCTGAATTAGTTAAATGCAGGTGGGCACCTCAACAATCCAGAAGTCACCATCATTCACGACAAAGCCGAGATCAAGAGGTAGAGTTGGGAATCCCTGCCAAGTCTAGAGTTGCCCAACAGGGGGTTGAACAACTCCACAATCTGTTCGGTATGCGAGGGACTCCCTTCACACCGGCTATAATGGCAAAGGTGCCTCCAAGGAAGTACGTCCTTCCAAAAATCGAACTGTATGACGGAAGCACTGACCCCATGGACCATCTCTCTTACTTCCAGGATACTATGGCTCTCCAAGGAGGTAAGGAGGCATTGATGTGCAGATCGTTCGTTACGAGCCTTAAAGGAGCAGCGTTGGAATGGTTCCACTATCTACTTCCAAACTCGATCTCAAGTTTCACAAACCTGAGTAGCAAGCTCGTGAGCAAGTTTATCACTAGCAAGAGGTTTAGGAGGGGCCCTGAGTTTCTGTTCACAATCAAGCAGAGCAAGGGAAAATCTCTAAGGGACTTCGTGGGAAGATTCAACAAAGAGCTCACCTTGATAGAAGGATGTGAAGAGCGATTTTTAGTCGCAACTCTGACCTCTAGTCTCTTTCCTAGAAGGTTCAGGGATTCTCTCGTCAAAAGTCCTCTGACCAACATGCCTGAACTATTACGTAGGGCTCATAAGTACATCACCTTGGAAGACGTAAGGTCCTCCTCAAAGGAAAGTAAAGAATTGACTAAGAAAAAGGAGCAACCCCCCGCAAGGTCGACTAGAGAAGAGAGGAAGAGAGCTCAAAGTCCTGAGAGGCACAAATGGAAGGAATTGCCAAGCACCTCAAGGAAAAGTAACCCCTACAAACCTCTGAACGCACCACTAAGGCATATTCTCCACCAGATACAATCACGAGAAGAGCTCAAATGGCCAGAAAGGATGAGGCGAGACCCTTGAAAAAAGAATCAGAATAAGTTCTGTGATTTTCACAGAGACCATGGCCATACCACGGATGAGTGACGGATTCTAAAACAGGAAATCGAAGGCCAAATTCGTAGGGGAAAGCTTCAGGAGTTCACCCAAAATACTCAAAGGACCGACGGCTGATCACATAAGGGGAGGAGGACCAGTAGAGAGCCCGTCATAGGCAAAAAGGTCCCAGGCCAGACAAACCAAATGACAAAGATGGGGTGGAACTTCAACACCACATCATCTATGTCCTCCATGCAAACAGCCAGAGGAGTGGGATATCGAATAAGGCTCGGAAAAAGTATGCCCATGAGGCCAGGCAGCAGCTAGAGGTCTTCAATATTGATGCACTTGAGAAAAAGTATAAAGTAACCCCCACACTCCAATTTTCAGATCTGGACCTAATAGGGGTACATTTCCCCCACAATGACTCGCTCATAATATCCCTTCAAATCTCAAACCTCCATACCAAGAGAGTGCTCATTGACACGGGAGTTTCGGCAAATGTACTATTTACCCCTCCTTTTCAGAAAATGAAGATAAATCCAAAAGAACCCCAGCCCACTACAGCAAAGATGGCGGGTTTTAATGATGATATCAGCTCCCCACTCGGGACCATCAAACTCCCCATCACTATCAGGAGAGTCCCAAGATCAAAAGAGAGTCTTGACCGAACTCATGGTCATTGACGCGATTTCTCCCTACAATCTGATCCTCAGAAGACCTTGGATCCACAATCTCAATGTTATGACGTCCACTATGTATCAATGCTTAAAATTCATTCTGGAAGCAAAAGTTGGTAACCATCAAAGGCTACCAGCCTACGTCCAAGGAATGCCAAGCCATAGCCTTAAAGCCTAAAGCAAAGAAATAGCAATTACAAAAGTTTATTAACTCTGTCAAAACTCTGAACTCAAATATGGATGAACCATGTCCAAAGGAGTTAGGGGAACTGCTCAGCCCAAGAGGGACAAAGCAGTTCGCTTCAACCCAAGGAAAAGGTTTGAAAGATCCAAATTGATCCCCAAGACTCCAGTCGCGTTGTCTAGATAGGCTTCAGCTCGGAGCCCAAAGGAAGCAAAAGAGATAATAACTTTCCTAAAAGACAACGCTTCAGCCCTTGCCTAGAGTGTGAAGGACATGAATGGTATTGATCCTGACTTCATCAGCCATAAACTTATGGCCGATCCATGCTGCCCCCTAGTACATCAGAAGAGGAGGTCATTCCAACCGCGACGACACAAAATAATCAATGAAGATGTTGAGCGACTTCTGGAGGCTGAGATGATCAAGGAAGTCTACTATCCAGACTGGTTGGCCAATACAGTTTAGGCCAAAAAGAAGAATAGAAAGTGGAGGGTTTGTGTTGACTACACCAACCTCAACAAAGCATGCCACAAGGACAGCTTCTCGGTTCCCAGAATAGACCAACTAGTAGACGCAAATGCGAGCATCAACTCTTGAGTTTTATGAATGCATACTCGGGGTATAACCAAGTGCAAATGTACCCCCCAGATCAAGAGAAGACAACCTTCATGTCTGAAAGAAGAATTTACTGCTATAAGGTAATGCCTTTGGGGTTGAAGAATGCAGGCAGCAACCTATCAAAGGCTGATCAACAAAATGTTCCAGCCTCGAATTAGTGCACTATAGAGGTTTACATCGATGACATACTCGTAAAAAGCACAAATCAAAATGATCATGTCCAACATCTGGCTCAAACATTCGAGATTTTGAACAAACATGGCATGAAATTGAATCCCACCAAGTGGACCTTTGGCGTGACAGAGGAGAAGTTCCTAGAGTACTTAGCCTCTCAACATGGATAGAAGCTAACCCATCTCAGATCAGAGCCTTGAAAGAAATGAGCTGCCCTAGGACCAAGAGGGAGTTCCAAAGCTTAAATGGAATGATAGCTTGCTCTAAATCGTTTTATCTCCAAATCAACCAACTGATGTCTGCCATTCTCCAAAGCACTCAAGGGAGACAAATCCCTTGAATGGACCCCCGGAATGCGAGCACACTTTCCAACAACTGAAAGATTACCTCAGGTCCCCAAAACTCTTATCAAAACCAATTGTAGGCGAAATATTATATCTTTATCTTGCGGTCTTAGATCATGCAATCAGCTCTGTACTGTTGAGGGAACACAACAAAGTCCAAAGGCCAATCTTTTACGTTAGCAAAGCATTCAGTGGGAGCAGAGTCTAGATATCCGGATCTAGAAAAATTGGCCTACTCACTAATTATCTCAACTTGGAAGCTCAGACCTTACTTCCAAGCACATACTATAGTTGTGCCTACCACATACCCCCTTCGGAGTGTGCTCCACAGACCAGAACTCTTTGGACGATTAACGAAATGGTCTGTGGAATTAGGGGAGTTTGACATTCAGCATGAGCCCAGAACTACGATTAAAGAACAGGCTAATGGCCGATTTTTTTGGTTGAGTTTTCTGGGGTGCCTCAACAAAACAGCAATCAACCCCTATCTCAGATTTGGACCCTTCAAGTAGATGGATCCTCCACTAACAAAGGCGCTGGCATTGGAATAGTCTTACAGACCCCAGAGGGAGATATGCTCGAAAGAGCTATATCCTTAGGTTTTCATGCATCTAACAATGAGGCAGAATATGAAGCATTGATCATTGGAATCATGGTGGCCCTAGAGTGTGGACCTCGGGACCTGAAAGCTTACTCCGACTCACAGTTGGTGGTTAGCCAAATATCTGGTCGAAGAGTTACCTGGGATTCTTTGGGCTTATCGGACTACCTAGAAGAACTCCCACCGGGGAAACACCATTCCCTAACATTTGGAACTAAGGCTATTATACCTGTGGAAATTGGCTTACCCTTCTGCAGAACTGATATGTACCATTCGGATCAGAACAACGACCTACTTTCAAAAGGGTTGGACTTCCTAGAAGAAAAAATAGAGCAAGCCCAAATCCAGATGGCTTCCTACAAACAAAAAGCGTCAAAATATTTCAGCAACGCAAGCAAAGTTCGGTCGGCTTCAAGGTGGGGGACCTCTTACTCAGAAAAGTTTTTGCAAAACTAAAAAGCCTGGTTCGGGAAAGCTATCTCCCAACTGGGGGGGCCACTACCGAGTGGTAAAAACACACAGGCCGACCACTTACTGGTTGGAAGAACTCAATGGAAAGCAGGTTCCGAGGCCCTGGAACATAGAACACTTGAAGAAGTACTATCAGTAAAGTCTTTTAGCTTTAAATTCCATCGAGCCCCTAAGCTCTGGATGTTACAGCTCTGAATAAAGTCCTTTAGCTTTAAAATTCCATTAAGTCTATCAGATCTGAATGTTGTAGCTCTGAGATTTGTTAGCTTTAAATTCCATCGAGCCCTTGAGCTCTGGATGTTACAGCTCTGAGTAAAATCTTTTAGCTTTAAATTTCATTGAGTCTGTCAGATTTGGATGTTTTAGCTCAAAGATTTGTTAGCTTTAAATTCCATTGAACCCCTAAGCTTTGGATGTTACACTCTGAGGAAAATATTTGCTAGCTTTAAATTCCATTTGAGCCCCTGAGCTCTAGATGTTACACCTCTAAGGAAAATATTTGTTAGCTTTAAATTCCATTGAGTCCTGAGCTCTGAATGTTATAGCTCTAAGTAAAATCTTTTTTAGCTTTAAATTTCATTGAACCCCTAAGCTTTGGATGTTACAGCTCTGAGTAAAATCTTTGTTAGCCTTAAAATTCCATTAAGCCTATCAGATCTTGATGTGGTAGCTCAAAAACTAGTTAGTTTTAAAAATCCAAAGCCTATAAGCTCGGGATGTCACAACTCCAAATGTTTCGAATATTACTGAATATCTAAAGTCTGGGTGGTTTTCTAAAGATGAAAGCTATTTTGAAGACCAAATGGAACATTCCACAACAAAGAACATGTCTGACCACAAAAGTTGAAGAAACTAGTAAATGGCAGTTTAGAGTCATTACAAAAAGGCTACTTCAAAAAGAAAGAAACTAGTAACTATGACTAAGGAGTAGAGGAGTCAACAGGCTCTTCATCATCTTCAGTACTCCCCACTCTCATCAACTGAAACCTCTATTTGATCCAGTAGCTCGGTGTTGACTTCGAGATAAGCCTTGGCCATTTTCTTGAGGCAAAGATTATAGCCGTCAGAAGCAAGCCTCCACCCGAGCTTCAGGATCTTATCCTTTTGCTCTTCCACTAGCAGTAACTCAGGGCAGCCTCAATTTTGGAACGATGTCTCATCTCAACTTCAGAAATTGCAGTCTCAGCAATAGATAAGTTTGATCTCAGTTCAGAGATTTGCCTCTTCAGATCAGTTACTTCATTGTTGAGCAACGCTATGTCTGAATCCCGAAGTAAAATAGCATTGGAAGATCCAACCAGTTCTTCTCTAAGATCGTCTGTCAAAGAATGGGCCGTCCCAAGCTCCATCTCGGTATCATCAAGCCTCTTTTTCAATTCTTTAATCTTGTTGGCCGCCTCAGTAAAGCTCATAAGTTGGAGTTGAAGTTGTGCCTCCAGGTCATGAGATTCATACCTAATCTCACCGAGGACAGCCATAATGTGCAGTGCCTGCAAAACAAAAAGTTAACAAGTATAAACCACTAACAGAGGTTCAAAAAAAAAAAGGGGAATATCATTACCCAACACAAAGAGACGAAACCACCGTGAACAGCCTGAGCAACGCTGACTTGGGCCAACTCTCTTGTGATCTTCTCCTAACTCAAATCCCAAGCCATCCTCAGAGCATCCCTAATCGAAGGTAATGGAGGACTATCCTCCCCTAGGGTCCGAGCATAAGCTTCCCCTCTCTACTCGGAGTTCGTGACCTCCTTCCCTCTCCTTCTCGTTGAAGGAGTGGAGGTTCCAGCAACGTTAGCATGCCCTATCAAGCTCGGAAGTTCAGGGGAAAGAGCTGAAGGGTTCTGAACGTTCTCTTTCGTCGTGGTCCTTTCCAAGGAAGAACCATCTCCAAGGGCCACCCTCTTTGCCAAGATGAGAGCAGTAGGCTCACCAGTTGCTGCTCTTTTTTTCCTCAGAGGTCGGAACCCTAATAGAACTTGCTTTCGAAGATCCATATCTGGGACTTGAATCAACCCTGCCCTGGTTAGATTTTCAACACTCAGAACCTTATTATGAGTTCGTAGTGTCGACGTTAGAATCTTCCGAAGTCTCACTTGCCGATCGTTAGTAAGTTTTGTATAACCTTTGGTGTTTTGGGCTGCGAAAAAATTGAGCAACACCAAATAAATCAGAGCTTAAAAAAAACAAGCAGAGAAAGTCGGGCAAGAAAAGAGGAAATTATCTCACCAGTTCTTCCTGGAATCCAAGAAATCACCCCCGAGTCCATCTCAGTATGGTTAGCCTCCTCCAGAGCACCTTTAGGGAAGAAGTACCACTTCTTCCAAGTCTTATTAAAAGTGGGTACCGAGGTAAAGGGTTTGTACTGAGAAGGGAAGGATAGGTAATATAGACCCTCACTACTTTTCTTAAGGTCCATGCGGCACCTTAGAAGGGAAAGGTCAAGTTTTACTTTGTTTAACAAGGATAGGACCAAGGAAGCCAAAAGCTGCCACCACCTATTAACATTCAGGTCGACAGGGCAGATACCATACAGATAAAAGAAACGTTTTAAGAAAGGATGAAAAGGAAACCTAAACCCTAGTTCAAACCATTCTTTGCATGCACATATTTCATGGGGACCAGGGTTGTTGGGGTGTTCATCGGGCCTAGGAACCCTACAAATCACTGACGGTGGGATTTTGTAGGTAACCTTCAAGGTATTTAAACAACTGGGGGGTAAAAGGACTGGCCTTAGGATCCCACGATTCAGAGCCGTCCTCAATCTCGTTGTTATCAATATCATTATTTGATTCACTAGAATTCCCCTCAGCGTCAATAGAGTTAGAAACACTGAACTCAATGTTTTCCTCCTCTTGATTTGACATAATAAAGAATGTAAAACGAAAAGGAAATGAGAGAAGTATTAGGGAAGAAAGATTCTGACCTCAAATCAAAAAGGAGGGGCTTAAAAGCCTTCGCAAGAAGCAAGTACACTTAATCAAAGAACGTCACCGGAGGGAAGCAACCTTGATCGGGGATTGCCCTCGTCCGACAAAGAATCAGAAAGTTCTTATGATAAGAGATGCCCTCTTATAAATGGTTCTTTTCATTTAATGAACAATGATCTTTTCCTTAGATTGCAAACCGACGGCACCTGATAAATGCTTGGCATTTTACGAGGCGACGAGACAATTGGCTCCTCGAAAAACAAACCAACGGGACATAACCAAAAGTCGCAAAGCATTTAGCTCGGACCTCAGAATCTTTCCTCGGATTGTAAGATCTGAAGCTGGAGGGAAAAGTCGCAAAGCATTTAGCTCGAACCTCGGAATCTTTCCTTAGATTGTAAGATCTGAAGTTAAAGGGAAAAGTAGCAAAACATTTAGTCAGACCTTAGAACCTTGACCCAAATCATAAGGTCTGAGGCTCGGGGGGGAGAGTAACTAGTGTGCCCAAACTCAATTCACAAGGTAAGAGTGACATCTGGCAGCTTAGAAGCATGGATACAGACAAGAGACACGGATATGACACGAACAAGCAGACGCATTATTTCTCAAAAAAATAGGACACGGACAAGTTAGGAACACATTAAATATATATAATTTTTTTATATTTTTTATATAATAATATAATAAAAACCTAATGTTATTTTAATTAACATTAGCATAAAACACACAAATTTAAAAAAAATTATTCAGATATATTAAAATAACAAAGTTATTAAATTAAAATTAAAGAACTTCTTCATTTAATCATCAACATCTATGATTCAAGTAGCAGAACACGTGTCCGAAAATGTCAGTGTCCGATACGTGTCCGACACGGACACGTGAGCCAAAATAGAGTGTCTGTGCTTTATAGTCTGGCAGTGAAATCTAAAAGGATACCATCCAGATCTCATCGCTCAGTGTTGAGTCAAACTTGAAAGGATGACCCCCAAACCTCATGACTCAGTGCTGAGTGCTGAGGTATACAGACGGAGAATAGGTTATTTAAAAATATACGAGAATTGACCAAGTCAAAAGGATCGAATCAAATCCCTATTTTCTTGGGAAGATCTCAATAACAAGATATTCATCATCTATAAAAGGCGCAAGACCTCAACCAAAAGAGGAACGCCTCTCTAAAAATCCTACACTCACTTTTGGTAGTTCCTTGTTCAAGCTACTAACTTAACCGTTGGAGGATTCTTCACCAAACCGCCACCGTTGATTTTCAAATCCCATCTTTACAGATACCTCGGAGAAAGGATTTCGGGCATCGACATCTTCAATAAACATGATAGGACCTTTGTATGATCTTGCATGCCCCTGAAATGGCTGGTCCAAGCTTGGACCGTTATTAATGAAGCTTGAAAAGCTTACCCATAAACAAACTTGAACCAAACCTATTTTTGAGCCTTAGGACTTATCTACTCACAAAATGAACCAAGGAAACGTATGGTCGTGATTAAAAAGCTCACCGTTGAGCTTCGAATAACCCAATTGCAGGTTTGGCCAAAAATGGAAAAACCTTGCATGGAGCTTTAAAATAAAAAAACTGAACAGGGATTAAAAGCTTATAACCTAAGGAAACTAATGAAATGATTTCGTAAAATTTGGTTCAAAAATGGCCATGAACTGAACCACGACCAGTCCATAGCCATGAATGCCTGATCGAGCTTCTGAGCTCTGTTCGAGCAACCAAACCAACGTAAAAATGTTCCTGAGCAACCGAGAAAGCATTCAGAATGAAAAACGAGGTGAGAAGCTAGAAAGAAATGCACAAAAATGTGTTCGCATATCCCTAGGGATTGCAGCTATAATGACTGGTCATGTGAAGATGACGACGAGTCGACTAAGTTGACTCGGCCGAGTCATTCGAGTCAACCGAGTTGAATTGGTTATGTGTCAGCTCACGATAAAACCAGACCTTAAGTAGAAAGACGTTGTTTTGATTAATACAAAATCAATCTGCGTCGTTTTGAGCATAGTTTAAAAAATCCAACCTAGCCTATTTGGTTACAAGTGTAATAAATTTAAAATTAGGGTTCTTGCTATTCTTAAGTCGGACAAGGTTATTAAATTGAGAATAGGCATGTTTGGCCACTAAATTAATCAATTAGATTAAAATTGGGGTATCTCAAACCTAGATAAGGACTTAATTAAGGATAATAAGCTCTTTGTTTTGCAATTTAAATTGGAATAAGGTTATCCATGAAGCGGATAACCCCAGAATTGCAGATAGGAACTGTTTGGCTATTCAAGGGTTTAATTGAAATTTCTGAAACTACGTATTGACCCCTAGACTTTTAAATAATTATACTATAGCCCAGATTTTTGAAAATTTATTCAATTATACCCCTAAAAATATATAAAATTATATTTTAGCCCCTGAAATTTTAAAAATTACCAAAATACCCCTAAAATTTGAAAATTACGATTCTACCCCTAGAATTAAATAAAATTACAATAATATTCTTATAAAAAATGAAAAAAATTTCTTTCTAGCATAAAATGAGCTAAACAAAGCCAAATCAAGATTTATAAAAAACAAACTCGGGGTTTTTCGACATTTCGGACCCAATGGTGAGTCCTGTTTGGGCAAATTAGATTTCTAAATACATAAATGGATAAACTAGACTAATTTCAAATAAAAGCTTAATTAAGCTACCAAATGATCTCTGAACGACCGTAAGGGTACCTACCCTAGGGTTCTTCGACGTTTTGGATTCAACACTAGAGCTCGTTTCGTCAAATAAAGTACCAAAAATACAAATACATAAAATGGGTAATTCCCAAACTGCCCTCAATGATAAAATAGCCTACCAAATGAGTATAGAAAATGAGGGAAGACCATTCTTAAGAATTTTGGGCTTTCTAGGCTCAATGGTGAGGCTCATTCGAACTAATAGGACCCCTAAGATAACATTTGGAGTTGTGTAGCGCCTTGAACAAGTACCTAATAAGATTTTGATATGTGCTATAGGAATGGTTGAATAAGGAAGAGACCTTGATATAAGATTTTGGACTTCAGGTGAGTATTTCATGTCATGTTAAAGTGCTTTTTGATTATAGATATATCAAATTCAACTATAATTTATGTTATATGTTATACATACTCAAATGGTTTGAAAACATGCATTGCTATAATACTACTATCCGTGACTTTAGATAATATGACTTGTGGAATTTATTTGGTGTCGAGAATATATTTGAACTATTGGACATTGAAATTATTTATTTGGCCATTGAATTTGCTATCGAACATTATTAGCTTTGGATTTGATTTTAATGCATTTTATTTTCTTGAACTTCTATGATTAGTCGTTATCGAACAGATTATGACTCTATCAAATCTCATGGAACCTTATTGAATCCCTATCGAACCCTAGTCAGAGGGTCTAAATAGTGGGTAACCGCACTGATCGGCACTATGAACTAGTTCCATCGAATGTCGATCTCGATCATAGCAATACTTTTCTGCAAATATATGACTTTGAATATCATCAAACATTATTACTTTGAACATATTGAAGATGAACTAGACATCGAACTATTGAAATATGATATTGAATGTGATGTGCTTTGAATTACAATATAAAATGTGATTCATTTTGTACTATGATATAGAATATGTCTTACTTTGAAGCATATGATATAGAATATAACTTACTTGAATATATGATATAGAATATGATATCGACCTTGAAATTATTAATTTAAGTTACTTTCTCTGAGTATTTGACTAGCTTTTAAAATTCATTGACATTAACATGGAACTCTCTTACTTTTGACTTGGATATCTATTCGAATTTGACTACCTCTATTTCTTAAAGAGTATAGATATTTCATTGAAAAACTATATAAGTAGTTTTCAAACCCTTGACAAGTGGTGAAATTCTCACAGAACTTAGTGAAACTCACTTTAGCATAGTTGTCAAAACGTTTATCGGAAGGCATATCAATTTTCAAAAAATGTGTTTCATATCGTGTATCATATTGCGTGTCGTAGATATGCGTAATTTTTTTAAATATATTTATAAATATAAATATATATACACATGGTTAAAAATTATTAAAATAACATTTCAATTCACTTATCATAACAAAAATTCATATTAAATTCCACAATCTATAGTCCATAGACTCCATACAATACATAAAATAATATCTTTTAAATATTCTTTAGTTGTATTGTAGACTATGTATAGTCCATACCATACTAGAAATAATGTCCCAAGCATAATTGTCTCGTTTTTCAAATATATTGTATCATGTTATATATATATATATATATACACACACACACACACACACACACACACACACGGTATATAAAATGTATAAAATGATAAAAATAATATTTCAACTTACTTATAAAAAAAATCAACTTAAATTCCATACAATACAAGAATCAAGATTTATAAATAATACAAATTTCAAACTAACCATGTGGCTGGGGTTCTAAGAGTCACTCCTAGGGGACAAGGTTCTAAGCACAGATGCTAAGTGCCCATTTGGAGAAGTTTTTGATTGTGGAGAAGCACTTTAGGAGAATTGATTTGGTGTTTAGCTAGATGTATTTTAGAAGTGATTCTAATGTTATAATTGATTATTGAGTGTATGGTAAAAATTATTTAGAAGTGTATAAATTAAGGTTTGGAATTTTTTTAAAAAACCATATAATAAAAATTCCAAATTGTAAAATAAACTTTAAAAGAGAGAGAAAGAGGGGGGGAGGGAGAGAGAGAGCTAACTGGTAGCCGGAGAAGAAGGGACCGCACTTTAGAAGAATTGATTTTGGTGTTTAGCTAGATGTATTTTAGAAGTGATTCTAATGTTATAATTGATTCTTGAGTGTTTGGTAAAAATTATTTAGAAGTGTATAAATTAAGGTTTGGAATTTTTTTAAAAAACTATATAATAAAAATTCCAAATTGTAAAATAAACTTTAAGAGAGAGAGAAAGAGAGGGGGAGGGAGGGAGAGAGAGAGAGCTAATTGGTTGCCGGAGACAAAGGGACTGCTAACAATAGACCGGAGATAATAGGATGGCCAACCGTCACTGTAGTAGAGGGGCATGAGAGAGTTGGAATATGTTTGGAAGTATGAAAAAAGATGGAGGACAGTGAGGTTAGTTTGTGGGCTGGCACAACTGTTATTATTAGCCAAAATATTGAAGGGAAAAATTGGAACATAAAAGGCTGGCCCGAGATGCATGGATTAGGAAGCGGATCAGGCCTGCTTGTAGGGTCTGGAGTTATGAGCCCAATTTGTGTCACGTTTGGGCTGGATAAGGCCCGGCCAGAAAGCCCACTCTGGGTAGGCTTTGTTTCAGGCATTGAAACACCAAACACTGCGGCTGAGCCACGAGCCCTAATCTTAATTTCTATTGTATGAAGCAGATTTGGCTGTAAGATGAATGATACACAGTAGCATAATTTCTGTGTTCTGTTGCATCAAAAAATGTTTCTCTAGAAAGAAGCACTTCAGAATGATCATGACAAGGCCTACACATGGTATAAGGCAGATGTTAATGGTGATGAGCTCTATTCTATGCATGCATATTCATCGAGGCAGTGTCAAATGGAGTGTTCTGTGAAATATAACAGACATATTGGTAGAAAAACAAAAAAAATTGGAACCCAGTTAAGATCCATTACTGAGACCGAGGAGCCATTCCACTCGCATTTCCAAAGTGATTCCCAGCTACAACGACAGGAATCCCATGGTTTCCTGCTGCAATGGAAGCTGTGTGCCTGTATTCTTCAAAAGTTTAAACCATCAGCTACTTGTGTAGATTTGATAAACCATTATATAAAGAGAGAATTTCAACATCATGAAGACTGAAATATGAATTATCAATATATATATAATATATATATGGAAATGGAAATCAGGGCAATCTATAATTTATAATATTTGGAAAGAAAAAGAATGAAGTGTGTTTTGCTCACTGCATCATTTTACACAAAGCTAATTGGTTTTCTTATGCACAATCAATATAAACTTATAGGAAGCATTCTTATCTATTTTATTACATTTTAGTATCATTTTCGTAATAGCAAAAATAGAAAAAATTCTTATAAAAGAGTTCAAAAGTCAAAATGCATTGGAAACAAAAACAGAATTTTTTCATTCACATATGGGTTTAAACACCCAATGAGTAACATAGCAATCACGTACACATTTTAGTTAGGCTCGACATGAATTCCAGGTGTCTGCCATGGTGACATTAAGAAAAAAGAAAGTAAAACAGTGACAGACAGGTAGACATGTATCAGCCTCTCCAATAGAAAAGGAGTGTGGGAGGTTCAAAATAGGCTTGTCCTAGTTTTTTAGCCCATAAGATTCTTAGGCAATAGGGGAAATACTATAATGTCATTAACAATACTGCAAAATGATTTGAAGGAGATCACTTCATCTAAAGCAATCTAATATAGTGATCCCAACTAGCTATCTAATGGACTTCTTGGGCTGCAGTATTCTTAATATTTTCATGCCCTGATGAACAAACACATCACGTAGTTCCAATCAATCAAGCTTTACTAAAGAACTCAACATGAATATTGAAGTTCACATGTACGCATATTATCAAGGCAGTATTATTCATATTTTCATACCCAGATGAACAAACAATCAATCAAGCTTTAATAAAGATCTCAACATGAATATTGAAGTTCACATGTATGCATATTATCAGGTTTTCTAATACTTTTTTCTTTTGGGTCTTAAGGACTGATGATAAGATGTGAAACTCATGATACTCTAATAAATTCCCACCAACATAAATGGCAATCTGATTGCAAAATTCTTGAACATGACCAAGAAAAATCAATTCCCCCCGGCAGGCAGTTGAAGTGATAAATCTAAAACTTTTGGCAGAGAAAGTAGATTCAGGACCAAAAGCTACAATAGTACAACAATCTTACTAAAAAAACTATCACCAAATAAGAGGAAATACTCACGTCCCATGGCCATCACCATCAAACGGTGAAGCATAGTCCTGAGTTGCATTAAATATTCCTCTGGTTATAGCAGATGCTGCAAAATGGCGGGCTCCAATAAGCTTTCTGTTGCAGGACCCAGATGGAAATTCCCGAGTGACTTCACAAATGCCAGAGAAGTGCTCTGGAACTGGATATGGTTTTTCAGATATATCATCAGAGAAGCTGGGATGTGTTGGATCAATTCCAGTATCAATAAATCCAATCACAATTCCTTCTCCAGCAGACTCATATCCACCTTCTTGAACCCATGCCCCTTGCGGCAGACCCAGGAACTGTGGAGTATGTGTGGTTGCAGTTCTAACTGAGAAATCCAAAACCACATTTGCCACTTCTCTCCTTCTTGAAAGCTCATCGACCTTCAAAATTGACCATTATTAGAAGATTGATATGGAGTATAACTTTATCAAACAACCAGTGTATCTATATATTGTAAAAGTAGTAATGATGGATACAAGACTAACTATCAATCACAGATATTAAAAAACTAGGTCCTTACCACTAATAAATTTAAGTAGAACTTCTTGATCCTTGCCACCAATAAATTTAAGTAGATCTTTCCATCATTATAAAAGAAAAAAAATTGGTGGGTTATTTTCCTATGCTTTGTTGGTACGGGTCCTCTCTTCTTCTTTTCTTTGTTGGGAAGAAAGATGAGAAAAAATTTTAGAAAATTAGGAAGAAGAAGTGAATTTTTGGGTGTCTTGTAAAAGTAGTGCCTAGCGGTAAGTGGTCTTTGGCCCTATTTATATCCTGTACTCCTTTCTTGATTGTTGATAGTCAAGATTTTGCCATTCTTTTTTTTCCTTGAATTCTGATCAACAGGAGCCTTTGCCCTACTTTGGGCATGGATGTTTCCCTAATTACCACCTTTTTCCTGAAGAAAACAAAGTGTCTCTTTGAGTTAATATTCCATAGTCCTGGAAATGGAATTGTAAAAATATTTTTAGTCAAATTTATTAGCGGTATGGATCAAGCTTTTCTTTCTTTCTTTCTTTTCCTTTTTTTTTTTTTTATATTGAAGCACCACTATACGTTTTCTACAATGATGATGATACAAATTAGAGGACATAACTAACTTACAACATACCTGCTGGGGTGTAACAAGAACAGAAAATCCATTGATCAAGTAATGGTAGCTATAAAGCTTAAGATATTTCTCCCCTCTCAAAACCCTCCTCAGCAATGAATCATGAACTCGGGCAATATAAGAACTATAACGCCCATCATTTCTTGAAATATTCCTATATTTAGAAAGCCAATATCAAAAGCATGATTTTCACCACGAAATTTTTTTAAGATTGCAAACTGACTAAAACTGACTAAAAAAGAACAAAAAATTCAAAAACAGAGACAGAGAGAAAAGGGGCGAGTAGAAATAGGAAAAGCATTCAACTATAATACGAGATATTATCATCAGATTTAGGTGAATTAGAAAATAATGATTAAACTGGTAAGAATTTGAACAAAAATAGTTCTCACATCTCACCATATCAGTCTTCTTGTTGATACATAAAACACAATACTAGAATTATGGAAGGATAACTTTTTATATAATCAACCAAAAAATTCAAATTTCTTACCTAATAATTAGTGCTAAAATAGAAAAATAATAATTAGTACTAAAATAGAAAAACAAACACATTCATTTAAACCCCAATACCCAAAAAAAAAAAATCTGAATAAGAACATCAATGTTTCAGTTTAACATAAAAATAAAAGCACGGTAGTTTTATAAATTACTGAACAACAAAAAGAAATTAGTTTGAGCTGCTGAGGCATGACAGCCATTATAGCCCAATCTAAATCCAAAGAATAGAAGGAAGAAAAAAAAGTACATTGGTGCATGTGGTCTTTTTACTCTCCCAGAAGCACCATGTTTAAAACCATTACTCTTCACTCTCAGCTCATCGTAATGGGCAACAGGAGCTTGTTTCAGAGTGACAATATACACAGCAGGAACTGCATCTGCGTTATCCTGACACCAAGAGTGCCCCATAAACAGCCCCAAACAAAGCGTCACCATTAATTGCACCCCATGAATGCCCTCCATTTGGGAACACCAAAAATCAAACTAAACTCAATATATTCCCAGAAAACGAAAACTAAGTCACCCCAAGAGAAAAGTAAGCAATGACCAACACAAACTCTTCAGCAACACAAACTCTTCAAGCACAACCGCCTTCTTCCTCTTCAAGTGCTTTGAAGGAACAGGGTAGCAAGGCGAGCAAACCCACAACACTAGAATTTTTTCTAAAATAGACTTCTTTTCAAATTTTTTTTCAAAAATGAGGCTACTTGACCAAATTAAAATTATTTATAAAATCATCTTTCTTAAAAATTAAAAAAAAAAATTAAAAAAATTATTTAAAATTAATTTTTAAAAACTTCTTTTTAAAAAAATAATTTTTCTTAATAAAAAAATTTTAAAAACATTTTTAAGAAAGAAAATTTAAAAAAAAATTATTTAAATGTTTTTTCAAAAAAATATTTTTAAAAACATCTTTTTAAAAAATGTTTTATTAATAAAAAAATACTTTTTAAAAATTAATTTTAAAAATAATCTCAATTTTGTAAATAAATTAAAAATAATATCAAATTAAAAAAAAATTTAAATCCTAATTCAGAATTTAACCCCACAAAACTAGAGACCCTGTTGCCCTTAGCTACACAGCTGTAAAGAGGAACTCGAAAACCCCATTAAACCTTCATAGATAAATGGGACAACAGGGGTGTTTTTAGTGAGAAGAAAAAAAAAACCTTGTGCCCTTTTACACAGAGAGAGAGAGAGAGAAAGTGGAGAAGCACGTACTAAAGAGTTTCTGCAAACTTTCTTCAGTGGTGTGCTTATGAAAGTCCTGTTTAATATTTTAATGAGAAGTGAACCTTTATGTTTTTGTTTTCATTCCGTTTTCGACTGTTTGGAAGGTCAGAGTGTCCACTTCCTCTAGTGGTCATGTGAAAAGAAAGACGCGCAAAAAGCAAAATCGGGAATTTTTTACTGAAGTTATGATTCTTAAGAAGTCATTTTAAATTTTTTATTAATTTAAAATATAATTTTAAATTTATATTTAGAAAATACGATTTTATTAAAAATTTGATGTTAAAATTACATATTCAAAATATAATTTAAAAAATAACATAAATTTAAAAAATAAATTAAAATTTTGAATTAAATAATAAAAAAACTCACGTAAATTAGGTGAAAAAATCTCAAAATCAGCATACAAATAAAAGATACACATACACTTATACATGCAGGCGTGTATACGAAGAGAAGAGAGTGTTTGGTGATTCAGATTGTTAGAAAGGTGTGAGGGCCTAGAGAAATTGATGGTTGGCTTTTGTGTTTTTGGCTTTTTTTTTTCTTTGTAATGGTGGTTGTCTATTGTTTCCAACATTCCAATTATTTAAGGAGATAGGGCAAAAAGATTAGTGAGTTGCAACTAGCTTTTGCGAGTGATCAGAGAGAGATGGTGGAAGCCTTGTGATAGAGAGACGACAAGGGATAGAGAATGGTAATGGGAGTTTTATGGGGACGGTGGCCTATCAAGCACTTAAAATAAAGCACCTGGGAATGGGAGTCTTATGGGACGGTGGTCTATCAAGCACTTAAAATAAAGCACCTGGGTGTATGCGGTCCTTATTTTACATTATGTTAAGTTATTACTAGCATGGAGGCATGTTATGCACCCCCTTGTCTAAAAGAAATCCACGATTGTTTGTTTAAAATTTATTATTACTACAAATCCATCAATCTTTCTATCTAATTATTAGAATGTAGTTTGACGTGATTGTTTAGATTTTATTATTTCTTCTCTGAACTTTAGTATTTTTTTTTTTTTTTCATTGTAAGTTTTTTAAACAAAATTCGACGTGGCAATTTAGATTCTATATCTCTAATGTCTCATAAACTCTATACATATCTTCTCATTAATTAATTTTAATTTTCATTACTATCCAAGTACACACGTCCCTCTCCCCTCAAACAAATTTTGTTTCAAATTTTGTTATGCTATCTTCTTTTTTCTTTCCTTTTTCTAATTCACCCTCTTCTTTGTGCTACAGGTACAATTCTCATGCCATTTTTTTCTTCCTTTTCATAAACTAATTATCTCTTTTCTTTGGATTTTTTTAATAGGCCTCACTCTCTACATTCTTTAAATATATTAGTTAAATTGTTCTCTATGTTTATTTTTTTTAATCTTTTATGATGTTGCTCTTCCTGGTCTGAATGTTTCCTCTCCCAAATTATCTGTTAAGAACTTAATATCAAAGGGTCACCGAAAAGGCTCCGATGGTAGCCGTTCTGATGATAAAATTAGTAATTCAAGAGACGAATTAAACATGAATTGAAAAGTGTACCTTATGACCTTATTTATAAAGTGTAGATTTTCCAAGTTGAGTAGGACTAAGAGACATAAAAGTAGGGATTCAAAGATATCCGTAGATAGTAGTTACTATATTGAATTTTGTTTTCTTATTCTGAGATCGGTAGTTAATGGAAAGCGGTGACAAGCTCTAAAGCCATTATCTCTTAATCACCAGCACTTGGTTCGTTCTGGATAAAGTAGCCCTCTCCTGATATGTACCCTAAAGAACTTATTATAGACACGTGTCAGATAAATTATGACATATCAGCAAGTCCCTCCCGAGCCTCAATTCTATGGCATTTATTTAGAGCTAAGGTTAGAGTTTCTGAAATGTTACATGCGTGTCAGTCATAAATAAGTCGTTTCGCATTCCAAGGAAACAGTCGTCGATGTGACATTTATTACACCAACCGCTGGTTGGGAATACGAGGCTATCATTACCTCAACTGCCATGGTGGTTCAAAAGCGATGCCCCTTACATGGACACCTATTGGATCTTATAAAAAGGGGGGGCAACATATTACTACTCCCCTTTTCAACATTTTGCCATTTTTAGCATTTCAAACAATAAGAGAAACTTTCTAAGTGAAAAGATCTCCGATGTACCAAAAAAACTCCTCTGATTAAGACCTCGGTCAGGTTTGGTTCACAAACCTTTTCTATTTTCTTCATCTTTTTCACTTCTTTTTTCTGTTCTTCTCCCTATTTTTTTTTTACAATGTCTGTGTCTAATGCCCAGTCAAGTATTGGTTATAAAGTCATAGAATTACAGGAAGTAGATAATCAAAGAGAATTGAACCTAGTAACTAACAATCCTTTAGAAAATAGACCCATTAGTAGTCCGACCTCAAGTTCAGAGGTTAAGATAGTCGACACCTTCTTAGAGCCTAGGAATAGAGGTGCCGAAAGTTCTGGCAAGACCTAAAACAAAAAAGAGGGTGAAAGCATCTGTCACGACCCATAACCCACCCTCTACGGATTAGCAGACCGCAACTATCCGACTCGGCCCTTTCGCTGAACCGAACCTGATCATCTTGTTACACTATCATCAATGCAACTAACATATAACCACGTACATCATCATATATAAACATAGCGGAAGATAATAAAGGAAAAGGGTTACATGTACATATCAGTCTGCTAATACAAAAGTATAGCCTAAAAAATTTTTAAGCATTCACCTCATCCTCAGGACGTGAATATACGGGAGTGCTACAAAATTGTACTACTATTATCGTTACTTGCGAAAAATGTCCAATCTAGTCACAGCCTCCTATGGTCTGCTGTCCGTGTCAGTCCCTAAAATCATCATATAAATTGGAGTGAGCTAAACTAAGCTCAGTAAGTAAGCCCTTTACTCTGCCATGTGTACAAGATCTAAAATGAAACTGAATAATAAGAATATGATAGGCAGTCAATATCATAGCAAGAATCATAACTCATCAATGAATACCAAATGATCAAGAATAACAACAATCATAGCTCGTCAAAGAATATCTAATGATTAGGAAATTAGCTGATAATCAAAGAGCATCTAGTCTGAATAACAATATCGTATGCTGTAGACAAAAGCTGTCAAATACATGATCAAAGTACGTACTCAAATAACACTGAATAACTGTCTGATCATTCATATAAGAACATGATCATACTAGGAATCTCAATAAAAAGATAGTGATGTCAAAACTGGTGGATGCTATAAACTACGGGGCCTGACTACCCCCTGTGTGCATAAGCACTGAGCTCAATCATGTAAAACTGATCCCCGTACTCGGGATAGGACCCCGTACTCGAGTCAATAATGTAAAACTAATCCCCGTACTCGGGATAGGACCCCTTACTTGGGTCATACTACGCATCTAGATGGAGTTGTGACTGAGTACAAATCCGGTACCGATAAAAAAATAACAAGATCATGCTACCTCCACGGAGAAGAATGTAGAGCATAACTGGTTCAAGGAAACATAATATAACAATAGCTTTTTACAACTATGTTACCGTGCTGCCGAGAACAACAACATCTGGCCCCTCTTGGCCCTATATACAAGTGTACAGAATGGTCCTTTGCATAAATGTACGGAATCTCATGATCAGGATATAACATCATCAATAGTTATGGAAATCAAGAGTAGGATACAACATCATAGCTAAGCTATTCCACTGAGAAACAATATTACAAAGTGGAATCATAAAGGATCTTATATGATAAGAAATAGTACAAATGCGTATATAAGAACTATGACATGGCTAGGAATGTATTATATACAGAGATCAGTTATTACTTACCTTTTTCTATCCCACGTAATCAAGCTATTTCTTTTCCTTTCGACGCTCTTGTCATTTGGCAAATACAACTCAGTCTATAACCATAATCAATAAATGCTATGTATTCAAATATATCTATCATGGCTATAAGTATTTTATTTCTTAATTTAGACCTCGTCATTGTGTCTGAAATATTGAATAAAATTAATTTAGACTTTTACGAATCTCAATTTGGACTCTTAGATTGAAAAGGGTCAAATGATCATTTTGTACTTTTACGTGTCTTTTATTCTCGGGACCTCTTTTCATGATTTTCACTTTACCATTGGGTTTGGAATGTCCGAGATAATAAAAATTGACTTTTTTTTAACTAATTTCAATATCGAGATTATTTCCTTTAATTAAATCAATTTAATTAAATTTAATCATTTAAGATAATAATATATATTATTTATGGTAAATATGAACACATGTGCCATGACGGCACACTTTTTTTGATTTATAATTATCTAAACAGCGAACAAAATCCTTAACTTAGAATAAGATATCTCAATCAAGTCAATTCCTATAACCTAACAAGGTATATCAATATTTAATTTAAAACAAAACCTAACCAAACGACACAGTTTTAGGCCAAACTAGTTGAAAACGACGCAGCATCGCGTCTACTGCTCATCGTCTTCTCTTTTGACAATCCAGTTATCTCCTCTGGCAACGGCCAGATTTTCCGACCAGTTTTCCAACCTATTTTCAATGGGTTTTCTTCCTTATTGCATGAGGATCAAAACCTCATGGTTAGTTTTTCATGCAACCTTCCCTATCTCCCCGAATCATAAGGAAATTGTAGCTCTAGTGAGAACACCCGATTTTTCGGCGAGCTCATTTCGTGGTGATTTTTCTACTGTTTGATTCAATGTCTTTTCTAATATTTTTATGCACCTCTTATGAATGATTTCCTACTATTTAAAGCAAGATTACTGCAATAAAACTCTAAAACTAAATTATCCATCAAGACCTGCAACTTAGTTTTCTAAACTCATTTTTGCATTATTTTTGTTTATTCTTTTTGTATTTTAATCCTTAAATCATACTACATAAAGCCCTCTAAGTGAATAAAACTAACATACTCATTTAACAATTCAAAATTTAAAACTAACTTACAGTTTTTTTTTCTTCTGGATTGTCAGGCCTGCTGCACCACCCTTTGTTACTACTTCTTCTTTCTTCTCCTTTTTCTTCTTCCTCCATTCATGGCGGTCATGGCATTGCTGCAGCAATGTTTTCTTTCTCTCTCTCTCTCTCTCTTGCTTTCTTTTTCTTTTTCTTTTGTTTCAGTTTTTAAAGTGCTTAACCATTTTGTTGAAGACTGAGAGATTTATATATAGCTATAGTTCATTCTCGATTTCTCTAGTTTTTGGCAGCTTCTTGAAGTTTTAAGCTAATCATGTGTATCTCTCTTTCGGTTAGAAGCTTCTTAATGATCCATGTGTCTAGATATATATATATATAGTCAACTATTGCGACTGTTTTTCTTTTCCTGCTTATTTTCATTTTATGTGTACACATCCCATATTCATCCAACATCCTTCTAGCTACTTCCATTTATATAATATATTATTTAGTGTACACTTGTATTCATGTATTAATATTTATATATCATAATTCACACTTAATCACAAGTATATTTTTCAGCGCTCATTTTTGTATTTGATATTTTTATGTCATAAAATATCAATTTCTGAAATACCAGCAAGTTTGGCATAATTTTGGGGCTCGGTATTACTATTATTTATTTCATAGGTTTTGGGTCCCTAGTCGTGTCTCATATTATATTAATTCCCGTGTTGGCCTTTATTGTAAACTTTGGCACCAGTTCAAATGATTTTAACTCGATTGACCTGGTTGTCAATTTTTTGAGCATACACCATCTTCGGAGTTTTTTGGATTTTTATTTTTTTTTATTTTTTATTTTTATAATCTAATCCCATTCATTTAAGCTCGGTCACTGTTTTAGTCTTATCAGATTTTTGGGATATTATAGCGCCATTACTCAAAGCATGATCGATGCTCTAAAGATTGGTTTCAATTTTTCTAATAATGTGTCATGTAGGATACCTGAGCCTATAGATCGCCTCTCTAGTGTCCACTATGGTGAGACCTGTGCTTATCTTGAATGTTTTGAGATTGGGTACGGTTTCCTTTTCATCGTATTATTAAGGAATTTTTTAGTTGGTTTAACATGTGCCCAACTGATCTGAACATAAATAGTTAGATTCAATTGCTAGGTTTTATAGTCTTAGGCCATTTGAATGGCGTTGAAGTAGACATTTCGCTTTGATCAGTACAAAACTGCAAGTGCACAGTATCGTAGTTTTATAGTAAAGTGACGAGAAGAGTATTGTCCTCAGGGTTTGGTAACTTACTTTTCACAAATACCGAAATTATACTAATCTCGACTTTATTTAGAAAAGTCACAAAGATTTTTGTAATTGCAATTTAAAATAAAATCAATTCAAAGAAAGTACTCAAATGAAAAGAAAGATGTTTTTCGAAAATCAAATTAATGGGAGAGAAAACTTCTAGGAAATCGATTTCACCTAATCCTTCACTATGCTTTACTCATCTAACTAATTGAATTTAATTCTCTATGTTTATTAGCAAATCTCCAATTCATCCAAAAGCCTCTTTCGACAGTCAATTCAAAATTATTCTTATTCATCATTTTACACAAGAGTATGTAAATTAATAAAGCAAGAAAGTAATAAGACCAACGATTTTAATACTACATAGGTTCATACAAGTCTTTCGATCTCTATATTCACCTATGCTGAAATATCCAAGATCTATCTTATAATTCCCTCTTTCGACAGCAAATCACAAGATCAAAATCATCTAATTAATGGTAAGTTAATTAGAAGCAATAAGCTCAGAATAAATTAGACAAACATGAAAGAGAATTACTTCAAATTATCATAGAAAAGCAAGCATAGTTCGAGACGAGATTACATCGTTTTCCTAGAATAAAGAAAATTTAGTTCATGCTAGAAATTAAATGCAACATCAACGAATTCACCATGATTTTTCCTGAGAGGAATGGAAGAAAATGACACTAAAAAATACTCTTTCAGCCGCAGAAGTGTCCATTTTCTTCTGCTTTTTTTCCTTCCTACCGTTACTGCTTCTCTAGCCGCAGCGTGTCCTTTTTCTTCTCTTTTCTTTTTTCTCTCCTGCTATTCTCTCCAAGTCGTAGTGCCTACTTTTTCTTCTAAATCTCTTCCTGCCGCAGCACGTCTGTTCCCTATTTTCTTGCGCCGCAGTACCTTTTTTTTCTTCCTCTTTTTTTTTTTTTTTTTTTTTTTTCTGTTTTTGCCGTAGCCTCAGCACCCCTATTTTCCAAATCTCTTCTTTTCTTTTCCTACTGATCTCCTGTGCCGCTACTACTTTTTCTCCTCCCGCTCTCTACCGCAGCCATCTTTTCTTTTCTTTTTTTTTTCTTCCCCTGCGCTGCATCTCTTTTTTATCCTTCTGCTGCAACCCTACTTTTTTCCTTTTTATTCTTCTACAGCAGTCTCCTTTTAAAACAAAACCCCTTAAGCCCTAGACGAATGGTAGCAACCCCTGCTTCTGGCCTTTTTTTTTTTTTTTCTTTTAAGGGGCTTTGGCTGGACGGCTCAAGTAGTTAAGCCCGTAATTTACAAAGTGAGCAAGGTCTCTCTTGGCTTTTACTTTTTAAAGTGCTTCTTCATTGAATGACAGAGTCCATAGACGATGAGCTGCTTCAATTTTTTCAAATCTAAAACAAAATTTAAATGGTGACAATGAAGCCTGAAATCAACCAGAAAATAAATAAAATTAGACTAAAGTTTAAAGTTAAGAGGTGATAAAATATTCTAAATTATACAAGTTATCACACTTATTAGGAATAATATGCACATGAAATACCTAAAGTAGGAAGGAATGTTTTACATGTCTTTCGAAAAAGGGGTCCAGACATCTCTCCTCTGTATCCACTTCTAATAAGACCTGAAAGAAGTGGTACTTTTATGTAAAATGAGGCTAGGAGTTCGAGGCCTTTGAGAATCGGGCTTCAACCTTCTCCGCAGAACTGGCATTAAGGGTGAGCCCCCTTTCTCTTTTACAACTTGCCTTTTTTTTTTTTCTATGTCTGGGCCTAAATTACTTCTGTTCTGGATATTTTATGCAGATAAAAAGGCTTAAAAGATCGATATTCACCATCAATCTTTAAAAGAATTACAAATAGTTACTCAAGACCAACAACCGTTCCCACGAGGCTATACTCACATCGAAGAACCTAATGGATGTAGGACTCGTGAAGGATTGGAATTAAGGTTTGAAGAAGTCATTGCTCTTTGGATGGGTACTAGGGAAGAAGAAAAAGGTCGGGGAGACTTCATCCCCTACCGAGCTCCCTCCTCTAAAGAAGAAGAGGGGACTGATTTCTAATTCCCTTGAACGGATAGTCTTTGAAGAGCTGGGCCGCTCACCAGCTCAGAAGGCCTTTCCCCTTCCAGCCCCTCCAGTACCAAAGAAAAGGGAGAAGAAGAAGGCGCATGCTACCCCTCCAATGCTTGAGGAATCCGGCCCAAGTGTCATGAAGAAGGCTTGCAAGGACTCCTAGGCAACAGGCCCCCAAAAATTGACTAAGTTGAAACCTGAAAAAATAGCCAAAGACCTGATGGCTATCCACATGAGAGTGAGTTTTGTTTTTCTTATTTTTGTGTTATCTTTTTGTATTTTGCATACATTCAGTTTTGACTTGAATGTTTTATTTTTCAAGTTGTTCATGGTATGGAAACCAACATAGATTGTCCTGAAAATATCGAGTAGATCAACCCCATCCAATCAAAGCTTGACGAAACCAGACTATAACTCGGGATTACCTACTCAATAGTGGCTGCAGTTGAGAAGAAGTTAAAAGAAGCTGCAAATGCTTACTCCATTCTAGAGTCTGTAAGAGATGCAGTAACTACTGAACTAGAGGGCCTCAAAAAGAGGTTTGCAAACTTCGAGGTTGCTGCTGCCAACAAACTTCAGGACAATTTCGAAGCTGCTAAAGTTTAGACTGAGATCGATCTGAAGGCTGAAGTTTAGGAGCTAGGGGACGATCTTACCGAGTATGGATACCGAACCTTCAAGAAAAAGCTCTGAAAGATATATCCAAACTTGGACCTAACTGGGATGAATGACGTTCTGGTCTCCTAGGTTAAGGTAGATACTCTGAATTCCGACAACGAATAAGAAGCGGCTCCCGAACTTCCTCAAGATGTGCTTCCAAAGACTACTGAGTTTGTAACAGGGTAGAATTATAGGATTTTTGTAATTTTTTCCTTTTTGCTTTTCTGACTTTGTAACTTTCCCATTTTTGGGATTTTAATATATGAAATTTTTTATTATTCCAGAACTCCTGTTTAGTATAATTTATCTTTTGGTTTCAAATAACATCTCCAAATGTTCAGACTAGTAATAGAAATATATGTAGTTTAAGAATTCTAAAATACTTATAAGGCTTTTTAGAGATCTGAATAATAGAAATATACAGACCTATAACACTTATAAATAATACAAGGTTTTTAGGGGTTTAGTGGAAATGCCGTTATGATAGGTATACAAACCAGTAACGCTTGAATATTACAAAATCTTTAGGGGGTTGTACATTAATAAAATGGATCAGACTTGTAACACTTGTAATGAGTATAAGGTTTTTAGGGGTCTGTACATTGACAAAATGGACTAAACTTGTAACACTTGTAATGAATACGAGGTTTTTAGGAGTTTGTAATTGGTAAAATGGACCAGACCTATACATTGGTAAAATAAACCAGACCTGTAGCACTTGTAACGAGTACAAGATTTTTATCGATTAGTACATTGATAAAATGGACTAGACCTGTAATACTTGTAACAAGTACAAGGTTTTTAGGGATCTGTACATTGATAAAATGGACCAGACCTATAACACTTGTAATGAGTACAAGGATTTTAAGTGTCTATACATAGGTAAAATGAACCAAACCTCTAATACTTATAATGAGTACAAGGTTTTTAGGGGTCTGTACATTGATAAAATGGACTAAAGGTATAACACTTGTACACTTCAAATGAATAAAAAATAAAGAATTCTTTACTGATAATACTTACGTAAGTACTCAATGTTCCAAGGCCTAGGTACAAACTTCCATGTTAAGTCTTTTATCGAATAAGTTATAAGTCTAACAATCTTGGTTACTTTGTAGAGCCCTTCCCAATTAGGGGAGAGCTTTCCCGTGGTGGGATCTTTAGTGTTTGGGAACACTCCCCTTGGGACGAGATCTTCGAGCTGAAAGTTAACAGGTTTTAACCCTCTATTAAAGCATTTGTCCATTCTTTACCAATAGGCTTCAGTCCTAATCTAAGCTTGCTCATGCCTTTCTTCCAGAAGATCTAGATTTTCTACGAGCTTTTGGTCATTGGTCTCTTAGTCAAAGTATTTTAAGTGTCGGCATACCAATCTTAATAGGAATGATTGTCTCAATGCCACAACCGGATGAAAATGGTGTCGTAGTTGGGGTTCCTCTAGTAGTTCGATAGGCCCAAAGAACCACTAAGGAGCTCTTCAACCCATCTCCCCTTGACTTTCTCTAACTTTCTCTTTATGGCTTAGATGATAGTACGGTTGGTGACCTCTACTTGACCATTAGCCTAAGGATGCCCTAGAGAGGAGAAGTGGTGACTAATATGGAGGTCTTCATAAAACTTGTTGAATACCTTTCTCATAAATTGTGTTCCATTATCTAAAATAATGACTCTAGGTATGTCGAACCTACATATAATATTCTTTCAAGTAAAGTTCTTGATCTCTACTTTAGTGATGTTAGCCAAGGGCTTTAATTCTACCCATTTTGAGAAGTAGTGGATGGCGACTAGCAGAAATCTCCTGTTCTGAGGGACTTTTGGTTGTGGTCCTACGATGTCCATTCCCCATTGGGCAAAGGGCCAAAGGCCAAGGACTTGCAATAGGGATGAGCTCATGCTAAGATTGATGTTAGTAAGAAGTAAAGTGCTGTATTTGTCACACTTCTGAACATATTCCTTGGCTTGTTTTAACATACTGGGCTAGTAGTAGCCCTGAGTCAGTGCTCAGTAGGCTATGATTCTTCTGTCATTATGGTTGCCACATTTCCCCTCATGTATTTCTGCTAAAACATAGTGAGCCTCTTCTGGAGTCAAGCACAGTAGGAGGGGCTACATTTAAGACCTTCGGTAAAGCTTTTCTTTAAGAATTAAATACATAGTTGCCTTGATTCGAATTCTTCTGGCATGATTTTTGTAATTTGTAAAAAAACCCTTCCGTTGGGTATTGAATGATGAGAGTCATCCAATTCGGAGATTGTTCATAAATCTGAAGAGCTTGTGACATTTCAATATTGGGTTTTAATTGATAGGAGTTTTTTACCATAAAATCTCTTTCTGGCCTGAGATGGGAGGCCATATTTGCTAGTGCATCTACCCTAGAATTTTGATTTCTTTCAATCTTTTGAATAGTAAATTTGTGAAAAGATTGCTTTAGTGATTCCATCAACTCTGAATACCTGATCATTTTGTTATCTTTGGTAGAATATTCTCCTAGGACCTGATAACTACCAGTTGAGAGTTAGAAAACGCGTCAAGGTCTAGAGTTAGTTTTAACCCGAGGCTAAGTGTTTTGTACTCAGCTTCGTTGTTAAAGGCTCTGAATCTTAGGTTAATGGCTTTTTTGGTTATGATCCCATCAGGGGACTGTAACACCCCAAATTTAATTCTACTGTTTAATCCATGTAATGAAGTCTTTTGAGAATCTAATGGAGTGATTTAGCTATTTAAAACTCTATTGTAACACTAATAAAACTCAAATTAGCTAATCATGGAAAACACAATGAAATAAAAACTAACACGAGGCCTTTGACATCGAAGCTAACCTAAACAGGAAACCACCAGAAGAAACCGTTTCATAAAATGAGCAATAGAAAAGAAGTTATTAAGGAAGTAGCTAAAATGAAAATTTGCGCCAGCCAAACGAGGCATAAGCCTCAAATGAGGAAAAAATGCTAAATGTGAGGCCAATGGGATTTGAACCTTTGACCAAATGAAGAAAGTAATTTCATCTAAAAATTTTACCAAGTTAGCTGTTGGCACTTTTGTTCTTAGTTGTGCAATAGAATTGTATATGAACCTAAATTATCCAAGCTCACCTCCCAAATTGGCTAATGGCTATACATGCAAACCCCTCATCATTTGCTCAGCCTATACACCTCAGCTCTTACACCAGCACACATTATTACACCTAAGCCCTAGAAATGTATACATA
Source organism: Nyssa sinensis (assembly GCA_008638375.1). Classification (NCBI taxonomy): domain Eukaryota; kingdom Viridiplantae; phylum Streptophyta; class Magnoliopsida; order Cornales; family Nyssaceae; genus Nyssa; species Nyssa sinensis. Next base: position 23,136,409 of record CM018039.1, on the reverse strand, counting down.
TGTGTATATGTATAGATCTGCACTTATATATGTATAAGTCTTATACTTTGAAAACTAAAACTCAAGTGTATGTTGCATACTTAGAGTGTGTGAGGACAGACCAAAGTGTGCGTGAGTGATTGAGAGAGAGAGAGAGAGAGAGAGAGAGAGAGAGAGAGAGACATTGTGTGAGTTATGCAAGTGTGTGTGTGCATGCATGTGTGTACGACTGCTTGGAGGTGTACAAGGAAAGGAAGAAAGCAGAAAGAGGGACTAGAAACAGAAGTAGAACAGTGAAATAGAGGGAGAGGTTTGAATTGAGGTATAAAGCACCAGACCTTGAAAATCTTCTTTTTAAATTTTGGTTTCTGTTTCAGTTTTATTTTAGAATTAGAATGCATGCATGAGTAAATATAACACACAAGAACTGTTCTGAGTAAACTAAGAGGGCCGAGGGGCTTGAAAAGCCCTAAAACCATGCATGACCTCCATTGTTGAACCTTCAACAATACAAATCTGAATCGACCAAAACAAAACTCTATTCTTTCACTTAGGACTGAAACAAGATCCTTCAAGGATTCCAAATCCGTTGGAATCACTTCAAATGGACAATAAATAAGGAAGAAATTCCCATTTGCAATCACAGTCCAAGAATTGGGTCTTTTGAAATCAAGTTCCAAACTTGATTCTTGGAACGTGGCTTTGAAGCCACTAGGCTGAGGGTCATAACCAAACGAAGAACCATAAAAAATGATGGTGAAATGAGCTCAAATCGAACACATTACAATCGCCAATATTGGAGCTCGAACCAGGCTTCTAGACCGTTCTGAGGCATGCAATAAACACCAAATAGGGTAAGGGGCTTAGGGGAGTTGATTGGGATGAAAATTAGGTTGATTGGATGTACAAAATGTCATGAAATTAGAGAAAATAATTCTCTGTAACTAGGGCAACAGTCGGGGGAAAGAGGAAGAAGATGACTAGGGGTTGGGCCGGATTTCGGGTCCATTTCGGGTTCTGGTCGGGACCCGACCCATTGCGGTTATAGGGTAAGTAGGACGATGTCGTATGAGAGGGTTATGTTTTAATTTTAAACCTGAACTTGGCCTGTTTGGTTACTGAGATAAGAAATTAAACTGATAACCCCATGCGGAATTGGGATATCGTCCTATCCTAGCCTCTGCTTGTCCGCCGTTTGGATCAAGAAAAAAAAAAAAGGGAGCCGCAGCTTCCCTAGAATCATACCTGTGAATGGTTGGGGATGTGACACTTAACCAACCACTGTGCCACCCATTGCTCGCCCGGCATAAAATGCACCGAATATATATATATATATATATATATACACATATATCATATATACATTATTAAATTAATTAAATTATTTAAAAATAGGTAAATGTCCCGATGTCCAAATTAATTAAACAAATAGTGTATTTTGACTATGTCGGACATTTTGGACCTAATGGTGAGGTCTATTTTGTGAACCGGGGTTTCAAAAAATTAAGTCACAGAAAATACAAAATTACCATTTTGCCTTTAGGGGTACCCGAAGCTAAATAAGAAGCCGCGAAGGCCTAGATTTATTTTCTTGGACGTTCTAGACTCAAGGTGGAGTTCGTTTAGCCAAATAAAATACTCTAAAGGCCGATGTGTAAAATTTAGCAACCTTAAAAATATACCAAACAATACCCGAGAGAGTTAAGTAAATCATGAACATTGGCATCGACCTAGATAATTAAAAATGGATTAATAATAATTAAATTTCTGATTTATAGGAACCTCCAAAGAGAATGAGAAGGAGACTTGAATTTGTAAAACTACTGAAAGCTATTTTTGAGGTAAGTAATTCCGATGCTTTAATATGGGTTATTCCCAACCAGTCACATTTATTTTCATATGCTGCCAAATTTGTACTTTATAACCTACCTATTGGACTTGATTATTCGATTTGATGCTAATTGACTTGTGAGCAATTATTCATGCCTGTGCTTCGAAATTGCCTTGCTTGTCTATATCTTTTGTGATCTTGATTTGCTGATGCTTGAGCATATTTATACTATCATGTATACCATGTCATAATCTTGTATCATATCTTGTTGATGGAAATCTTATTGATCTACACACTTATGTATCGTTGTTTGAGATTTTAGTTATTTCACATGATTGTATATCTTGTGTGGAAACTTATTGATCATGATATTTGGTATGTGCCCGAGGCTGTGCTCAGTCACAACGGCCCATCTATTCTCAGATACGAGGTGGACCCTTTGAGGTCTGTTATGTCCTTCGGGGCCTGTAGTAAAAAAGCTTTGGCGCTATTCAGTAAGCCCGAGGAACTGAGGCGAATCTGAATATGCGTGTTTTGGGGGTATGCCAAGCCCCGTTTTGTTTACGCATCTATTTTGTTAGAATTAGATAATGAGGTTTTTGCATTGTTGGATGATCATATTTTATACCCTGTGAATGATCATATTATTGCAAGTATGTTACACTTTTGATTGGCTAACGTTTTGCATGTGGCAGCATTCATCATGATAGGCTAGATCCCAATTTTGATTGACCTTGTCATTGCCTCTTATATCATATTATGGGATATGCCTCTATTTGGACCCTTGGGTCATTATTGTTGTACCTCAGTGACTGGCTATATTTATACATGATATCTTTTCTTGGCTATCTGTTATCTTTTTCCTCATTATTCTTGTGAACTAACCTTGACCCATGTTAAAGTTAGGAAATTACTTACTAGGCTATGTTAGCTCACCCATCCCTTATCTTTTTCAGGACAACAGGAAGTAGGAGGACCTTCAGGCGCTCAGGAAGTTTAGACGCCTGCAAGCTACTGGTAGCTTTTTGGCGAGTTTTTGTATTAAATTAAATACTGGAAGATTTTAATATCTCCCCTGTCACCACGGTCCTGTCAATTGAGCTTTTGGAGGATCTATACTTATAAACACTTTTGTTCTTTTGGCATGTATTAAATGATGACCTGACTATGCTACCAGTTTTAATTGATGTCTATAAAATGTTTTGTTAAAACTTTACTTAGTATTTCAGATTCTTTTTAACGGGGAACGGCCTATAGGCCATAGACCAGGTCACGGACCCCTAATCCGCATAGGATGGGTTTTGGGTTGTGACAGGGACTGAGGTATTAATTTGTACCTACTCTAGAGCCCTTATACGTAGAAGAACCATCAATGTAAAGTAGTCATGTCGAAGTGTCTATAGTGGTTTAAGCTTTTGAATGTTGTGTTCCAGTGAATTCAACTATCAAATTTGTTAATGCCTAAGCTTTGATAGCGGTTCGTGGAACATAAGATATGTAAAACTCTCCTAACTTCACTGACTACTTGACCAATTTTATAAAAACTCCAGGTTTGTGAATGACCGATTTCAGAGGATAGGATGTGGGAATTATGATAGAATGAGCTTAAAAGTATGGCTTAAGCTTTCGAGCAAATATTACCAAGGCTAAAGCCAATTCTTCAATCTCGGAATACTTGTCTCAATGACCAAAAGTGCTTTGTTGACATAAAAGACGAGCCTCTGAACTCTTTTATCTTTCCTAATTAAAGCAAAGCTGATCGCACTTGCTGACACAACTAAATACAAGAGTATTTTTTCCTTTGGCACTAGTTTTGGAAGAAAGTTTGGGGAGGCTAAGTATTTCTTGAGTTATTGGAAGGCTTCTTCACATTCAGGGGTCTACTCTAAGGCCTTACTCCCCCCTCAAAGCTTTAAAGAACGGGCGACACTGATCAGTTGATTTAGAGATGAACTTATTAAGTGCTGCTATCCTTCCATTTAGACCTTAAATATCTTTCTTAGTTCTAGGGGATTCTAGGTCAATCAGAGCCGTGATCTGGGTAGGATCTACTTCAATTCCTCTTTGGGAAAACTGGAAACCGAATAATTTTTCCTCTATAATCCCAAAAGCACATTTTGATGGGTTAAGTTTCATTCTGTGCTCCTTTAGGATGTTGAATGTTTGGGATAAATGCTGGATGTGATCAACCTTCCGAACACTTTTGACGAACATATCGTCGATGTAAACCTTCATTATATCTATGATCTGGAGGCCAAACATTTTTTTTACAAGCCTTTGATATGCGGTTCCAGCATTTTTTAGACCGAACGACATCACTCTATAATAATAAAGACCTCGTTCTGATACAATTGGATTTGATTGTACCTAGAGTATGTGTCCATGAAGCTCATGAATTCGTGTCCTACCGTAGCATCAACAAGTTGATCAATTCTGTAAAGAGTAAAGTTATCTTTAGGATAATCTTTATTGAGGTCGATATAGTCAACACATACTCTCCATTTTTCGTTATTCTTTTTTGCAAGAACTGTATTGGTAAGCTATTCGGGGTAAAACACCTCTCTTATTATTCCGGCATCGAGCAACCTTTGGACTGCTTCATTAATGATCTTGTGACGTTCTAGAACAAATGTCATCTTCTTCTGTCTTACGGGAGGGTGCTTTGGATCTATCATTAGCTTATGAAAAATGAATTCAAGATCTATCCCCTTCATATCTCTGGTTTCTGAAGCAAATACTGAAAGATTGGTTTTTAAGAATTTAATAATCTCCTTTTCCTTAAAAGGAGACAGAGTCGAGCCAATTTGTAAGTATTTTCCCTCTTTTTCAGTGCTAATGAGAACTTCAATGGGCTCCTCCATTGGTTTGACCACATTGTCCCTTTCTCTTGGACTTATTGATTTATCTATCTCAGAAAGATATTCCTAAACATCTTGAAGTTTTGCAGAGGGAGAATCATTCTCCTTATAAGGATATTGTAATTACTATTTGAAAGATCTTTCTTTGAGCACGAAGGCGTAACATTCTTGGGTAGTGGGCTAACATCCCTTGATGGTGAAAACTTTGTCTTTGTGGACATATTTCAGGGATTGATAGAGGGTTGAGGTAACTGTCCCCATCTAGTAAATCTAGGGCCTTCCAATGATGACGTTATAAGAAGATTTGGAGTCTAAGACCATGAATTCAGAGATTAGGGTCTTCTGGTTATCTCTTTCTCGTATCGTGGTTGATAGATCAATTCTACCCTTTGGGAAGCTAAGGTTTCCATTGAACCCTGCCATGACCACAATAGTAGCTTTGATGTCCTTGGAATCGAGTTTCATGTGTTTGAAGGGTTCGTAGAATAACACGTTGGTATAGTTCCCAATGTCTACGAGGACCCTTCTAATCTCAAAGGTAGCAATTTTAAGTAAGATGACAAAAGCATCACCGTAGAGACAGTGTATGCCAATGAGGTCTAGTTCAGAGAACTGGATCTGAGGTTCCAACTTTATATTTTTCTCGATGGTCAAGATTTGGATGACGTGGGGCTCTGCCTTTGCTTCCTGAGCATATCTCTTTTTGGCTCGGTTAGACATCTTTGTCATTGCATTGGCAACATGGAGAACGAAGATGAATTGTTGGTTATTTTGTTGTTGTTGATCATTCTGAACTTCCCTTTGTTAAGGCCTCTGCTCTGGCCTTCTTTGAAGGGGTCTCTCATATTGAGGATTCTATCTTCCGTCCTGGTGGATGAATTCTCTTAGTCGCCCCCTTCTGATGAGGTGCTCTATTTCCTGTTTTAGAGCCCTGCACTCCTTAGTTGTATGACCCTGTTCTTTATGGAAATCACAATACTTGTTTTGATTTCTTGAGTCGGGGTGGCTTTTCAGTGGTTCCAGCCACCTTAGGTTTTCACAAGTTTGGACTTGTTGGAGTATATGGATGAGAGAGGCATTTAACGGGGTATAAGTTCTATACCTTCTAGAGCCAGAGTTGTTCTCGGCTCTTGATGTCTTTTTCTTGTTGGGACTCCTAGTTTTCTTTTTGTTGATGCTATTATCCCTTTTCTGAACCTGCTCGTCATTCTGAGCTTGCTCTTTAACTTTTACAAATGATGCTTTCGTATCTTCAAGGTTAATGTACTTTCGTGCTCTATCCATGAGCGTTGTCATGTCGAAAGAGGGGTTTTTGGTCAAAGAATCTTGAAAGCGTCTAGGCACAAGGCCTGAAGTGAGGGCGACCACTAGGAAATTCAAACTACAATCATTTATCTCTATGAGTTTGGCATTGAAATGAGTTATGTACTTCCATAGTGACTTTCCCTTTGCTTGCTTCAAAGTCAACAAGAACTATAGCCCTTTTCTTAACTCCCTGCTTATTAAGAAGTGGTCAAGAAATAGCTTGCTGAGCTCATAAAGATTATTGACCGATTTTTAGGGAAGGTTATGAAACCATTCAAGAGCAGTACCCTTGAGCCTGGTCATAAAAGTTTGACACATAAAGGCATTGGTAGCGGTGTGGAGGGCCATTGTATGCTAATAATGAGATAGATGGTCCCCCAGATCCTTAGACCCATCGTAAAGAGAGAATTTTGGGACAATAAATTTCTTGGGTTGCTCATCCGTCATTATGGCGAAGGTAAATGGTGTGGAGAACTTACCGAGCAGTTTATTTAGTTCGTCTTGTTCTAGAGGGACGTGGAACCCTTTGGTTGAGGTTATTTAATCTTGAGAGTTTGCTATCTCCTCTACTCTCTAAGGGGCCCTGAATAGGTTCTGTTGCGCGATCGGCACCCGTTGTTGGGCTTATCTCGTGGTTCCAAGTCCTAGATTCATGGGGGGAATATGTTTGGCAGTAGCAGAGGGGTGGTACTCTCCCAAGACTGGTGAACATGGGATTTCAGGAGGTTGAAATCCTTGTTGTGCTGGATTGTTTCCCGAGACCGTTGGGATTGGTATTCTTGTCCTGCTCTAGTAATGGATGGTAGGATGGAACGTCGATATTCTTCTCCTTATAGTTATTGACGATTGGGGATCCGTCCCCATATGGGCAGTACTATGGGGGTGTACTGGCTGCACATTAGATAACTACTCATTGTGGGATCCTCCGCCCGTGGTGGTGGCGGGAGGCTGAGGTCCTCCATGAACAACATTAGTAGGAGGAAGAGGATTGTTCTGCTGGTTCTGAGCCAGTGAAGCCAGAAATTCTAACATAGCTATGAGTTATTCCTACATCTGATCGGACCGCCATTGAATCCGAACAAGTTACTATTGCAGACGAACATATGTTTGTCCCCTTTATCTTCTAGCAAGAGGTTAATTTTGAGGGTTTTGGGAGTTTTTTCTAGGATGAAGGTTAAGAACCATTGTTTTTTTGAAAGAAGAAGCTTAGTTTTCAATGTAAAGTAATGAGAACGATCGTCGTTCTCACAAACGATGCCAAACTGATGTTGCTTTTTTCTTGTCTAAAAGCTTCCTCTTTTGAACTACTTGTCAAGAACTTGAGATCAGAGGATCACCAAGAAGGCTTCGGTGGTAGCCGATCCGGTGATAAAGTTAGTAGAGAAATCAAAACAGTAATTCAAGAGACAAGTTGCACATGAATTGAAAGCGTACCTTATGACCTTATTTATAAGGTATATATTTTTCAAGTTGAGTAGGACTAGGAGCCATGAAAGTAGGGATTCGAAGATATCCATAGATAGTAGTTACTATATTGGATTCTATTTCCTTATTCTGATTTCGGTAGTTAATGGAAGGCGATGACAAGCTCTGAACGTATTAGCTCTAAATTACTGATGCTTGGTTCGTTCTGGATGAAGTAACCTTTTCCTAATTTGTACTCTGAAGAACTTATTATAGACACGTGTCATGCTCTGATCAAGATAGATAAATTATGGCATATCATTTTACATGCTCAAATCCATTTTTATGTTTTTGGCTTCTGCTTATGTATTCATTCTTTTCTCTTTGAAATTCATAATGTTTTACACTTAATTTCATACGAGTTCCTTATAAATAGAAATATAAAGAATGGCCACAAATTTAAAAAGGTTACCCTCCACTGTTATCTCTATTAATTTTATTTTTAGTCTTGAATTTTCCTAAACTATCTTATATTATTTGTTAGGAATATATCTATATATATATAAGACAAATGTAAGAACCAAAACAATGATTAAAAACAAAGATAGTACAACATAATCGGTTCTTAGAACTAAATTTTGGCACTTCTCGGCTCATGATTGGCAAGTTAGTGTAAAAAGATAATTTAATTTAAAAATATTTTATATTAATGGTAATTTTATTTATCAAACCTATATTTACTTTTAAAATACCTATGCATATCATGATATGTATAAATGTTTGTGATATTTATTTATTATTTTGTGCTCAACTACATGTTTCCTTATTTTAAAATTTTTAAAAAATTTCAAAATGTTAATCATTTAACCAAAATAATAAATAAAATTAAAAAACATTTAAGTTTATTTCTATAATTAAAATTTGAAAAATAATAAAATTAAAACTCATAATTATATGGGCTCAATTATATATGTTAGAACTACCATTGACCCGCGGTAATACAATTATATTTAGCTAATTTAAGGTTAAAAAAAAAGAAAGAAATAAAGTAAATCTATGATTATTTAAAACTAACCTTTTTTAGAATTGATTATTTATCTAATTTTATTACTTAGTTTAAACAATAGAATTGTTAAAAATATAAGAAGAAAAAATATAAAAAAAAGTTATAACTAAACAATGAGGTGTAAACTTTTTTTAAATTAAAATTTGTAACAAAAACAAAAATATTATGAAAAAATAGATGTGGGAAAAAAAGAGAAAAATTAATAGGAGTGCATGTAATTAAAATTTTCAACAATAACAAAAATGTTATACGATAATTTAAGTATAAGCTCCCACAATAAAAGAAATACTGCAAGTAATTTTTTGGATATAATTTTTTTTAGTTGGATGTAAATAATGATAATTAAGATATTGTATACTTTAACTAATATATATAATAACACATCAAATTATTATTTTTGGATATTTTATATTATTCCTTATTATAATTACAAACTCTTAACAGTGTGTATATATTTAGATTACATTATAATAAGTTATTTTTTTGGGACTAATTAATATTAAATAATTATAAATAAATATATGTTTCCTTATATTTTTTTATAACGCCTGTGCGTAACACGGGTCAACACTAGTTTTAATTATAGAAAAGTTTAGACGTTAGTTTTTTTTTCAATTCTTAAATTACTACATAATGAACAATAAATATTAGTGAATTATTGAAAAGTTACTCAAAATTTGTATATATAAGTTAAGGTTTAAGATAAAATATTATAACACCAAAAGTGTTTGATTCAAAAGTGCTTATGTGGCATTGTTATATTTTTTTAAAATGACAAAACACCTTTATTTTGACTCCAGTGAGCTTCTTACATGTGCGATCCACTGCACATTTATCAGAACTTCATCACTTCCTTAGTTTCACTTGTTTTTCCTTATGTGATTATTTTTCGTCACTTGATAGAGCGTAACGTTTAGGTTTATTGTGTAATGATTCAAAAATTCATCAAAAGGTATTTTGGTAAATTGTCGGCATGGATTGACGGCAGATGATGAATTAATTAAAGATGTGTCAAATAAATGGTGAAATGAATTCATTAGTAGTGATTATGACACAATGAGGCCATATTAGAATTTTGAAAATTTATTCGAGATTGGTATGGATCTTGGGACTATATAGTCATTAACAAGATGTAAATAAATATGAAAATTCAAGTGTTTGAATTTGGAGAAATAGATTACCTATTTGGAATCAGGACGTCAAAATTAGGTAGAGTACCAATTTTGATTCAAATATGAGATAATTTATTTTCATACGCGTGAAAGTAATAAATACAATGGATTCAAAAGCAACCAACCTCTCTTGTTCGGAAGACTCGAAATACATCAAAATGGTACCTGCCGTACTTCATAATAGAAGGATTTGGCAAAAATATGTAAAATTGTCCCTCATAAAAAGATTATTCCAGAATAAATGGGCAATAGTTAGGAGAGGTGTGCCAGCGGCCAGCAGAAGCAAGGTTATTAGATACCTCAAGAAAGCCCGGCTAGATTCTGAATCTGGCTAAATTCTTATCTTGAAATTTCATTATTCTCAAAGAAATATCCCCCGAAAAGGAATTCCATTGAGAGGCAATCATCACTAGTTTCTCCCGATGGCATGGTCCCTCGAGAAAGAATGTATTTTAGTCAATTTCGTTGGCTAGGCAGCCTTTTCTTCTATTGTTCCTTCTAACATTGGGAAAATTTAATAAAACAATTCGAATCACTGAGGTGAATTTGCATAGTCGGAAGGGAAAGATGGCCAAGGATCGTAGATTCGACCGCGGCGTTGACCAACTGGCTATGTAAGTGTGACGGGACAATATAGGACATTTTAGAGTGTGTTATGTGTGCTGTGTAGATCCAAGAGAAAACTAGAGAGAGATAGACAAACAATGAATGTGTGTGTATATCAGTGTGTGTACAGTGAGCCAGCCGAACCAGAAGAGAAGAAGAGGAAGGGAAGAAAAGAAAAAAGAAGAAGAAAGAGGGAAAGAAAATGAAGAAAGAAGACTGAACCATTGCTCGTCAGCCTTTAATAGCCAGTCCAAGTATGAGGGGGTAAGAATAATATAAGAATATGAAGTAAGATAAAGAACTTACACCTCTGCTCAGGAAGACTATTTGAAAGAAAGAGATGATTTAGCTTGATCGGTTTACTCGGGTTGAATAATCTAGTTAAAAGACAGTAATTGAATAGGTTTTAAATTAAGAGAACTAATTTCTTTTGGAAAAATGTTAGAACTTATTTTCCTAGTAGGTAAAAAGGAGCCAAAAGTAGGCTGAACAAGTAGGAAAAGTTTGGAGAAAACCTTATTTAAGAAGGAAGTACTAAAAACAAAGGAATCTAATCTTGGGTTATAGTGGTGTAAAACAAAGTAACTACAAAAACAATTAAAAAGGAATGCAAAAGAAACTTTGACTTTCCAAAGATTGGAATCTAGGATGATGGGGATAGTAAAAGAAATCCTAAGCCATAAAAACTGAAAATGAAGAGAAAGAGAAAAATGCAATAGAAAATAGGAAAAAAGAATAAGGCATACTCACTGAAGTAGATAAAAAGATTGATGGCTTGAATTAAATGTAGAGAGTGAGATAAGAAAACAAAGATTAGGGGCACACATAAGAGCTCAATAAGTGTTTTTACACCGGGATGCCTTCCTTGTTTATAAACTCTTAATCAATGAACACAAATTAAAGATCCAAATTTGACCACAAAGCATGAGTAGGTAAAGGGGTTAGCATTCCAAAATGAAGGGTGGCTATAATGGTCACGTCATAATTAATATGCCTTTCCTATTTCCTAATAGAGTAATTGCAAAATTTCACTAATGTTGCTCTTTTTTTTTTTTTTATCGAAAGGGCTTTCGTCCTTCGCTACCTCTCAAGAAATTGAGATTAGAGGGTCACCGGGAAGGCTTTGATGGTAGCCGCTTCGATGATAAAGTCAATAAATAAAAAGAAACTATAATTAAAAAGAATAATTGAAAAAAATTTAAAGCGTACTTTATGGTCTTACTTATAGGTTGTAGATCTACTAAGTTGAGAATGATTAGGAGTCAAGAGGGATTTGAAGATATCCGAATATAGTAGTTGTCATATTAAATTTTGTTTCCTTATTCTGAGTTTGGTACGATATGAAAAATGGTGCTATGTCCTAAACTATATACCTCTTAACCCTCCGCGTCTGTTTGATCTAGATAAGATAATCCTTCTTGATCTGCACCTTGACGAGTTCTGTACATACACGTGACATGCTTTAAATATGTTTGTCACTTTATTGTATATCATTCACCAAAAAGATTCCCAACGCTTGACTAACTAAAAAGGTAATTAGGTTTGGGAATTGAGGGTAGCTGATAGGGATAATACTGGTCATGTTTGTTGCTTATGTTAGCTACTCTAGTAGGCTTATAGCTCCGACTTATACCTGGTCAGCAACCCATATGAGATATGCTCAGAGCAGACATCTATAAATATTGACCCAATCAACTTAATATGGAAGTTGTTATACCATAAAGTGACAGACCAGCCCCTGTGCAGCACGTGTACATTCAGAACAACCGAAACTCACTCATCCAGAACAGTAGAAGCTCACTCATCCAAAACAGATTTATATATAGGCTTTAGAGCTTCCTTGCTCGAAGTTCCCCACTATCTTTGATCTCATCTTCAAAACAGAAGGCACTGAACACTCGCATAAGAGGGTCCAGAGTTAGTCGCCGCCTCAGGTACGCTACCAACCTAAGGAAAAGGAAACAATGTGTAGCAAGGAAACTGTCATTCATGGATATCATTCACTTCTTATACTCACGGAGCGTAGTGATCAACATGGTAATTACTATTATCGGATAACAATCCCTATTATTGCGACTCCAAATCCTGCTCAAATTGGGAAGATCCACAACCTATAAATTGGGCTCTAAGGTGCGCTTTTAAATTATAGTTATTCAATTACTTTCAATTACAGTCTTCCTTTTACTTTTACTAACTTCATCATCGGAGTAGCTACTACTGGAGCCAGCCCGGTGGCCTTCTGAACTCTCTTTTGAATTCTTGATAGAAGACGAAGAGCTGAAGCCCCACTGATCAAAAAGTGCAGCATCAGTTTGATGCCGTTTGTGGGAAACAAAGAATCATTTCTTACTAAGATCTTTTTTCAACGATAACGTTTTGTCCTGTTTTCCATTGAAGGATCATGGCTCCCAATCTTCGTCCAAGGAAGAACCCTCAAAACCATCAAAACCGGCTTCCAACTAGGAGAGGAAGGGGAGAAGTACCCAACCTTATGCAGCAATAACTTGATCGGGTCCAGTAATAGTCCGATCAGATGTAAGAGAAGCTTATTGCCATCTCTAGAACTTTGGCTTTGCTCACCTAGAACCTGTAGAACAATTCCTCTCGCCTTCCCACTCTGATGAAGGGGATGTAACCTCCCGCTACCTATATGAGCAGAGGACCTCCCATGGAGACTCCCAATCAACAACCAGTGCACCCCCATGACACCACCCGTGTGGGAGGAGATCCCTAGTCATCCACTACGGCAGGCAGAGGGATGCGACCTTTACTCCTACTGTTCTCTACCAAAACAGGACAAGGGTCCCAACTCCGACAACTTCAGGGGCCAACTTAGCACCGCATGAGTTTCAGCCTCAACCGGCACCAATTCCTCCAGTCCAGGAAAACCGACGTCCCTTCCCTACTGCTAGACCAAATTGTCCCCTCTATATAGGGACAGAGGCTACAAGGCAAGGCCAGCAATAACCGACACAATGCAAAGGCCCATAAAGGGTTGAGGAAGTAGCAGACTTCATGGATCACACCGTTATCACCAAAGGAACTTACCTCCTTCCAAAGCAAGAAGAGCTGGCAAGGTTGTTCAGGAGGTTTACCATGCCGTTCACTCTTGCCATAATGGCGGAAGAACGACCAAAGAAACTTATTATCCCAAAGTTCACTTTATACGATGGATCTGAGGATCTAGGAGACCATCTTTCTCACAATCAACATACCATGGTGCTACATGGAGCCACTGATGCCTTCATGTGCCGCACCTTTGTAACCAGCCTCAAGGATACTGCTTTGAAGTGGTTTCACAGCCTCCCTCAAGAGTCTGTCGTCAATTTTTATAAACTCAACAAGTGGTTCTTTGATTGGTTCATGACTAGCAGAAGGTTGAGAAAAGGACCAGAGTTCCTACTAAACATAAAGCAAGCCAAAGGTGAGTCATTCCGAGAGTACATCGCACGCTTCAATGCCGAGCTCACAGAGATCACGGATTGTAGTTTGAGCTTCCTGGTAGCAACTCTGACCTCTGGCTTAGCACTGGGGCGTTTCTAGGATTCTTTAACAAAGAATCCTCCTGCTGACATGGCGGCGCTCATGGAGCGAGCTAAAAAGTACTTAAACTTGGAGGAAACAAAGATATCCTCTCGAAAAGTTAAAGAGCAGGCTCAAAAGGATGATCACAAGAAAAAATCCAGCGTAGCCAAAAAGAGGGTCAGGAGTCCCGATAAAAGAGTGGCATTCAGGACACCAAATAGCACTAATGCTGAGAGATATGTCACGTACATTTTCTGAACGCCTCCCTAACTCATATACTTCGGCAGGTACAAGCATGTGAAGATCTGAAGTGGCCAGAGCCACTAAAGAGAAATCCTGATACCAGGGACTAGATTAAATATTGTGACTTCCACAAAGATCACATGCATACTACCAATGAATGCAGAGCCCTCAAATAAGAGATTGAGCAGCTTATTAGGCGAAGGCGACTATAGGAGTTCGTCAGGTAGGACGGGAAGCAGAACCCCCGTAATGATAGGCCACAGCAGAGGATGCAAGAATAGAGGTCTGAACAGAGGGATCGCCGGAACGGGCTACCACAACAGAACAACCAGGTCATCTTTGTCCTCCACGCCAAAACCCAATCACAAGGATGTCTAACCGCGCATGAAAGCGGTACGTTCGGGAGGCTAAGATGACCCCTAGCATCCTCTAGATCTCTGTAATCGAGAAAAGGCTGAAACCGGCACCTGAAATCCAATTTTCAGTGTTGGATCTTGTAGGGGTGCACTGCCCCCACGTTGATGCCCTCGTTATCTCACTTAAAATTTTCAATTTTGAGATCAGCAGAGTCTTGGTGGACACGGGGAGTTCTGCCAACGTACTATTCTATGAGCCTCTCAAGCACATAAAGCTTAACCCTAGTGACATTAGGACTACCACTACAATAATGGCAGGATTCGATGGAAACCTCAGCACCCTACTGGGCAAGATCGACCTACCGACAACAGTGGGAGAAGGGGACAGACAAAGGACCTTGATCTCAAAATACATGGTTTTGGATTCTAAGTCCCTGTACAAAGTTATCATCGGAAGGCCTTGGCTTCACCAAATGGGAGCGGTCACCTCGACCCTCTAACAATGCCTGAAGTATGTGCACAACAACATGGTCTACTCTATCAAAGGATGCCAACCAACTGCCTGAGAATGCCACGCTCTCGCACTGAGAGAGAAGGCTCTCAAATAACAATCACAGCATCCCCATGAAGGTGAGAGTCCAGCCTTTTCCCACCTTCACGAGAGAGGGGAGTGCCCTTTCAGAATTGATGAACCACTAAGCCCTAGGGGAAGGGATAGTACGACCAAGCTAATGGAAGATCCTATCAAAGTACTTGTCAATTCTGAACAAGGAGGACGGTACTTGCAGATTGGCTCAAACCTAACACCTTACGAACTGAAGGAAATGGTGGAATTTTAGAAGAACAATCTCTCGGTATTTGCTTGGGAAACCCAAGATATGGAAGGGATAGACCCTGGCCTTATCTCCCACAAACTAATGACCGGTCCTGACCACCCTTCCTATAAGACAAAAAATGAGGGCGTTTGCTCTAGAGCGCCACAAGATCATTAACGAAGAAGTGCAAAAATTGTTGGACGCCAAAATGATAAGGGAAGTATTTTAACCAGAATGGCTCGCCAATACCGTTCTTGTTAAGAAGAAAAATGGCAAGCGGAGGGTCTGCATCGACTACAAGGACCTCAACAAAGCCTGTCCCAAGGATAGCTTCCCCATTTCGAGGATTAACCAGCTAGTTGATGCTACAACAGGACACGAACTCATGAGCTTCATGGATGCCTACTTTGGATACAACCAGATCTAGATGTACCCTCTAAACCAGAAAAAGACATCCTTCATATCCGAACAAAGTCTCTATTGCTATAGAGTGATGCCGTTCTATTTAAAGAACGTTGGGGTTACATATCAACGTCTGGTGAACAAGATGTTCGGTCCTCTAATCTGTGACACAATAGAGGTCTATATAGACGAAAAGCTAGTCAAAAGTCTACAGAGGAACAACCACATACAGTATCCAAGCCAAACATTCAATATCCTGAAATAGCACCGGATGAAATTAAACCCCTTGAAGTGCACCTTCGGAGTAACCAAGGGAAAGTTCTTAGGTTTTCTAGTTTCCTAGAAGGGGTGTCGAAGCAGACCCTACACAGATCAAAGCCTTAATTGAACTGGAGTCACTGAAAACCAATAAAGACATTCAAGCCTTGAATGGGAGGATCGCGGTTTTGAACCGATTCATTTCCAAGTCTATCGATTGCTGCCTTCCATTTTTCAAAGCCTTGAGGGGGAATAAGGTCTTACAATGGACCCCAAAATGTGAAAAAGCCTTTCAAGAATTGAAGCAGTATTTAGCTTCCCCCGAACTCCTCTCAAAGCCAATCCACGGAGAAAAATTACTCCTCTATCTCGTAGTTTCAGAAAACGCTGTCAGTTCTGTATTGGTCAAGCAGGATAAAGGAGTTCAGAAGCCTATTTTCTATGTAAGCAAGACACTCCTAGACATAGAAACAAGGTACCCAAAGATTGAAAAGCTGGCCTTCGCTCTGATAATCTCTGCTCGGAAGCTCAGACACTATTTTCAGTCGCATTCTATTGAAATCCCGACCGTTTATCCACTAAAGGGAGTACTATGGAAACCTAAAATCTCAGGGCGCCTAGTTAAATGGTTTGTAGAGCTAGGAGAATTTGATATATCCTACGTACCACGAACCTCCATCAAAGGGCAAACACTAGTGAATTTTGTTGCTGAGTTCACTCCAGCACTACACGACAAGGCACAGCTTGGTCAGAGCCCCGCTATGTGGCAGCTTTACACCAATGGATCGTCTACATACAGAGGTTTTGGTATTGGCATGGTGCTTCAGTCCCCTGATGGATTCATAGCAGAAAAGGCGGTCAACTTAGGATTGAGAGCCTCCAATAACGAAGCAGAGTATGAAGCCCTCATCCTCGGGATAAAACTAGCTCTAGAATACGAAGCCTAAAATCTCGAAGCGTTCTTTGACTCCCAACTTATGGTAAGCCAAGTTTTAGGAGAATTTTCCACCAAAGACGAGAAAATGATTCGGTATGCAGAGCTAATAGGATTATTAAAGCGCTTATTCCAAAAATTCACTATTCAAAAATTTGAGAGAGGTCAGAACTCAAAGACCGATGTCTTGGCAAACATGGCCTCCCATCTTAAACCAGAAGGGGATTCAACTCTAAGGATTGCTTATCAAATGAACCCGAGCATTGAAGGGGTACAATCCTCCCAAGTTTCAAACAGACTCAAAACTGGATGACTCCCATCCTCCAATATATAAAAGAAGGGCTGCTCCCAAAAGACAAAAACCAGGCCCAAAGAATTCAAATCAAGGCAGCTCGGTACTTACTCTTGAATGGGAAGCTCTATTAAAGATCCTACACGCAACCCCTGTTGCGGCGCCTATTTCTAGAGGAATCTTAATATGTTCTGGAAGAAAAACATGAAGGAATCTGCGACAAACATAATGGTGGTAGAACCATAGCCCACTGAGCCCTAACTCAAGGCTACTATTGGCCTAGCATGCTGAAGCAAGCCAAAGAATATGTCCAAAAATGTGACAAATGCCCACAATTCGCTCCATATCAGCACCAGCCCTACCATGAGCTTATCCCTATCGCTAGCCTATGACCCTTCGCTCAGTAGGAGATGGATAACATAGAGCCATTACCAAAGGCCTCTTCAAACAAGGAGGTACCTACTGGTCTCCATTGACTACTTTCTCCAAGTGGGCAGAGGTTGAGCCTCTAACTCACATCTTTGAAGTAGAAGTAAAGAGCTTTACCTAGAGGAACATATTCTGCAAGTTCGGCATACCTCGCGTCATCATATCAAACAATGACATGCAGTTTGCAGGCAAATTTTTTGAGAAATTTTACAAAGACCTACATATCAGTCATCATTTCGCTTTGTTAGGGCACCCTCAAGCAAATGGGCAAGCCGAGGTCACCAACCGCACAATTCTTAATGCCCTTAAGAATAGGTTGGAAGATGTCAAGGGAAGATAAGTCGAAGAGCTCCTTGGTCTGCTCTGGGCTTACAGAACTACGAAACGAATACCAACCACTGAAACGTCGTTTTCACTAGCATATGGCTTGGAAGCGGTGATTCTTGTCGAAGTTGGCATACCGACCTTAAGGAGGGAAGCTTTTGACCAAGAAGCCAATAACCAACAACTTGCAGAAAACTTGGACCTATTTAAAGAGAGACGAGATTAGTCCAGAATAAAAAATAAAGCATACCAGCGCAGGTTGGCCAATAGTTTCAATCAAAAGCTGAAGCCCATGAATTTCCAGCTCGGGGATCCAATCCTAAGAAGGGTATTCTCTAATACCAAAGATCCCACCATGGGAAAGCTCTCACCCAACTGGGAGGGCCCATACAGGGTAACTAAGATCGTCAGACCTACTACGTACTGGTTGGAAGATATAACTAGGAAGCCTGTACCTAGGCCTTAGAATATAGAATACTTACGAAAATAGTATCAATAAAATTTTTCTTTTTTATTTTCCAAAGTGTTCTCATATCAATGTACAGACCCCTAAAAACCTTGCAAGCCAATGTAAGAGTTACAGGTCTGGTCCATCTTAATGTACAGACCCCTAAAAACCTTGCAGCGAATGCAAGAGTTACAGGTCTGGTCCATCTCAATGTATAAACCCCTAAAAACCTTGCAGCTAATGTAAAAGTTATAGGTCTGGTCCATCTTAGTGAACACACCCCTAAAAACCTTGCAGCCAATGCAAGAGTTATAGGTCTGGTCCATCTTAATGTACTGACCCCTAAAAAACCTTGTAGCCATCACAAGAGCCATAGGTCTGGTCAGTGCTCAATGAACTCTAAGAGAGCTCTGTATCCATTACAAGTGCTGAAGTCTCGATTCATCTTTCAGAGAGGACTATAAAAAAACCAAAGGTGATAATTACTCGGTATAAATTCAATTATTAAAGATTATCATCAGTCCTATGTTACAGAAGGTTGGATTAGTTGCTGGGCCTACTTAATTACAAGTTTTTTTCCTCAGAAGTTAGTTACTAGTTCGAGCTTGATTTAATTGCAAGTTAAGGAGAGGTCTGAAGCTTGACACCTGATCCATTTTTTAAAGATTCTTATTTGAGTTAATTACAAGTTTTAAAGATAAGGGGTCCAAAGTTTTATTAACAAAGCAGTGATAGTTTGAAACAAAGACTTGTTTAAGGTGCTGAAGTTCATTTCAAGATTGGAAGATCGACATATCAAAACAATCCACACATCGACATTGGCAACAACTCACAAGTATTAGTGCTTTAGAGATTTAATTAGTAAATAAAGCTTTAAAGTTGACAAAGTACACAAGTTCTGGAAAAGTCAATTCATTGATAATTGGCCTAAAAAGTACACAAGTTCTGGAAGATTATAAAAAGGAAAAACAAAAGTACAAAGAACCCAAGTCTACTGCTGGTTTAAGCCACTTCTGGAGCATCAAGGACAAAGAAGAGTCCACTATGTCAAGATCACTTTCTTCATCCTTTTCTTCATTCTTTTCAAACTTAGCACACTGCATCCATATCAGCTTGAACAAGTGTTTCTGCTAAGGGAAGATTGGGAGGTGCTAACTCATCATCATCGTCCCGTACCTCGGTCTCATTTGGAGGGACTTCGACATCATCGATCCCAGTCAGATCAAGGTCGGCGTATTTCGTGAGGAGCTTTTCTCTAAAGGTATTGTTCCCATGTTTGACCAGCTTTCCACCTATTTCTTCGACTTCAGCCTTCATCTCTGCTTTGGTCTGGGCCTTGACAGATTCAACTGCATCTTGGATCTTCTAGGTGGAAGAGGACTAAAAGTCTTCAAACCTCTTTTGGAGGTCTTCCAACTTTTGAGAAAGGGAGTCCCGTTCAGACTCCAAGATGGATTATGAGTTCGCAGCTTCCTTCAGCTTTTCCTCGGTAGTAGTGGCAGTGGACTAGGCTGTCCCCAACTGTAGCCTGGCCTTATCCAGCTCAGATTGGAGGTTATCAATCAACTCCGAATCTGCTGAGGACTCCACAATGGCAGCAAGGCCATGCATAGTCTGAAAAACAAAAAGCAAACAGGTCAGAATAGGTAAAGCTTCAGAACGTAAAAAGAAAGGAAAAAAATAAGGGAAAGAGCTCGGAAGTTACCCTCAACTGGAAGCACAGTAGGTCCTTGGTGATTTTTTCCACTTTCAGACCTTTGTGTTTGCTTGGGCCTGAAACCCAAGACTCATTGAAAGCCTTCTTTGCTGCCAAGTAGCCAGAATCATCAGGCGTAGTAGCAGCAGTAGAGGCGGCAACCTTCCCCTTCCCCTTTCGCCTAGTTGGAACAACATAGGCAAGGAGAGGGGCAGGTTTTGGAGTAGGAGGCTCCCTTACACCCTCAGACAGTGTTCGGTCTAGGGAGCTGGAGAGAAGCCTCCTCCTCTTCACTTGAAGAGGCGAGTCTGTAGGGGAGGAGGTCTCTCCCATCGTCTTCTTCTTCTTCCCTGGTGCCCAATTGGAAATCAGGGATTTCTTCAGGTTACTAGCCCTGTTCTTGGTCAATCCGGCCTCCATTAAGAGTCAGGAGTAAGGATGGTAGTGTGAGCTCTATTGTTGGTCTGAAGAAGCCTTCAGTATTGTCCTGAAGGTCAGTAGTGAATATTAACCTTTTCCAAGCCTCTTTGTCTGCACAAAAGCCATAAAGAACAGAGATTAGACAAACAGTGAAGAAATGAATATGAAAGTAGAAGCAAGATTATATCAAGAATGGGGGATGGCTTGCCCTTAAACCCGGTACTCCTGGGGGAATGTCGAGGTCTGGTCCTTTGAAGTCTTCCAACTCTCATCCTCTTCCTACGAAGAAGTACCACTTCTTCCATGTCTTGTTGGAAGTAGGTACCTGAGGAGAGGGGTCAGAACCCCTTGTTGAAGGACATGTAAAACAAGCCTTCCGACCTCAGATATTTCAGATCCATATTACTACGGATCAGGTCAAGGTTTACTTTGACGCCGTTCAGATGTCCTAAAACTATAAATCCTAACAAGTGCCTCCAACTATTAACATTAAGGTTGGCAGGACAAATATTAAACCATTTGAAAAATGCCCTAACTAGTGGAGGAAGGGGGAACCTAAGCCCTATCTCAAACCACTCGAGATAGACACAAATCTCGCTTGAACCAACATCGGAAGGGCAATCTATGGAACTGGGGGCTTTACAAGTTACATTTTGAGGGAAGTCGAAAGTAGCCCTCAGGTCACTTAGCATGTCCTAAGTAATGGCATTTTCTCCTTCCTCTCTTTGAGAAGGCCTACCTGAGGTCTCCCCCACTCTGTTCCTAGGTTCAACAAATACGTCTACGATCCTAATTTCAAAACTAGAGGGAGACTCTACTATCCTATTTTCGGCATTCCCGGAAGAACTACTTCCTACGACGTGAATTTGTGATGGTACAGTTGACTCAAATGAATTTTTTGAACCATAGCCAACGCCAAACAGGGCATTTGAGGCCGACATTGTGAAAAAGAGAAGAGGAATAAAAAAAAAGAAGAGATGAACAAGAAGATAAATCGAACCTGAAACTTGACCAAAAAAAGAAGCCTCACACGGCGACGATCACCTTCAACCTCTCTGTTCACTCTAACTTGACGGTGAGGTATTTGATTCTCAAAGCAATGAAAATGATGAAAGGAAGGGTGTACGCGTACCCCTTCCTCTTTTTATAAAGGCTTTCAAAGTGGGGGCCCATCACACCGAACCATTGCAGCGGTTAGAGGAAATGATGGCCTCGAAAACCCAAATAGCGGTAAGTGCAATAAATGCCACATCAACGGTCCTTTTGGAAAAACGAAGAGGCAAGACACGTGGACATAACACATGACCTTTAGGAAGCCCACAACCTCAGTCACGTAGTGCGCTAAACTAAGGCTCGGGGGGGGGGTAACTGTTATACCATAAAGTGACAGACCAACCCCCATGCAGCATGTGTACATCCAGAACAGCCGAAGCTCACTCATCCAGAATAGATTTATATATCGGCTCCAGAGCTTCCTTGTTCGGAGTTCCCCACTGCTTCTGATCTCATTTTCAGAACAGAAGGCACTGAGCACTCGTATAAGAGGGTCCAGAGGTAGTCGCCGCCTCAGGTAACCTACCGACCTAAGGAAAAGGAAACAGTATGTAGCAAGGAAACTGCCATTCATGGATATCATTCACTTCATATACTCACAGAACGCAGTGATCAACATGACAACTGCTATTATTGGATAACAATCAAATTCTTATTATTGCGACTCTAAATGCTACTCATATTAGGAAGATTCGCAGCCTATAAATTGGGCTCTAAGGTGCGCTTTTAAATTACAGGCATTCAATTACTTTCAATTACAGTATTCTCTTTACTTTTACTAACTTCATCATCAGAGCGGCTACCACCGGAGCCAGCCCAATGATCCTCTGATCTCTCTTTTAAGTTCTTGATAGAAGACGTAAGAGCGGAAACTCCACTAATCAAAAAGTGCAATATCAGAAGCCTATTGCTTACTAATATATTTTTCGCCATATAATCTTTTATCAAATAACTACCACAAATTATACGATAGGATTCAAGCTAATTGGGTCTATTTAATGGTATCTAGTTATAGCTCACAAGGTAGGACTCCAATTAATCGATTACTTGATTTTGTCCTCGTCAAATACTTATTTGCCGATTTAAGCATTGGAAAGGCTATGATCAACAGTGTTCATCTGATATATATATTTTTTTTGTGGAGAGGAGCAAATTCTCTCTTAATAGGTAGGAGGCAGCCCAAAAGGGAGAGAGTATATAACAATTATGATCTCAATTTTTTCTCTTTGTATCTGGCTATTGTTATTATTATTATTATTATTTCCTTTTTCCTTTTTTCTTTCTTTTTACCCTATTGGTGAACTAAGATATTTTTCATATTAAAACTGTTAGATGAAAGTAAAATCTTCCAATCATATGTTTACAAAACTCTTCACACAATAATAAATAATACCACATGTTTTAGAACTTTTCTTTTTACATTTAGTTGCCTTTTTTTTAATTTATTTTAAATGCTGTTACTATAATTTAAAAAGTTTTTGTTTTCTTATACACAATGTATGTATTTCTCAATAGACTACCTGAACACATTTTGTAACCATACTTTCTCAAAATCTTTTGATGTGAATAAACACTCGCTGCATCAAAGTTAGTGAAGTTTTGACTCAACTAATTTATTTAAATTTCTCATACCAATTTAAATTTAAAATTAAATTTTAAAGGTATTTTTTAAAAATAAGTTAAAAATAAAAAGTTTGTTAAAGGGTAACGTCTCCATACTTGTAGAATGAACTCTTTTATTGTTCATAGTCTTTTTACCTTCTAAACAAACAAACGGCGTTTCAAAGGCGAGGATTGATCATTGGTCCCACTATAAAAGTTCCCTTATCCGTTTAAAGTCATGACTTTGGGGATGAGAGTGTGAGAACGAGAGAGAGAGAGAGAGGATGGCATCAGCAGCAATTGCTGGGTTCTCAGGCCTGAACCTGCATTTGCGGGTAACTCGCAAGAATTGTTTGGTCTCTTCAACACCAATAATGAGTTCTCTTCCTGCTTGCACTTGCTCAAGTCTCGCTGACACTGCTGGCCTCCTTGAAGCAGCAGCCAAGAACACAGTAACGTTTTTTTTATTTTGAACTAAAATTTCATTTGTTCAACCAAGTTAATTCTTTAAATTTTTATCGGTTTCGCTTCTGTGTTCACTGTAATGGTCATAGACATGCAAAAGTATAACGGGTATTCTAGTTGTTGTATATTCTTTCATAAACAATCATGTCAGGTGGCTTTGCTGTATTCAAATCAAGCACTATTTTGAACTTGTAATCGGACTGCTTAGTCTCTCTAGCCCCAGTATCATGACCCCCACTTTTATGTTTGATGTCATGTGTATCCAAAAATGAATGCGAAGAATCATATCTGTGACATAGAGAATATGTTGACAATTGGACTTCGTGTAGAATAGAGGTTTTAAAGGAAATACTAGATGCTAAAATTTGAGAGTGTGAATAAGAGTTTACGTGTATCTGCTATATATAAAAAGGAAAGTGGGGCTGTGTGCGATCCATCTTGCAACTCATACATAGGAGGTATAGCAATGGAAGTAAAAATGAGTTATTAATTCTTGATTTCATGTCTAAAATTTTAAAAAAGAATTGATTCCCTCATATCTGCTTCACTCTCGGGCCGCTGTTTAGTGTGTCAGTTTAAAATAATAGAATTGAGTTTAGGCCTCATTGGGTGAAAATATATATTATGAAAGCACTGTCTTCAAAAGAAAGGATTTATTGGTCCCGGGTGCAATGCATTTGAGTCAATGACTACATATTTTGCTTATGTGTCACTCATTCATTAGCCCCGGTGCGTTGTGCCGGGAACAATGAATAATGTTTCCTGTCTTCACTTTGAACATTAAGACATCTGACAATCTGCCTTTGCCCCCCTCCTCCTCTCTCTTTCCCCCGGGGAAAAGGAAGAAAAAAGAAAAAGAACTTTTAATATATGTGTTTGCAGCATGTATCCCTCCAATAATCACTGGCAACAAACTCAGTTTGAAGAAAGTCATTTGTTCAAGAATTTAACATATTAATTTGTGATAAGACTGTAATAGTAGTCAAAGAAAGTTCTAACAAAATGGCTGAGGCTCACAAGCATAATATTTGGAAAATTGAATCATCCACTAGCACATACTAATTGTAAAATAAACAATGAACTGCAGTTTTTGTGCCGTCAAAACATAAATTGATATCTTAACTAGCCAACTGTTGAATCCGTATTTTTTAAGAGGACAATTGTTGTAATATGAACTCCCATGATCGTTTTGCTCATGCAACAGACTTACCTTTGTTATATTTCTTTGTTTGTTTATTACATTTTTTTAGCTTTAAATTAGACTGCTCAACAGTAGAGAGAATACTTGAGCTTGTTTTTTTTTTTTTTTTTATGTCAATTTTATTTGTGGATCAATTCAATCAAGGCTGTTTAGGAAACTAAGAAAGGATCCCATGAATTATTTAAGTTTAAACATTGAAGGTTTATCTGAAATTCATTTTAAAACGACAAGTTTCTTTTAATTAACCAATATTCTCTTTTTCTTCTGGTGTTGGATTGAAATCTCTTTGATATTAGACCAGGTTTTTGCTTACAGTTTGTTTTCAATTTAATTGTGCCGTTAGCAGGGTTGTGATAGAGAATTTCTTCTTTTGGGGTTTTGTAGTGAATTTAGTATTTGAAAATATTATCTATTTTGAGATTTGAGGAAATAGGATATTATATTTTCTTTAGAGAAGAGTGAACATGAGTGCATTTATGATTCAGGCATAGTAACTGGAAACTCTCTTTCGTGTAGCAGATCCAGCTTCCTCCGCCCGCGCGGGGGGGGGGGGGGGGAGCTTCCAAAATTCGAGGGAAATTTTCTAAAAATTTGAGGGAGACCAAATTGTGCCAATGATATCTTGATATAAGAAAAGTAGTATGTTGAGTTTTACCATCCATTCCTTGACACCTAATTTTTGATGTAGTTTCTGATCAATGTTTTCATAATGAAGTGAACTCTTGATATTTATGGTATACTACTTTACAAATACCGTATGCTTTGATGCTGTTTCTCATTTGACTTGTAAGCCATTTCAAAGTGAATAACCTTGTTAAGTTTTCTGAGCTTAACTGAGCCACATTAAGTGCTTCCACCCCATGTCATCACCTGTTCCAGACTAGTAATCACGGTCTTTAGTTTTGAGTATGGAATTAGAAAAAAAGGGAATAAATAGAATTAGGGGAGTAAAAAATACAATAAGATGTTCAATTAAAAATGATTTGGTAAACGAACTTCAATTTGAATTCGAGACCTATTTTACTCTGTCTGATAGAGTTATTCTGTGTATCATTTATTTTGTGGGAAACAGGTAATGAAAAATTGATTTGAATCGGTGTTCTTTTCTAGGTGGATACGTATATCAAAAGTGGCATGGTAGTTGGACTAGGATCTGGCCGCGCTTCTCGTATGGCAATACAATATTTGGGACTGAAACTTTGTGCTGGTTCTATAAAAGATATTGTAGGGATCCCCACGTGAGTTCATTTCTTTATTCCCTCCCTCCCTTCATAAGTGAAGAAAAAAGTGTTTTTCTTTTGAACTTTTGCCACCTATCAAATAATTTCAACTGCTAACTTGAGAAACTATATTAGAGGAACCAATATTAAGTTCATAACAAGTCTTGAGATATCCAAGTCCATAGTAGCAGTTGATGGAGTTGCAGTTTTGTTATTCTCTCCTTCTGGTGCAAATCAATTGAAAATTTAACTTTTAAGATCAATTTTTGTTGTTCTAGAGGCCCTATCCATTCAAGAATTTGTTGGCTAAATATTAATGTATAATATTAAAATCTCGTGGACCTTTTGATTTCCATATTCAAATATTCTTAATAGTATATAGTCGTGCAATGATGACAGAGACCTATCCTCTCCTAGTATATCTCTTCAGCACAATTTCTTAATTGTAATCCATAAAGGCAAGTTAACATGCAATTCATATGTAATCCTGTGCCTTGGGGTTCTTTTACTGTCTCAGCTTGAGCTTGTAGATGCTAGTCCGTCACTCTCTTGTTTTGGTGTGATTTAAAGATTTTCTGTTGAATATGTTCATTTTTCACTAGTGTAATTAGCGTTTGTGTGATGCAGCTCTGTTACTAGTGCAAGTGATGCAGCAAAGGCAGGAATTCCATTGGATCACTACCAAGATAGTTCTCAAGTGTGCACGATTTCTCTGTATCCAATAACTTGGTTCCATTTTAGCTGGGGTTGTGAGTATTACATGGTTTAGACAACTCTCTTTGCATTTAAATTTGAAAGCGCGTGCAGTAAAATACCTTATGGATCTGTTGTGCTAGTTGATTTACCCAAAAGAACATTGCACTGGAAAACACATAAATGTCACCCCCCCCCCCCCCCCCCAAAACAAAAAAAAAAAAAAAAACCTCAAAGGAAGTGAAAAGGTAAAGCAAATTCTCTTACTTACCGAGAAAAACAGCTATGCAAATTCCCACTCAATTTGGATCATCTGTTACAAAAGTTTTTCTAGACTGGTGCTCTTGCATGACTCATTATATGTTCAAAATTTGAACTGTAGCATAATATGCTTTTAACTTGCTATTTTGCAGATTGATTTTGCATTTAATGATGCTGATATTATAGAAGAAGGAACACTTCTTGCAGTCATTGGCCGTCGGAGACTGCAAGGGGAGGAATCTATAATTCAAGAGAAGGTGAGACAAAATATTGTTGTTTCCCATTTCCATGGGCTATTTGGACTGAAGCTGTGGTATGATAATTGTTCGAAATGCCATCAAAGTAATTTCACTCATCTGTATATTGTTTACACTTTTACTGAAGCACCTAATCTTGCATACGTTGATATTTACATCTTTGATGTTCTTGATTGGAAACACCATTAAAGTAATTTTGCTTGCCTACATAATATATATATATATATATATATATATATATATCAAACACTTTCTGGATAATACGTTGTTATTTACCTTTCTCTTGCAGACTATTGTCAAAGCAGCTGAGAAGCTTGTATTCATTGTCACAGAAAAACAGTACAAGGGTGGCCTAGATGGTTCAGTTCCAGTTTTAGTTAAATCTGTAAGATGCCACAAATGTTAAATATATGTGCTGGGAATTAATTAACACAATAAGGGAAGATTTACTCGTTTGACATTTTAAAATTATATTTCAGTATAACTGGTTGGAAACTGCTGAAGAGATTGATGACCTGTTTCTAGGTGATGCTGAGGTATGCTTACTACAAAATACGTTTTTATATTTCTAAGATTTATACTTAAAATTCTATTTCAATGTAACAATTCCTTTTCTTTTATATAGAATATAATTAACTTTCAAAATGATGAGATTCATATTTCCTGATTGAGTTTGTATATATGTTGTGGATGTAGCCACACTTGACATAAAAAAAAAAAAAAACAATATTTTTTTCCCACATGAGAAATGCCATGTGTGAATGGTCAGAAAGCATTTTTGCTGTTGTAAAGAAATACACGGTTCACTCTATGTAGAACTATGTTGGCTGCTGTACCCAGTGCAGTCTCTTGTTAAATTATCTCTAAATGGTGATAACTTATTCCTCTTGACAGATGCTTTTACATTAAACTTCACAGAGATCGGCGAGAAAATTATACTTTTTTTTTTTCCTTGCAACCTGTTGACAAGGGAACAGTAATTTTTTTTCCTTCTAAAAGTTCATTTTGTGGTTTTTACCATGTCAGAAAGTAAGAGGGAGTGTTATTTACAATGGTCAATGACTCTCAGCAAATTATATTTGACATTGATATCAACATTGATGAGACATGATGGGCTAGTAGTTTATATCAAGGATTAATTCTTTGTATCGTAATTCATTTTCCTTGTATAATTGAAGGTATGGAGGAGACCATCAATAGGGCACGCAGGTCCACTAGGAGGTGATTTTCCACTAGTCACTAAAGAAGGGCATAATGTTCTTGATCTCATATTTACTTCTCCAATACGAAACCTTGGTACGGCTTACCATCACAATCATTATCTATTTCAACTTCTGTCCATGCTTCATGATTTTTGTGCTTAAAGGGTCGTTGATTTTACTTGCAGCTGAAGTAGCTGAAAGTCTTGATAGAATTGATGGTGTTGTAGACCATGGAGTCATTTCCAAGATCCCGTAAATTTCTTCTTCCCTTTTAAACGCTTTTCTTGAATAGATGGCATTTGTTTTTGCATAATATTATGGAGAGGTGATATCACCTTTTTAAAGTGGCATGCAACTAAATTACAGTCGGCCCTCTAATAATTAATAGTTAATAAATAATATTTTTTGTTGGTTTTTTTTGGAACTGACCTAGTTTTATCATCCATGGTGGATAAGTAATAATTCTACACCCCAATAATTTATTAGAAATTCCTATTATTATAGTAGAAGCGTGCATAGAAATACAAAGGGTTATATACAAGAAGATTTGTTAATATTATTTCTTCTCTTGATCAGTGAAATTATCAACAAATTAGGTTTAGCTCCATATCTCACCAGCATTTAAGTGAATAATTAGTTTATTAGTTTGTATTGCCATAAAGTAGACATTTTTTTTGGGGATAATTACACTTACACACCCTGTGGTTAGACCCATTTTAACGGAGCCCCTTGTGGTTCAAAACGTGACACTAATACCCCTTGTGTGTGGGGGGTGAAGTGTAAAACATGACGGTGTTAATGACAAATTTAAAAAGGTCAAATTGTCCTAATATATTTTAGATTCTTTTTCTACATTGATAGTACGGAATCAGCAGTTAGGGAGTCTAGGTTGGTTGCTAGAAATCAGAACAATCTTCGGGTGGCCACTGTGCCTATTCCAATTCAGGGATTATGTGATTTTCAGGTGCTTGAAGCTTGAGAGGTAGCCAAGCTATCGAGTGGGCTGGAAATTAGAATTTTAATAAGAGTGTGATCAAGAAATTTCTTTTAATGAAATTTCTTCTGTCACCTTCTTTGATTGTCATAATTAAAGATGTTTTTTTTTTGGTCATTTTCTTTAGTTTTTCCAGGAAATAGGTTTGATATAAAGAGAAAAAAATATAGAGAATGGTTATGAGTGGGTTTAGAGAGAGAAAAGGACTTTATTAGAGAAAAAGAGAATGGGTTTGAGCACCTGGGATATTGAGCAACAGGCTTTCTCTGTTGCAGGGATGGAATCTTCCTTTATGCATTGGCTCATAATATCATATAATTCAGATGTCAAGAATTTTTCATAGCTATCACTTTTTTAGCACTGACTGACATCCTTCATGAGCATTTGGGCAGCATTCCTTGAAGCAACTTCGTTTTCACGTGTTTTTTCATAAAATTTACATATATAGTTTACTTATATGCAGGGCTATTATAACTGGTGGGATTTTTATCCTACCCAAAAAAAGCTCACTTTTGAAGTGCGTGATAAACAAGCACTAGCTGTTATCTCAGATGGAAAAATTTTGCACTTTTCCCTGCACCACAGAAGGTATTAGTGTCATCCATTGAACTGTAGTGGGTTCCATTAAAATAGGTCAACCAAAGGGGGTTCTAAGTGGAACTATCCTTTTTTGCTTTCCCTATAAGTAACTGTATTATAAAAAAGTGCCAAAGAGGGTGCAACACTTTACGTGAAATAATACAAGAACCAACAAGACTCCTATACAACTTGTTACACCCAAAAAATCTAAGAAAGAATGGAATTTGTCGGGAAAGTTCATTGACAACCAAGAATGAAAAGTATCCAAAGAGCCTTATTCAATCTATGAACAGACATTTTCACATCCTTAAAAGTACACCTATTCCTCTCCCACCCCTCTCCCACCAAACACACCATTGAAAACATAAAGTGCAGCTTGCTTAGCCTGATGCACTCGCTCTTTTGCACAACCACCCGCCCAACAACCAACAGGTCTCCCACAAAATGAGGCATTATGCAACAAATACCAAACAAAGAAAACATCTTACACCACAACTCCTTAGCCACTACTCAATGAAGCATAAAATGATTTTTCCTCTCCTCTACCAAACAAAGAAGGAAACTTTAGAAGGCACGGACCTGTTGGAAGCTTCACTACAAAGGACTCTATAGAAAGATCAAAATTGAACCTTCCTTGTTTATTAGGGATCTACCTTAAAGCATCCTCTGTTTGACAAATAGAAGTAGCGTAAAGGGTAAAGGGTGTATATTTTGCTGTTAAAACTTAAAAGGTTGTGAAAAGAGTTGCACACAAATCTTCTTTGATTTTTTTGATTAATCACATAAAGGGAATTGTTGATATGCTGTAGATACACGGGGTGGGGACAGGGTTAGAGGGTCATGGGGCGGGGCAGGAATGGGGGAGACGAGACGAGTTGCGGGGCGGGGACGTGGTGGGGCACCATTTAGGTTAGGCGGGGCGGGGCGGGGCGGGGCGAGGCGGGGGGAGGGAGTCCCTGTCCCAAACCTGCCCCATTGCCATTCCTAGTTGTGGGCAAGTAGGGTTAATAATAATGGGATGTTTTAGGCTAGAAGGCCTTCTAAAGCCCTTGACCCGAATATTCACAGTTGCAATGAACTATTATTGATCTTTCATGTATTTCCCAATTCATATTCTTTATTGCAGAGTCTCTTTCAATATGGGTGAAGTATATTGGCTTGTGTTAGAAAATATAATAATAAAGTTACACATTCTCTAGTAGCTTAAAGCTTTTAGATAAGTTGATAATTTAACAAGGTATCAGAGCAGGCAAATGTCATGGATTCAAACCTCACTGTCACTTTGACGATATTAATTGATGCACGAGCTGGCTCAATTTGGTCACATATGTGGAGGCGTGTTAGAGAATATAATAATAAAGTTACACCCTCTCTAATAGCTTAAGCTCTTAGATGAGTTGGTAATTTAATAGCTTGTATGTGTGATATGATATCCTTTGGAGGTTTTGGCAATGATTACTTTGCATATCTTTACCTTGTCATTCTCCAAGGATCCACCCCCATCATACTTAATCCATTTCTCGATGCACTTTACACCCTAATGCATCTGCTGTTGGGAGCAGGGTCCAGGGAGCTCCTTGAGTTCGATGTGTGGCCATGGGTTGGCCATCTAGTTGGGGTCCATTGTCCTCTATAAGATTGTTAGATTGAGTTAGAGCTCCTTGAGTTCGATGTGTGGCCATGGGGTGGCCATCTAGTTGGGGTCCATTGTCCTCTACAGGATTCTAGAACTGTAAGGTTTGGTGGCTTGTCTAGAGAGAGAAAGAGCATGTGCTTCTTGGGTCGCATGTTTGCTACTTGTCACATTCAGCATATTCTCTGCCTCATTTACGTGTATGCTTATGCAATGTTGGTAGGGCTGCAACTCGGGCGGGCTAACCCGAACCCAACCCTAGCCCAGTCCGAATTTTGATGAGCTTGGGCAAAATTA
The DNA here is from genome assembly GCA_008638375.1 of Nyssa sinensis. NCBI lineage: Eukaryota > Viridiplantae > Streptophyta > Magnoliopsida > Cornales > Nyssaceae > Nyssa > Nyssa sinensis. The sequence continues at coordinate 23,104,589 of CM018039.1, read as the reverse complement.
TTTTTAATTCAGAATGGGCTTGTGCTGAAATATTAGAGCACGACCATAATTCGGGCCGAGTCCGGATTGATGCCACTACAGCCCGAAACAACCCAAACCCGAGTCAACCTGCTTGTAATATGTGAGAGAGATAGATTATATAAAGTAACTTAAACCATTATTAGTTTTTGATGTGGGATCAGGGATACACTACGGAATTGTGATGAAACTGAAACGTATGCATTGGATGGTTTGAAGAAGAAAGAAGACCCAATAGTATATCTTCCAAAGCCTTATCTTTGTCAATACTTGATTCCTTCTCATTCTTTAATCTCAATGCCTCGATGGAAGTCTCCATGTCATAGGAAAGCTTATCAATTGCAAAAACATCAAACCCTATGTTTTGTATAAAGTCTCTTTCTCATTAGCTCTTCGAAAAATCTGATTTTACTTCCACATATAAAACAAACCCAGATGCCCATTCATTGATTTTAGATGATGATTATAACTCTCGTCTTTATCTATGATCAGATCTATAAAATTTACTCACCCGAAACCAAAACAACATCTAACCAACCTAGCCTCTAGTTTGATTTTTTTGGGGGATTTTTTTCCTGTTTGCTGATGCTGAAACAAAAAATATTCTCCCATGCTCATAGGCTCTTCTAAAAATTTGATTTTATCTTCACATATCCAACAAACCAAGATACCCATTCAGTGATTTTAGATGATGGCGCACAAAGAGTGCAGCGTCGTTGTGACGAACATGCTTCAACACCATGGCTAAGAAGGTTGGCATCGTCGTCATTGCCGCCGTAGAGGAACGTTCTGTAATTGATTATCGGTGTTGGCCTTATCTTCGACGAGTTGATTTTTTGGTGCATCTCGTCCTCCGCATGTAAACTTAGCTTGAACTTATAAGTGGTTTTAGTCCCACATCGAAAGAGGATCCAATAGTAAGGATTATCCCACATTATAAAATAACCCTTTAATGTTAAGTCGTTCACTAAATTTTTATGTTTTGCGTTTTTCTCACTGCTGTAAGCCTGTAACAATAATGAAAATATTATAAATTGATGTATAAAACCAATCACAAGAGTGCACACAAATATTTACGTGGTTCGGCTTCAAGCCTACGTCCACAAACAAGAGAGAAATGATTTGACTATTTATGTAAATGAGTACAATAGAGGATCTCACTATGGTCACAGTAAATTACTCTAGTATTGAAATTCACTGTATTAAAATCTTTTGTAGGTTTAAAATGAATATGTTATCTCTTTTATATAAAAGAAATCCACTGCCTTCACTTCACCGCCATTAGTTACTAATTGATATTTCATAACAAATGAAATGTATCCAAAGGCTACGTGGTGACGACGCCCATCAATTATTTCATTTACAACACTCCCCCTTGGGTGTCAATCAAGGGAATATTAGTATCTTCTCATACTTCCCCTAGTTATAATTTGAGCATGATTTTCTTTACTTGTTTGAGTCTTTGAGCCGACGCATTCCACATTTATGTATCAGCTTTTTGTAAGTCGACATTGGTAATACCTTAGTGAACAAATCTGCTACATTGTCACTAGAACGTATCTGCTGGATATTGAGATCACTGCTCTTCTCGAGCTCATGAGTATAAAAGAACTTTGGCGAGATGTGCTTGGTTTTATCTCCTTTAATGTAACCTCTCTTAACTTGTGGAATGCATACTGCGTTGTCTTCATATATGGTTGTCGGATTGTCTTTAATGGAAGATAATCTACATGATTCCTGAATATGTTGAATCATAGATCTCAACCATATGCATTCTCGACTTGTCTTATGAAATGCAAGAATTTTGGAGTGATTTGAAGAAGTAACAGTCATTATTTGCTTTATAGATCTCTATGATATAGCAGTGTCGCCATAGATAAACACATCCGGTTTGTGACTTGGCTTTATGTGGATCAGAAAGATAACCAGCATTTGCATAACCGACTAATGGTGATTTGGATCTTCTTGAATAAAATAAACCTATACCAACTGTCCCACGTAACTAGCAAAATATATACTTGATGTCATTCCAATGTCTTCTAGTTGGAGCATAACTATATCTGGCTAGCAAATTGACCGCAATGCAATGTCTGGTCATGTACAATTTGCAAGATACATAAGTGCACCAATTGCACTAAGATATGGTACTTCAGGACTAAAGAGCTTTTCATCACCTTCATGAGGGCGAAAATGATCTTTGTTTATATCATGTGAGCGGACAATCATAGGATGTTCATGGGTGTGCCTTATCTATATAAAACTATTTCAAAATCTTTTTTGTGTTTGCCGATTGATGAAGAATAATTCCTTCTGGGAAATGCTTGATCTGCAAACCGAGACAGAATTTGGTTTTTCTCAAGTCTTTTATTACAAACTCTCGTTTCAAATAAGTAGCGGTTTTTATGATCTCTTCAGGAGTCCCCACAAGATTCAAGTCATTAACAATACTGCGACTATTGCAAATCCAATATCCGATTTCTTTATGAAAATACAGGGACAAATCGGATTATTTGCATATCCTTCCTTTAGTAAATATTCACTAAGGCGATTGTACCACATGCGCCCAGACTGTTTCAATCCATACAGTGATCATTGTAACTTGATTGAATACATGCTATGAGAATGTGAATCACTAGCATTAGGAACTTTAAATCCTTCACAGATTTTCATGTATATGTTACTATCAAGCGATCCATATAAGTCTGCTGTGACTACATCCATAAGGCGCATGTCTAGTCCTTCTGAGACTACTAGACTTATCAAAAATTGAAACGTAATTGCATCCATGACTAGAGAATATGTCTCCTCATAATCAACACTAGGTCTCTGCGAGAAACCTTGTGCTACAAGTCTGGCATTATATCTGATAATTTCATTTTGTTCATTACGTTTCTATACAAATAACTATTTGTACCCTACAAGCTTTATGCCATCAGATGTCTGGACTACAGGTCCAAATACCTTTCGTTTTGCTAACGAGTCTAACTCAGCTTGTATCATTTCTTTCTATTTTGGCCGATCATTTCTACATCGACATTTTTTGACGTTTTGTGGTTTATGATCCCCATCACTTTTGGTGATTTCTAATGATATTGAGAAAGAAAATATATGATCAATGATAATATCACTTTGATCCCATATATCTCCATTAGATACATAATTTATTGAGACTTTTTTATTTTCAAGTACCTGTGCCTCTTCAGGGGTTACTTATCCCGCTTTAGGGGATATTACTTCTTCAGGAAGCATTTACTCTTCTAGAGGTATTTGTTTACCTTCCTCATGAGGTATTATTATACCAACATTGGTTTTATTATTTATGGTCTCTTCAGGAGTTACCATTTCTTTTGTTCCTTGTGTCTTCCTCTTCCGGGGAAGTTTATCTTTCGCACCAATGGGTCTACCACGCTTCAAGCGTGCCATAGATTCATTTGTTGCTGTAGAAACGGATTGTCTTGTAGGGATATCTATTCATGCATGAATATTTTTGCAGCTAGTATATGCAATTTCGTTATTTTCTTTATATTAATTGATTTGCAATACTTTACAAATAAAGGATCCTTTGAACTTCCAGTTCACATTGATTTGTACGAGGATCAAAATGAGTCAATATTGTTGCATTCCATGAAATTTCATGCTGAGCTTCTGGCTTTAGCTTCTCTCCCCCTAATGGTGGGAAGACTATCTCATCGAAATGACAATCTGCAAATCGAGCTATAAATAAATCACCTGTCAGGCGCTCAAGGTATCTTATGATTGATGGGGAATCAAAACCAACATAAGTTCTTAATCGTCTTTAGGGACCCATTTTAGTACGTTGTGGGGGGTGTTATAGGAACTTGCATAGTACAACCAAAGATTCTTAGGTGAGACATTTGGTGGGTAGCCAATTACAATCTGTAAAGAGGAATATTTGTGATAAGTAGTTGGCCTAATATGAATTAATGTTGCAGCATGCAATATGGCATACCCCCAAGCAGAAGTAGGAAGCTTTGTCATCATAAGTAAAGGTCTAGCAATTAATTGGAGACGGTTAATAAAAAATTCTGCTAAACCATTTGTGTGTATATATGAGCAACATGATGTTTTACACTAATTCCTATTAACATGTAGTATTCATTAAATACTTGGGATGTAAACTCACCAGCACTATCTAGACGTATTGTCTTGATATGATGATCAGGGAATTGTGCTCTTAATCTAATGATTTTTCGCAAGGAGTCTCGCAAATGCTACATTACGAGATGAGAGTAAACAAACATAAGACCATCTAGTTGATGGATCTATCAATACCATAAAGTAACGAAATGATCCACTTAGTGGGTGAATAGTTCCACATATATCTCTTTGAATGCGTTCTAGAACATTGGAGATTCAACACCCACCTTTTTGGGAGATGGCCTTATTATTAGTTTTTCCTGAGAATAGGCAGTGCATAAATATTCACATGATAAAAGAATCTTCTGGTTCTTTAAAGGATGTCCAAGTAAATTCTCAATGATTTTCTACATCATTATAGCCCCTGGGTGGCCAAATTGATCATGCCAAAGTACAGAAGTATTTAGGTCGGTGAACTTCTGGTGCATCACAACATGTGATTCAATGACATTTATAGTAGTTTGGTACAGTCCCAAGGAGAGAGCAAGAAGTTTCTCCAAGAAGCTCTTTCTGTTTGAAATAACAGATGTGATACAAAGATATTCCATATTACATTCATTGATGGTCTCAATATGATATCCATTTATGTGGATATCTTTAAAACTGAGTAAATTTTTTCTAGATTTGCTTGAGTATAAAGCATCATTTATATGAAATATTGTTCCATTTGACAATGTGATGCCGGCTCTTCCGGAGCCTTCAATCATGTTTGCAGCACTAGATATGTTGTTGACATTAGCTTTTCATAATTTGAGAGTAAAGAAATATCTTTTATCTTAAAGGATTGTATGAGTAGTGGCACTGTCTGCTAGACAAATATCTCCATTATCCATTTGGAATTTATCAATTCATTATTACGTATGAAAAATAGAGACATGGAAAAGTTAAATTGCATTGAAGCAAACATAATTTAACATTACAGTGAGTTTAAACAAAACAACATAAATACTACAATACGTTAAACAAAGCAACATAATATAATAAAGAGCACTAATTGACATGTACGTTCCCATCGCCTATTAATTGGTCTATTCTTCCACTAGGATCTGTAAAAAAATCTAAGACATCTATGTATGTAATATTCACAAGATCATCAAAGAAATCCATAAGATTATCAGTAACATTCATAAGACCATTAGTAAAATTTGTTTATATTTCTTTTCCCTTTTCTTTAATGATGGTTGATAAAGATCTACGAAATGTTTAGGCGTACGACAGGTACGCGACCAGTGTCCTTTTCCACCGCAATGATAACAAGATTCTTCAAGATCTTGAACCAATTTTTGTTTCCCTTTTTGTTGCTTTGCTTCAATATTATTATTGCACTTCAGGTGTTGCGATAAGTCTCTTCAAGGACTATTAGGAGAATTATACTTGTGACCACCACGGTATGAATTATTATGCCAGCTGCGAACGTGATCGCGACCACGTCTACGACCATATCCATGCCCATGCTCATGTCTCTATCTATATGATGAAATTGCATTTGCTTCAGGAAATGCATTTCTATTCTCTCTAGGGAATGGTATAGAGCTAGTGGGACATAATTGATGATTTTTCATCACAAGGTCACTATGCTGCTCAACCAGGAGAAGACATGATATCAATTCAAAATATTTAGTAAACCGACGCTCTCGATATTGTTGCTGCAGGACAATATTCGAGGCATGAAAAGTAGAAAATGTCTTTTCCAGCATATCTGGATATATAATATTCTATCTGCACAATTTCAATTTCTAAGTAATCCCGAATAATGCAGAATTGCATTTACTGACTGATTTAAAATCCTACAACCTCAAGTGCAACCAATTATACCGAGCTTTTGGGAGAATGATAGTACGTTGGTGGTCATATCTTTCTGTTAGATTCTTCCAAAGGATCAGTGGATCTTTTACCGTGATATATTCCGCCTTTAGGCCTTCATGAATATGACGGCGAAGAAATATTAGTGCCTGTTCACGATCCTTTAGGGATGCAGTGTTTTCTTCTTTAATAATATCACTGAGACTACTGGCTTCAAGGTGAAATTCAACATCAAGGATCCATGATAAATAATTCTTTCCAGTGATATCCAACGTAGCAAATTCAAGCTTGGTGAAATTTGACATAATATAAATAAAATAAAGAGACTATTTAGATTCAAATGCACTAAATAATACCTCTATTTCAATACTTCTGTAGTGGACCAGAGTTTCGTGCGGATAACGTATTATAAATTGATATATAAAATCAACCACACGAGTGCACACAAATATTTACGTGGTTCGGCTTCAAGCCTACATCCACGAACAAGAGAGAAATGATTTGACTATTTATGTAAATGTGTACAATAGAGGATCTCATTATGCTCATATTAAATTACTCTAGTAGTGAAATTCACTGTATTGAAATCTTTTGTAAGTTTAAAATGAATCTGTTATCTCCTTTATATAGAAGAAATCCGCCGCCTTCATTTTATTGCCGCCTTCACTTCACCGCCATCAGTCACTAATTGATATTTCATAACAAATGAAATTTATCCAAAGGCTACGTGGTGATGACGCCCATCAATTCTTTCATTTACAACAGAAAAAAATAAAAAATAGTTGAAACTTTTAATTTTCTGGGTATTGGGCAACTAGATTTATCCCGAATTTCAACTTGGGTTGGGCTCGGGCTGTATCTATTGGGCTAGAGCTTGGGCTCGGGCAATTCATTTTAGTGCTCGGGTTGGGCTTGGGTAAGCTTCAAGCTCGGCCCAACCCGACCGACTTGCACCCCTAATTGTTGGTATTGCCACCTGCTTATTTTCCTATGACCGACTTACTTATTGGCACATGCACCAGCCACCCTCTGTACTTTTGGGAACTCAATAAGTAGGGTTGGTCCCTTTGCTCATTTCTTAGGAACTGCAAGTTGGGAGTAGTACGAACCTCGGGATTCTCTTAATCTCTGCTACTGCCATTCTTTTTCTCCTAAAGCTATCTCGGCTTCCATTCTAATCAGTCTCCTCAATCCAACATCCTACATGTAAGAATTCCATAACTATCTCAAGAACCCATATTGGCTACAATGTCTTTTTGTTGACTCGGGGATTACTATTTTCACTTCACACCACTCCCCTTTAATGTGATAACTGGAGAGCTATTAAGATTGTTAGTCCCACATTTCATGAGTAGGCCAAGCATATATATAGAGTTGATTTTTATTTCTGTCAGTCACTCTTCATCTCGCTGGGATACTTCTACTGCCCAATTGTCATTATTTCCCTTTACTAAATCTTGTATCCTTGAGAGATATTTCCTTTTTACTTGACAATCTCTGCGTTTATGATCCATGTTAGGTTTTTGGGAGGAGGGGAGGTGTTAGATCAGATATAGTAAATATATACATGCACCATAGTTATTGTATATATGCTTGGGCGTTGCTATCATTAATGATGCATCACATTTTCTACCTTTGTATGGAACAATAATATGCCATGTTCATTTTATTCTCAAGTTTCTTTGAAGGTTTTGAAGAGCCATTCAGTTTGGGTTATTTAGTCATATAGTTATTTTCTTGAAAAATAAAAAGGTTACAATAGTAGTGAAAATAATTTATTTTTTTCCTTGTTTTATACTGGTTAAACTGCAGATGCACAGCTGTGATTGCCACAGAAAATGGACTACGCGTTGTAGATAATCCACCAAAGGATGCCATGAGCGGACTTTAATCTCAACTGCCTACACCAAAGGTTACTTTATATACCTAAAAAAAATTTATTTGGAAAGTAAAACTTATAATACAGAGTTTGGGTTGGGGGGTGGGGTGGGGTGGGGTGGGGTGGGGTAATTAGTTAGCAACTTGTGCTTCTGACTAAGACAGAATCTCCAGGTTCTGATTTATTTCGTTTTTTAAACTGTAAACTGTAGTATAGCCTGTGATTTGGAAAATGATTTTAGTCATATTGTTCTTCTTTCTTATTTCAGGGGTCTGATAATTTAGTTTGGTGCCTCTCTGATTATTTCTATGGTTCTGGTTGATTCAAATCTGTGAGTCCTTGGAACAGTATTTGGGTATATTTGGCCTCTTCATGATCTGGAAATCATTGCTCTGATTTGTCATGTTTATGGTATTAGAACTAACACTCTTAGTGTAATAAACATCATCATCTTCTGGATATGACATCTTTTATGCTACCCAAACAACCATTTTACTTTAATGAACATCATGGATACTGCCATGCAGCATTCCTATGAATGAAGTTATTTTTCTCCTAAAATAAATTGCAATATTAATTTGAAGCTATCGAGTATGAGTAATGTTATATTTAACGGATTATTTCAGTCTATTTTTTCATTTTTAGACACAAGCTAATTAAATTTGTTATCTTAATTTGATAACTCATTCGTAACTTCTCACTTTCCTACCATTTAAGTTTTATTTTATAGTGGTGTTATTATTTTTAATTTTTTTTTAATATTACATCAAAACTTTAAAAATATATTTTTTAATATTTATTTATTGAATCAACTGCTTCTTTAATTTTTATTTTCCAGTACTGCTGTTTCTTTAGTTTATAAAAATGAATTTCACAAATTGTAAATGTATATGCTTTCGATTATAATTTTTTTTCTTTTTTTTTTTGGGACTGAGGTGGTCCTATTTGAAAGGACAAAATCCTTTTCTTTCACAAACACAGCACAGATTAAAGGATCGTCACATACATGCACACACATAAACCTAAGTACATTAATTTTTTTTCCTTTGAACTTTTTATACTAATTTGTTTAATAGCTTTCTGGGCACGACGTCCAATTACATGAGAAATATAGAGACAAATGAAACGGTAAAAATAGATACATTAGAGAGTGGAAAAAAGTATTTTTTTTTTAAATTTTGTATCCCAAATCACGTGTCACTGTGGTATTAGTAGTGTAGTAAATTATGTAATTAATGTAACATAATGATACACTGATGCATAATTTGAGATAAAAATTTAGAAAGTGTAACATTACTCTTATTTGGAATGTAAAATTTTTAATGATACATTTTTCAAATTTGAAACTCAAATAATGTGATATTGTATTATTGACAATATTTTAATATAATTAATGGGGTTGTGTCATATTAGTGCAACATCATTAGTATTTTAATATAAAAATATAAGAAGTGTATCATTATTATGACATATAATTAAATTACTTCAAATAATTAAGATAAAAGCTTTCTTGAGTTATAAATATAGATATTTTTTGTGTGTATATATATATATATATATATATATATATATATCCTTTTGGGGGTCAAAGTTACAACGCATGATAGATTTGTCTCAAGTGTAGGGCTGGCAATGAGTAATTTATCTTTAAAAATAATCATAACTAGATTGAGGATCTTAATACAAAAAAAAAACATTATTCCAAACAAGAGCACGTCGAATGAGAACGTGCTTGTGCTATACCTTTTATATATTATTATGTCATATTAATTACATGATTTAATATCTTGTTAATAACATATTATCATATTATTTGGAGTATAAAATTTGTAACACTACACTTTTTAAATTTGTATCTCAAATTATGACATTGGCATGAAATTGTATTTTTGACAATTCTTTAAATCATATAATTAGTGGAGTTGTGCCACTGCCACATCTAGTATTTTGGAATAAAAATTTAAGAAGTGTATGATTATTGACTTATTGTTTATTAGCCGACTTTAAATAATTAAGATAAAATTTTACTAAATTAAGTTGAGTTAGTATCATTTTTGTGTGAGTAATTACACTTACACCTCCCAGGGTTTCTAATAATTGTAGACAGTACCCCTAAGATTTTTGAAATAACAGTAATGGATTTTGACACAGTGATGGGTTTCGACATAGAGAGATTAGCGACCGAGAAACCTTGTTGGATCATTTTGGTGCCAATGTAGAGGTTTCGATACCAACAATTTCACGGGCTCACGACATAGGGTGATGGGTTTGTTGCCGGCAACAAGAACTGTTGGTTGATTTCGTGGTATGAATATAACCTAGAAGGGGGGGGGGGGGGAGGGTTGAATAGGTACGAACTACTTTTTTAAATTTCTATAATTTTTCAACCACAACACTAATAACTACCAAATTGACAAAGTAAGTGAATTGTAAATTCAAATAATATTCAATAGTGGTGCACAATTCAATCACACATCACAATCCATCCAATTTTGTAATCAAGTAGTATTTGTCATGATTCACTAAATGATTCAACACAACCTAAATGATTCACTAGTTCAATTTGATTATCAATTCTATAATTTAAATTGAAATTCAACTAAGTGATCAATTGTCAATTCCACAACTCAATTTGCTATTCCAATTTTACAATTTGGGTTCTTGATTACTCAATTGAAGATCAATTTCCATAATGCACAAAAACTGAATTCTCTATATAGCAGAAGCAATTAATTCAAGTAAATTGAAAATTGCAAAGCATGAAGAGTAAGAGAAAATGCAAACTGAAATGATGATAGAGAAACCAACACAGAAAACTATTTGCGGTGGAAAACTCCGGAACTAGCCATGCTCTGGGAAGAGTTCCACTATGATCGAGATCAAATTACAATGCAAAGACGAACTAGACTTTGTACCTTAAGCTCCGTTCTACCCATTTACATCTTTAATCTTCCTTGAATCTATAAGCTCCTTATAGTTAAAATTTTCATAAAACATGATAATTTCCACGGTTTCAAAATCCTCCGATCGGGCCACTTCACAATTACAAATCCTCACAATCTTGATATCTACCGATTGTTCAACAATGAATCATCAAGGTTGAACTCCACGCTCTTCAATGCTGAATTGACATAGAGTTGGGCTCTTTGAGATGACTTGGATCATGTAAATTGATCTAAATCAATGGATAATTAGAGTAGAGATATGCATGATATATAATTATGATTGGTCTCTTATGAAAGCTCTTAAATCTCTCAAGCGTATAACTCTCAAAATTAGAACTCTCTTTCATTTTGTTCTTTTAACATAAAAATTGAATTTTTGTCAATTTATATGAATGAGATCAGATCTCAAAATAAGCTTGAAAATAGAAAATTTTTGTTTTTTACGCAGTGTTCGTTTGAACCAACGCTTATTCGTTCGAATGAGCATGGAACAAACATCAAACGAGCAAAGATTAGAGGTTGCAATTCTTCGTTTGATGTAGACCCATCGAACAAATGAGAACGAGCAAAAACGAACCTTCTGTTGTTCGTTCGAATGAGCCAATGGTTCATTCGAATGAGCAACAGAGAGTTGCTCATTATCTACTTGTCTTGTGAACACAATTTTTCTAAGTCTTTTAAAATATGCATTTTTAGGAAAATTGTTTCACAAACACAAGGCAACTACACACATGATGATATGATGTCTAATATATGCAATGCATATAATATAGGAATATAGATCTAAATCAAAACAATAGTCCGAATTACCTAATTTACCCTTTAAGAACCAAGACGACTGATAGAGATCACGATAATGAAGCTTGAACCATCTTTAGGTAGAACAGGCATTGAGATACTCTAAACCTAGGACTAATGCAATGATTACAATCAAAGCATGTTTTGTCAAAACCAGATTAGCCAATTACAACATCGAACCCCATGGTCTTAACAACAAGGATGGTGATGATAGGATGGTGGTTTCCCTGTCTCACTCTTAACTCCTTTCTCTGTATCCCCCCCTTTCTCTCTCTCTCTCTCTCTCTATATATATATACATACATACATACATACATAACAATGTATATATGCGTATGTATTAGTCAATATTTTTTTTGGATACTTTGATTGTGGACAATTAAATTGTAGAGAGATGAAAAATGTTGGCTTGGTATTAATTGATCTCGATGTTGTGGTTTTCAATTTTTGGGTAATTTTTTTGTGCACAATCAAATTGTAGAGGGATGAAAAGTGTTTGGCTTGGTGTTAATTTATCTGATGTTTTGGTAGTATTGGAAAGGGATGAAAATTCTCATTTTCCTTCCACCTAGCTTTGAAACTCTCGTTTATGAATCTATGTTTTATTCGTTGTCATGGGAATGTGATTGGAGGGAGGTTTGTTTTGGATTTTGGTTTACAAAAAAATTAATGAAAAGGTTAAGAAGAAAATTCCAATTGAGTTACAAAAAATAAAAACAAAAAGTAAAAATGCATACTTATGTAACCTAGATCAATGTATACGACTTTTGGAAGAAGAGAAAAGGAAATGAATGGTGAATGGTTAAAAATTTGCCCACACTTTTATGTGTTTTGTCCAAAATATATGTAAAGATGGTAGGGTAGCTGGATGGTTTTAGGGTAAATTTTTTGATGTGGTGCTGGTCATGTATTTGGTGTAAATCTTTTGTTGGAGGGAGAAGTTTTTTCTTTTTCTTGGGTTTTGTTTTTGGTTGGTGGTTCTGATGAGTGCGCAAAAGTGCATTCTAAATACCCTATTATCGGAGTAAATTGCTAGAAAGTGAATAGGAATATTGAGATATATTTGATATTATTTATTTAATTTCTATTTACACTGAGATTGGTTGGAACAGTATTTTATAAGATTTTAAGTCCCAAATATTGCATCTTTGTTGGCGAGAGTTAGTTTGCAATTGCGCTTTATACTTAATATTTTTGGAACTATTTTTGACTTTTTGGCAGATTCGACCATTGAGTTTCAATTGAGATTTGGATAGTGTTAGAGTTGCAGAATGAGAAAGTGATCTTCATGAAATATTTAGAGGACATCTTGGGCTTTCAGAAAGGTTTGGTTTGCAAAAATCGGAGTTCGTTTGGACCTCCAAACATTATTTCGAAATCAGGTCTGGAAAGCTATTCCAAATTCTGTCCGTCCAGCCAACTTGAAGGGGCCGTAACTTGAGGTTCCAAAGTCCAAATTAGATGGTTCTTGAGCCTAAAATTATCTACTCATCCGGGGCTACAACTTTCGTGAAGAGCCCGAGTTAAGATTCAATTGTTATCTTATAGAAAACGGAGTGTAAAGATGGGCGCTACTGACTGTGTGTGACTGGACAATGCAAGATTGAAAAGTCAAGAAGAAAAAAAAAAGAAAAAAGAAAAAAAAAGAAAAATCAACAAAGGCCTGGGCGTTAGAAGTGGGCTGAAGTATAAACCAAAAGGAAAGAAAAAATTCAAGAGAAGAAAAGTCAAAGTGGGACCCAAGGCAACAAAACAAATGAAAAGCTTAAGTGTGCTGGCCTTGTTAGAACGGCTGGGGCTTGGAGCAATGGCCAAGGTAATGTGGGGTCCACGGGTTGAATTAAATTGAAGCAATGGGCTGCAGTAATTAAAGTTGGGGCTGAGTCTTGGCTGAGTAAAGGAGAGGACTGATACGGCTGGCTTGGACAATTGAGCGTAGGGCCCATCTGTTGCGGTGAAATGCAAGGAAAGAGGGCTGAGCTTGTGTCCTGCGCTTGGGCCTGAGGCGCGGCTTGGGGCATGAGGGCTTTTAGGGCGTTGAAGTGAGAGTATTTAAAGGGGAGAAAAAAATATAATCGAGGGAGGACGGCTGTTGACAGAGCTGCGGCGCAAAGGAGAAGAACACTGGAAAAATTACAAAGACATTGAACAGTGTGGAAAAAGACAGCACAATGACGCTATGGTAGATTATTTCTCTGTGAGGTTTATGTTATTCATCCCGTACATGAATAACTAAATTTTTAAGTGGGGTTAGGAATGAACTTGCACCATATATGGCTATTTTGATTTATTTTGATTCCTGTACATGGTTTTAATTTGTTAAATTCTTCGTTGATCATTCTAAATTTATTGTTAGATTTTATTGATCGAATAATTAAAGGTTTTAATCCGTTTATAGATTCAGTCATGCTTTTTCTATCGAATGGATTAATGTTTTGATTATTTTTAGAACAATTAAATATTTATATTGATTCAATTCTTTGCTGTAATATTGCTCGTTCGGTATATTGTTGTCGTTGGATTTTTTCAATGTGAATATTAATTTGAGAGGTTTAAAAGTGTTGAATGATGTTTCGAAGGGTTATTTTCAGTCTAATTTTAATGCATAATTTTAAATCTTCCGATTGAGATTTTTAGAATTTAATTTCTCAATTGAGTTATTTGTGAATTAAAAATAATTGAAATACCATATATGTGCAAGGGATTCCCGACACTCCATTGTTCGTTAAATTTGAATATTTTCTTCCATTAATTAATTTGTTTAATTTTTAGTTGCATTCAAAATCACTTTCTATATTTTTATTTTTTCGTTAACCGTCTAATATTTCTGTAGTTCAGAAATTCTGTTTATTATTCTTTTAATTTAGTTTCCCTGTGGAATCGACACCTCAAAGCTACACTACAACTACCGCGTTATTCTTTGGGCGTAATCAGGTTCTTTAAAGGTTTTTTTTTTTTTGCAGGCTTCCTTCTCACCTGTGTCGGGCTCCATCTAATATCTCTTGCCCTATGTAGGAGTTGCTACTTTGTTGCCTCTTTATGTTACATTTTATGGTTGAAGCTGCTTTAATTCGAAAGAAAATTGAGTTGCTAGAAGATTTCAGATGGATTTAAGCTTTTGATTAGATGTCTAGAGTCGGCTGTTTTAGGGACCTAATCAGATATGTTTCTTTTACTTCCAGTTTGTTATTTTTGAGGTAGTTGGTATCTAGCCAATTGGTTTCCTATTTTTGAGTAAGTCTGTGTTTGTGTGTGTGTGTGTGTGTGTATATATATATATATATATATATGATTCGATTAAAGGCCTGTAAATATGAATTAAATGGATAGAATCAATATTTAATGGTGATAAATGAATTAAGAAACATCGAAATTAGAAATGCTCTGTTAGCATTAATTGAATTAAATGAACATTTTTACAAAGGATTAGAAGAAAATGTAATAAATATGCATAAATAATTGGAAAATTTAACAAATTTTAAATCAATAAATAATTTTAGAGAAAAAAATTACCTTAGTTGTAGTTTAGAAGTTGTAAGCTGTAAGGATTCGAAAAATTATTAAAGGGCAATTTAGTAAATTGCCAATATAGATTGAGGTAGGACTGAAAATAAATTGAAGATGTGTCAGATGGACTATGAAATGAGTGTATAAGTCACCAATATGACACGATGAACCTTAAATGGAATTTTGGTGATTTATTTGGGATTGATGTGAGTTACGGGATTACACAGTCATCTATGAGGATGCATATAGATAAGAAAATCCAAAGAACGGAATTTGGAGAAACGAACTATATATTTGGAATCAAAGCTTCAAAATTTGATAGGGTGCCAATTTTGGTGTGATTCTGAGACAGTTTTAATTCGGGTGTGTGTGCGCCCACAGTTGACCAACTGGTCACGTGGCACTTAGGAATGCATGCGAGGCTTTTCTAAAAAGCTAAATGAAATCTTCTAAAACATGACATGTGTCAAGAGTAGGGTGGTACAAAGGGTTTGATATGGTGCATGTGTAAGGGTGCATGGTAGGGGGACATGGATTGAGTGATGGGACACTTACTCCTATCACATTTTTCTCTCTCCTCATTTCCCTCACTTTTATGAATTTCTCTCCCTCTCCTTCACACCAATTCTCTCTCTCTCTCTCTCTCTATTAGACTCCCTTTCCCTTTCTTTTTCTCTTACACTCTTTCCCCCCATGCTTGTGTGTTTGAGGGTGTTTGTGTGTGTGTATATTGTGTGTGCATTGAGACAGAGAGAGAGATAGAAATAGTGAGTGTGTGGGGGGGGGGATACATAGTGTTCATGTGTGTTGATTAATGTGTGCTTGTGTGTGTGTGTTGAACACACGATGAAACCGAAACCAGAGAATAAGAAGCAAAAGGAAAGAAAAGGAAGAGAAGAAGAAGAAAAATAGAAAAGGAAAGAAAAGAAAATAAAAAAATGAGGGTTGGACTGGAACCTAGGAGTGGCAGCCATTGAAGCTTTCATGAAGCTTTCTCCCTCTTCAGAACTTTCTATCTCTAAACAACTGTAAAATAGGTAGGGTTTTTAAACATCTTGGGTCCGTTTTATGGTTCATTTTGGCTTGCATTAATGTATATATATGTGCGCGCGTTGTAGTGTGTATGTGTGTGTGTGTGTATATATATATATATACGGTAAGAAGAGAAACCGAATTGGGTTCTTCAATTTTTTGTGGAATCGGTTCTTAAAAATGATGTAGGATAGTATGACATGGATCTAAGGAAGGTTTGGAAGGGAGTTAGGATCATTAGAGGACCGAAAAGTTAGAAAAACCAGTCGGAACCCATCACCGAAAAATTGAGACTTCCTATTTTAGGCACGGCTGATCTTCAAAACTTGACCCAAATCGTTTAAGAAGACATTAAACGAAACCTAGGATGAAAAGAAGAGAAAAAGAGAGAAAAACCGCAGAAAAATACACTGGGAAAAATTAGGGTTCCGGCTGAACTCGTTGGAGAAGACGCACTATTCTGGTGTTAGCAGTAGCATTGATTGGTCAACGGTTGATCGTTGACTAGTCAACAGTCAAACCAAGTCGGGTCTCGAGTCGTGGACTAGGTCGGGTATCAGATTTGAGTCTGGCCTATGGTTGGTTGGACTTGTGGGGATGTTTGGCTATGCGGCTAAGACAGAACCAGTTTCTTTGGTTATGGTTCAGACTTGAACCAGTTCTAGGCAGAAAATTATGAAAATGCCCTTCCATTAATGGTTTGAATTTTAAATGCAATTCAAATGAAAAATAGGCATTTCTTAAGGTTTTTGAGCATTCCAGACTTAATGGCGGGGTTAGTTTGGACATCCGAGGACCTGAGACGGTCCTACATAAATATGTAAAATTATAAAAATACCCCTAATGCTAAATTAAGAAATGTAAAGGCTAATTAAAATTCAAAAAAGGTTATTCCAAGGTTGTTGGATGTCTGTGATGGGCACCATGGTGGACCAAGTCTTAAAGATCTTTTACAAGTTCCAGATGGGCTAAACACAAGGTCGAGAGCTAAGAAGTTAAGTGCACAAAAATGCTAATTAGGTGATTTTCTTACAGTTTCAACATTGCTTCGTAATCTGGGCATAACTCTCTCATCCGAGCTCCAATTGCGATGATTCAAATGATATGGAAAGCCAATGAATAGTTCTACAACTTTCATCTTTTGAGTTTTTCGAGATTCGGGCTACATCAAGGTCAAAATCGGGTTTGAATTTGCTGTACCTGCATTGATGACGTTTTTGGCTGCGCGAGATTCTAACTTAATTAGTGGATTTCTTTTATTACTTTTAGTCAGTAGTTTAGGATGTTTTGGGCCTGAAAATGTTTAGCCCATATCTTTTATTTAATGTAAGCCTTATTTGGCCCCAGGGTTTCATAGAGTGTTTTAAAAAGAACTTGTAGCCGCATTTGGCAGATGATGAATTTTTGAGTAAATTGAGAGAGTATTTTCTCTATGGTTCTTTGAAGAACTATCTGAACTTATTGGGATTTCCCGTGGCGTTCACCAATGACTTATCAAACGGATTTCCACCACCGTTTGTGGCGTCTTCCTTATACCAAGGTTCTTGTTCCATACTAAACAACGGGTTGAGGTCATATATACCGAGGTTCTTATTTGTCGTAAACAACGGGTCGAGGTCTTCCATTCAGATCTGATTGTAGAACGATCTTGGATTCTTATCTCATTGACGGGTCTCGTTATTCTTGGCGGGGTTCGCATCATTTGGTATCAGAGCTCAGATTACAAATCAGGTCTAATCTATCCTTTTAATTCTTGTGTTAGATTATTATCCGTGAAAAAAAAAAGAGAGTACAAATAAAAAATAAAAAAAAAGGAGAGTACAAAAAAAAGGAGAGTATTAAAAAAAAAAAAAGAGTTCACAAAACAAAATATATATATATATAGCTATATCTATATATATCTTTCTCCCTTTGATGCAGGTGACGATTCGTGGTCGAATCTTTTTGAGGAGAGGGGGAATGATGGGCACTATGGTGGACCGAGTCTTAAAGATTCGAGGACGAATCCTTTTGAAGAGAGGGGGAATGATGGGCACTATGGTGGACCGAGTCTTAAAGATCCTTTACAAGTTCCAGATGGGCCAAAAACAAGGTCGAGAGCTAAGAAGTTAAGTGCACAAAAACCCTAATTGGGTGATTTTCGTACAGTTTAAACATTGCTTTGCAATCTGGGCATAACTCTCTCAACCGAGCTCCAATTGCGATGATTCAAGATGATATGGAAACCAATGAATAGTTCTACAACTTTCATGTCTTAAGTTTTTCGAGATTCGGGCTACATCAAGGTCGAAATTGGGTTTGAATTTTCTGTACCTAAACTAATGACGTTTTTGGCTTCGCGAGATTCTAACTTAATTAGTGGATTTCTTTTATTACTTTTAGTCGGTAGTTTAGGATGTTTTGGGCCTGAAAATAAAGATTTGAGGACGATCTTTTTGAAGAGAGGGGGAATGATGGGCACCATGGTGGACCGAGTCTTAAAGATCCTTTACAAGTTCCAGATGAGCCAAACACAAGGTCGACAGTTAAGAAGTTAAGTACACAAAAACGCTAATTGGGTGATTTTCGTACAGTTTCAACATTGCTTCATAATCTGGGCATAACTCTCTCATCCAAGCTCCAATTACGATGATTCAAGATGATATGGAAAGCTAATGAATAGTTCTATAACTTTTATGTCTTGCGTTTTCCAAGATTCGGGCTACATCAAGGTCGAAATCGGGTTTGAATTTTTTGTACCTGCATTGATGACGTTTTTGGCTGCGCGAGATTCTAACTTAATTAGTGGATTTCTTTTATTACTTTTAGTCGGTAGTTTAGGATGTTTTGGGCCTAAAAATTTTTAGCCCATATCTTTTATTTAATGTAAGCCTTATTCGGTCCTAGGGTTTCATAGAGTGTTTTAAAAATAACTTGTAGCCGCATTTGGCAGATGATGAATTTTTGAGTAAATTGAGAGAATATTTTCTCTGCGGTTCTTTGAAGAACTATCTGAACTTATCGAAATTTCCCATGGCGTTCACCAACGACTTATTAAACGGACTTCCACCACCGTTTGTGGCGTCTTCCTTATACCGAGGTTCTTGTTTCGCACTAAACAACGAGTTGATGTCATATATACCGAGGTTCGTATTTGTCGTAAATAACGAGTCGAGGTCTTCCATTCAGATCTGATTGTAGAACGATCTTGGATTCTTATCTCGTTGACGGGTCTCGTTATTCTTGGCGGGGTTCGCATCAGTCTGAAATTCAAATATATGATCAAATTGGACAAATTGAGACTTGGTAATGGTCCCGCCTAAATTGGTAAAAAGACGATTATATCCCTATACTTATATTAAGCAATTTAAAGCCAAATTAAGATCCGGAATAGACGTTCCCAATGTTTTTGGGCACCAAGAACTCAAATATGATATTAGAATAATGATATGGGGACTTGGGTTGGTCCCACATGAAAATATAAAATTATTAAAATACCCCTAGGCATCAAATAGATACCTATAAAAGTTAATAAAATGTAAAGAGGACACCTTTAGGATTTTGGATCTTCTGGATCAGATTCTAAGGTCAATTTTGTGAGATGATGTCTCAATAGATGCGTAACTTGCCCGGTAGATTATAAAAATACTCTTATGAGCTTAAAAGACAATCAAATGACTTAGAAACAATACGATAGGGCTTCCTTAAAATTTTTGATGCCCGAGAACACGTTTTAGTATTCATTTAGGCAATGGGAAATGATGTATAAGTTAACATGTAATTAGCTGTAGAAAACATTAAGACTTGACACAATACCTTAGTGCTATGGGCCAGGATGGTTTCGGGGATGGAACAGTAGATGCGTAGGGCAATTGAAGAATATTATGAAAGACACATGTAATGTCTCCTTGTACTAGGGCGATGAATGAGACTAGGTAATGTCCTGACTCAATTATGTATATTTTTGTTATATGATCTACATGATATGTTTGTCATCACCATTTTATATATTGTGATTAAATTATTAGTATGATACAATTACTATCTTGATTGCCATGATGTTGGACATTGCGTGATATTATTGGATAAATGTGATCACCATGTGGACGCTTATTGTTATTTCCATTTTTATCATGGATATGTATGATTGTTGTTGCTTCTATAATTATTTGTTAATCAGATATCCTTTCTTATTGTTGCTAGTGATTGTTGTGGATGTTGATGATATTGATATGCACATTATTGAACATACCTGAGTGGTATGAGATTTGAGAGGATATGATAATGTTAGGCACCCGAGTGGTGTGGATTTGAGATGTTTGGAATTTGGAAATGGACACTTGTGGGGAAAGGACTTGGGATGGAAATTAGTTACGTCTTTTGTGTGCTATTGAGCGTAGTGAGATTACGCTTTACTCGGGGTTCTATTTATGATAGGAATGGTGTCTCCCATCGGCTTGCGAGTTGTAAACCCGCATCGGTGGTCGTTTGTTTCCATCATGTTAGTAGCTTGTAAAGTACAGAGATTTATCGGGAGCAAAAATAGGTAGATACTCATGGAATTGAGATTATTGAGAGAATGGAATGAGTTGAATTAGACTTAATCCCTTTGTTATAGATTGATCAACTTGAGATTATTTCCTTTGACGCTCATGTGATATTTTCTTGTGTTTATTGATGGATTGTATAATGCTATTTTATGATACTGTGGCAATTGTGGTTGGTGGCATAACTGTGAATATATATATACATATATATATATATATTGTTCTTGTGGCTTTGAATAGGAAACGAGGGTGCATCGTGGAGTTGGTAAGCTTATACTTACACATTGTGATTGGTTACGTGGTTATATATTGTTCTTGTGACATTAAAATAGGAAATAAAGGTGCTTCGTGAAATTATATGTTTACATTTATGTCATGTGTCCGACCTTCCATATGCCTACTATTTGGCTATTATTGTTAAACCACCTATTGTAGTGCTATACCTTCTTGATACCTGTACTTATGCTTGTGTTGGGATATGTTGTTATTGTGTGCTTATGATGCATACAGGATATTAGGGTGTGTCCTCTTCAGACTTGCATTAGTTTTTGCATGTTGTTTGCTTGTGTGTTTTGAAAAACTTTGCTGAGCGTTATGACTCACCTCTGCTATTCATGGGAATGGAAAGTATTGGTTGGATGGAAGATAGCTGCAGGAGCAGTATAGGATGGACTGAAGTCATTGTAGCATTAGTTACCTTTTGTATTTATTTATTTGTTTATTAAGGGTACCTATACCATTCAGACCACTTATGTATATGTTTTGTATATAAGGACTGTTAGAGTCAGATCTCGACACTCATATTGTACACTGTTGTTGGATGGTTGGTATCGACCCTTTGATTGTAATTAATTTCATTTAATCCCATTATGGGACTTGAACAAATCTAGTCAAGGAACCAAATCGAAATCGTTTAAAGGCAATTCAAAAGAAAATGACCTGTATTTTATGTACTTGACTTGGATGGTTAGTCCTATTATCCACCTTAATAGGGTCTAACGACCCCTTAGTCTGGCCTTGCAGGATCGAGGTGCGACAAAAGCTGAGAGTGAAATAATCATAAAAGGTTTAAAATAAGGTTTAATTTTTTATTTTATATTATCTTATGAGGGCAATATAGTTGTTTTATTATTTTTAAGGGCAAAATGGGCATTTTAAGAATTTTTTTTGCTTACATCAGCAATTTCAGTCTCTTTCACTAACGGAATCTAATGGCAAGGGAGAATCTAATACTAACATTGAAACTAGAAGAGGGACAGTGTCATTTCAGAAACTCTAAGGGTATTGTCTGTAATTTTTAAAAATCCTGGGGGAGGTAAGTGTAATTATTCATTGTTTTTGTGCAAGTATATATATAGGGTAAATTACACTGACCTCTCTTGAGATTTCTGAAAATTACACCGACCTTTTCTAAAGTTTCTGAAATTACATTGACCTCTCCTGCTTTACTTGACAATATGCACACACCCCTTCTAGTCATTTTTTTCTTCAAAATGATAAAACTACCCCTTTTATGCTTTTTTTAATTTTTAAAATTTTGACCTTTTTTTTCATTTTTCAAATAAATATTGATAAAAGCCTTAAATTGATTTTTAAATAAAATAATAAAAAATCTTTAAAAAAGGTTAGAAAATTTTGGTTAAAATTGAGAAGTGCAAAAATAAATAAATAAAGGGGAAATTTTATCATTTTGAAGAAAAAACTGACTCGAGGGAGGTATCTGTATATTGTCAGGTAAAGTAAGAGAGCTCAGTGTAATTTCAAAAAAGTTTGTAGAGATTAGCTTAATTGTCAGAAACTTCAGAAAAGATTAGTGTAATTTATATATATATATATATATATATATATATATATAGGGTTAATTAGTCCTAAGTCCTTGAAGAAGATGTCAATTATATTAAGGTCCATGCTATTTTTAATTGTAAGGTAAAGGATAATAATTGTTTCTAATTTTTATCACAAGTCCATCTTAATGACATGCCAAATTTGTTTTCTCCGTCAATGATAATAATACCCCAATGAATGTTCACAACCTTTGTATCTACTGAGCTTTCCTTTTTTTTTTTCCCCTCATTTCCATCGATCCCTTCTTCTTCTCATTTTCATAGACCTTCTACCATGGCTAACAACTACAGGAAGCTACTCAATCCCCACATCACTACCCCACTCTACCAGTAGTGGTCAACAATACCGTTCTATTACACATCATTTTCTACCACAACACTACATTCTGTAGCTTGTTCTAGTGCTCAAAATTTCTCATAGAGAGCAAACGAGACTGCAACGATTTGGACGAGGTGGTGTTTGTTCATTGATGGAGAGAAACGATGCGATGAGAGAGAACAATTACTAGTGATGTTGCGATTTGTTCTATGATAAGAACGAACAAAAATAGAGATTTAGGGTTTTACGTGGTCTATTGGAGTTACGATGATGATGAAGTTGGGACGGCAATAGTAGACTCATAACAAAGGTGTCTCAAGTAAATGACATCATTGAGATGAATTTGTGGAGATAATGATGGAAAAAAATCCATCTAATTCTTTGCCATCAAAATTGGTATTCTTCTAGCTGGGTCCCACATTTTTGTTTTGAAGTGGCATTTTACAAGCTCAATAAATTTTAGAATTACTATTCTTAATTGTTCTTTGCAACCAAAATTCCATTTTTGCTTTTTGGTGAAGAAATATTAATATATGTGAACGGTCTCCATGCTTGCTCATTGGGAGTCTCCTTGGGGGCTTATGGAATATAGGGAGTGTTTGGAATGTTGAATAAAAGTGGTGAGTACTTAGGCACTGGTGGGAGATCAAAATAATAAACTAATGAAATAGTAAATTTTTACTATCCGAGAGATAGTAAAATTTTTCAATTTCATAACTAATGAAATTTTAATCAATATGCTTCGAAATTACTAATTTTTTTGGACAATGTTTTACATTTTGAAATTATTTTTTGAGCATTTAAAATGTGGCTCAAGAATTGAATAAAACATGTAACAATTGAGTATTGTTGTTTTTTTTTTTTGCAAAATAGTAAAATTTTACCTCTTTGCATCTGATTGAAATTTTACTACTCTTTATAGTGATTTGTTTTTTCAAAATTTTATATGAAACATGGATCTTGTTTGATAGATCTCGATTTTTAGAGTCAAAATATATAAATTTTATTAAAAACTAATTTATAATTTCTAAGTTATTGAATTTTGAAATTCGAAGAATTTTTTTTCAAAAACTTCTTGATTTCACGGGTGTTGGTTACCGGACGTGGGAAGTTTATACATTGAGGGGTATTTTAGTCACAACAACATTGAAAGACCTCTGGCTAATTACGTTTAAACTTGAACCTATGAAAAATTTTGCTACTTTTCTTGAAACTTTAACTGAATATAACCCTTTTACAATCAAAATTAAGATGTAGGATAGACTTATTTACTTATGTCAGTGTAGGACTTTGCAATGCGTAGGGTTGGTTTGGTCAAATTACTTGAGCTCCATAAATGAAGTTATAGGACTAATTCAAAAAATTCCTTTTGAATAAATATATTTATTAGACAAGCGCCCATGTGACTTAAAAATAAATAAATAATACAAAACAATAGAGAATAAGAACAAGAGATGGTTGGTGGACGAGTTTGTGTGTGTTGGGTATGTCTAGTGTCAAACTCTATGAACTCCAAACTACTCAACCAAGCTCCTCTATACCCATATTCCCTATTTATTATAAGAAAATTAATTAAAGAATGGGAAAATGTTTTGATTACGTTGAATTTGGGACTTATAGTGTGGAGCTGTTATTTATTGGTCATAGTTGTAGTGCATTCGGATCAATAAATATCTGTCACATCAGTATATGGGCCACATATTCTATAGGTGTGGCAAATATTCATTGGCCCGATTGTACTGCATTGGAAGCAATGAAGAATTTTTCCACAGCCTATGTTATTGAAAATTGTTGATTGATTAGTTTGGTGGGTTTCAACATAGAGAGATTAATGATAGAGAAACCTCATCGGATTATTTCGGTGGCAATGTAAGAGTGGGTTTCGATACCAAAAATTTCACGGGCTCATGACATAGGGTGATAGGTTCGTTGTCGGCAACAACAAGTGTTGGTTGTCCCGTGGTGTGAATATAACCTAGAAGGGGGAGGTTGAATAGGTATGAACTACTGTTTCAAAATTTTCAACCACAACACTAATAACTACCATATTGGCAAAGTAAGTGAATTGTAAATGCAAATAATATTCAATAATGATGCTCAATTCAATCACATATCACAATCCATCTAATTTTGTAATCAGGTAATGTTTGTCATGACATACCATTCAACACAACCTAAATGATCCACTAGTTCAATTTGATGATCAATTCTACAATTCAAATTGAAATTCAACTAAATGATCAATTGTCTTCCATAATTTAATTTGTTATTCCAATTTCACAATTAAGGTTCTTAATTACTCAATTGAAGATCAATTTCCACAATTCATAAAAACCTAATTCTCTATATAGCGGAAGCAATTAATTTAAGTAAATTAGAAATTGCAAAGCACGAAAAGTAAGAGAAAATGCAAACCGAAGTGATGACGGAGAAACCACCATGCAAAACTATTCGCAGTAGAAAACTCCGGAGCCCGCCATGCTCAAGGAAGAGTTCCACTATGATCGAGATCGAATTACAACACAAAGACGAACCAGACTTTGTACCCGATACTCCGTTCTACCCGTTCACACCTTTAACCTCCCTTGAATCACTAAGCTCCTCATAGTCAGAATCTTCATGCCACTAGACACTCTCCATGGTCTTGAAATCCTCCCATTAGGGTGCTTCACAATTACAAATCCTTACAATCTCGGTATCTACCGATTATTCAACAATGAATCCTCAAGGTTGAACTCCACACTTTTCAATGGTGAATTGACATGGAATTGGGGCTCTTTGAGATGACTCGGACCATGTGAATTGATCTAAATCAATGGATGATTAGAATAGAGATATGCATGATATACAATTATGATTATCCCTCATGAAAACTCCTAGATCTCTCAAGTGTATAGCTCTCACAAGTAGAACTCTCTCTCTCTCACTCTGTTCTTTTCATATAGAAATTGAATTTTTGTCAATTTATATAAATGAGATATGATCTCAAAATAATCTTGAAAACAATTTTTTTTTTGTTTTTCGTGCAATGTTCATTCGAACGAGCATGGAAAGAACATCACATGAGCAAATATCCGAAGTTTCAGCTCTTCTTTTGATGCAGACCCATCGAACGAATGATAACGAGTAAAAACAAACCTTCTGTTGTTCTTTTGAACAAATAACAGAGAGTTGCTTGTTCTCTACTTGTTTTATGAACTCAATTTTCCAAAGTGTTTTGAAATATGCATTTTTGGAAAAATTGTTTCACAAAAATAAGAAAACTACATAATGTCTAATATATGCAATGCATGCAATGTGTGAGTGTATGAGATCCAAATCAAAATAATAGTCCAAATTACCCAATTTACCTTTCAAGAACCAAGACGACCAATAGACGATCATAGCAATGAAGCGTGAACCATCTTGGGGTTGAACGTGTATTGAGATACTCTAAGCTTAATAATAACGCAATGATTACAATCAAAGCACGTTTTGTCAAAACTGGATTAGCCAATTATAACATCGGATCCCATGGTCCTAACAACAAGGATGGTGATGATAGAATGGTGGTTTCCCTATCTCACCTTTAACTCCTTTCTCTATATCCCTCTCCCCCCCCTCTCTCTCTCTCCATATATATACACACACACATACATACATAACAATGTATATATGCTTATGTATTAGTCAATTTTTTTGGATAATTTGCTTGTGCACAATTAAATTACAGACGGATGAAAAGTGTTGGCTTGGTGTTAATTGATCTCGATGTTGTGGTTTTCAATTTTTGGGTATTTTTTTTGTGCACAGTCAAATTGCAGAGGGATGAAAAGTGTTGGCTTGGTGTTAATGGATATGATGTTTTGGTAGTAATGGAAAGGGATGAAAAGTTTTCATTTTCATTTCACCTAGCTTTGAAACTCTCTTTTATGAATCTATGTTTTATTCGTTGTCATGGGAATGTGATTGAAGGGAGGTTTGTTTTGGATTTTGGTTTACAAAAAAATGAATGAAAAGGTTAAGAAGAAAATTCCAATAGAGTTTCAAAAAATAAAAATAAAAAGTAAAAATGCATACTTATGTAACCTAGATCAATGCATACAAATTTTGGAAGAAGAGAAAAAAAATGAATGGTGAATGGTTAAAAATTTGTCCAAACTTTTATGTGTTTTTTTTTCTAAAATATATGTAAAGATGGTGGGGCGGCTGGATGGTTTTAGGGTAAATTCTTTGAAGTGGTGCTGGTCATGTTTTTGGTGTAAATGTTTTGTTGGAGGGAGAAGTTTATTCTTTTTCTTGGGTTTTGTTTTTGGTTGGTTGTCCTTTGAAGGTTTTTTTTTGCAGGCTTCCTTCTCACCTTTGTCGGGCTCCCTCTAATATCTCTTGGCCTGTGTAGGAGTTGCTACTTTGTTGCCTCTTTATATTACATTTTATGTTTGAAGCTGCTTTAATTCCAAAGAAAATTGAGTTGCTAGAAGATTTTAGATGGATCTAAGCTTTTGATTCGATGTCTGGAGCCGGCTCATTTAGGGACCTAATCAAATAAGTTTCTTTTGCTTCCAGTTTGTTATTTTTGAGGTAATTGGTTTTTAGCCAATTGGTTTCTTGTTTTTGGGTAAGTCTGTGATTGTGTTTATATATGTATATATATATATATGATTCGATTAAAGGCCTGTAAATATGAATTAAATGAATAGAATCAAAATTTAATGGTGAGAAATGAATTAAGAGACATCGGGTTTGGAAGTGCTCTGTTAGAATTAATTAAATCAAATGAACATTTTTACAAAGGATTAGAAGAAAATGTAATATATATATATATATATATATATATATATATATATATATATAGACATAGAAAGAAATGGGAAATTTAACAAATTTTAAATCAATAAATAATTTTAGAGAAAAAAAGGCTCTATTGTAGTTTAAGAATTGTAAGCTGAGAGTGAGATAATCATTAAAGGTTTAAAATAAGGTTAAAGTTGTCATTTTATATTATCTTATGAGGACAATATAGTCATTTTATTTGTTTTTAAGGGAAAAATAGGCATTTTAAGAAATTTTTTTGCTTTCATCAGCAATTTCTATCTCTCTCGCTAACGGAATGTGACGCAAGGGGGAATCTGATATTAACATTGAAACTAGAAAGAGGACAATGTTATTTTAGAAACCCTAGGAGTACTGTCTGCAATTATCAAAAACCTTAGAGGAGGTAAGTGTAATTATCCTTTTTTTTGTGCAAGTATATATATCGGGTAAATTACACTGACCTTCTTTGAGGTTTCTAATAATTACGCTGACCTCCCCTGCTTTTCCTAATAACATGAAGATACCCCTTTTAGTCAAATTTTTCTTCAAAATTACATAACTACCCCATTTATGTTTTTTTTTTTTAAATTTTTTTTAATTGTGACCTTTTGTTTTTCATTTTTCAAATAAATATTGATAAAAGTCTAAAAATTATTTTTATATAAAATAAAAACAAATTATTTACCTTAAATTTATTTTTAAATAAAATAATAACAAATCTTTAAAAAAAGTTAAAAAAAATTTGGTCAAAATTGAAAAATGCAAAAATAAATAAATAAAGGGGAAATTTTGAAGAAAACATTGACTCGAGAGAGGTATCTGTATATTGTTAGGTAAAGTAAGAGAGTTCATTGTAATTTCAAAAAGCTTAGTTGAGATCAATTTAAGTGTGAGAAACTTCAGAAAAAATCAGTGTAACTTATCATGTATGTATGTATGTATGTATATATATATATATATATATATATATATATATATAAAAGGTTAAGTAGCCCTAAGTCTTTGAAGAAGATGTTAGTTATTTTAAGGTTCATGCTATTTTTAATTGTAAGGTAAAAGATAGTAATTGTTTCTATTTTTTTTTTTCTTATCACAAATCCATCTTAATGATATGTCAATTTTTTTTTTCCGTAAATGAAAATAATACCCCAATGAATGTTCACAAACCTTTGTATCTACTAAACTTTCCTTGTTTTTTTTTTTTTCTCTCCTTTCCATTGATCTTTTCTTCTTCTCATTTTCATGGACCTTCTACCATAGCCGACAACTACAGGAAACTACTCAATCACCACATCACTACCCCACTTCACCCGTAATGGTCAATAATACCGCTCCACTACATATCATTTTCTGCCACAATACTGTATTTTATTCCACATTCTGTAGCTTGTTCTAGGGCTCGAAAATTTCTCATAGAGAGCAAACGAGACTACAACGATCCGAACAAGGTGGTGTTCGTTTGTTGATGGAGAGAAACGATGTGATGAGAGAAAACAATTATTAGTGATGTTGCGATCTGATCTGAGACAAGAACTAACAACAATGGAGATTTAGGATTTTACGTGGTCAGTTGGAGTTACGATGATGATGAAGTCGGGATGGAAACAATAAACTCATAACAAAGGTGTCTCAAATAGATGACATCATTGAGATGAATTTGTGGAGATAATGATGGAAAAATCCATCTAATTCTTTTCCATCGAAACTGGCATTCTTTTAGCTGTGTCCCACATTTTTATTTTGTAGTGGCATTTGACAAGCTCAATAAATTTTAGAATTACTATTCTTCATTGTTCTCCGCAACCAAAATTCTATTTTTGATTTTTTGGTGAAAAAATATTAATATATGTGAATGGTCTCCATGCTTTCTCATTGGGAGTTTCCTTGGGGGCTTCTAGAATATAGGAAGTGTTTCGAATGTTGAATAAAAGTGGTGAGCACTTGGGCACGGTTAAGAGATCAAAAAAATAAACTAGCGAAATAGTAAATTCTCTCTGAGAGATAGTAAAATTTTACAGTTTCATAACTAATGAAATTTTAATCAATATGCTTTGAAAGTACTAATTTCTTTAGACAATTTTTTTACATTTTGAAATTTTCTTTTGAGCATTTAAAATGTGGCTCAAGAATTGAATAAAACATGTAACAATTGAGTATTTTTGTTTTTTGTTTTTTGAAAAATAGTAAAATTTTACCTTTTTGCATTTGACTGAAATTTTACTACTCTTTATAGAGATTTTTTTTTTCAAAATTTTATATGCAACATGGATCTTATTTGATAAATTTTGATTTTAGAGTCAAAATATATAAATTTTATTAAAAACAGATTTATAATTTCTAAGTTATTGAATTTTAAAATTTAAAAAAATTATTTTTCAAAAATTTCTTGATTTCACGGGTGTTGGTTACCGGACATGGAAAGTTTATATATTGAGAAATATTTTAGTTATAACAGTATTAAAAGTCCTTTGACTAATTATGTTTAAACTTGAACTTATGATTAATTTTACTACTTTTCTTAAAACTTTAATAGAATATAACCCTTCTACGGTCAAAATTAAAATGCAGGATAGACTTATTTAATTATGTCAGTGTAGGACTGCAATGCGCAGGATTGGTTTGGTCAAATTACGTGAGCTCCATAAATGAAGTTATACGACTAATTCAACAAATTCGTTTTGAATAAATATATTTATTAGACAAGTGTCCATGTGACTTAAAAGTAAATAAAGAATACAAAAAAAAAAAAAAAAATAGAGAATAAGAACAAAAGATGGTTGGTGGACGACTTTGTGTGTGTTGGGTATGTCCTGTGTCAAACTTTGTGAACTCCAAACTACTCAACTAAGATTCCTCTATACCCACATTCCCTATTTATTATAAGAAAATTAATTAAAAAAATGAAAAAATGTTTTGATTATGTTGAATTTGGGAATCACAGTCTAGAGCTGTTATTTATTGGTTTCAAGTATAGTGTATTCGAATCGATAAATATTTGTTACATCAATATAGGACCCACATTTTTATAAATTTGACGAATATTCATTCGCCTGAAAAGTAATGAAGAATTTTTCCACACAATGTGTTATTGAAAATTATTGATTTGATTAGGTTTGGTCAGCGTTTGCTAGCTCTTTACCCTCCCAGCTATCTAATATCCATCCTTTGATTATATTAAAATAAAAAACAGGAAGATGAGTAAAACGGAAAAGACAAGGAAATGTTCAAAGTAGTGCTTTTATGAGATGCTATTATGAATTATTTCTTTGGTCATTTGAATTGAATGATCTCTATATTTATTTCAAAACAAATATTTTCATATAAAAAACTATAAGATTATTTAGTTTTAAAAACTTAAAAATTATTGTGTAAGAATAAAAATCATATAGTTATCTATTTTTGTGAATGCTGTATTCAAGATGATAGATCTATTCATTAATATATATATATATATATATATATATTTTGTAATTGTGAAAATAATTATTCAAGTTTGAAATTGTAATACATTAGTAGTAATATTTCATTGCTTTTATTAGTGAAACATTGGCAAGCCAACACCATCTCGAATTTGAGTAGCTCAACTCAATTTATAAAACAATCCATACTTAGATACAAAGATTTTTTC
Organism: Nyssa sinensis; assembly: GCA_008638375.1. Lineage (NCBI taxonomy): Eukaryota > Viridiplantae > Streptophyta > Magnoliopsida > Cornales > Nyssaceae > Nyssa > Nyssa sinensis. The sequence goes on along the minus strand of CM018039.1, from coordinate 23,073,338 downwards.
ATCTTTAGTCGCTTCGTCATAACAATTGGTGATTTGATATAATATCAAACTTCTAACCATGACAAGTAATAGATTCAATTTTTCATTCCTTTCTGATTCATTAGGTAAAAAAGCTTTTGCACTTACTCACTTCGTTACGTAAAGTTTCATTTCACCCTCACAATATTTTGTTTTGACTTATTCCTAGAGCAACTCTAATGCATGAAAAGTACCGATGCTATTTGACTTGCTAAAAAATAGCGATGCTATTTGCAATGCCCTATTTGACATGAAAAGTAGTTAGTGTTAATTTATGGCATATCATAAAATACACTAACATATGCCAAACGAGATGTGGAGTCGATGTTACTTTTTCAAGTAAATGCCAAATAGAAGTAGGGTCTATCCTACTTTTTTAGAAAAAAATAGTTGTGTTAAAAAACGATATTTTTGCATTAGAGTAGAGTTGTCAAAATTTAACATTTTTTTACTATAGCATCTCTAATGCTAAATGTTAATTTTATAATTTGGCATGCTATACTATAAAAATAACAAATTTTAGCAATTTTGCTCAAATGCCAAAATGTTACTTTTTTAGCAAAACAATTATTTTTTCTCGATAAAATAGCATGAATTCCACATGCATTTGACATTTACTTGAATACTTTTATTTAGCATATGTAAGTTGTATTTTATGAATATCATAAATGACACTAGTTACTTTTAATGCCAAATATGACGTTAAAAATAACATTGATATTTTTTGATAAGTCAAATGACACTTTTTATATTAATGTCAAATTTTAAAATTGACTCATTAAATAAAAATACAGTATATTAAAATAATATTACCAAAATATAAATTAAATAACATTTAGCATTAGAAATGCTTCTCCAACTCACTTTCGGATTGTCGTCATTTTACTACATACTTTCTACTTTTCACTGTTTCATGATGCCAACAATTGTTGATCAAACCAAAATCCTAGAGACAATTATTCGTTTAGATAGTGATTCAGATATAATTTTTTGAAAAAATTTCTAAAATATATTTCAAAATGTTGTAATTAAATTTTTAAAAATTGTGAAAATATATTTGGATATGATAATCTAAATTTTTAAAAATTAAAAAAAAAATTTATTTCAAAAAGCGTATCTCACGTTTTTGAAATTAAAAAATTATTTTTGAAAATGTAAGCAAACATAATGTAAATGTCTGCTTATTTACTTTATATGTATTATATTAATAAATGGAAGATTTAATAGTAAACTTGAGGAGTATGAATCGAAACAAATAAAAAGAAAAAAAAGGAAATGAAGGAAGAATCAGCTGTACATGATGCGCCACTCACTAACTTCCAGAATTCTGAGCAACCGTGGGCCGGCTTTGTCCACCCAATGCGCAATCCCACTCAACACCTGTTTTATTACTTTTAGTTGATTCTTTTCAACAATATAATTAAAAAAAAAAGTAAATATAATATTCTTGTCATTTTCTTTCTTTAATTTTTTTTTCTTTTGCTACAATAAACTATTTCAACGTTGTTTGATGACCGGAAGTGACCTGGGAAAAATTGTTAGACTCAACTTTTGGGATATTTTTGTTTTTTTGTAATTTTTTTAGGATTAGTATTAGTTGTTTATTTATTTATTTATTTATTTTTTGTTGTACAAGAATAAGAAATTAGAATTTTCTTATTCAGATTATTATTCAAACTTGAATAATTTGATTGTAATACATGAGTAGTAATATTTCATTGCTTTTATTAGTGAACATTGGCAAGCCAAGTCCATCTCAAATTTGAGTAGCTCAACTCAATTTATAAAACAATTCATACTTAGATACAAAGATTTTTTCATTTTTGATAGCTTCGTCATAACAATTGGTGATTTGATATGATATCAAACTTCTAATCATGACAAGTGTTAGATTCAATTTTTCATTCCTTTCTGGTTCATTAGGTAAAAAAGGTTTTGCACTTACTTTGTTACGTAAAGTTTCATTTCACCCTCACAATATTTATTTTCACCCTCCCGGTAGGGAGCCTCGGCACCCAAATCCGAAACCTTCACTCCTTGGCAAGCCTCCCACGGCGGCTCACTTTGCAGGTGCCACCGCAAGCCCCATCCCGGGTCTCTCACCGGCCAATTACCAGCAATTGATGAACCTCCTCCAACCTCAGTCCTCCGAACCTCCTCCAACAATTGATCAGTTCGTGGGTAATCTCTCACCCCTACCGAATTCCTTTTTTGATCCACAGCAACATTGGATCGTCGACAGTGGTGCCACCGATCATATGAGTCACCGCCGGTCCTTTTTCTCCGACCTCCGACAGCCTACCATGGCCAGATCTGTCCGCTTGCCTACAGGAGCCTCCATTCCCGTCCAAGGCATTGGGATAATTGTCTTATCTCCAACCCTCACCATCCGAAATGTCCTCTATGTCCCTGAATTTCAATTTAATCTCCTCTCTGTCCCTTCACTTACCACCAATTTATCTTGTGTTACTTTATTCTCATCCTCACATTTTCTTTTTCAGGACCTTCAGTCGAAGAGGCTGATTGGAGCGGGTGACGTTTGCAATGGACTTTACATTTTTCGGCCACAACAACCTGCTGTTTTTTCTATTCAGAACATTGACAAAAAGACCTTATGGCACTGCCGTCTAGGTCACCCTTCTAGTTTTACTATTCCAAAAATTTTTGATAGTCCATGTACTGTTTCTCATTGTGATATTTGTGCTCGTTCTAAGCACACCCGTTTACCTTTTCCCTTAAATGCAACTAAAAGTTTAATTCCTTTTCATCGGTTACATTGTGATATTTGGGGCGGTTATCACACAGCCTCTATTTGTGGCGCTCACTATTTTTTGACTATTGTTGATGATTTTTCGCGCACAACATGGATTTATTTAATGCGTTTTAAATCAGAAACTTTTCGTCACCTTATGCATTTTTTTGCTCTTGTCCAAAATCAGTACCAATCCACTGTCAAAATTATTCGCACTGATAATGGTCTCGAATTTCTCTCAAATCCTCTCCAAAATTACTTTCACACTCACGGCATCCTTCATGAACGTACCTGTGTTGACACTCCTCAACAAAATGGTGTTGCTGAGCGTAAACATAGGCACCTCCTCAATGTCGCTCGGAGCCTCCGTTTTCAAGCCCATTTACCCCTCAAATTCTGGGGCGAATGTATTCTCACTGCTGCCTATCTCATCAATCGGACACCGAGTCGGTCTCTCCAGAATCAAACCCCTTTTCAAATTCTCCTCCACACTGCACCCACATACACTCATCTCCGTGTATTTGGATGTCTCTGTTATGCTCAAACACTCTCTATTCATCGTGATAAATTTTCCCCCCGTGCATCCCGCTGCATCTTTATTGGTTATCCTAGTAACTGTAAAGCATACAAATTATACAATCTTGAAACTGACACTATTTTTTACTCACGTGATGTCACCTTTCATGAAAATCAATTTCCTTTCCAAGATTCCAGCACCTCTCTTCCTCGTCATTCTTCTATTTCTGTCTTACCTATCCCCGAAAATCCGTTACCTCCCTCATCCCTTCCAATCCCCCATTCCGACCCACCTCCTTCCCCTATTCCCTCACGTGCACGTCGTAACATCACTCGTCCTGCTTACCTCTTAGATTATGTTTGTCCTACTATTTCCACGGAGTCCACTGCAACTTCATCTGCTGCACAGTCCTCAGGTACTTCTCACCCCTTATCTACTTTTCTTTCATATTCTCGTTTTTCACATACTCATCTTTCATTCTTAACTGCTCTTACTGCATCTGTTGAGCCTACTTGCTATTCGGAAGCCAACCGCCACTCTCATTGGCGTGACGCTATGGTCTCTGAACTCCGTGCTCTTGAGGAAAACTCCACTTGGACTCTTGAACCTCTCCCTCCTGGAAAAAAATCCATTGGCTGCAAATGGGTTTTCAAAACCAAACTCCGAGCAGACGGCACCATTGAACGCCACAAGGCTCGACTTGTAGCCAAAGGCTATACTCAGGTGGAAGGTATAGACTATCATGAAACTTTTGCTCCAGTGGCCAAAATGACAACCGTTCGTTGTGTTCTCCCTGTTGCCGCCACCAATAATTGGATCATTCATCAAATGGATGTTCACAATGCCTTCTTGCATGGTGAACTAGATGAGGAAGTTTACATGCAACCCCCACCGGGCTACTGTGTTAAGGGGGAGACACGCGTCTGTCGCCTTCGGAAGTCCCTCTATGGCCTCAAGCAAGCATCCCGAAATTGGTTTTTTAAACTAACCTCTGTTCTTCTTCGTGCAGGTTTTGTTCAGTCTCAAGCCGACCACTCTCTTTTTACCTTGCTCACTGCCACCAGTATCACCATCGTCTTAGTATATGTTGACGACATCTTGATCGCCGGCAATGATCTCTCTCAAGTCAACCTCTTCAAGACTACCATTTCCCAGCACTTCAAAACCAAAGATCTTGGACCTCTCAAATACTTCCTTGGTCTTGAAGTCGCTCGTTCCTCTTCCGGCATTTTTCTTAATCAGCGCAAATATGCCCTGGATATTCTTACCGACAGTGGTCAACTTGGTTCTCGCCCTGCTTCTTTTCCCATGGAACAAAACCTCAAGCTCACCACCACTGATGGTGACCTCCTTCCTGATCCGGCCCCTTATCGACGATTAGTTGGACGCCTCATCTACCTCACCATCACTCGACCCGACATCGTCTTTGCAGTCAACACCCTTAGTCAATTCATGCACGCTCCCAGACTCCCTCACATGAATGCTGCCACTCGCGTCCTCCGCTACATCAAAGGAACTCCCGGCCAAGGCATCTTCTTCTCTTCTTCGCATGACCTTCATGTTCGTGCCTATACAGATTCTGATTGGGCTAGTTGTCCCACTACCAGGCGCTCTACCACTGGTTTCTTCATCACCCTCGGCGCCAGTCCCGTTTCATGGCGCACCAAGAAACAAACTACAGTCGCCCGTTCCTCTACTGAAGCCGAATATCGTGCCATGGCTGTAACAACCTGTGAACTTGTTTGGTTACAGCAACTTCTCCGTGATCTCGGCATCTCCCCCAAAGGTCCCATGACGCTCTACTGTGACAATCAATCTGCTCTCTATATTGCTCGCAATCCTGTTTTCCATGAACGCACCAAGCATATAGAGATCGACTGTCACATTGTCCGTGACAAACTACGCTCTGGTCTCCTCATCACCGCTCACTTACCTTCTTCTGAGCAACTTGCAGACATCTTCACCAAAGCTTTGGGACGTGATCCTTTTCACCATCTTTTACGCAAGTTGGGCATTCTAGATCTCCATGCGCCAACTTGAGGGGGAGTATTACAGAATTAAAATCCCAAGATTCCAGCAATCAATATTCAACAAATCACAATATCCCAAGATACCAGCAACCAACATTCAGCAAATCACAATCCCATATTTTTAGCTATTTTATTTGTACAGCAAATCATTTTATTTTCCCATGTGTAGAATTGCATATATATATATATATAGGTGTATAACACATCAATAAAAATATAAGAATCCTTTTTCTCCCAAATATCAGTTTCTCAACAACTTATTCCTAGGGAAACTCTAATGCATGAGCCATTTCTATAATTTGACTACATACTTTCTACTTTTCACTGTTTCATAATACCAACAATTGTTGATCAAACCAAAACCTTGGGGACAATAAATGTCTGCTTATTTACTTTACATGTATTATATTAATAACTGGAAGATTTAATAGTCAACTTGAGGAGTATGAATCGAAACAAATAAAAAGAAAAATAGGAAATGAAGGAAGAGTCAGTCGTACATGATGCGCCACTCACTAAATTCCAGAATTCTGAGCAACTGTGGGCCTGGCTTTGTCCACCCATTGCGCAATTCCACTAACACCTGTTTTATTACTTTTAGTTGATTCTTTCAACAATATAAATAAAAAAAAGTAAATATAATATTCTCGTCATTTTCTTTCTTTAATTTTTTTTTTCTTTTGCTACAATAAACTATTTCAACGTTGTTTGATGACCGGAATTGACCTGGGACTCAACTTTTGAGATATTTTTGTTTATGTAGTTTTGTTAGGATTAGTATTATTTGTTTTTTTATTTTAATTTTTTTTTGTTGTTGTACACGACTAAGAAATTAGAATATTTTTATAAGATTAAGATTATCATTAATAAAATATAATTTCGAGTTTTAGATAATTTTCTTTTGTTTGAGAGAATAATTTTCGTGTTTGATTTAATCAAGAAATTTGATATACTCAATTTCTTTTCACATTTTTGTGTTGGGTTAGAACGTGCATTCAAATTTAAGAATAATGATAATTTTATGAAAAAAAAGAAAAATTTAAGTTTAAATCTATTTCCAGTGTACTCTTTCAAAAACCTTGTATAAATAAGAACTAGTTGGCTACTCAAGTTTTTGACGAGTGATATCAGGGTTTTTACATCCTGCTAAAGCTCAAAACTATGCTAATTTGCACTGTAAAGTTACAAATACAACACACACATTGATTCTAAATGGAGCAATCTTGAGTTGGAAAGAACTCTTCTGAATATCTTTTGGCAAAATCTTATTTTTGAGAAATAGGCAACTGTCATTTGGTTCAAATATTATAGAACTTTCAATTATTCCAATATTACACGAGTGAAAAAAAAATTTTGTTTAGGCCAGCGAACATCACATTTCCATGGTATTATACCGAACCATGAAAATAACCTGCAAGTAATTATTATACAAAGAAAGGAAAAAGAGAAGCATAAAACATATGCTTAATGATGATGTGATGACTGAGTAGACTAGTTGGGGTCCAAAAAGGAGGCGAATTGAAAAAAGTTGAACTTAGCGTGGGCGAAGGCGAATTGGAAGTCCTTTTTCAGGACTTGGCATCATATCACCGATAATCTTTTCATTGGGAATGAGTAGGTCCCATTTAAACTTCTTGACCACATGGTGAACGAAAGTGAGTACTGCCAATCGAGCATACTCTTTCCCCGGGCACATTCTGGGTCCTCCTCCGAATGGAACATATGTGTAAGGAATGGAACCATCTCCCTCTTCGTATCTTGATGGGTTAAATTTTTCTGGTTCTTTGAAGTATTCTGGGTTCTGGTGGGTTGTACTCACTGTCCAATACACCTGCAATTTCAATATATTTCACCAAACAAGTTAATTAGTAATTTAATTATGGTAACAAGTGGTTTGGGCGATTTCATTTGAAATATATAGACACACACACACACGTACCTTCCACCCCTTTGGAATGGTGTAACCAGCATAGGTGAAGTCTGTTAGGGCCTCTCTAAAGGTTCCTTGAAGTGGAGGATTGAGTCTCATCACTTCGCCCACAACGTTCCATGAGTATTTCATTTTCTGCATATCGTCCCAATCTATTGATTCTCCGGCCTTTTTGGAAGCTGAAACCTCTAATTGCTCTGAATTTCAAATAATTACATGCACGCTCATGAGATTAATTTTTGTGTAACTTTATCACAAACCCATATCAAGTTTGAGGAGAAAATTAAATATAAAAATTTGGAAAATAAGCTGAAGAAGGTGGAATTAAGTTGTTACCTGCTAGGATCATCTTGTAAATGTCTGGTCTCTCTCCAACATACTTCATGAATAAAGTCATGGTAGTTGCAACAGTGCTATATCCAGCAGTCAGAAGGCCCATTATCTTATCAGCAATCTCAGCCTCGGGCATGAATTTGCCAGTTGGGTCACTGGCAACAATCATATGGGACAGTATGTCTTGCATCGGTGCTCCTGTGGCCATGGCCGCCTTCTTCTCCTTAATTACAGCCAAAAGCTCCTTCCGAATCGCAGTTGCAGCTTTATTAGCGCGATAAAATATAGTCCCAGGGATATTCAAAGTGATTGAATGCATTCCCAAAGTAATATCATCAAAATGACTGACAAGCCTAGCAATTCGCTCTGGATTGTCGATCCCCAGAAAGAAGCGACATGCAAGGGTCAAGGTTATAGTCTTGCAAAGAGGGAAGGCCTTCACTTCATCTCTGCCTTCCCAGTTAGTCTTCAACTGTTGCTGCGTGATCTCTTCCATTTTCCCCAAGTAGCGCACCAGAGCTTCGGGCTTCAAGAACCCAGGTGAGCGAATCACTTTGGTCTCGTCATTACGTGCCATTTGAGACGGAGCATCACTAGTTTGTTTCTGGGTTTTGTATGAACGAAACAGCTTTTGCATGGGATGTGGACGGAATGCAGTAAAGAGCTTCTGCTCATTGGAAAACAGAAACTTGTGTCCGTTGGGCCCGCATATCACGGCGGTTTTCTCTCCAAGAATATGAGTCTTGAAGATATCGGAAGAGTACTTCTTCATCCTCTCACCCACAAAATTTTCTGGCTTGCCAAACAAGAATTCAATGGTTTCGCCCATAATAGGCCATCCAAAGCTACCCGGTGGAAGTTTGACATGGCCATCAGATCGGCTTCTGAAAGCAAAGATGCAAATAGCAAGAAAGAGAAAAACTGCCACAGATAAAACAAAGACCTCCATAGGTGATACTGCTTTAATTTGAGAGAGAGTTGGGGATGAAGCAGAAGCAGTGAAGGTCTGAGTTGGACAAGCTTGAAAGTGTGGTTTATATAGAAAATGATTCAACTCAATGGTCATTAATTATCTGTATTATTTATTGGACCAGCGCAACATTTCCCACATGCCAAGCCTGTCAAAATTGAATTTGTCATACTCTTGATTACTTTATATTTAATACCGGCCAGGAGAAAGTCTTCAGTTTTGGAGTCCATATTTCACCAAACATTGCCTATCCAAAACATTTTATGAGGAGGTGGCCGGGAGGGTCCAAGGGAAAGTGAAGGGGTAGTTTTCCTTTTTTTCATGGAGGAAAGAGGGAATGACAAGAAAGGGAAAGGAAACCTTTTTCCTCTGTACCCATCATATTTATTTTTACTTCCTAAAAGTGAAAAATAAAAGGAGGAAAAAGATTCTATTTACAGCCCCCCCCCCCCCCCCCCCCCCCCCCCCCCCTTTTTTGTTTGGAAGATGGCAGTGTAATATAAAAAAAAAAAACAACATATTTACACTTTGTTTCCCCCTCATTTCTTATTTTACTTGACTAAATTACATGAGAAAAAAAAACCCTCCCTCTAGGAAGATCTTTTTTTCACTCCTATATTCTCTTCTTTCAAAATTTTCATTCTTCCTACCCATTGTTGTTATGGCTGCTGCTTTGGGTGCCTATGTAATATTCGTTTGGGTACCTCTAACTTAACAAAAACGTTTTGATTGACGGGTATCGCCTGAATCAAAAGCACTGACGATTGCTTAGTCTACTTAGTAATTACTCAGGTGCCTGGACGGCCATTTTACCTATTCAACATCTTTTGTTCTAAAATAGTTTGTTAATTTTTAAGTCTAACTAGCTATTTTGTCAAAGTCCAACCTAAATGTGCAGTAAAATTCTACTAAAAAATGAGATGAATTTTTCAAACAACTTTAAAGTATTAGCTTATTCAACCCTAGAATTGAGCATCTATAAACATAATTAAACTCCAAAGAGAAATAATTTTAAATTGATTCACTTGATGATACCTTCTATTAAGAATGATTAGAATCTAAATTAAATAAACTCTATTATTATTATTATTATTATTATTATTATTATATTTTGGTATCTAGAAAATCAAATGAACTATTTCTCTTGTTAATTTGACAAGAATAATTTGATTGCAATTTTTTAAGAGTTAAATAAGTCTTTACAAGTTTTGCATATATGAAAAACTCAATAAGACAACTAACAATTGGGATCAAAACTAAAATTTTGGTCATGAAGTATGCTAAATTAAAATCACAATCTTTTTGTTAAGTGTTACTGGTTCTTGTTCTTTGGTTGGACTGGCGGGGCTTGGCCAGCTGGGGTAATAAGCTAGGTCTATTGTCTTGTGTCTCCCCAGTAATTTCACAACTATGTTAATACTTAGTAAACTTAGAGAAATACAACAAAAAATAAATAAATATAGTTAATTAAGAGGGACACTTTAGATAGTCAGGACTTGGACGGCTGAGATCGATAATTGTGACTGCCTCTAACATCACTCAGATCCCATATTTGTTTCGTGGTTTGGATAATGGTAGATTAGTTATTAATTCCTTCACTCATAGTGATAAGATTAATAATCTCACCCCTTCTCTTTCATTATTTTATTTATATTATGAGTCATTATTTACTCCTGATATTATTTGTGAGTCCCTTTCTTTTTTATCAAACATTAATTTTGTAAGATCATAAAAATTAATTTATCCAATCATCTTCATAAACGGACAAACAAATATAGTAAAATATGTTTGAAAGCTCCAGTATTATGAGCTCCACAGCAATCATATCTGAAACTGCCAAATAATGAAGACCAGAAATGGTCTCTTGGGACACCTTTATGATCATATCATATAAAGTTGTGCAATGAAACAAAAGAAAATTGATAACTTTATTTTTGGATTGAAAATATCCATTTATTCAGATTTATTCGTTCAACGTTTGGGTTTAAGTCTCTGTAACTGTAACTGTTTGATAAGATTAAACCTACTTTTTAACGTTTATACATGATAGAACTTAAATTTAATCTCGACGTAAGTACGGTGAGGTTCTCTACAAATGATTGTTTAGTATTAAGAGACAATATTCCTTAACAGATATGCAAAGTAGTTTATCTGTATATCTATTTTAAGTGCAAAAAAAAAAAGAAAGAAAAAATCAATTTATTATGTTGGGTCCATTATTTTTTTTCCTGAGTGCTAGCACCTTAGTCATCCATCTCATGTTATTGTCTTTGGTGAAAATGATTATCCAAACAAAAAGTGAAACTTTCTTTAATGATGGACGGCCATGTGACACCACTTAAAAAGAATAACTGGATATCACCTCCATGATCCATCGGCTGTGATGCATCCACCACGCATGTAACTAGTGATCCATGATATGGCAGTTGAATACTTCTTGTGATTTTGAGGGGTCTTTAGAAATATTGTTTTTAGGTGTTAATTGACTAGCTCCATTCTAATTGAATTTGTTTTAGAATGCAAGCAACACGCACACCTCCAACTTATAATTAAGTCATGAATCTGCAGACAGTAATTCTGTGACTTTTTTCCAAAACTTCTTTAGATTTGAAAGAATAAAATAAGCGAAGAAGAATTCTAGAGTGAAGTATCTTTCGGGATTAACCCATACTAAAAAGTTTATGACTTTTTACTTAAAAAGGCACTTTTATAAAATAATTTCTATTTGATTCAAATTGTTGTCCCTTTGTGTTTGTGTGTGTTCAAATTGAATTTGTTTCGGTTAATGATTCATTATTTTCTGCAAAATAAAAATAAACACCTCCCAAAGTCATGATTCGTGTTATGCTATAATGCGTAGTATAATTGATTATTTCTACTATTACCGTCCTCTTTTTCATAAATAACTAAGATTTGTACCTTTTATATTATTAAGCAAGTTTGTTAAATTTTTCACAAAAGACAAGTTATAAGGAAAATATTAAACATAATAAATTTTCTCACATTTAAATCCAAAGTAACGGGATACATAAATTTATTACAGTGAGTGATATCACTTTGTACCTATGAATGAAATAATAGAGTGAGAAAATCTGTTTCTCACTTCTAAAGCCACAATGATGGGACACATGCATTTATTATAGTAAATCACATCACCTTACCTCTATGAGTGATATAATAGAATGAGAAAATTCATTAAATGAGAAATATTAAGATCAGTCGTGAATGACTGTCAATTGCGATCTGATTAGCATATGGTCGCGCGTGTGCGATGCATGTGTTAATCAGATCATGAGTGATATACCATAAAAGAGCAGGCCAATCAGCACTTGACACGTATGATCATGAATCCAACTCATGCTCGACTAACTCAGCTCTCGCTTAGCCAATGACTAAGAGCTCGAGTATCCAGATCAGCACAAAAGGTCGGAAGTGACCGAGCATATGCCTCCAGAGCACATATATCCGGATAAGGATCTCAGAGTTAATTACAGGATCCAAACCAACACTCCAGACCTCGTCACCGCCTTAGCGGATGCCGAGCAGGGAATAAGGAAGCAATCCTCAACACGGAGACAGTCTTCAACAAGGAAACAGTCTTCAAACAAGGAAACAGTCTTCAACAAGGGAACTACCATCTATGGTTATCTCTATGCAATATTCCACAAAGTAATTGCAATCTCCGATGATCAAATCCCTACATTCATGGCTCCGAATCCTAATCAACTTAGGAAGGCCACAGTTTATAAATTAAACCCTAAAGGTACGCTTTATTTTCATGCTCATTCTTTGGCTTTCAATACAGTCTTTCAATTCTTTTTACTTACTTAAGCATCGGAGCGGCTACCGCCAGAGCCAATCCGGTGGTCCTCTGATCATCTTTTCTGAGTGTTCTACAGGTTACGGAGCCCATACTTATTGCGAGTCGAAAAGTGCAGCATCAATGAGTTTTCTCACTCGCGATTGATCATAGCATTCCTCTTCATTATCTATAACATTACTCGAGTTATAAAACACAAACTAACTTTCCTTCCTTTCAAATGTAACAATCTATATTACAAATCTTGAAAACGTTTGTAAGAAAGGAGGTGGTTATATAAATATTTGGAGGGCAAAGCTTGGTTTCATATTTCCTTTGAGCCTTTATGGATATTTTCGTCTTGATAAAAATGACCTATTTCTACAACTTTTTTGACTTAATCAACTTTTTAATCAGTTAAGTTTTTCATTTAGAGGCTAGTATTATAAACAACCAAATTTGCCATGAAAAATAAATTTCACCCAAAAAACAAAAAGGGAGATTCTTAACCCTAACGATTTTCAATCAAGGACATCTAACTAATTTTGATGATACTATGAGATTGTTTATGTAAACTAATATTGATAAAAAAATAACAAAGTTCATCAAGCAAAAAAACTACACGTGATGAACTTTGTCAATTTTATATATATATATATATATATATATAAAATCTCTACTCAAATCCCAAGGGGTTGGCCGAGTGGGTAATAGCTTGGTTGTAAGAGTCTTAACCCCCTAAGCTCCTAGATTTGACTCCTCATGCAAGCAACTTTTGGGGCTATGGACCGTAGGGCATAAGTCCTATTTCTTGGGACTTGTTCGAGCTGCAGGAATTTAGTTTGGTGCGCCCAATCAAGTATAATGCTCTCATGATGATTTAAGCAAATGTACACAGTCAAGTTCAAAAAATCAAGACAAGTCTTGGAGTCACGGACCGCAGAGCATAATTCTTCTTTCTTGGGGCTTATGCATTCAATCAAGTAGAATGCTCTTATGATGATTCAAGAAAATGTACATACTCAAGTTCAAGAAATCAAGACAAGTCTTGGGACCACATACCGCAGGGTATAAGGCTTGTTTCTTGGGGCTTGTGTGTTCAATCAAGTAGAATGCTCTTATGATGATTCAAGAAAATATACATACTCAAGTTCAAGGAATCAAGACAAGTCTTAGGGCCACAAACTGCAGGGTATAAGCCCTATTTCTTGAAGCCTGTTCGGGCTGTAAGGACTTAGTCTGATGTGCCCAATCAAATGAAATGTTCTAATGATGATTCAAGAAAATGTACACACTTGAGTTCAAAAAATCAAGACAAGTTATGAAAAGAGAAAACATGAATAAAATTGAATTTAAACATGAGATAAAACAATTTTCCTTCCAATTTTTACTGGAGTTTTTAAGCCATGTTCAGTCCTAGTGTTAGACCCTTAACTATCTGACACGGCGGCATAGGCATGGGAAGGCATGCCATGCCTTGATGGCTTAGACATGGGGAGGCATGCTATGCCATTGGAATAACATTCAGGACTTGGAATGAGATTCAAGAGTTGGAATGACATTCAAGGTTGGAATGACATTCCGAAGTTGGCTAAGTTGGTGAGCCTCAACTAATGCCAATGCCAAGATAAGGGTTGGCCTGTCATGGGCATCCTTGTGGATATGTTGAAGTTATGTTAAGTGTTGGATGGATACTTAGACAATTCAGAGTTGGTGCAATTGATGTGCATGCCTTAGACAACAAGGGTCAAGGCCATGCACTTTGTGAACACTTTAGGGCATTGTTTGCCTTTGGCAAGACTAATGCGCACAGGAGGAAGACCTAGTTTTGCAAACAGTTGTATCCACTCTTGTCAGATGAAAAAATCTTTATAAGATATATATAAGGACGGAGTACCTCCTTGAGGCGCCTATGAGCGAGTGACCTATGTGGTTAAGGAAAACAAGACATGTGTGGGGCGTGGTTTGGCATTGTGACATGTTGGTCAGTGCAGACCTTGGTACAGCAGTGTGTGGACTTAGCTTGTTGCAGACACACAAGTGTGGTTGTAGCAAGGACAAGGCAGTTGTAGGACAGTTGGGGTCTGGCACAAGACAAAGTTGTCTAAGGGTAGACAAGGGAAATTGCCATGCTGTGTTGGCGCATTGATCCTATGGCTAGAAATATATGAAGCAGTGAACTGAATTGTTTGCTTATATGTGACGCAAATCAGTGGCTTTAGACAGCCTTAGCAGTTGGGGTGTCAACTGCTAGGATAGGTGGCTACTTGCTCTTGATTCAAATAACCCTAGCAGTTGGGGGTGTCAACTGCACTGTCATGTGCGTGTCACAGACACCATGGCAGTTTTATATTTTATTAATATATATATATGTGTGTGTGTGTGTGTGTGTGTATTATAGAAGTAAAGGTGGCAATGGCTGGTTGCTGCTAGCAAGCCCTTTAGTAGTTGGGGATGTTAACTGCCAGGCAGTTAAGTGCATGATTGTCTATATATATTCATTCATGCATGCTAGGGTTGCAGAATAAGAAGGTGTGGAAAACAAATCTGAGAGAGAGTCTTGTTGTAACCCTTAGCCGGTGGTGGCTTTTGTATTCATGTGTGAGTGTATTGAATAAAAGGTTGGGGTTTCCCTGTAAATGGTTATGTTCTGTGCGTGTGTATGTGCCTTAGTTTCTGTTCTTAATTGAACTGTGCAAACCTTTGTGTTGAAAGTCTCTTTGTGAGTTGCAGCCTCATTTTGGGTTGTGTAGTTGGCTGGTCAAGGCAACGGACTTGACCTTGTGACAATTGGTATTAGAGCGCAGGCTGTGGTGAAATGGTCGGCAGTGGCGCAATTGAGGCACTGCGAGAATGGGTTGGCAGACTTAAGGATTTTGTTGGGGCTCCTTTGACAGACGGGGCATCACCTCTTACTGTTCAGTGCGAACACATAGTACTGGAAGTGGAGGAGTTAAAGGTGAGACTACAAGACTGCATCTCTGGCATTAATAGTCGTTTGAATGACATGCTCAATGATGTGGTCACGCTGTCAGACTCAACGAAGGACTTTCTACGTGGCATAGAGGAGGAGATGGGTTTGATCAAGAGGGCTATGCATCAGACTGGTGGGCAGAATGGTGCAAGAAAGGTCAAGGTTCTAGAATCGAAAACATTCAATGGTGCTCGGAGTGCCAAGGACCTTGAGAAATTTTTATGGGACATAGAGCAGTACTTCATTGCTGCCCATATTCTTGATGGTGAACGGGTCACCATGACTAGCATGTACTTGGCTGGTGATGCAAAGCTTTGGTGGCGTACTTGCATGGCAAACGAGAGACGGCCGGAAATCAGAGTTTGGACAGATCTGAAGAAGGAACTCAATGAGCAGTTTCTTCCTACCAATTCGAGTTGGGTGGCTCGAGACTCATTACGACAACTCAAGCACACCGGGACAATGCGTGAGTATGTCAAAACATTTAGTTCGTTGATGCAAGATGTGAAGAACATGTTTAAGGAAGACAAGTTGTTCAACTTCATGTCAACGCTGCAGGGATGGGCTCAAGAAGAATTGAGAAGAAGGGGAGTTCGAGATCTCCCTAGTGCTATGGCAACAATAGACAGTTTGGTGGACTTGTCCTTTGACAAATCTAACTCTACCATCGACAAGTCTAGGAAATTTGACAAATCCTCGGGCAAAGCCAAGGAGGGTGGGACAGAGGTGGGCAAGGGCAAGGACAAAGGCAAAACAGAGGTAACATATCAAAAGAAGCCGCGGGCTGATACTGGTTATTTCATTTGCAAGGGACCACACCGGATGAGGGACTGTCTAGCAAGGGACAAGCTTGCTGCAATGGTTTGTGAGGGCTTTGATGAGGGGTCTTTAGATGCTGGCGTTGCCATTCGAGTGAACCCAATGATGTTGCTGAATTACATCCGGGTTGAGAAAGACCTACACTCAAAGGAGTAAAGGATTGTGAAAAAGGGTGTGTTGGCCATGGGAAAGGCCTTCACAACCCTCAACTAGCAGCAAGGGGCTCTGTTGGTGGTAAGCTTCCCAACAACTTGTTTAAAAGTTGTATCTACAATGGTGCAGTGGGACTTGAACAAGTGCAATACAGTGCTGTGGTAGATAGACTTGTCCGATGCGTCAATATGTGAGACAATGATGACTGTTGGAGCTTGGGGCAGGACCAAGCATGGTTATGGACAATGGTGTCTGTAGCAATCAGTCAAGAGCAGGGGGATGCTTGAGATAATAGCCAACTCTGTGATAGAAGCAACTAGGGGTGTTCTTCAATAATGTCCAGACTTGGAAGTCATAGGCAGTGAGGGCTTGTGGCATAGTGGTTGCGAGGAATCAGAACAATGGATGTGTTCGTGATAGCAGTCACAGTTGAGCAAAGGTAGTGGGCTTTGATTGGTTCAAGGTTCAGTGCAGAATGATGCTGTTTGGGGCTGTTTTAGGCGCAACATCTGTATTTTTCCAAGTGCATTGAGAATGAACTTGCAGCATTGGTATAATTTGATGAGGGCATTGGACTCTTCAAGTGGGGGTGGTTTGTTAGACCCTTTTCTACTTGACACGGCGACATGGGCGTGGGAAGGCATGCCATGCCTTGATAGCTTACATATGGGGAGGCATGCTATTGGAATAACATTTAGGAGTTGGAATGAGATTCAGGAGTTGGAATGACATTCAGGGTTAGAATGACATTCCAAAGTTGGCTAAGTTGGTGAGCCTCAACCAATGCCAAAGCCAAGATAAGGGTTGGCCTGTCATGGGCATCCTTCTGGATATGTTGAAGATATGCTAAGTGTTGGATGGATACTTAGATAATTCAGAGTTGGTGTAGCTGATGTGCATGCTTTAGACAGCAAGGGTCAAGGCCATGCACTTTGTGAATACTTTGGCGCATTGTTTGCCTTTGGCAAGATTAATGCGCACATGAGGAAGACCTGGTTTTTCAAATAGTTGTATCCACTCTTGTCAGATGGACAAATCTTCATAAGATATATATAGGGGGGAGTACCTCCTTGAGGCACCCATGGACGAGTGACCTATACAGTTAAGGAAGACCAAGACATGTGTGGGGCGTGGCTTGGCATTGTGACATGTTGGTCAATGCAGACCTTGGTGCGTGGACTTAGCTTGTGGCAGACACACAAGTGGGGCTGTAGCAAGGACAAGGCAGTTGCAGGACAGTTGGGGTCTGGCACAAGACAAAGCTGTCTAAGGGCAGACAAGGGGAACTTCCATGCTGTGTTGGCGCATTGATCCTATGGCTAAAAATATATGCAGCAGTGAGATGAACGGTTTGCTTATATGTGGCGCAAATGAGTGGCTTCAAACAGCCCTAGCAGTTGGGGGTGTCAACTACTAGGATAGGTGGCTGCTTGCTCTTGATTCAGACAACTCTAGCAATTGGGGGTGTCAATTGCACTGTCATGTGCATGTCACAGAAACCATGGCAGTTTTATATTCTGTCAATATATATATATATATATATGTGTGTGTGTGTGTGTGTGTATTGCAAAAGTGAAGGTGGCAATATTTGGTTGGTGCCAGCAAGCCCTTTAGTAGTTGGAATTGTCAACTACCAGGCAGTTGAGTGCATGACTGTCTATATATATGCATGCATGCTAGGGTTGCAGAACAAGAAGGCGCGGAAGACGAATCTGAGAGAGAGAGTCTTGTTGTAACCCTTAGCCAATGGTGTCCCCCTTAGCCAATGGTGTCCTTTGTATTCATATGTGAGTGTATTGAATAAAAGGTTTGGGTTTCCCTGTAAATGGTTGTATTCTGTGTGTATGTGCCTTAGTTTCTGTTCTTAATTGAATTGTGCAAACCTTTGTGTTGAAAGTCTCTTTGTGGACTGCAACCTCATTTTGGGTTGTGAAATTAGCTGGTTAAGGCAGCGGACTTAACGCTGCACAAGCAGCAAAATTTGGTGTCAGATTTTGACCCTGTGACACCTAGTATGGTCATATCTTTACAGTAGGTTTAACCAGTTTAATATTAATATTATGGACTTCGACTCATTCTCCTTAGTAAAAAATAAAGTAACGATTCTTGTTAAAAACTTGTAAATCCCGCAGTTGTTCTTGTAGTAAAGTTGCCCCCATTGAAAATGTCAAAAACTTGTAGCCTCTTCATCTTCTAAACGTTGTGAAATTATTTAATATAATTCTTCATTTCTATGTCACTGTTTGCAGTATGGGAGAAACTGCATTCATGGACTACCCGGAGTCAAGAGTCAAAAATTTACTTCTACATCTCTATATTATTATTATTATTTGACCCCACACTTTCAATTATTTGATGATGTCTACATCTATGTAACCCCTGAATCATACTTTACGGCATGAATATATGTTTACATATTTATTTATTAAGGTAGCGGGATCCTTTTACACGATTAAAAGATAAATATTTTAGAATTCATCTTTTTTGGCTATTGAGACTCTCCTATTCTTGTAAATCACATGACTCAAAAGACCAAATAATCATAGATTTAATATTATTTCATTACTATCACTCTTTTTTCTTCTTTCTTTACAAATAATTGAAAGAGTGTTTATAATTTTATAAATACAATTTTACAAAGAAACTGTGTCCATAATTAAAAAGAACATACTCATATCATTTACAAATCTAATCCATATTTTAAAAATAAATATCATTAGTAGAAATTTAGAACCAGGAGAAACGAGACGATTGAGGACTTTAACATCGACATCGACGTTTGAGGACTTTAACATCGACATCGACATCGACATTGACATCAACATCAACATCATCAACACCACTCCTTAAATTAGTGTTTCTTTTTTAAAATATTATTATTAATAATAATTTTTCATGTCATGTATATACACACATAGAGGAAGTAATGGGTGACTGCATTTGTATTGTATTCTTAATTCCTTTCAAAAAGAGGCAACTACTGGGATATGAAGTAAGCCCTCATTTTTGACTTAACAGGCAAGTTGAATAACTTTGTGGTAATTATATGTGAAATGAATTGGGTTAGGGTTGATTCTTTTCAAATATTATCAATGGTGTTTAGGGTTTGTCTTGCGTCATGACTCATGACTGGGTTAGGGTTGATTCCTTGAAAATACCATTGTCAATTCATTAATGGTCCTTTTCCAAAAATTAAATAAAACTGTCCATAAGTTCAAAATTTTCCTAAATCATGCCTTGAAAGATGACCAAAATTCACAACTAAATATCTCTCAGAAAGCATTAAGAAATTATTGAATTACTGCTCCACACAAAATAAAGTATTTACACTTACCTCATTTCTGAAAAGGTCATGGTATGTAACAGTCCTACAAAAAATCTCATCTAATTAATATGAACAGATTATAACCTTAATATCGTACCAGGCATAGTCTATTTTAATTTTTTTCTTAAAAGAATGAGTTCCCTCTATCTCACTAACGTTTTGATAGAAAATGAGTTTTGGTCTAACAAAAGTATAAAACCCTGCTTGTTTATTTGTTTATAGGGGGATTCGGTCAAAGGTTCTCAAACCAAGTTGGAAATCTAAATTATGTCCAACACTAATCTTTTTAATCCAAAAGTTCCTCACTTATTTTTGGACTAAAATACCCCTCCTTATATAAGCGTTCCATGTGTAACCGAATAGACAACCATGAATTAAGGAACTTATTTTTTATTTTATTATTTTAAAATTTTAAAATTTAATAACTTATAAATTATAAATCTATTTTAAATAAAATTTATATATTTGAGCTTTAAAAATCGAAATCTATTAAACAAGATTTACATTGTATATGAAATTTTGAAGAAAAAAAAATCACTACAAAATAGTTAAATTCAATTCTTACAAAACAATTCAATTTAGCTGTATCATTTAAGTGAAACAATTAAATTCAAGTGTTTCATCTTTCTCTCTCTCTCTCTCTAATGGGATCAATTATCTCTGCCTTCCATTAATAAAGAAATAATCTTGAAATATAGCATAATAATTGAAGTACACAATATACATGTCAACATAATATCTCTCATTTGGACTTTAAAAACGACAAAGTTAAAATCCTACTCTATTTTACAAAAGTTTGAGATGTCTAATTGGCCGAAGAACATGCATTTGATTATCCACTAAGCCATGTATAAAACAATATATATGGCTTTGACTGTGCTATACATATATACAAATATGGATAGATGATCAAAGCAAACAGGAGTCAAATTTAATTGATTGAATTTATATACCCCAAAGCCCTTTCGTCTGCCAAAACCTTTAGATCAAATTGGTTAAGATTATAAGCTGATCAAATGAAATCGAACACCATTTTAACGAATTTTTTTGATAGATCAATTAGGAGGTATTTTGGGCCAGCTTACGCGCACCAGACTAAGTTTTTCTCCTCGTGACAGTCAAGCCACCCTTTAATCTTTAGCTGCCAACGATCGGCGAAAAGATGACTCGAACTCAAGACACTTGAATTTTATCCTCAACGTTTTTACCGCTCGACCACACTCTTGGGTGATCATTTTAATAATGTTAAAGATGTGAAAATGACAAATTAATTCATTGTAAAGTTTTAATCAGTTTAAAGAATAATTAAACAAAAAATTAAATGCAAAACTCTCATTTTCTTGAAAAGTAATAAATGAATTTATGAGTTGATTAAAATCCTGGCCAAAACTATTAATTAATGGTAAGAGTCCTTAATTGGAAGTTAAACAACTGAGAGGAATCTTATCTTGCCTTATTTAAAGTTATCCTTTTACCATAATTTTTGGTTATATATATATATATATATTATATATGTGTGTGTGTGTGTGTTCTAAAGGTTTGCAATCAAGGGCATCTCAATAATCACTACAGGAAATGGCACTATTAGCAACGCTTGCATGTGTCACTAATAGTCCCTATGAGCGTCGCTAAAGAGTCTTAGCGATGCACAAGTGGGCGTCGCTATGGGCGTCACTAATAATCGTGTCACTAATACTAGTAGCGACATGCACAGGAATATGCGTCTCTAATAGTCACTATTAGCGACTCACAGAGGGCGTCGCTAATAATAAGTTTTGGCTTTGCTAATGCTATGTGAAAAATTCAATGGGCGTTGCTAATAGTATATTATTAGCAATGCATGGTTGAGCGTTGCTAAAAGTCTCATATAATAGTTTTAGTGACGCACAGAGTTCGTGTTTTAGCACCTCTAAAACTAATAGGCGTGACTTTTAGCAAAGCCTTCTGTGCGTCCCTAAAAGATTTTTTTTAATCCTATTTTACTTATGATTTTTCTCATTTTTGTGTGTGTTTTATTCCTGTTTAAAACCTGTATCAATCTTATTTAAAACCTATATCAATCACCTCGATATAAAATAATTTCATACATTATGAAATGAATATATTAAAAGAGATATGCATTCATATATATATATATATAAAATTAATTGCAATCTTAAAAGTAGAATTTCTCAATAAATACAAAAATTTTAAAAAGTCTCAGAAAATGTAACTATAGATGTCCAAGGAAAGAAAAAACAAATGAGAAAAGATGGTCCTGATGCATAAATGAGGCAATGAAAATGGAATAATCTTGATCAATATGAAATAAAGAACAAATAATATATATTAGAACTCTTATTAAATATAGATGAATAAAAAAATATTGTCATAATTTGTTTTGCAAGCATAAGTAGCAAGAATGACATAAAGTTGTATAAGTTACAAACTAGGGATCCGAACTGAGTGCCGTAAGTTCATGCAAGTCTACTTTATCATTTTTGAGGTGTGTGAGGCCGATATCCGATGTTTTGGTTTGTTAAAACCCCAAAACAGACCTTTATGGAGTGAAAAGGTTGAATAAGTTGTAAACCGAGAATCCGAATCAAGTGCCGAAATTTTGTGCAAGTCTATTTTGTCATTTGTGAGGTGTGTTATAGGGTTTCGGGATCAGGTGTTTTGGTCTATCAAAACCCTAAAATGAGTATTTTTTGGAGTGGAAAGTTGCGTAAGTTACAAACTGGGAATCCGAATCGAGTGTTGTAAGTTCGTGCAAGTGTACTTTGTCTTTTTTGAGGTGTGTGATGGGATTTTGGGGTTGTTGGGTTGATATCCGGTATTTTGGTCCGTCAAAACCCTAAAACAAATATTTTTGGAGTGAAAAGTTACATAAGTTACAAACTGAGAATTTAAATCGAGTGTCGTAAGTTCGTGCAAGTCTTCTTTGTCACTTGTGAGGTGTGTGATGAGATTTTGGGATTGTTAGGTTGATATTCAGGGTTTTGATTCGTTAAAATCCCAAAACGGGTCTTTTTGGAGCGAAAAATTGCATAAGTTACAAACTGGGGATTCGAATAGAGTGCCGTAAGTTCTTGCAAGTTTACTTTTTCACTTGTGAGGTATGTGATGGGATTTTGGGATCATTAGGTTGATATCTGGTATTTTGGTCCGTTAAAACTCCAAAACGACCCTTTTTGGAGTGGAAAGTTGCATAAGTTTCAAATCAGGAATCCGAATCGAGTGCCGTAACTTCGTGCAAGTTTAATTTTTCATTTGTGAGGTGTGAGGTTTTGGGGTTGTTAGGCCTATATCCGGTGTTTTGGTCCATCAAAATCCCAAAACGAATTTTTTGGAGCAAAAAGTTACATAAGTTACAAACTAGGGATCCAAACCCAATGTCGTAATTTTGTGCAAGTTTATTTTGTCATTTGTGAGGTGTATGATCGGGTTTTAATGTTGTTAGGCTGATATATGATGTTTTGGTCTGTCAAAATTCTAAAATAGTCTATTTTTGGAAACTTAAGTACCTAAAATTGGGATTTCGGGTGTCTTGTTATTGATATCACCTAATCTATAAATATAAAGCTACTAATGTAATTTTAAAAACTTACCAAGTCTGAATAGAACCCCCTGCTGGCTAAGGAATGTTTGCATAAGAGACTCTAGTTGGGCCATGCGAGTGATAAAGTCTGTCACCATCTACTCCAACTCTGCATTACGTTATATGCTTACCATGTTTTGTTTTTGCTCTACATCAGTAACATGTTCTTTCTAAAGCTCAGTCGTATGCTCACTACATAAGATAAGATATGTTTTATATAACTTACATTTATGTACTAACGTAATATTTCAATAATTTTAATAAAATTACTTAAAATATGATAATGTCTCATTGCAATTGTTGAGTACGGTATAGTTGGCTTTTTCCAAGTCTTCAAGATGATACCATTCATATATATGGCCACCTATTAGCCCACATTCTCAGTGAACACCGCAAGGCCAGTTCGTTGCTGCCCTAGACATTTGTCAAAATTCTATTCTTTACTATTAAACACCGTCTCAATATCTTTAAGATACAAAGAGCAGAACGTAAGACATTCAATATCAAAGTATGCCTCAACAATTGTCCCTTCCGGTCGTGCTTTGTTACGCATATATTGATTTAATGTGTGCAAATTTTTGTTTCAATAATTAGTCAGTTATAAATTAAAATAGTTAAGATGGATATAGAAGACAAAAATTAAAATTTAATGTACCTTTCTATTAGATAAATCCAACAGTATTGGATAGGCCCACCAATTTTTGCTTCATGCGGAAAATGCACAACTAAGTGGACCACTACATCAAAGAAAGTTGGAGGAAAAATATTTTCTAACTTGTAGAGAATTACGACAACATCCTTTTTGAGTTTTTTCAGTACTTCCAACTTCAATGTATTGGCACTTAATTCTCTATAGAAACAGCCTAACTCAATCAATGTCGTTGATATATCATCGGTGAGATATCTACGTATTGCAATCGGAAGAAGTCGTTGTAAAAGGATGTCGTAGTCATGGCTTTTCAATCCAAATATTTTCTCATCTTTCACATTTACACACCGAGATATATTCAATGCATATCCATCTAGAAACTTCACCGATTTAAACCACTCGCAAATCTTCCTTCGCTCGTCGGATGATAACGTATAAAATGTATAAGGAATGATATATTTATCACCGCTACGTATTGGGTGCAACTCTTTCTGTATTCCTAGCTCTTTCAAGTCCAACCGAGCTTTAACAAAATCCTTCATCTTCCCTTCAATGTTCTTTAAATTTTCAAACACATTATCATTGATGTTCTTCTCGATATGCATAACATCCAAATTATGCCTCAACATAACGGTCTCCTAGTACGGTAACTCAAAAAATGTGTTCTTTTTCATCCAATTTAACTCCACATTAGTACGTTTTCTCTTCTTACACTATAAGAAAGGGCACTATTAGCGACGCCTCGTGTGCGTTGCTAATAATCCCTCTGCGATTCGCTAAATAGTATTAACGATGCATATCTATGCATCGCCATGGCATCGCTAATAATAGTGTTGCTGATACTTTTAGCGACATGACATAAATAATATGTCGCCAATATGGACTATTAGCGACGCACAACGAGCGTCGCTAATAATAAAATGAAGCGTCGCTAATAGTATAACAAAAATCATTGAGTGTCGGTAATAATAATAGTACACAGAAGGCATCGCTACAAAGTCCCACATGTAGGTATTAGCGACGAACAATGGGCATCACTAATAATTCATTTGTAGCGACAACCGTGAATCGTCACTAATGATCAATTATTAGCAACGCTAAGCATTCGTCGCTAAATATTAAATATGAAACTTTTAGCAACGCTTTTTGTGGGTCGCTAAAAGTTTTTATTTTTTTTTTGCCCTATTTTACACCTGATTTTTCCTATTCTGTGTTTTAGTCCCTGTTTAAAATATGTATCAATCCTGTTTAAAACACATACCAATTATCCTGATATAAAACAATTCCATACATTATGAAATGAATATATTAAAAGAGAAATGCATTCATATATATATATATAATTACTTACAATCGTAAAAGTATAATTTCTCAATAAACACAAAAATGAAAAATTATCTTAGAAAATTTAACTACAGATGACTAGGAAAAGAAAAAAAGACAAAGGAGAAAAATAGGTCCCGATGCACAACTAAAAGACGGGGGTGCAATAATCATGATTAATCTAAAATAAAGATCAAATGATATATATTAGAACACTTATTAAATATATATGAATATAAAAATATTATGGTAAAAAAATTTTACATGCAAAAATAGCAAGAACAACGGAAAATAGCATAAGTTGCAAACCAGTGATCCGAATTGAGTGCTGTAAGTCCATGAAAATCTATTTTATCATTTGTGAGCTGTGTAATGGGGTTTCGGGGTTGCTAATATTCGGTGTTTTGATCCATCAAAACCCCAAAATGGGCATTTTTTGAGCAAAAAGTTACATAAGTTTCAAACCATTGATCCAAACCGAGTACCGTAAGCTTGTACAAGTCTATTTTATCATTTGTGAGGTGTGTGATGGGGTTTCGGGGTCGTTAGGCCGATATTTGACATTTTGGTCTGTAAAAACCCCAAAATGGGTCTTTTTGGAGTAGAAAGTTGAATAAATTTCAAACCGTGATTTGAACCGAGTTCAATAAGTTTGCACAAGTATAATTTATCATTTTTGAGGTGTGTGATGAGGTTTTTAGGTCGTTAGGCCAATATCTAGTATTTTGGTCTGTCAAAACCCCAAAATGGGTCTTTTTAGAGCGAAAAGTTGCATAAGTTTCAAACCGGTGATCCGAACCAAGTGCCGTAAGTTTGTGCAAGTCTATTTTTTCATTTTTGAGGTGTGTGATGGGGATTTGTGGCCGTTAGGCCAATATATGGTATTTTGGTTTGTCAATACCCCAAAATAGGCCTTTTTGGAGCAAAAAAATTATATAAGTTTCAAATCGGTGATCTGAATCGAGTACCGTAAGTTCTTGCAAGTTTATTTTATCATTTGTGAGGTGTGTGATGGGGTATCGAAGTCTTTAGGCCTATATCTGACATTTTGGTTTGTCAAAACCCTAAAATGGACCTTTTTAGAACAAAAAGTTGCGTAAGTTTCAAACCGGTGATCCGAATTGAGTGCCACAAGTTTTTGCAAGTCTATTTTATCATTTTTGAGGTGTGTGATGGGGTTTTGAATTCGTTAGGCCGATATATGGTATTTTGGTATTTAAAAAAAAAAATAGGCCTTTTTGGAGCAAAAAATTATTTAAGTTTCAAACCGGTGATCCGAATCAAGTGTCGTAAGTTCTTGCAAGTCTATTTCATTATTTTTTAGGTGTGTGATGGGATATCAGAGTTGGTAGGCTGATATCCAAAAATTTGGTCCGTCAAAACCCCAAAATGGACCTTTTGGAAGCAAAAAGTTGCACAAGTTCAAACCGGCAATTAGAACCGAGTGTCGTCAGTTCGTGTAAGTCTATTTTTTCATTTTTGAGGTGTGTGAGGGGCCTTCGAGGATGTTAGGCTAATATATGACATTTTGGTCCATCAAAACCCAAAAATGGGTCTTTTGGAGTAGAAAGTTGCATAAGTTTCAAACCGATGATCCGAACCGAGTGCTGTAAGTTTGTACAAGTCTATTTTATCATTTTTTAAGTTGTGTGATGGGGTTTCTAGGCCTTTAAGCTGATATCCGGTATTTTGGTCCGTCAAAACCCCAAAATAAATTTTTTTGAAAGGAAAAATTGCATAAGTTTCAAACCAGTGATCCGAACCGATTGCTATAAGTTCGTGCAAGACTATTTTATCATTTTTAAGGTGTGTGATGGGGTTTCGGGCTCGTTAGGCTGATATCCTCATTTTGGTGTAGCAAAACCCCAAAATGGGACTTTTTGGAGTGGAAAGTTCCATAAGTTTCAAACTTGTGATCAGAACTGAGTGTCGTAAGTTCGTGCAAGTCTATTTTGTCATTTTTGAGGTGTGTGATGGGATTATAAGCCGTTAAGCTGATATTCGATATTTTGGTCCATCAAAACTCCAAAATGGGCCTTTTTAGAGCAGAAAGTGGTATAAGTTTCAAATCGGTGATCCGAACCAATTGCCGTAAGTTTGTGAAAATATATTTTTTTCATTTTCAAGGTGTGTGATGGGGTTTCTAGGCTGTTAAGCCGATATCCAGAATTTTGGTCTGTCAAAACTCGAATATGGGTCTTTTTGGATGTTTTTCTCTACATGTAGACTCGACAAAACAATTATCTGGGTTTCATTGAGAAAGAGATGGGCTGCTACTTTGAATTGGCGGGCAAGTTTGTGGAGAAGAAAGAGTGAAGAAGAAGAAGAAATGGAGTACCCTATAGTCATGAAAATTTAAATTTTTTCTATTCTTTTTTTTAGAGGAAGTTAGTTCCATATTAAACTTAGGCCAAATTGATAGGGTTTTACCTATTATTGAATAAAAGATGATCTTTAATTTTTGGATTTGAAAGAATAAAACTTTTATTACAATTTTTGAGACCACACTCACAATAACTTTGTGAGCTTCCTACATACCCCTGTATTGCATGTGTAGCAAAAATGTGTAATGGGGGGTCAGGTCGTTGTAGTTCAATACAATGGGCAGCTAACCACTAAACAAATTAATTCTTGAACTAGTATTGATAAAAACTCATCTCCATTCATATCAGTGAGCCACACTGCTCTTCTAGTAGCTATAGATTTGATAATGAAAAGAGTACTCCAATTGGGCCTAAATTTCTCCCTTGGGTCAAGGACTAGTGCTTAGTTTTCTTTTAAGACCAAATCTCCTACTTTCAGGCCTCTCTTTTTCACCTTCTTGTTAAAGGCTCAGGCTAACCTTCTGTAATATCCTTGTGTCTGATATAAAGCTTTAAGCCATCTTTCATCCAGGAAGGCAAACTCATCATATATGTTTTGTAACCAATAAGTTTTGGAAATTTAATTCTCGAGGAGTACCTTGAGTGAGGGTATTTACAGCTCGATAGGTAACACCGCCTCTATCACGTATGTTATGGAACATGGGGTTTGTCCCTTAGGTGTCCTGATAGATGTATGATACCCCTATAAAGCAAAATGGAATTTCTCATGCCATTTTATGATGGTTTCTATTGTTCTCCTCAAAATGTTCTTCAGAGTTTTGTTCGCCGCCTTTACCACCTCGTTTGTTTGAGGTCAGTAAGGTGAAGAATGGTGATGGGTGATTATGAAGTCTTTGAACAAATTAGTGACTTCCCTTTGAAGTGCAAGCCATTGTCTAAAATTAGTTATTGGGGTACTTCATATTGACAAATGATGTTAGACCTAATGAATTAAGCCACTTTCTTTGCATTGAGGACAGCATAGGAAGAAGCCTCTACCCATTTGCTGACGTAATAGATGGTTACCAAAATGAATTCATTGCCGTTGGAGGCTTTCGGTGTGGCTTTGCCAATGATGTCTATTTCCCAAGTCGCATACGACCAATGGGATGTTAAGTTGTACAACTCTTTAGGAGGGAGATGTTAAAGATTAGAGTGTATCTGGCATTTGTGGCACTTTTTGATGAAGGTAATACATTCTTCATCCATGGTATTCCAGTAGTAACCTTGTCAGATTATCTTTTTGGCTAGCATGTGTCCATTTATGTGAGGTCCACAGACCCCTTCATGGATTTCTGTCATAACATGTTCAGCCTTATAATAAGTGTGTACCATTGAAAGATCTTTTGTAAAGTTTTCTCCCACAAATGATGAATTAGGTGGCCCACCATTTTAGGGCTGCTCTATCCTCCTTGGTATATCCTTTAGGGTATTGTGAGTGTTTGATGAATGAAAAAATCTTATTGTACCAAGGTGGAGATGTCGAGTCCTCTGTAACTTCATTGATACTACAACAGTATATCAGAAATTCCCAAGTTTGTATCATGAGTGGTTTAACCGTAGCCTCTTCCGGGATGTCTACCATAGAGGTAACGGTGGCTAGGGCATCCGCGAAACTGTTTATAGCCCTTGGTATGTAGTAGAACTGTACATCCTTGAGTTTGGTCGTTACCATCTCTAGGTACTAGTGGTAGGGTAGGTGTTTCTTCTCTTTAATTTTTCACTTCTTTTTGGACTTGGCCAATAACAATGGTTGAATCCCCGTAAACATTTAAGAATTCAACTTTTAGTTCCAAAGCCACTTGCAAACCCACTATACAATCTTCATATTCTGTGGTATTAGGTACTGTAACTTTATGGCTAGAGGCGTGTGTGACTCGTCTGGGGATATTAGGAGCATGCTAATGACATATCCTTTCTTGTTGGCAGTGCCGTAAAAAAAAAGACACCACCTACCCTCATGAACTTGTATAATTTCTTCATCTAGGAATTCAGCTTCCCTAATAATTTCATCTTCGACTGAGCACTCTATTAGGTAATTTACCATGACCTTCCTCTTGATGGATTTCTAAGTTATATACACTATGTCAAATTCGAAAAGCAATAGTAACCACCGAGAAGTGTGGCTTGACAAGGCCGAATTTTTAAAGAGATACTTCACACGATCTATGTGAGAAATCAAGTGTATTGTATAGACCATCATGTAACGGCGAAACTTTTAGGTAACCCATACAAGAGCAGTACACATATTTTCAATGGCGTTGTAGTTTTTCTCATAAGAGATCAGTTTTTGACTCATATAGTAAATGACCTTCTCATTTCTTTCCTGTGTTTGATCTTGGGCCAACATGGCCCCATCGACTATATCAGTTACTATGAGGTACAATAATAAAGGGAAACCAGGTTGTGGGGGAGCCAGGACTGGTGGATTGGTAAAATATTCTTTGATCTTTTCAAATACCTCTTGGCATGAGGGGTTGCACTTTTTGGGAGAATCTTTCTTTAGGAGTTTGAAAATGGGCTCACATATAGTAGTCAGTTATGATATAAATTTGCTGATGTATTGAAGTCTCCTTAGGAAACCCCTAACTTTCTTTTTTATTTTAGGTGGAGGCATTTTTATAATGGCTTTGATTTTTATCCACCTTTATCATTCTTTGACATATCATGAAACCTAGGAGTTTTTCTAACATGACCCCAGACACACACTTCTGAGGGTTTAGTCTCATTCTGAATTTCATGATTCTCTCGAAGAATTTCTTTAGGCAATCAGAATAGTCCTCTCTGCCTTTAGATTTTATGATTATATCATCGATATAGACTTCAACCTGTTTATGAATTAGGTCATGTAGGATGGTAGTGGCTGCCCTCTGATATGTAACCCCTGTATTTTTTAAGCCAAAAGGTATGATAGTGTAGCAATGTGTGCCCTACTGTGTTGTAAAGAAAATTTTTTTTCCATATGATCAGGGTGCGTCTTGATTTGATTGTACCCTACGAAGCCATCTATAAAGGACATCATGACATATTGGGTTATATTGTCTACCAAAAGGTCTATATTCAGTAAAGAAAAGTCATATTTTGGACAAGGCTTATTGAGGTCTCTATAGTTAAAGCAGATGTGGACTCGCTCATCCTTTTTGAGGTCAGAAACAATATTAGCCAAGCGCTATGGGTATTCACCTACGGCTAAGAACCCTACAACGAACTGTTTCTCGACTTCCTTTTTTATCTTGAGGGACCACTTTTTCCAGACTTTACTCAATTTTTGTTTGATTGGCTTAGCATCTAGGTAAGTCGATATTTTGTGTTAGACTATGTCTGTGTCCAACTCCTTCATATCTTTGTAGGACCATGCAAGTTTCTTGTTCATCTTGGCTAAGGGTTGCACCAATCTTGACTTCTCTAGTCTCATATTCTAACCCTAAGTTAATGGTTACTCTTTGTTCAATGACAGGTTGGGCCCTATCTTGAGATTTAGTGCCAATGTTGGCCAAGTCTATTAGAAACTTCTTATCATCTATATCAAGATTAATGTATTCTTCAAATTCAACATCATGTTCATTATTGAAAATTAAAAGATACTCAAAAAAGGTATTTATTTCATTAAAAGATGGAAAAAAAATCAGCGAGTTCATCAATATTAACGAGATCTAAAGAAAGAGAGAGTCCTCAAACTCAAAGTCAAAAGCATTTTCAGAAACTATATCATTCAAGTCTGAGTAGCTAAATTCCTGCTCTAGTTGTTCGTTTGAGACTAGCACTCCTTTAACCAAAAACCAATTATTGATCGGGGGTTGGATGGGTAAAATATCTTTGACTAGATCTTCTCCTATGTTGCTCGTCGAGATTATGTCAATCATATCATCAGTGAATTCCATTTTGGCAAAGCATTCTATCAATCCTTCGAGTTCTTCAATCTAATCCTCATGTTGAGGATCCTGTTGCTCAATTGGTACCACCACCCCCTCGTCAAAACCATAGGTGCAATTGCCAAATATTTCCCAACCAGGAACTCTGATCTTGGTCTTAGCATTGTACCATAACCAAGATCAGGGAATCCATAGTATGGATAGTCATTTCTTTGCTTGACAAAGCTTTCGTTCAAAGTATGGAAGTGAGGCTTCATTTTTATTAGCTTGGAAGGCTACCCTTGTTTTCTTGTAATTTTCTCTGCTCGTGCAGCCAAAGACTTGTTATGAAAATCTTCCTCAGTGGGCGAGTATCTAAGCCTGAATGTGTACTCCATTTCCAGTTAGTGGGGCGGTGTAGGTAAATCTTGTAAATTGCATCCAAGGCCCTTACCAGGCACATGTCCCATGTGGACCATCATGTTCATCATTGCTTCTTTGTATAAGCCACTGTCAAGTACTCATTTTATCTCAAGGCTTTTATACGATCGAAGCCTGTCAAGGGTAGATCCTTAATATTGTGTTGGATCTATAATATGAGAAGAGTACCACTGGTGGAATCAACATCCCTATAAATGGTGACTACCCCTAGTTTGTAGGTAAATTTGAGCTTTTGATAAAAAGAAGACGTTACAGCCTTCATTTTATGTAGCCATGGTTTTCTAAATAGTAAATTGAAGGATGATAGTATGTCTAGTACTTGAAAATAGGCGATGTTTTCAACTAGAATGAGATTCATGGTAAGTGTCATAACCCCTACAACTTCCCTTCGAGTATTATCATAGGCCCTAACTGCTTGGGCTAATAGAGTTAGGTCAACTACCTCTAAGCCAAGGCATTTTGCAATCCTAATAAGATAGACATTAAGAGCTGAGCCGTTTTCAATGAGTACCATAGGTATCCTTTTTTTGATAGCGTCCACTGTGATATACAATGCCTTGGTGTAGTTGGCCCCTCATTTTGGTAGGTCATAATCTGTGAAAGTGATGATGTTATTGAAGTGGACCCCTCTAACGATTTAAGTGAGTTGTTCGAAAGTTGTGGTGGTATCAACTTGTGCTTCATTAAGGTGCTTCAAGATAGCTTGTTTATGTGGAAAGGTCGAGGTCAATAGTCCCCCATATTGAGATGTTGGCTTATGTTTTCTTTAGCTGCTTGTGGAGCACATATTTGATAAGGGCATGAGGTGGGACCTCTATTGACTCTTTGGGTTTTAGGAATTCTGTGACTGGGTTATCTACTTGTAAACGAGCGGGTTTGAATGGTCTTCCCCCTCGTGTGACATGTACTGCATTGGTTTAGCTAGATTGAGTGTGCTTTCCCATGATTGCGTCCTGAGTTATCATGCTACATTTGGAGACATTTGTAGAATCATTGATGAGGCCACTTGGATCTGTTTGTCGCCTTAGTGATAGACACAATGTTGGTTTTGATCATATCCCTTAGGTAAAGGCTTTAGGACTGGTCTTGGTTCCAAGAGATGAAGAAGCTTATTGTCTCAAAAGTTATCGTATACCTCCCTTATTAGTGTTGGCAAATCTGTAAATTGTCTTTGAGGGTGTTTCTATGGAAAATACCCTGTGAGGTTGGCCATGAAAATGACTTTGATGCGTTGACGATAGTGATCATGTGGGTTAAGTTACTTGGCTTTGAAGTTGGGAAGGTTTTTCAAGGCTTCGAGTCACTTGCTAAGAGGGTGCCATCATTGACTGCATCTTCTACGTTTGTTCCGGCTCTAATAAATGCTTTGAATGTCTCAAAGTATTGGGCAAAGAGAGCTTCATGGTAGACCAAAAGTAAATTTTTCTTGACCATCTGAACCTATATGGCCTCATTCGGTCGGTTGATCATTTGAGTAGCTTTAGCCCACCATCTAGTGATGAATGTAGATAGGCTTTCTTTAGGTTCTTGGTTAGTGGTCTCCAAGTCCCGAAGAATGATGTTAAGTTCATTATTGTACTTGTATTGGCGAACAAAGACATTGCATAGTTATTCCCAATCCTTGAAAAATGCATCTTCCAAATTTAGATGCCATCGTAGAGCGGTTCCAATTAGGGTTTGATGAAACATTTGAACCAAAACATTGGTATTGGCCCCTAATGGTTGCATAGCTCTCACATATAGCTTGAGATAAGTCCTTAAGCATGTAGTTCCATCAAACTTGTTAAGTTTTTGCATTTAGAATTTCAGAGGGAGGCAAATTTCTAGATAAAAAGTTAACTTGTGAGTATCAACCATGTCATGACCTCGGTGAACTTTATAGAATATAGTTTCTATCTTTTCCAACCTTTGAGCAAGGGCCTCGTCTTACGACCTCGACTCTTCTATAGGTCCGTATTTTTCATCCCAATCAAAAGAATCATGGGTAGGCATATCTTGGACATGTTGATGTTGTGGTTATCCGTCTTGAGGCGAGAACAGTGGCACTTGGTGAGCATTGTCAACTTCTATCGGGACAGGAGATGATAGGGATAACCGTTGTTGTACCAAATTTGAAACTATGTGAGAGAGTCTTTGATTCTCTTCTCGGTAATCAACCATGTCTTTCTTGATGTTGTCCAAAATCTGAAGGATATGTTTCGGGTCAATTGCAACTAAAACTGTGATTTTCTGATTTATTGGGAGGTTAGAAGTTCGGATCAATTGGCCTCGGTTAGTCTATTTCCAAGTTAGTTATAGGTACTTGCTTTCAGAAAGCACTTGTGTTTTTAACTTGTTTGGTGTCAAGGAAAACCCAAGAAAGTTTTATTTGCAGTCCTGTTGCAATTTGCAAAATTGATTTTCTAGGAAGAAAATTAGAGTTTTTCGAAAAAATTCAAAAAACTGGACAAACGTTTGCAGAACGGGAAGAGATCTCTCTATGTGCGGATTAGCATAAAGAGGCTTTCAACTTCTGTGTCGATCAGCCAATAGAGAGGGGTATTTTTTGACCTTTTTGGATTTTTCTAACTGTGCCAGACTACACAAAAAATTCCATGTGTGTCTTACCAAAACTAGGTTTGAAGTCCTCAATCATGAATCTAGGGTAGATTATATGCATGAAATTTTGATTGAGTAAAGGTTTTAAGACTCCTCTTCTAACAGGGCATACTATATACTTCTCATAGTCATTAGAATGTAATGACCATGGTCAAGTAGTATTGCATCACCTTTGTGTATACCATCCCAAGCCCGCTAGAGTGTAGCGTCCCCGGTCAAGCGATATTTGATCAAGGAGTGGAGGGTCTTCATCGGCGACACCCGTCAAGCTAAGTGAGCATACGGGGCGAGGGCTACTATTCGTCCATGGTTTAAAGGGTATATACTATAAATGCAACTTATGAAGTGATGTATATGCAAGGTATTCCAATTTTAGTCATTTTAATTCATCCATCCATACCTTCAATCATCCATATCTCTATTCGAACTTCATACAGTGTAAAACAAATGAATATAGAGCAAGTAAACAAAATAGCCTTGAAGTGAATACTTCACTAGGCCTAGCCTTCTTTAGTCCCCAATGTAGTCACCATTATAGGCGCCAATGGCGAAAAAAAATTATTTTTTTGGATTAAAAGGATATTGACTATCTCCTTACCTAAAAGTGAGAAGGAATGCCTCTTATAGGAAAGATGAAAGTGATGAGTCGCTGGCTTGTTTTGGACAATTAAACAAACAAACCCAGTACATCTTGAACAATATATATAAAGGAAAAACCAAAGAAATGAAATGAAATATACATCGCTGTGTTTCTTAAATACATACTAAACGATCCATTGACATGGATCAAGTAAAGATAAAGGATTGAAATAAAACAGAATTCAAATAAACAGGCTCGGGGGCTAAGGTACGGAATGGGAAGGTGTTAAGCACCCACCGTACCTGACCTGAATAAATCGGCCTCAAATATTCACTTGTAAGGCTATTTCATCATGAAAAAGAAAAAATAGAGATGTAAGTCCAGAAGAGATCAAGAACACATAATCTTTAGTGATAAGAGAGGCGAGATCAACCGAATTAGAAAAGACTATTAAGGGTTTGAGATGCGTACCTTCTTTAGTCGTGATAGTCGGGCAACACTTTAGTTAGGAAAGTCTAATTCGAAGGCTTCAATCGGGCAGATCTCTGGCTTTCTTCCTAGAGGGAGACCGTCATTTCAGCAAGGCTTCAGCCTTGGGAGATAGAGAATTTTTGTAGAGAGAACTCTACAACTATACTAACAACATAGATCTATGGAAATTGTATGTTCAAAAGTAATGGCCAAGTGGCTTTATTTATAGGCAAAATGCAAAGATTCGATCGAAGGGCCTAAAATGAATCCCTAAAATAGAAGGTTATGTCATGACTCTGAAACCCACCCCAGGAGGATTAAGAGAATCGCGACCGCCACCCTTCAGCCCGGGGGCCATCGAGTGAGGCTTCACGTGAGCAACAACATCGAACGACGGTGCGGTGCTGCCAGGATTGGCAATTACGGAAGCGTGAAAACTTTTTTTCTTTATTTTTCACACGCCTGCCCGGTACCATCGATTCTTCTTTTTCTTCTAAGCGGTAAACAATTAACATACATCCAAAGCATACTAAAAATTTAAAGTTTTACGTATTACATATCCGTTTTCCTCTCGGGGCTTAAGTACATAATGGTCCAAAATTACTACAACAAAATTGACCAACTATAGGTCCTGGTACTTCCAAAAACATCTCTAATCATAATGGAGCTGCCAATCGCCAATCCTCAAATTGGGCAAGGCTCTCATTCATCATCATTACCTGAAAAATGTTAGGATAAAGGGGTGGGCTTCAACAAGCCCAGTGAGTAATTCCAGTACCTTGTCATGGGTTTTCAACTGGTAGTGGGTTAGTTTAAGAGAGACTTCATATGAACATACACTACCAATTGTTCATGTACTTCAGATACAGAATACAAAATTCTTCAAAACTAGATAGCGTGAAGCATACAAGACATTCTAGCTAGACACGTACTTCAATAATCGTAGGATACAGAAATCTTCAAATTACGTAGCATGATACATTTTAAAGCATTTGATAAAGCATTTAATATGCAGCAAAATTTATAAACATGTGCAAGATGGCATTTGAAAGCCAAAGAAATAATTGAAATCCTTTCTATGAAAATAGGAGGATGCAAATTTCTTCTTCTTCAAAACAGGGGGTTATATAAAAACCCAATTCAGATAAATGGGGGTTTGAAAACCTGCTACCATTTCTAAAAATATTTTCATCTTTTCACTTTGATTAGGGGAAATCCATTTTGAATCAAATTCCATTCTTACTTTTGAGAGATCTCATGCCTGGGGGATCAGATCTGGCTACTGGGTATTCTTCTGAAGATTTGAGAACCCGAAGGGAGCTCAAAAATTTGTGATGCTTATGCATCATTATCTTGCAAAAACATGGCTTCTTCAAGAAATATTTTTTATGAACATTTAAATAAACATGGCTTCAATAAAAGAATGAAGTTCGTGAGTATTTAAAACATGAACAATTTAACAGAGTTTTTAAATACATGGATGATAATGCTTGAAACATTTAACACATGAGTTTCAGGAATTTAAATCACGATGTACATGAATTTATTAAAGCTTAGATAAAATAAAAGCATTTATTTCAAAAAGGCATTTAATAAAATGGACATTCACATGGACATGTAGAAAATAAACGTATCAACGGTCAGCAATATCAAGAAGTGAATTTTGTCCAACAATGGTGGTTCTTCATAGGTCTCTCATTCTAGGGTTGTTTCAGGGTCCAAATTTCATGCCTTGTTCAAGATTATATACCCTAGATATCATGCATACATGAACAAGACCTAAATAGCTTGTATATATGTAAAAATCTTAAAGAGAGAAAAATGGTGAGTTTTGAAAATTTACCCCAACAGTGAATTCCACCTCCTTATTCTTCTTATTTGGATTGGATTGGTGGTTTCCTTCAGGTCAGGCAGCCATGCATGCAGCCCTTTATTCCGTTTTCCTCTTCTTCCTCCTTCATCCTTCACTTTCTCTCTCTAACTCACTCTACTCTCTTTACTTTCTCTCTCTACATCAGACCTCACTTACATCACACACTAGTTTCTGATCTTCTGAATTCACTCAACGCACGCAACACTTATAAATACATATCTTATTTATTTTATTTCAAAAATAAATTTTTGTTACATGAAAGGTGATTGGGCAATTTGGGAGGTGGAAGGACAATTTCATATAAATATATACATATAAGTTGCATTTTAAAGCACAAAAATGCTGGCAGCCCACTTGGTTACTTTTTTGGGCCTAAGTGTTTATCCTATTTTGATAACAATGATTAGTGTTGTAATTCAAACATGGTTCAAAGTCATTTTCAATATCAATATTCATAGTCAAATCAATATCATAGTTCAATATTGTAACTCGATCATAGTTACAGTTCAAAGTCGTTTTCAATAACAATAGTCATAGTTCAAAATCAACATTATAGATCAATCATATTTCAGTAACATAGTTCGATAACAATTTCATAGTTTGATAATCAAAACCATTGTTCAATAGTTCTCAATTCAATGATTTAAAGTTTAATTATATTACATTTGATATTCATACAAGTTCAAATCATTAAAATTCCTCTTCTATGACCAGCAAATTAGAACCTCACTAACTGAGATCAAATTCAATAATACCACCAATATACCCCGTGGTTAGGGTTCAATAAGGTCACAATCTATTCAATAATGACCAATCATAGAATGGTGTTTCATTCAAAACATCAAAATAATATCCAAAATCAATAACATCAATAACAATATCAATTATCCAAATAAGAGTTTTGTATTTATCCTTTAGTCAAAACAGTTACGAGATTGGTAAGAAAACTGTATCGTTCCATGAGTGTTTTACAAAACATTTTTTTGAATCAAAGGGAAGACCGGATGTATATCAATGGGTCATTTAAAACATATACTAGGTACAATGTATCAATTAACAAAGACTATAAGGTAATATACATCGATAAGTCATTCAAAAAGATAACAAATAAAGCATGTCTATTATCAAGGTCATAAAAGAGTTCAATATTCATATGTATAACAAAAATCCATCTCAAGTATGACATGAAAATACTCACAAGGCATCAGTTATCAAAGTCATAAAAAGAGTCGATATTTATATCTATAATGAAAACCCACCTCAACATGGTATGAAAAATTCACAAGGTGTCTGTTTTCAAAATCATAAAGAAATTCAATATTTATATCTATAATGAAATTCCACCTCAACGTGGTATGAAAATACTCACAAGGTGTCTATTTTCAAAATCATTAAGAAATTCAATATTTATATCTATAACGAAATTCCACCTCAACATGGTATGAAAATACTCACTAAGTGTCTGTTTTCAAAATCATAAAAAAAAATTTAATATTTATATCTATAATGAAATTCCACCTCAACATGGTATAAAAATACTCATCTTGTTCTTCCGGGTCAACACTAGCGGTGGGCTTTCCCTTTTCCTTTGTAATTCCTAAAAATCAAGTTCATCAAGACTTCAATTAATTCCTCATTCATTTTAATCATCCCTAAATTGATGCTCTCCATTTAATTTTAGACCCGTCGTATCCTAATTTCCTAGGATTAGTCTTATCCCTTTTTAACCGGCCTACTCGTAGTAATTAAATAAATTTTATTTTTTCCATGACTTATTTTTTCGTACTTATTTTGGTATTATGGACCTCACCATTGGGGTCGGAATGTTGAAGAAAGTCAATTTAGACCCTTTCAACTTTTTATTTGTTCTCGGACATTTTAGGGGTAATTTGGTAATTTATACTTTTAAGTGTCTTAATTTTTTTAGAGTCCCGTCTAGTAAAATAGACCCCACCATTGGATTCATAATGCCCAAAATAGTCAAAATACTCTATTCATTTATTTAATTTGGACTTCGTTTGACCCATTTTTGACTTAAGGTCACTTCAGAAATTTTCCTATTTAAATATTATTAAATTAATTTACTGTTGGGCCTTAGAGTGATTATTCAAAATTTTCGGGGTCAATTTACAATTTATTGAAGTTTCGGTCTGAACCAGTGGGTTCTAGGCTTAAAACCTTAAACCGATTCAATAGTCACTGAACCGACCGGTCCAAGCTTCCATTTAAACCGGAATCAAATAACCCTCTTAATTCCCTTATCCACGGTTGGATCAAAACCAACCCAATTTCAATTTCCTATAGTTGTAGCCAAACAGTCCGGTTTGTTTTAATTTTAAAATATAACACATACAAAACAGTGTCGTCCAATTAATGTGGTGGCTAACCGGCAAGCCTACACTTGTCCGAGCCAACACACCTGGTTTGAACCAGTTTCCAGTCTTACTTCTAATAGATCTCATGCTTGGGGGATCAGATTTGGCTACCGGGTATTCTTTTGAAGATTTGAGAACCCGAAGGGAGCTCAAAAATTTGTGATGCTTATGCATCATTATCTTGCAAAAACATGGCTTCTTCAAGAAATATTTTTTATGAACATTTAAATACACATGGCTTCGATAAAAGAATGAAGTTCGTGAGTATTTAAAACATGGACAAGTTAATAGAGTTTTTAAATACATGGATGATAATGCTAGAAACATTTAACACATGAGTTTCAGGAATTTAAATCACGATGTACAGGAATTTATTAAAGCATAGATAGAATAAAAACATTTATTTCAAAAAGGCATTTAATAAAATGGACATGCAGAAAATAAACGTATCAACTGTCAGCAATATCAAGAAGTGAATTTTGCATGTCATGTTAGAATTCATAAATAAAACGATAGAACATTGAAATATAAAGCATATAAACAAGAGAATTTCGAATTTGAAATATAGCAGATATTTTAAAACACTTCACAATATTTGAACACGTAATACTTCAGAAATTTTAGCACTTAAACTTCTTTAGAATCCATGGAGATTAAAAACCTTAACTTCAAAGTACATGATTACTCACCTTGTTCCCCCGGGTTAGCACTACTGGTGGGCTTTCCCTTTTCCTTTGTAGCTCCTAAGAAAATTATAAAGAACTCTTCAACTTCACATTTACTTTAAATTATCACCTATTGATGCTTTTCATTTAGTTTTAGATCTGACGTATCCTAATTTCCTAAGTTTGGTCTCACTGGTCTACTCGTGGTAATTTAAAAAATTTTATTTTTTACGTGACATATTTTTTAGTACTTATTTTGGTATTATGAACCCTACCATTGGGTCCAAAACGTCGAATAAAGTCAATTTAGACCATCTCGACTTTTTATTTGGCTTCGGACATATTTTGGGTAATTTGGTAATTTATACTTTTATGTATCTAAATTTTTCAGAGTCCCATCTCTTAAAATAAACTCCATCATTGATTAAGAATGCCTAAAATAATCAAAATACACTAATATATATATATATATATAAATATAAACGTGCGTATCTAAAATATAATTCAAGTATTACTTGAAAACATCATTGATAATTGAATGAGGAGTCAACTCAGATTTTCTTTTTCTATTTATTTATTTATTTATTTTTGATAACCAACTAATATTTTCAAACATAAGGAAATATATAAAGGGAAAAAAAATTAACAATTGCTGGTCTTTTCATTCTGGTCTTCTTTTTATACCTCACTCTAGCCACCTACCAAATATATATATATATATATATATATATATATATATATATATTTCCACAATTGAAAAAGATTGTTTTTATAATCTCTTACTTGTATTAGTTCACTCGTATAGGCTGGAGGGCTAAAAAAAATAGTTAAAATGCCGTGAAAAATATAAATTTGTATATACAGTCGACTCTCTTATAAAATTAATATAAAAAATTAAAAATTTATTAATTATTAAGTTTTATTATATTCTCATAAATTAAAAAAATGTTCTTTACATCTATTTAAATTTTGATAGAGAAAATACTTTATATAAAACTTTTCAACAATATTTCAGTCTTTCATAAAAAAAAAAAAATTACATATAGTTTCAACTTAAATTAAAGAAACTTTATTTCTTACATTTGTTATGTCATTATTTTACTCACTTATAAAAATTTTACTTCAATTACATTAAATATTAATACATATAATTATCAAGATATGTCTTAGATGGGATATATGTAAGTATATATAAAACTATTTTATCTCTCTTACAATTAACATTAAAAAGCATTTTTTTGTAAAATTTATTAATTATTAAGTAATAAAATTATTAATTACATACCATATAATCAAGTTGATTTCATAAAAATTTATTAATTTTAGAGATTATTAAATATTAATTATATGAAGATCAACTATACATATATGTGCATGTATGAATTAATTGACGAGAGAGAACGTAGGATTCATATTTGAACAGTTTAACTGTTGGATTGAATATCCTTCCAATTATCATACATGTCAAAAATTATATTAATTGAAGATTTAAAATAATTTAATCATTATTACAATTTTTTTAAAATTTTTTATTTCTTTTAATATTTTATGAAATATGGGTTTAAAGATCAAGTAGTGACATATATTTAATTTAGTTGATATTTGACATGCATAATAAATATAATAAAAGTGTACACTACATGAACTTTCTACAAAATGATTGAGAAGTATAAATTAATCTTGATTTATGTAATAATATTATATAATTACAGCAAGCCGTAGCTGACTGGCAGTGCATTGTATTGTACTATCATAATTATTATTTCAGAGAAGGCAGCTACCGAGGCGGACATGTATTGATCCTGGAGTTCATTTGACTTAAAACCCAGTTGCATTGTAGGACCAGAGTACATGGACTTTCTACAAAATGATTGAGAAGTATAATTTAATGTAATAATATTATATAATTAGAGCAAGCCATAGCTGACTGGCAGTGCATTGTACTGTACTATCATTGTTATTATTATTTCAAAGGAGGCAACTTCCCAGGCAGACATGTATTGAAGAGCAAGCCATAGCTGACTGGCACTGCATTGTATTATACTATCATTATTATTATTATTATTTCAAAGAAGGCAACTACCCAGGCAGACATGTATTGATCCTGGAGTCCATTTGACTTAAAACCCAGTTGAATTGTAGGACCAGAGGACATGTG
The DNA here is from genome assembly GCA_008638375.1 of Nyssa sinensis. Classification (NCBI taxonomy): domain Eukaryota; kingdom Viridiplantae; phylum Streptophyta; class Magnoliopsida; order Cornales; family Nyssaceae; genus Nyssa; species Nyssa sinensis. The sequence goes on along the minus strand of CM018039.1, from coordinate 23,030,791 downwards.
TGTATTAGGTTCGATTTTTTGAAAAAGTCATCAATGTGGATGGATCAATGATATTGGGTTAGACTAACCTATACTTTAATTATATCCGAGTCTTGGTCAATCCAATTCAGGTCAATTAATTGTCACTATGTGAGTCACCCATTTATGCTTTTTTTCTTTTCTGTAATTTTGTTACCAAAGAAAGCCCTTTTCTCTTGTTTTATTACCAAAATATAAAAAAATAAATAAGAGATAAATAATATTTAATTCCTTCACAGAATTATATAGTATTAAGTTGCCCATAAAGATATCTAATTATTGTAAGATTCACACATTTTCTATTTTGAATTAAAAGACAATTGATATATTTATTTTTTGAGCTTAAGATCATTTTGATGAATTAAAGAACAAATCAAGAAATCTTCGGCGATCAGTGCAGAAACCCTTGCAAATGTGTGAAAGAAAGTTCATAGAAAGAATCTAACTACAGAAGGATTTGAGTACAAATATTCTAAGCTTCTTAAAGTCATGACACTATCTATGGTTGTTAAAATGATTAAAATTTGGAGCTTTGGAAGTGTTAGCATTCAAAGATGGGGTAGCTTTTGATCCACTGCTCCAAGTCCATCACTACTTCATTTTGCGAAACTGTATCGCGGCATCTTCCATATTCTTAATATTCTACAAAGGATGATTGAGCAGTGTGCGGCTTGAATTTCTAGTAAAGTTTGTTTGAAAATTAAAGAATTTATATTTGACATATTAACGCTTGTGTTTCAATATACTAAATTTTTTATGGAATTTTATACTTTGGCCAAGTTCTTTCCATTGAAAGAATGTGCAATTTGGCAGTGACATAAAAGAGAGAGCAAGAAGAAAGTTAGTGGGTCAGATATGTAGAGTACAAATCACTGTACAATAATGAGGTTTAATAGTATACAATTTTACAACTAGTATATTTTTAATGATTTGTACTTTAAATACTTATTTTTTTGTGTGACAAATTTCATACATTTAAAAGTCATTTTTGAGCATCGAACATGTAATCAATGAGTTTTTTCAAATTTTATAAAAATTGTGAATTTTTACAATTTTAGCCAAGTGTATAAATTTTCATTTTTGGTTGGGACTTTCATTGCAAAAGTGTAAATTGTACACTTTCGCCGATGAGATTTTATACTTTTGAAATAAATTTTTTTTTAGATTTTGTTTGATAGATCTTAATTTTTAGAGTCCGAATATATAAATTTTATTAAAAACAGGTTTATAATTTATAAGTTATTGAATTTTAAAAAAATGTTCAGCCATGCATCCGTGTCTTTTGAAGTAATGAACTGATTAGTTAATAATGTTGGATTAGGGTTCACACATATTTTTAAATATGTATGCCTTGATACGATCCGAATACGACACGATAACACGAATTGATACCCCTAATTGCTACCCCAATAAGAAGCATCACTATACTCATTTATAAACAATTACCATTTCGTGCTATGCATGCATATTTGTAATTGTATATAATTATAGATTTTTTTATTTATTTATGAAACTGATGAAATGTTACAATTAATCTATTACGCAACCTAACAACATTGATGGCTAACCACAAGCTTTCTCATTCCTCACGTTTTTCTTTCTCTAGGTCATTACAGTCACAGCGAGGGAACTTCTTAAGCTTTTATAGGGTTTAACACTATTTGTACACGAGGAAACATGCTTGCTTGGTATGTCAATGTATTGGTATGTATATATATATCTGTGTGCGCGGTGAACCGGGCGGCTAGCGGTGAGACTACTGTTTTGGTCTCGCAGCCCTCTATTATGAAACGTGACCATTTTCAATTCAACTTCAACTCTTTAAATTTATAGTATTCGAAGAAAAAAGAACACTCTAATTTGTCTTTAAATTGATATCAAATTTTAAAAAATAATAGTATTTTAGAAAAAATATTAAAAAGTTTTTAAAATAGTTTTTTGCAATCTAAAAAATTTATGATATATATTTTCTATCTAAAAGATCCAAAAAAGAAATTTTTAATACAAAAAAGTCTAATTGTTAACTTTTATTTTAGTACCATTATAATATATTATTTATTATACTAAAATAACATTCAAGATATATTTTAAAAAATACTAAATAATAAATACCACAAATTCTTCAATCCAAAAAAAAAAAACATAACATTTTTTATTTATCTAGAATACCTAAAAAATAAATTTTTATTTTATAAAATGTTATGATTTTTTGGGAATGAAAATTTTATTTTATATATTTTTTAGTATTTTTTTTCTAAAATGTATCTTAAAGGTCATTTTAGTATAATCAGCAATATTTTTTAACGGTGTTAAGATGGAAGTTAATAATTAGACTTTTTATATTAAAATTTTTTTTTTGGGACTTTTTAAATTGAAAAAAATGTATCATAAATTTTTTGAATTGAAAACTTTATTTTAGAGACTTTTAGTATTTTTGTCTAATATTTTCAATTTTGATCTTCATATTTGAAGAATCACTATTTATCCACTAATTATTTTTATAATACTCTAAATTAATAATTAATTATTTTTATGTTATTTAAATAATTATTTGAAATTTAAAAGTAATTTATCAAGAGTTTTTTAAATTATTATTTATTATCAAGATATTTCTTGAATATATCATGGAGTTTTTAATAATAAATAATTGAAGTTTGGATAAATATATGTTAAATAATTATATTTTAGATATAAATAATATTACATACAGTGGAATTTGAAGAATAAATACTGATTTAAAAATGGGTATAGTTGAAATGAAAATATAAAAATATGAGACCTAACATCTTCAAATATCAAAATAAAGATGAGTTTGAAGATGGATTAGAGATGTTCCTGGACCCAAATCCAACAACCGAGTAGTGTCTATCAAGTAATAGGAACATTAATGATTGAAAATGGCAAGAAATGGTGAAAGTCGACATCTCAACGGAAAATTGCGAATGGCGATTTCCTTGGCTCTGGTCAGTTTTGATCATTAAAGAGACTCTAAATGAAGTTAGGACATGTTCAGATGCATTTAGGATGAAAAATATGCAACAAATAAAAAAGCGAAGATTTCAGTTTTCCGGTGATCGGAATGCCGGCGGTGTTGGTTAGCGCGTTTGACTGGGTTGGTCAAATAGGTCCGGTCAGGTCAGGTCAGGTCAGCTGGTTTAAATTTTGTCATATGGGTCATGGGCCTGTCCATGGGAGGATACTTCGTTAAGCCTACCATTGGGCCAGACTCTTAGGCTGACGCTGTTCATGTGCAGCGTTAGGAAATGTTTGACAAGAAGAGTAGTTTTAAATCCATCTTCAAATCAACTTGGAATAAGATTATCTGCAACCGGATTAGTGGGAAATTGTACGATGGTCTGTTTGGTGACAGACCTAAGAAATTGAAATTATAATCTTTATGAAGAGGTTAATTCATTTGTTGAAATTACTAACCAACATAAATATCGAAAATTGTGAAAATTAACCCATTCTAAAAAAGAAGTTGAAATAAAAGCTAATTAAAAAAGGGCCTACCCAAGGTTTTGGGGTCTCTTAACTCAATGGTGAGGTTTGTTTTGACATTCAAAGACGTGGAATTGATTTTCACATAAATATGTAAAATGACGAAAATATCTCTCCTGATAAATCAAACAAATTTTAATACTAATTAAAATTCGAAAATGGTTAGTCTAAGATTTTTTATGCCTAAAATTCAAATACAATGTCAAATTAGATAAATTAGGATTCTGATGGGCACTATGGTAGATTGAGTCTTAAAGATCCCTTACAAGTTTCAAATGGACTAATCACAAGGTCAAGAGCTAAGAAGATCAAGGAAACAATACCAGAATTGGTGGCCGATTTTGCAAATTCATCGAGTAAGACCCCAACATTCAAGATGGGCTTGAAAAAAGAAGAACAAGCTTTAATATATGTGAAACAAGCTATAGAGGGGGGTGGCATACCCTAGTGGTTTTGTGTAGACTTTTTATTTCATTAAGTATAGGCGTGTGGGCTTATTTTATGTTTTTATGGTTGTAGGCGTTTGAGCCTATTTAATTAATTAAGTAAATTTCTTTTATTAGCTATAGTCGTGTAGTTTAGGATGTTTTGGGCCTGAAGATGTTTAGCCTATGTCTTTTAATTGATGTAGGCTTTATTCGACCCTAGAGTTTCCTGAAGGGGTTTAAAAAGACTTGTAGTCGCAATTTGGAGGTAGTTGAACGTGAATGAAGTTTTCTTCATAGAGAATTTTTAATTTTCTTTACTTGTTCTTGATTGAACTAAAAACTTATCAAAGGCAAACCCTTTATAGCGTTTTCATCAAATCTAGGTTCTTGAAACAAGATTTCAACGGGTCTAAATCATCTTCACTTGATTCTTGACTTTCTTGGGTAAGTTTCAATTTGATTGCTGATTCAAGGGATTTCGATCTCACATATTCTCATCAGATTCGATGGTGGACCTATCTAAATTAGTAAAATGACAATTTTATCCCTAGAGTTAGACTGAATAATTAATTGCCTAATTAAAATCTAGAAAATGCGTCTCCAAGGATTTTAAACACTCTAAATCCAAAATATGATATCAGTTGACCAAATTGGGATATGGTGCCAATCCCACATGAATGTGAAAAATCACAATAATGCCTCCAGACATAAACAACCATCTAAAAGAGAGAATAAAATACAAAAAGACCTACCTTCGGGTTTTTGGACTATCTAGATCTATTTCCAAGGTTCATCTTAAAGAAAGAATAAAATACAGTGAGACTTACCTTAGAATTTTTAGACCTTCTAGTTCTATTTTTAAAGCCCATTTTTTAGATAGTGTCTCGATAGACGTGAAATCATTATTGGTAAAATTATAAAAATACTCTTAGAAATTTAAAAGACATCTAAATAATACGATATCATCAAAATAAAACCTCGTTAGGGTTTTTGAGATTCAGGAATACATTTTTAGCATCCCTTAGGAAAAATAGACACTTTATGTATAGGTTACAATATGGTTTACCTTAGAGAACTTATGGATCTAGCGTCAAATCTTAGTATTATAGGCTAGGACAGCCCCAAAAGTTAAATTATGAACTTATAAGATTTCTGATGTTTAAACATCAAGAACTTAAGTTATATTTTCTTACGGTTACATATTGATTGACTATTACCACATGCTTATTATTGGATCATCATAACTTGACGGTTGTGAATGTTCTACTATGCCTATTAGCATATATATATATATATATGTCTATATATGCATTAAAGATGTGATGATACTTGGATTATGTTATTCCTTTCCTTGAAATGTTGCATGGACTTTTTGATTATGCGTATGGATTAGATGCATTGCATTTTTCATGAAGATCAAATGAAATATTTGTAGATGGATCATGATCATCCTTATTACTTGGATTATTGTGATTAGGGTAGAGTTTCCCCATCTGTTGAGAGTTGAAACCCGCGCAGGAGGTTACCGGATCCTATTAGGTTATGAACGACATCTCGGGTATTGAGTCTATAGATGAGTTAAAAAAATCTAAAAAAATTAGTGAAGGAACTTGACTCGTTCCAACATAAGTTTGTCCCGTTTGAACGGGACTTCCCCGTTCAACCGTGACTTGCCCCATCCAAATGTGAATTTTTTATTGAAAGAGTTTGATTGATCTCTTAATTTTAATTTCAATATGGTTAGGCATAGGTTATATAAATAGTGTTGTTTCATTAGTTTTAGAAGATAGATATAGATAGATCCACATGACATAGAGAGCACATACAGTATTATAGAATCATTTGAGAGATTTCTTAATCTTTATAAGTGGAGTCCATATTTAGAGTCCCTTTACATAGAGGTACTATAAGCATCTTAGGACATGCCTTTAGATCACTTCACATCTAACTCCACATCAGTTGAGTAGATTTTTGGAGTCAAATTATTTTATACAAGGTATTGTTATGGTAAAGAAACAAGACTAATAAAGATAATAGGCAAACAAGAGTAAAACAAGGACAACAAGAAGATTGATTTAGATTAGTGTAACAAGTTAGTGACTAAAGTTTGTTGTTTTGTGTTTTGTAACTAAATTGATTCATTAGTGGATTTAATCTGTAACACCTTTAGATTTTTTTTTTCATGATTTTTCCACTTAAATTCGGTATCTCTATCTTGTTCTTTATTTAATTTTTTATTTTTCTTTATTACTGCGTAATTGATTATATAGCACTTGGTCGTATTTAACAATTAGGAATCTTACTAAATTTCTTAGAACACTTCATTTAACCATTTAAAATCAGGAATTCATATTTAATCAACAATAGGTAAATAACTAGACAAATAATTAAAGATTATTTGAGTAAGTATAAGGTATAGTTAATTAAAATATTTTAATTATTCATTGTGCCTCAAAATGCAATGCATGCACATGTCTCCCTTTAGAATATTGCATACTTCGTCTAGATGTACGTACTATCAAAAAGCTTCTCGACTCTTTGAATGTGACTAGTAATTAATTTTATCGATTAAACTAGTTTCCACAAATATTAGTTGATATTATTAGGATGTATGCCTTCACATCCAAAATATTTTTATATAATTTAATAAATTTAATTTATTATTATTGTGTTTCATCTTATCATACATATGGATATTGTTATTTTATACCATGATATGGTTAGTCCTTGAATTGTTGTTGGAAATAGTTCATGTATATAAATGAGATTTACGTACAGGAGATATGAACTTATGATCAAGCAATTTTAGAATTGTTCGCAGCCATTGATGAGACCGGGCATCTTGTCTGTTAGATTGTAATACATTTGACCTCTATGTGATAGGGTAGTTTATCTCAACCACTAGAGTAGTAAACTCTAGGTTATTGTAGTGGTGTATTTGAAATACACTAAACTAGATCACTATAAGAAACATGTCATATAAAGTTGTCATCTTTGATGTGATTCTTATATTTACTATTCGCAGTAAGCTCTTAATCCTAAGAGAGTAGTAGACTCAAGTTCTTAATGGTAGTGACTTTGAGTTACCAATGAGTGAGGTCTTCTAGATCAATACCTCGGTATCTTGGAAAATCATTGTTTAGACTATGGGAACACATATTCTCAAGATGGAATCTACACTCTCTAAATTAGAGAGAAGGTTATCACTAATATATTAATTCAATTGATTAATCACTGAAATCTGGATCCGGTCTTTTCAATAAATTGTTTATTGAGATGTTGACCATTTTATAGTGATTAATAATTGGTGAATTAAGATGTTTGACGGTGTATAAGCCCAAATCCTAATTATTAATATCCAGGTAGAAGGGCCCACTGTATATATTTAGTGATTATGGGTTTTTCTCTATTTCACCAAATTAGACTGCAATTCTAATTATTTAGTAGAATTAATTAGAGTTAATTAGTCATTACTTAATTAAGGGTTAATTAAAAATTAACCCACTAATTGGAGCTAATTTGGTGAGACTCTAGATCTCTCCTTTTGTCCTAGTTTTGCAAACTCCTATAAATATGTGATTTAAAGGGGATAGCCGTAGACAACAAGCTAATATATTATTTTCCCGTGAAAAAGTAAGAGAGGAACCCACTCTCCTTTCTGGTATACGGCTTGCATAGAGAGAAAAGAGTAAAAGACCTAGAAGAGTAAGAGAAGGAAAATTGCATTAATCTCTTCAAGAAGGTTTCTTTAACAATCAAGATAATAAAAAACAAGAAGGAAGATTGCATCAATCCCTTTAAGAAAGATTCTTCAACAATCAAGATTGCCAAGAACAAGGTAATTCTAACCTATCTTTTCAAGATTGTATGATCTATGTAAAGAAAGAGATCTAAATAAATTTTTGAAATTACTTCCGCTGTGATTACGAACCCAACAATTGATATCGGAGTAACTTTACATAAATCCATCAATTTTAAATGTTATATTTACTTGTTCTAAACCTATTCATGAATTACAATAAAAAAAAGGTTATTTTGGATATATTAAAATGTAATTTTGTGATACAATCTATTGATAGCATGATTTAATTATCGTTTGAGACCCTGGATTAATTAAGATATGATTCTTGAGCTTTATATACATCATGGGTATGGTGATACTCATGGTAATTGAATATCTTTTTTTTAATAATTTATTGTCACATGAGATGCATCAGTGACTGCACTGGGTATTTGATACCTCAATTCCTACAATTGTTTTTTTTTTTTTTAAATGGTTTCTCTTTTTATGATGATGTTGACAATGCGGCTGAACAAGTGTTGAGTGTTCATCAAAGGGATTTTGATATGAGCATTAACTTTAAATATATTTAAAAAATAAAACCAATTTTGATATTCAATTAAATTAAACTCACTAGCCACTCATGTGACTATATAAAGAATACAATGAATATTAGATATCCAAAGGAATGATTTATTCTTTTATACTTCAATTTTTTAATATCAAATTAACTTGTACATAATATTTCATATATTGAACAGTTTATGTCTAGTGACATTGTAAAACAAAATTGATCGGTAATAAATTAAAAAAAATAAGAAGCATTTTTTCATGGCTAGATATTTGATGCCTACCTTAGTAGCCTTAATTCTTTGAAAGTTTTTTTTACTAATGTATTCAATGAATCTTGAATGGACAGTAGGCTAATTTTTTATCTATATATATATATATATATATTTTTTTTCTAGTCAAGTATTTAAATTCATGGGTATTGAATACATATGTATATTATTTTAAAAAAACTGTTTGCGTGTGTGATACTCAAATAGTTTATGAGCTCAAATTATATTTTCTATATCCATACTTTTATATTGTGGGTATGTGATCCCTATGAGTATGTGATACCCAAATATATTGGATTTAAAATTATACAAATTATGGGTTAAGTAAGACTTGACCTACAAGGGTTCTTGGATATAAGAATTAAACCTTAATATATTTTAGAATATACATGGATGATGTATATGATTATTCACATGTCTAAATAATTTAATATTTTATTTCTCATATTTGAATGATCATTTATATGAATGGATGTATCTTATTTCTCATGGTTGGCCATTAGAAATTATGTAATAAATTTGACTTTGAGGCGATTGTAAAGGGCAATCGACTTGAAATATTTTTTTCAATGAAAGGACAAGTTCCATTGGTTTTCCTAGCCTATTTATTTTTTATTTTCTTCTAGATTTTAAGTAAACTCACTCATGTGGGTATGGGTTCTTCATGTAAATAAATTTTTATTTTATTTCAAGAATGAAAAATATACTACAAAGTGGATGAGATCAAGAAGATTGAAAAAAAAGGCTCAAGTTTGCTACCATTTTAGTTACCTTGTAAGTTTGGCCATGAGAGATATAGGATTTATTTTAGTATTATTTTTAGATACATGTGTTCTCTTTATACTTGAAATAATAATGCATGATATTTTATTTTTATTAATAAATAACATTAGTGATCCATGAATAAGTAGTTCTCATATGCTAATAATATCCGTTTAATTTTTTATTTAAATGGAAGCATATTTGGATTATTATTAATACATTAGATATTTGTTTATGCATGAGATGTGTAATGAGATTATAATTTATACATGAAATGTGTAAGTCATTATTATTAATAATGAAATATTTAATTATACATGAGATGTATAATAAGATCCTCAATAAAATCAAGTGGGAGAGAGATCCTTTATGAAATATCCCATGATCTTCTATCATCGGTACATAGTAAGACAAAAGTAGGCACCTTGTCTTATCTTTGAGTAGCCTCCACACAAAGGGTGCTTATTTTTGTTGGCTACAAGTATGAACCTCTTAGGATAGAATTGGAAGAGACGGTGTGTGTGTGATCTCCCCACGGAGACACTACTCACAACAGTTGTTTTTTAATTTAAGATGATGGTATACACTTGATTAAGAGGAATGGTATTCTCTCCACGGAGTTTATTATTTTCTTTTGAAGACTAAAATATATTTGAAGTTATGATTTTATTTGACATGAGATGTCTAAATAATAAAATCATATAGGATATGATGGTCCTCATAATCATATGAATTGCATTGTCATCCCCTATGGAGTATGTTATTTATAGAGTTAGGTTCCAATACATTCATTGATAGTAGCTTAAGGATACCAATATATGTTTATGAAAGTAAAAGTTATTTATTGTTTATTTTACATCTATATTAATGTATGCTTGTTTATGATTCTTAGATGTTTATTTAATCCACTTACTTTCATCTTAAAAGAAAACAAGTTGACTTAATCTAAATTAAGTGAACTGGAAAGGAACTTAGACATTATACTCACAACTGAGGGGTACAACTATGTGCTCACTACAGATTGTCCAAACCTTCCAGGTACTGATGCGCCCCAATAGGACATTGACCGCTATGATAGGTGGGTCAAGGCTGATGAGATGTCACAATGTTGTATTTTAGCTTCGATGTCAAGTATATTATAGCATCAACATTAAACTTTCTAAAGTTTTAAGGATATGATGATGTTTGGAGATTAGGGGCATCTTACTAGGTAGACTGCTATGAAGGCTCACATAAACACTAAGATTGTAGAAGGAACTCTAGCAAGAAAACTTGTTTTAAAAATGATCAATTTTTTAAATGTACTGGTTGTTTTAGGGTTTGAGATTGATGCTGAGTCCTAGGTTGATATTATCATTGAATCGCTGCCTGAATCTTTTAATCAGTTTAAACCTAATTACAATATGAATAAAATGAATTTGAATTTGGCTAAGCTTCTTAACTTTTTACAAGCAGTGGAGGGTATTATCAAAAATCATTGTATTGCTCATGTGGTTGAGGATTCTTCTTCCAAGCCTAATCCTAAGGGAAAAGGCAATGGAAAGAAGAAAAAGAATTTCAAAAACTCTAAAGGAAATGTGGGTCCTAAAGGGAGTATAAGTAAAGGAAAGAAAAGGGAAAATCCCAAGCTTGAAGGAAAGTTTTTCTATTATGAGTTTATGGGGCACTAGAAGAGGAATTGTCATGATTATCTAAATAATAGGAGGAACTAAGGTGTGATCGAGTCACTATTTATTGAAGTAAGCTACATAATGGGTACTTCAGATTCCTAGTGTGTCAACTCTAGTGAAACTAATCACATATGTAATTTATTGTAGGAGTTTGAGGAAACTAGGAAGAAAAGTGATGGTGAGATGACCTTACACTTGGGGAAAGAAACAAAGGTTGCTATAGTGTTTGTAAGAAATACATGATACTGAGAAGAATTATTCAAAGAACTTGCCACTTAAAAGAAAAGCTTCTTCTACTAATTTAATTTATCTTTGGCATTTGAGGCTGGATCATATTAATTTAAATATGATTAATAGACTAGTAAAACAGGGTACCTTATTTCTCTTGGTTATTGAACCATTGCCAATTTATGTGTCCTTTTTGGAAGAAAAAATGACCAGAAGACCCTTTTTAGCAAAAAGGAACAAAGCCAAAGAATCATTAGAGTTAGTTCATATAGAGATGTATGTAGACCCCTAAATGTCAGGGTTAGAAGTTAGAAGAAGATATGAGTATTTCATCACCTTCACTGATGACTACTCGAGATATGGTTATGTCTATCTGTTACACCATAAGTCAAAAGATTTTAAAAAGCTCAAAAAGCTTCGTGTAGAAGTGGAGAAACAATTAGACAAAAACATTAAATCACTTCAATCAGATTGAGGTGAAAAATATCTTTCTAGTGACTTCAAACAGTATTTGTTGGATAATAGGATTCTATCCTAATTGTCTACACCTGATATGCCTCAGCAGAATGATGCAGCTGAAAGAAGAAATAAGACTCTTTTAGATATGGTGAGATCAATGATGAGTTATTTAAATTTACCTAGATTCCTTTGGGGTTATGCACTTAGGACAACAATATATATTCTGAACTCAATTTCAACTAAGTCTATCCCTAAGACCCAGGTGGAGCTTTAGATTAGACGAAAGCTAAGCCTGAATCATTATCGGATCTGAGGTGTCCAACCCATTTGCTGAAAGGAAAAGCTGGTAACTTGGAACAAAGATTAGAATTTTCATGGGCTATCCTAAGAAAACAAAGGGTTGGCTATTTTATAATCCTAGAGAGTAGAAAGTATTCATCAGCATGAATGTTGTCTTTCTAGAGAATGATTATATTATAGGTCAGAAACCCATGAACAAGATCGCATTAGAGGAGATATTAAATGTCTCTTCGGTTCCTCAAACAAATATCTCTAATATTGGATAAGATATTCCTCAGACCACTACTCTAACACCTTCTATTACACAAGGGCCACGTCGTAGTGGGAGAATTGTCAGGCTTCCTAATAAGTACATGTTTTTAAGAGATTTAGTCTCTGATAAATATGTTTTAAATCCCAGTAGCTATGATAAAGTTATATATGATAAAGATTCGGGACAATGGTAAAATGTTATGAAAGATAATTTTGTAGTTAAGGACCAAATACATATGGTATGCAAGCTGTATAGGTCTTAAGTAAGCTTTTTGAATATGGAACATCTATCTTGATCAGGCAATCAAGTCTTTTGGTTTTAATCAAAATTCAGATGAACCTAGTGTGTATAAAAAATGTTAAGGAATTGTGGTGGTATTCCTGGTTATGTATATGGATAACATCCTACTCATTGGGAATGATGTAGGACTTCTCTCTAAGATTAAAGTTTGGTTAACGAATCAGTTTGATATGAAAGACCTCTGAAAAGCTAGTTATATCCTTGTGATCAAGCTTATGCGAGATTTTTTTTTAAAAAAAGGACATTAGGCTTACCTCAAGCTACATATATAGATAAGATTCTTGATAAATTTGCGATGCAAGACTCCAAGAAAGGCATGTTTACTTTCTGACATGGAGTACCTCTATCCAAGAATCAGTGTCCTATGACACATAAGGAAAATGAATGCATGATAGTTGTTCCTTATGCTTCGAGTATAGGAAGCCATATGTAGGCTATGATTTGCACTGGATAAGATATTTATTTTGCAATGGGTATGGTCAGCTGATATCAATCTAATCCTGGACCAAACCATTAAGATATCTGTTAAACATATACTTAAGTACTTGAGAAGTGCTGAAAATTATATATTGATTTATTGAAATGGTGATCTCATTCTAGTTGGATACATGAATTCTGATTTTATGTTAGATTATAATTTTAGAAAGCCAACTTTAGGATATGTGTTTACTCTTGGTGGTAGAACTATCAGATAGCAAAGTGTCTAGCAATAGTGTATTATTAACGTAACCACTGAAGTAGAGTATATAACTTCTTTGTAAATAGCTAAAGAAGCAGTCTGGCTCAACAAGTTCCTTTTAGAATTAAGAATGGTACCATAGGCACAATTACCTATAGTCATTTGTTATGATAATAATAGGACTGTAAGTTGATCCAATAAGTCGAAGAACCACAAGAGTGGGAAACACTACAACACAAGTATCATCTCATTAAAGAGATCATTTTGTGCGGAGACACTATTGTCACCAAGATTTCATATATGGATAACCTTGTTAATCTTTTTTAGGTTCATATGATAGGTTGGGTGTCAAGTGTAATGAGATATAAATGTGAATGCAAGTGGGAGTTTGTATGCTCTCACATCCAAAATATTTTTCTATTATTTAATAATTTTAATTTATTATTATTGCGTTTCATATTATCATACATGTAGATATTGTTATTTATACCATGATATAATTAATCATTGAATTGTTATTTGAAATAGTTCATGTATATAAATGAGATTTATGTACAATAGATATGAACTTATAATCAAGCAATTTTAGAATTGTTCGTAGTCATTGATGAGACTGGGCATCTTGTATGTAAGATTGTAATATATTTTACCTCTATGTGATAGGGTGGTTTATCTCAACCGTTAGAGTAGTAAACTCTAGGTTATCATATTAGTGTATTTGGAATACGCTGAATTAGATCACTATAAGAAACATGTCATATAAAGTTGTCATCTTTGATGTGATTCTTATATTCACTATTCACGGTAAGCTCTTAATTCTGAGAGAGTAGTGGACTTAAGTTTTTAATGGTGATGACTTTGAGTTACCAATTAGTGAGGTCTCTTAGATCAACACCTCGGTATCTTGAAAAATCATTGTTTAGACTGTGGGAACACATATTCTCAAGATGAAATCTACACTCTCTAAATTAGAGAGAATGATACCACTAATGTATTAATTCAATTGATTAATCATTGAAATTTGGATTCGGTCTTTTTAATAAATTTTTTAGGATAAATTATATTGACCTCTTTTAAGGTTTAATGATATTACACACGGTACCTCCGTAATTTGAAAAATTACACTAACCTCCCTTAAGATTTATAATTAATCACAGAAATATCCTTTTCGTCAGTCAACTGTTAGTTGACTAGACGATTTTAGCTAATGTCATCTCATATATTTTTAAAAATACCAATTCTACCCTTATCATCACCAAGTTCATTCTTTGCAATCTTTCTCTCTCTAAAAGAGCTTTCTCTCTCCATATACAATTATATATATATATATATATATCTGTTTACCCAAGCGCAGCCACAAGGCACAAACACAAACTGGAAAAAAAAAAACCAATCTCCCTCTCTTTTTTCCCTTAAAAAAGAATCTCTCTGCAAATCTCTCCCTCTCTATACTCTTCCCTCACCATCCCTCAACTCTTTCCCGATCACAAAGTCTTCTCTCTCTTATTAACCATAACTCTAAATACCTAAATACACAAAGTATAGGTTCTGCCATGATGCTCAAATGGTTGATTGGAGTTCGATTCAGTTACTGTGATGATTTTATTATTGCGGTAGTTTCTGAGTAATTAGGGGATTTGTTAACAATGGAAGTTTCAATTTCGGCACAATTAAATATGCAATTTCTTTTGTTAAAGTGACTTTCAGATGATCAAATTGACACAATTCTTAGCATTTTTTATAAAGCAATCAAAGCCCTCCATTGATTACAAAACCTAACAATACCACTACAAAGGCAATGACAACCACAACCTCTATCGCAGTGATGATCCATAATTGAAATCCTCTTATTTGGATCAGCCACAATAGCTTTGAAATTAGCCATTTTGCTTCAGATGAAAATGATGGCGGACATTGGAATTCGGCTTTCAAAACCTCCATGTACATCTTTATCACATTTTCATCACTATGTGCGATTGTGATGGTGTTTGTCGAAGAAGATGTTGGTGGATATTAAACGAGGAGGTTGGGATGATTGTCACTAGACGCACATTGATCAGCAGCCGATAGAGTAAATTATGAAGATAGTGGTGGCAGTGGACGATGGTTCCAATGGTGGAGTTTGGTGGTAAAGGTAGTATGCATTGGCTTTGGGTGATATTCTGCCATGGTTGTACCGTGGTAAAGAGGGAGATTGGAAGTGGAGAGAGAGGGATCAAAAAGTGTTTGGAGGGGCTGTCTTGGTGAGTGTTGGTGACAGTCGGTGGTTTGCAGTGATGATGGAGATGTAGTCGAGAGTGTGTGGTGATGGAGGAGATGCAGGCTGTACAAAAGATACTTTTTGATAAAATAATTGTGGTAATAATTATCAAGATATTTTTTTTATAATTAACTAATGTTAAAATAAAGAGGGGTATAAGAGACATTTCATGACTTTTGTTTTTATAGTCATCTAACAAACTCTGACCGGAGAGGTTAGTGTAATTTCTAAAAGTACAGAGGTCTATGTGTAATATTACTAAACCTCAAGGGATGTCAATACAATTTATCCAATTGTTTATTGAGATGTTGGCTATTTTATAGTGATTAATAATAGGTGAATTAAGTTATAAAAATAATTAGGAATTGGTATCACGATAATCTCAAATCCTAACTATTGATATCCAGGTAGAGGGGTTCACTATATATGTTTAGTGATGATGAGTTTTTCTCTATTTCACCACATTAGAGTTCAATTCTAATTATTTAGTGAAATTAATTAGTTATTAATTAATTAAGATTTAATTAGAAATTAATTGACTAATTGGAGCTAATTTGGTGGAGTCATAGATCCCTTCTTTTGCTCTAATTTTACAAACCCTTATAAATATGTGATTTAAAGGGATAGCCATAGATAACAAGGTAATATATTATTTTCCTACCAAAGACTAAAAGAGGAGCCTACTTTCCTCTCTGGTATACGGCTTGTATAGAGGGAAAAGAGGAGAAGACCTGGAGGAGTAAGAGAATGATAATTGCATTAATCTCTTCAAAAAGGCTTTTTCAACAATCAAGATTATCAAGAACAAGAAGAAAGATTGTATCAATCCCTTCAAGAAAGATTCTTCAATAATCAAGATTATTAAGAATAAGGTAATTCTAAACCCTCTTTTCAAGATTGTATGACCCATGTAAAGAAAGAGATCCAAATAAATTTTTGAAATCACTTCCGCTATGGTTACGAACCCAACAGATATACCATGATTTGATTGCACTACTCAGGATATGACACGTGTCTCCAAAGGGATCTTCATTATCCAAACCACTAAAGTAGTCCTCTCTCGACCTACTAGCGTACAGAGCATAGAAACAGGATGCTCTGAGCTAGTCACCACCTTTTGGAGACTACCGACCTCAGAATAAGAAAATAAAGTTCTATATAGAAACTACTACTTATAAATATTTTCAAATTCTTACTTTCATAGCTCCTAATTTATTCAACTTAGGAGATCTACAACTTATAAATAAGATCATAAGGTACGCTTTCGATTAGAGTTCAATTTTTCTCTTAGATTACGATATTTAATTCTTTTATTGACTTTTTCATCGGAACAGTTACCATCGGAGTCTTTCCGGTAATCTTTTGATCTTGAATTCTTGATAAATAATTCGAAAGAAGAAGCATTTAGACAAAAAAAAGTACAACATCATTAGTGTTAAAAGAAAATTTAGAAAAGAACTGCCAATACAAAATGACTAACAACCATTTTTCTCCCACAATACAAACACAATAATGGATTTAAAATAGGAAAAGACAAGTTTGTGTTGAGTGACGACACAGCTCAACCATTATTAATACATTCAATACAAGCATATATAGTTATTGAATTCAAATACTATTATCAACCCTCCAAATGTATAGTAGATAAAGGAAGGTTTATGAATTGAAAAATGGCTCAATATAGGCACCGATTGAATGAAGATAGTCTCCAGACGACCGTCCATGGAAACCGATGATCTTGCCACTGGTTGGTGGGATATTAAAATAGTTTCCTTCTCGAACACCAAATGGCCCATATGTTGTTTTGTTGCTTTCAATTGTAAGTGACCGTACAACAACAAGACCAGATACTTGACCATAATAACCCGAAATCGATATCAGAAACTCACCCGGGTAATTTAATTTGACCTACAACAAATGGATTGAGAGTAAAGGATAAGCATGAGCATTTGTAAATCTACAAAATAAAGAGTTTTGGTGAACAAAATATTAAAATTATTGAGTAAAATTAGCTAACTAGATACACAGTTAATTCACAATATATATGGGTTATGAGTTGAGGGTTCCCAAACATATTGTATGCTAACGGTCAAACGTTTGGTATTTATTATAAGTACTGGATATAGAACATTTGAGGATCAAATCTTGACACACACAACACTGGTATGTATACATTATCTCAAAGCAAGCAACTTATCAAGCATTCATTTGGTTCGAGGTATTTATTTATGGGCATGGACAGCATCTTTTTTCAATTTAAGACCCATCGCAGATTTAAACTCCATCAATCACAACCCAGAAAAAAATTTAAAATAAAAAGCTTGTTGAAATGTAATTAACAAGGGCAAGGCTAAGGAGAAAACGCTTCCATATGTGAATAAACTCTTTAGCCTTTGGATGAAAAATATATTGGCTTTAGATCATCAGCACTTTTTTGATTCTAGGATTCGAGAAATATTAGTTAAGGGAGTCAAATTACAGGTATAAAAAATTAGGAGGTTTATAGCAGGGGTGTCAATTGTGTTGTGTTGTGTCAAGTTAAGGGTATTTGATTATATGGGTCAATCTAAACACAATACAATTAACTAATCGTGTCAAAATTCTCTACCCTAACATGACATGTTTATTATACATGTAACACGACACAACCCGTGTAACCCGATTAATAAATTTGTCATGTTAACACGAGTAACATGATACGACTCGTTTAATCCATTTAATAAATAAATCATGTTAAAATTGACACGATTAATACATATAACTCGTTTTAGCACATTTAACACGTATAACATATTTAATAAATATACTTGTTGAGTTATTCTCCTTCTTTTAATGTAATTTTTTGTATATTCTCATTAAATTAAAATATAGATTTAGTATTAAAAAAATTAATACTTATAATATTAAATTTTTCCATACTTATAAAAAAATATTAATTACTATGATATTAATACATATGATACAAAATATTTTTAATTATTCGTATTTATTGGTGTTAATAGTGTCAACTCTAATCCAACTTATTTAATAATCGTGTCAACTCGTTTATGACCCAAATTCATTTAAGCTCAACTCAAACCTGCTAATTCTGTATCATGTTCGAGTCGTGTTATCGTGTCATATCATAAATTGACATCCCTAGTTTATATGAATATAAAAAAAAAAATTTGGAAGGGCCATGTCCCATTTCGTTAAAAAATTCTAACAAAATTTGTAGTAAAAAAAATATAATATCTAAATTTTTTAGAAGATGAAATAACAGGTATTAAAATTTATGAAGATTCATATGAATATATAAAAAAATTTGTAAAGACTAAGTCCTATTTTATTAAAAAAATTTAACAAAATTAAAGATAAAAAATACAATATCCAAATTTTTAAAAAAACCATGACCGCACTGTTCCCTTTGAATCCGTCACTGCTAGAATTAGAGAGTAAGTTTGCATATTAGAACGTTTTCACATTAAAGTCTTCAATTATTTAAAAATTTAAACTCATGTAAACTATTACCAAGTCTCATTAATTAGCTTTAGAACAAGCAGTAATTTAAGCTATTTATAACGACAACATTAATAAATATCTAAGAATATATTAAAGCCAAGTATTCTCAATTTCTTTCATTTTTAATGTGAATCATGGAGTGCAGGACACTTTTGTAATTGTCAGGTTGGTTCAACTCAGAATTTTTGTTTTTCAATTTTTGTTTTTTTTTTTTTTTATGTAAGACGGATTTTGGTATTTTCAAATTAAGAATATTTGTTTTAAAATTGTATTAGGATTATTTAATTTTTAATTTTAATTTATTCTTTATTTTTCTAATTTCCTAGTTTTAATAGGAATAGTATATATAGGAAATATATGAATTAACAGTTTTTTATTTGAATTAATAGTCTTTATTATAACATGATTAGTATAAAAATAGGAGTTTTGGTTTTCTAGTCAAAATAAAAGTATTCTAACACTATAAATATGATATAATAGGTCTTTATGGTTATATTTTTTTTTTATCAATAATAAGTAATTACAAATTTTAGAAATTTATTTTCTTTTGTTGGGTGAGGAGTCCTATGTTACCTAGTTTATAAGAAATTCGACATGTTCAATTCTCTTTTCACGTTTCCGTGCTGCATTTATTGATATTACACCGTTGAAAAAGAATATTTTTTGGATAGAAGATAAACTCATTTGATTCGTGAAAATATGATGGTTTGATTTACAGAGGCACAGACAACTACAACGCGACTTCAACTAATAAGATTGCAGATATTACAATGTTGAAAGATGTACACATCCTTAAAGAGGAGTCTATTGTCATTGAAACTACAAGTCAAGCTATTTCATCTCTTGAAGACGATCACAAAGAGTTGGAAGAAAATAAATTTGAATTTATTTCTATTGATTTTGCTTAAACAATTGGTGCGATAAAAAAAGAAGAGAAATTACTTGAAAATTCTATTATGTGAAAAGAAGAAGAAAATCCAAATTTAATAGATTCTACAAATTCTTTTATGGAAAAGAAAGCAAAAATTTCCATAGTTGATGTCAATATTAAAGATAAAACTAAACCTTAATTAAAGAAGGATAATTTTTCTTGTTTTATTATTGGAGATTTATTTTCATCAAAACAAGAGTTCAAAATTTCAGATTTCATAGAACACGCAAAAGGAAAAATCTTTTGAGTGTTCAGTTGATCTTGAAGAAACCCAACAATTGATACCGGATTACGGACAGGTTCATGATCGTGTACATCTAGCTAACTTGAGGATGAGTTCTTTTTAGAAGAGACTGGTGTAAGACAGATTTGGTATCCTAAAATTAATGATATTTGTTTTAGAATTGTATTAGGATTATTTGGTTTCCAATTTTAATTTATTCTTTATTTCTTTAGTTTCCTAGTTTTATAGATATAATATAGGAAATATAAGAATTATTAATTTTTTATTTGAATTAATAGTCTTTATTGTAGTAAGAATAATATAAAAAAAATGAAGTTTTGATTTCCTAGTCAAAATAAGGGTATTCTAACACTATAAATAAGATGTAATAGGTGTTTATTGTTAAATATTTTTATAAATAATAAATAATTACAAATTTTAGAAATTTATTTTCTTTTATTGGATCAGGAGTCTATATGTTACCTAATTTTATAAAAAATTTAACATATTCGATTCTCCTTTCCAGAATTCAATTCTACTTTAATTTTAATCAATCGTAATTGCATAAAGGAAGTTACTCTTGATATATTCAACCACACACACACAACAATACATGAGTAAAAGCAT